>BQMI01000554.1:0-1200000 GCA_026005395.1 Asobara japonica | reverse complement strand
GAGTCCGTCCTTCGGGTGTACTTGAAAAGTGATGGAAGGGAATATCTTCTTTTTATCGACACATACAAGGCAACTGGCCGTGGGCTCCTGCCGCAATATTTCCTTTGAAATTTCGGGTAGTTATGTGTAACGATGAGGAAGACTCAAGGTGGAAGTCACGGGTCGTGATACCGCCGAATTATCCTCATCGCCTGTGCATGCCTCGTTATGTGTCTTTACATGGAAGTACTGAAGAATCCCAGGACTTTTCGATGGATAAAAATGAACAAGGGTAGCCGTGGAAAATTGTGAAACCGGTCGATGGAATTACATGCCATTGCGTAATGAGCCAGGGGGATTGGGAAAATTAAAGCAATCTCAATTTTTACTCTGGGCGGTTATGAGGTATGAATAACTCATTGGACGTAGCCAATATATTCTTGAATAATTCTCCTTAATTTTCGCCTAAATTGAATCATTAATTCAACCAAGATTTCACGTATTCCAGTTTCAATTAGCGTATTTTGTATGGGGGTATTATGAAAATATCTGTGATGGTAATTCATCAATTCGGCAGAAAACCAGGATGCTTGAGAGTGTAATTGTCATGTTGCAGGAGACATAATGAACAGGCCCGGAAGCTTCGCTTACGAGTAAATTTGTACTACTATTTTTCATCGTTACCGGTTAAGAACTTTCGAAAAAGAAAATAGTTTAAAGATCTGCTCAATTTTTTGTCACTTTTTCTGCGTTTCATGAGACTCCATCCATTATTTATTTGAAGTCATTCATTTATAATTCACTGTCAATCTTTAAATGAGGTGTGATTGTGAATTAAACCACGAAAAACAGGAATTCCATGCAATACCAAATCACTGCTGTATGGACATATGTATATATATTGCGGATTCCTTTGCAAGTACATCAAAGGTATATTCTGGGTGAAAAAGTTGTTCTGACTTTTTTAATTCAATCACTGGACTTTCAACGCCATTTTCCGAGGTCATTTCAATCAGTCAGATTCGCGACGTGAACCAACCCGCATTTCCGTGCTAATTAAATTAAACAGGTATCCATGCCGTTCGTTATCAAAAAAAAGTTAGCAATATTTATTGAGGATATTGAGATTCATGGAATTTGATATGTTCGTAATGTACAAAGTTTTTTGTCTGTGGAAATTTTTGAAATTCTTGAAAGTTTCCGAATTACGGGAAGTTTAGAAGTTTCGAGGGTTTCTAGATATTTTAACCCCTCAAGGACGGCGCTGATAGCGCGCGATGTGTCCGCATCGGCCGGCGGCCGCCCGTCGACTCGAATGCGCTCTTCAATACACGATAACTTCTATACATAACATCAGAAAATTATGAAGTAAAGTTTGATGACGATCTTGACCCTTCACCAAAAAGTTGGTTAAAGTACGGTCTTTTTTTACTCATATTTTTCTAGGACTTTCAAGATCTATTTTAATTGAATACTCCAACTGGTTACCGAGATCGGCGATTGGCAGAATTTTTAAAATAATAAATCAGTGATTCATTAAATCCAAATTTGATTCATCTCAACTGACAGAGGGACTTACAAAGTATGCTTGGTAAAGATTTCAGAATTTTTTATGGAAATTTTCCCGATAAACGAGAGGTTTGAATGCATCCGACATGAAATTTATTATTTCCGTAATGTATTAGAAAAAAATATAAAAAATTATTTGAAAAAAAAAATCAAAGTGCATTGTATTGACGAACTCATGTACTTCATGGGAAAATTTTCAGAATTGCGATATCTACCATAGTAAGGGAGAAAATTATTTTTCAAAAAGGAGACATCAAAGAAAATATTTTGTTTACAAACACATCGTATCCCTTCATCGTTGATTAGCACTCAAAGGAGCATAAATATGGTGACATTAAATAGCAATGAAAAAAAAAAGAAGAAACTATCGATAGGTCTCGGAATTATCGAAAGCCGTAAGACCGGAACTGACGCGACACCAGTCCGTACGGCGGCAAAAGGAAATGCGCGTGCTTCACACGTGCGGCCCTACTCCTCCTAGTAGAAAGGAGAGACAAGGAAAACCATCGAAAATCTCGATATGCATCGATACCACGTAGACCACTAGGATTGAGACACTCTCAATAAAGTAAATTTATTGAGATTTTCAATATTGTCTGAGTAATGAATCAGTTCGATTTTCAACTTACTTCAGGGCGAATAGTTAATTTTCATCACTAGGCCCGCTAAACCGCGACTCTAACCTCGTTGCACTCGGTTAAATCGCGGTTTGTTAAAAAGTGTTCGCCATTCGACCTGAAAAACTGTTTAACTGGAACGATTGTGTGCCTAAACAGAATCGCCGTGTACTCGAAAACTAATCGACCGACTGCACAAGTCGATTCTATAATCGATTCGTCCGCCAGGGAGCGAAGCGACGGTAGAGTCGAGGTTTAGCGGACCTAGTAACCAAATAGTATGTTCCATCATAACAAGCCTAAAACACTTTTCGAACGAGGATGAGAGTTGCAGACCGAAACGAAGCCGATGTGAACACTCTCTTTGTGTCACCTGGTCTATAACGCGCGATTCAACCGCGCGGAGCGAGGTTGGAATCGCGGTTTACGGGGCCTAGTATCACAACGTAAGTCACCTGGGGGCCTATTCTCGAGTCGATCCGTCAGAGATTTTCACGTAAACGGAGATTCGTTCGCTGAACGCCCATTTGTTTTACACAGGCAGTTCGCGAGCGGATCTACGTTCACGTGAAACTTTCGGGTGGATTGTTTCGAGAATAGACCCCCTGGATTCAACTTGTTTTCGGGTGATGTTCATTCCCAGGTTCCTCACGCGTCGAACTTTTCAAATATTCCTGATTTACTAATGCCTCAAGGCCCGATGTATACAAATGCTTTCACAATGTAAACACGGAGGGTTGTAAGGGCAGGACATTAATTTCACCCAGGATGAAAAAGATAAAATAACCTTCATTAGGTTTACATCGTCACCTGTCAAAACGCAATGGGTTATGTGCCTAGTTAATGTCCTGATATTATACTCATCCAAGGTGAGTGTCGAAGAGTGTATCATACTCGCCTGCTTGTACGATCGTACATGCAGCGATTTGGAGAACACTTGTCTCTCCCTGGCGTTCATCCGCTATGTCCATTTTCTCGACGAAAGTTTTAGATGTCTGAGGAATTTTATTATTGGTATTTATGCTTTTGAGGGTGATGAACTAGCGAGAGTGTGCGCTAGTGATTACTACTCCAATTCACCAAATGAAAATTGTCAATGACAAAAAATTGGACAGCAATGGCAGCAGCAAGTTATCAACTGGGGGGTCTTTATTTCGCGCAGTTGCCTTGGGTCACCCCTGCGCAAGCTAAAAATCCCTAGATCCACGAAATCCGGAAATGGATGTTCCATAAGTCAATTTCTTGAGGGACAATATATAGAAAATATCGAGGAATTATTCACTACGAAATCGAATGACACAGTGATTGCTGATTTCAGGTGATTCCATCTGATTTCGGATGATTTGAATTTTTTTATTTCACCTGTGCAAGGGGAGCAAGGGAGAGTGGGGTCTAGTTGAGTCCGAGGATACAATAGGCAGCAATAAAAATAGATCGACTACATAACAATAACCCGAGATGAAATTTTCCAGTCTCTGGAGACGGCCAGAGACTGCAATTAGTCATTTTCAGTCTCTGGGTGGAATTAGAGGTCTCCCCTAGTCTCTGGCACTCTTCGCTGCGCGACTCGAGTTTTTGATAGTTCATTTCATTTTCTAAATCTCTGAATGGAAGACGCGGACTTAGAGAAAACGCTCATCACGTATTGATAACTTTTACTTAATTCTCAACATATGGCAAAGTAAAATATTCATATCATTATTTTTGTTCAATTAACAATATGAAAACAACTGTTCTAAAAACAAAATTGTCGCGTTGTTTAGTAATGATGAAAATAATAATAATAATAATAATAATAATAAACCATATATTTAAATATCAAAAGTCAATGGCTTAATTAATTAATTATCTATCTGAATAACGCTAATCTGCGAAGTCTCTGGCCTAAAGACTCAGGGGAGCGGTTTTTCAGCTAGAGATTCAGAAGACCATCCGGCGACGATCGTCCCTCCGCTGAAGACTGCGAGCGCTGGGCTCCGCGTCTCGCGAATAGTCTCTGCGGTAGCGCAGAGAGAGACGCAGACGAAGAGTATTTCGTACTAAGAAAGACTCTAGATTTTTCATCTCGGGAATGTAATGTTTCATAATGGATTGTGTAGGTTAAATTGTATACACGTATATCAATCCACCAAACAACGTCAGTGCCTCCCACTGAATAAATACTAGCAAAACTATATTGAACACTTATTCGTCGAGTTTATGATTTCGACCGATTTCACGTGATTTCATTCGAAATCATCCGAAATCAATGCAGTCGCGGGATTTCACTGATTTCGTGTGATTTCATGTGATTTCATGTGATTTCATGCGATTTCATGGAATTTCGAGGGTGATTTCATTCCTTCGTGACACAGCGTAGAATAAACTTTGTTAAAAAGGAAGTCCCGGGTTCGAATCCCGATTGAGACTATCGAGATTTTTCGCTCCCTAAATTCGATTTGTCTTTGATTCATTGATCGCCTGTTGGAGATAGGCGATGGTAATCACCGAAGTTGAGAATGGAAAGTTTATGACCACGATAGTTTCGTTAAAAGAGTGCCCGACGCAAGCCTGAGAGTCCCGGGTTCGAATCCCGACTGACGCCCAGAGGGGAAGACTTTCATAATACTCAAAGAAGTTCATATCAATCTCATCAAATAAACTCCATTATAGCAAATGACATAGTAACTCTAACTACTCAAAATTCCGAAAATAGAATTACTTCTTATGCCATCTTATAAATAATATTTATTGCCCGTTTATATTAGAAACTATTTATATTTCAATAACTACGTAATCATGAGATCCTGTAATTTGCTTTAACAGACCAATTCAGACAGATCTGAATAAAGAGACATGAAAGGAAATAAAATGAAACAGACAGGATAGGGGTATAATCTTAAAAGGATTAAATTAATAGCTTCCGATACGTCTTGAGCGTTCTAGAACGAAAATGAAATTGAAATGATCTACAAGATTGCACACTGAGAGATGCTGCAGATCGGGGATAAAGGATATAATCTGAAATGTGTACTTCCATAGATCGAACTACGTTTGTTAGACACTTTTCTTCCATATCTAATCCAGTAGGCCCATCAACACCTGATATAATTTTTTTTTTTTTTAATCTAGACGTGTAGTTCCTGGCACGTCAGAGGAGTGAAACTTCAGAAGAGGAATAGAATGTTCTTTTCAAGTTTAGGATATCGGAAAAATTGTACAAAATGTGACACCGAAAAACACCCCCGCCCTCGACAATGCAGGCCCTCGACACGCCTTTCTCATGGATTCCGACCGATGCAGGAACTTCCGTGTGTGCTATCGGCGGTACCCATAAAACGAGACCGCCCGGCCGAGCGGGAACCTAACCCGATGCAAGGGGGGGGGGTCCATCATAGGCGCCGGCCATCGTAGCACAGGGGTTTCTGGAGGTTTACCCTGTGTTTAGAAATATGATGGCCTGAAAATGGCGAATGTCGGCCCCAGCCGCATGGGTGGGTGTCCGGTACGCCCCCTGAAGGAATGCTTACATGGCCGCTACCGGGAACGTACAAATGATAGGGACGGAGGAAACAAAAACACACACACATATATATATATATATATATATATATATATATACGAACATGTTTCAGAAAACGTGTCAACGTGGTGTCAAACATTGAGAAAAGTGCCAATTTCTTCAAAATTCACTTTTGATTTTCGGGTGATTTCAATAACTTCCCCTGGATCAGAAAATCAGTAAAGAATTGTGAAGTTTCTTGGGTGACCCTAGTGCAATTTGCACTACATCCACAATTCATTCGTGGTTTTATATGCATATCGTCATTAATGATTGACCACGGCAATGATAATTCCATATAAGGTTACACCTGTGGATTAATTACAATTCTTGGCACGTTTCATCTACATGAAGACCTGATGATAGCTTCCTCAGACTTCAATTAGTTTCGGATTTTCCGGGGGGGGGGCCCTGGGCCCTCGAAAAAATCCACAATTCTCCCTTGGAACACTAGCGGTTGGAGATTGACAAGTGGAACAAATCTGGCTCCATTTAAAAGAAATTTCTCGGGCGGTGGGTGGCAGCCGGATATTAATCGCTTTCTGGCCATCAATGTATCGTTTACATTTGTATATTTGCTTTTTATCCTCTTGTTCCATCATTCGATTTTTCATAATCTTTTTTTAAAGTGCACTGGTAGCCGAGGGAGCACAAAAGGTTTTAATACACAATGACTCGGATTATTTGCCTTCTTTATTTACATAGAGGGCCCCAGGAATCGATAATATGTTAATATCATATTACTATTAGGTATACATTTTATTGTGAATAATTTAATTAGTAGAATTTGTATTAATTTTACGATAAATGGTGTTTGCCAAACGATAGGTTTTGATTATTCATCTATTTTACTACTCATCTTACACACATACACACCCACACCCACTCACCCATTCACCCATTCACCCATCCACCCACCCACCCACTCACCCATCTACTCATTCACCCACACCCCCGCCCACCCACACACCCACCCAACCACCCACTCGCACACACCCACCCATTGACACGCACAGACTCATTCCGAAAATTGCTTAATTTTTCTCAATTTTTTAGCAACTGTTTGCAATCTCTCATTGATTATGCAAGGTCGCCTAAAAAGTCATGTGACCTAAATAGTGCGTTTTCACATATGTAACAATTTTTGTTATACATACTTTCTTATGCTTCCAACGGTTCTCCCGAAAGAGCATCACAAACAATTGAAATTGTTCATAACAAGTAGTGCGATGGACGCACTTCAACCAAGATCTAATCAGCGTGGGAGTCCGTATAGAGACGCTTCGATTGTGACCTCAGTCATCGGACTATTTGGTTTGGAGCGCCTCATACACATGGTATCATACCGTATGGCTTGACTGGTCAAATGAGCTCCATTTATCCTGCAAGTATAAGAAAAATTCTAGTGTTTTTTGTCCTCTCCATGTAGTCATCATGTTATCTCTATTCGTTATACAAATGGAAAACATAAAGAGTCAAAGTGAGAATGAAAAATGGAGAGGCTACCATGAGAGAAAATAAATCGAGCGCACTGTCCACTCGCAAAACGAGCAGCTAGTCATCCATTGTTGGTGAACAATGGCGCTCCCTTTCGTTCAGTAGCAGAAATAACGTGCTGGGTAAAATATACGTTTCCGGTAGTTTTTTTTTTGTCGCTGAGATGTCGGACCGCTGACCCGCGGGTGTTACAAAAAATAAAGGTGAAAAACTTTTGGGGGCTGTTTTTTTGTCGGAATGCAAGGAGAACTGGTTGGCTGCAAAGTGGTCCTCAAGAATTTCCAGGATCTAGAGTTGAGGATTAAGAACTATTAAAACTAGATTACGAGGTGGGGACTGGTTTATAATCTCAAGCAAAATCCTCCGGGGCATCACCTAATGAAGCTTAAGCCCAAATTCAAATGCTAGGACAGGAATTGTTCACTTTTAAATCGTGAATATTTCAGTTGGAGCGATACACAACATGATGAGCAGCGTCTTTGGCTTGAGTTAATTCAAATTCACATGGCCACTTCCGCATGACTGGAGAATCTAGTCGTCCTGAAAGCCCTCACCAGCATGATTAGACGCATTTACCAGCTTCTACCAGTTTTGTCCTATTTCCAATTCTTCTACACCTCTTTTCGTACCCTTTTATTTTCTCACCTCTTGGAGTGAGAAATGTGTCGCGCGCCCGCCAGCGGCCAAAGGATACCGCGCGTGCCGAAAACACGTTTCAAACGCTCCTAACATTTTCGGCCAATTGTGTATTCATAGCATTATGCTAAAACTTTTCTGAAGTATTTCGCTCTTTCTGATGCCACGAAGTGGTTTATTGTTCGGCGGCTATTTGTGCTTACAGTGATGGGAATTTATTCATGGATGAATAGTCAAGCAAAATTAGTTTGTGTCAATAGGCAAAAAATAGTGAAACTGAATTAAGAGAGAAAAAAATTATCGGAAATATTTTATGTTGATGATAAATTGTTTGAGCGATAAAAATATATGACAGCCCATTTGCACGCAGAGGTATTTTATTTTTTTAGGGCCATATGAATATATGTACACTAGGCGAAATGATTATGTAAATCTAACGAAGTATTTGATCAAATGTGCATTTAATATGAGTTTTCTGTGGATTAAATGTAATGCAGCTCAGCTGCATTAACGGGTCCGTTCATTCCAGTTAAATCAAGTGATATATTCAATTTAATGAAGTGATATGTGATAGGTTTTGTAATAGATTGTACAAATTCTTTTTCGAATAATACGGCTCGGCGGTAGCAATCTCTCTTCCATTTTCAATTTACCTGCATTTATAATTTGGATTTTCATTTTTTGAATTGGCAATCATCTTGTAGTTTTGGAATGTGGGAAATGTTTCCGAATAAACCCCACCCCCCCCCTCCCCAATGCACCCACCCACCCCCCAATACGCCCACCCAGCCACCAACACACCCACCCACCATACCACCAACACATCCACCCACCATACCACCAACACAGCCACCCACCCACCAACACACCCACCCACCAACACACCCACCCATCAACACACCCACCCATCAACACACCCACTCACCAACACACCCACACATACCCACCAACACCCACCCACCCACACCCAGATCCACCCGCCCACTCACCCACACACACACACACACACACAAACTCCTGGGCACACACAAATCTCATAAAAGTGGGAATTCCATGAAACCTACACGTTTGATTTTAGGAATCATTACTTTCCTACGCCGGGAAGTAAAAGATATTATATACAAAGGCATACAGCGCAATGGGAGCGATATACCCAAGCGAGTCCGCCGATGAATGGAGGAAGAGAGGGCCGAGTTGTGTCGGCAAAGAGCCATAGTAGATAACCCCGTGCGAAGAGGATAGAATGAAAGAAGCATCCAGGAAGGAGGATGGTGGAGGTGGACCTGCTCTGAGACTCGCAGATTCCATGGAGCCAAGTAAGAATGATAAAAGGAGAGCAAAGCGAGTACGTAGAGTGATCCAACACGCAGGCACGTTGAGGGCGCGGTTTTACTATAGACGCCGCGTATACGTATACGGCAACCGACCAAACTTGATTTAATGCCTCCGGACTTGCTCTCCTTTACTCGCGCTCTTTTCTTCTTTGTATCATAAAGAAGAGACTTTAAACACTCATTCATTCGTAACGGGAACGGTTACCGCATGATATCAACATTTAGTGCAATTTTCTATTTAAATTTTATTTTATAATTAGGTATAATTGTTTTCCTAGAGCTCAAGTTTTCTTGAAGTTTATTTTGTAAAAGTGAGGCTGGTTCGTCCCTTCGTGTAGTGATTTTAAATAATAATTTGGATCCGTCATCATTTCACATTTGCCCTCTAATCATATTAATAATATAAAGTTCTATATTAATTTGTTAATACCATAAAATGTCACTATTCCAATGTAAAAATTCATCGATACGAAATTCACTTGACACTTAGAGGGTCATAATATTCATGTTTTTAATTTTGTAAGCTCTTAACGCGTCATGAACGCACCTTGAATTACTCAGATTCTGGCATCGAATAGTAGAGAATTATTTTATATAGTATTGTGTTAGATGATGTACTCAAGTGAGACTCGTGCTGAAACTGGCAGCTTGATTACAGGTCTAATTAACATTCGGCAACTCAACAGTTGAAACTCTGAATTCACAAGCTCAACATTGACAAACTCAACATATACACACTCAACATATGATATCAACTGGACAAATGTACAACGGTCCTCTCGTAAAAAAGAGAGACGAAAGAAACCGTCGATATATATCGAAATTATCGAAAACCGTAAGACTAAAACCGACGCGCCACCAGTCCGTGCGGCGGATGAAGGAAATGCGCGTGCGAAGCACGCGCCATCGGACTCGTATTGTAAAAATTGAAACTTGGTAAGGCATCCCGTGCAACATTATTTTTCATGCAATTTCCCGGGACAGCCTTCGAAAATTACGTGTAGGTGCATAACTGTATTGGAAAATTTTTAACAGTCTATATAAGCGGACGGAGATAAAAATTGAATAAAAATTACGGAACAAGTCACGTAATGCGCGAGTGAAAATGGTATCTCGACAGTATTTACAAAACTTTAAGTAAAAAACGATTGAACGGTTCGTCAATTGTCAAGTTCGTTATGTAAAAAAGTGTAGAAAAGTTCCGTAATTTTTCTGGAAAACGTAAAGTTTGCCGAAAGCTTCATTAAAAACTCTGGTTCAACATATAAGAATTACGGAACGCTCCACAATTTTTACGTAATTTTCCTAGTAATTTTTACGATTCCTTGTTCCGTAAATTTTGTCAAACTCGAGCTTTCGCCAGAGGTCGTCATCGTCGGGGATTTGGCAAAGTGAAAAGCGTAGTTGACCGGAGGTGACGCCGCTCAAACGTTTCTCGTGGAAAAGTCGCTGAGGATTTTGCTTACGACAGGGGATTGAACGATTTTGTGAACGTAACATAACTACATTTGAAAATAGTGATTCCCATTTTATAAAATAAGAAAACACTATTCCAAAGTGAAATGTTTAGTTGGAGAACACGTTGCCATCTCACCGGTGCAGAACCTCAAAGAATGATAAACAAATCTATGTTATGCTTGTTCTTATCCCCAGATAATCTTTACTTTTTTTTCTTCGAGTTCGAGTGTTATTTTTTTATGTCCTCAATTTTCTTTTTAATTCTGCATGAATGAGTGACAGAAAAAAATGACGGAACTATTCATGAAAATTTGTTTCATTCTAATTTTTTCGTTTCAGGGAAAATTTTACAAAACGGTTCGTCCAATTTACGCCTTGAAATGTGAAAACTCCATTTCGTTTCGTGATTTTTATAGAATTTCCTTTCACTCGTGCATTACGGACCGTAATTTTTACGGATCTTTTCTGCTAATTTCCGCCGAATCAGTCTCTTCCGGTATACAAACTATAAAATAAAATCTTAACTTAATTTTTTCCTAAACTGCTTTTTTTCCTGAAATAAATTCCATAAAATCGTTTATTGAAGGAAAGAAATCCGAATCCGTTCGGCTGATCCAGAAATGCTTCAACAAGTGGTTCCATGCGTGGGTTAGACTCATTTGCAACCACTATTCCCCCAATGATTATAATTGAATCCTGACGATTGTTGAAAACGCATAAATCAGTATTGATTTAAACTCCGATAACATATTCTAATTGAAGTGAATTGTGTACTCTTTTGCGTACTCTCATTCTATGTAAAATTAAAAATTCAGCCAACTTTCTTTTTTTAGCAATGGTAGCATTGCGCGGGATTCGGTTGTGAATTTGGCTTGCAAAGTAAGTTTTGGTATCAAAGAAGGTCCTGTTCCTTTTCGGACAAGTACTGAGAAGAGAAAAGAGCCGCTTGTTGCATTGAGGATGGTTTTGCAGGGGTGGGAGGGGGAGGGGGGGGGGAGGGGGTGGGTGTTTTCGAAAACCAAAGGTACGATTCAAAAGTGAAGTAAAAGAGAGTTAAAAATGGATTGAAAAAAGCATGGAGTGCGGATGGCAAAGGAGGGGAGAAGTTAGAGGTGGAAGTGAGTTAAAGAGAGACAACAAGTGCGCGCCGTCAGTTCGGCTTGCCTCGCGGCCGCCCGCGGCAGCTTGGCAGCGACTAAATGATTTACCAAACAATAAATCCTTGTGAAGATACGATCGGACTGAGCAAACGGCCGAAGCCTGGGAACGTTATACGATGGGACCGCTTACTCCTTCAATAATCGCGAAGCACTGAGGTACTTCACTTGCCACGGTGAAGTTATAAAGATGCTACGGGTTTTTGGGGCATTGACGTCATCATAGACGTTTGCCCAGATGAAATCGTAGTCAATTATATCGGGCTGAATCAGTATGACCCGTCGGGTCATACAAGTTTTTCTTGCCAATGGTTGTCTTGGAAAAATGCTCCATTTATCAAAAGTTCACAGATCGTTCCGTAAACGAGATCACTCTAAAATTTCTTAATCTCTTTATCTTGCAATTATTTAGCTAAATACCTAGAAAACTATGTGATCAATTTTAATCGGGGTTCAATCACCGTAAGTTACGTGAATATATGTCAATTGCGTCACGCCAAATCCTGATCACATGATTTTCTCATGGGATTTTCTTACTGCACACATGCTGACACATATTCACACACAGGCATATCTTTTTAAAATTACGAACGCACGCTTCATTACGATGTGCGATTCAGCATCGATTCCGAAAAAATGAGAGCTTTCAGTTTTCCAATTTGGTGCTCAGTACGCGAGTAACACCGATGGACCTGAAATTTGCCTAGACTTCACAAAAAAAGGTCTACCTGTCGATACAGGTGCATTTTAACCACTCCATCCTTCCACCGATTTAGGCCAAATCTCCACCCCCTCGTCCACAACTCCTGCCCAAAGTATCGCAAAGCCCATTATTGACGAGTCGTCAACCCCCAGCACTATAATCAAAAGTCAATTTTCAAAGAAAAACCGCTGGAAAACACTGCATTTTATGAATAACAATGCCTATTCGAAATTTCCCATTGCCAATGGAATTTGGGAATTCGATCCAACACTGAAGATGGGTTAAAGAAAACAAAAAGAAGTATATCCATAAAGTTGCTGAAGGCAATAGTGTGTGGTCTTTTAAAACACATCGGCTCCACTTCGTTATCCGGTTTGGCGCGCTCTGATGCTTGGGAGATTCGAGCCGACAGACGATGGACCAGATCGATCATGGCGTGGCTTTGGAATTTGCGCGTGTGTATAATTGCATCATCGTCATGATACACGCATGATTCAAAACAGCGGAATGAAGAAAGTTGATGGAGATAAGCTGTTGCATGGTGAGGGAGGGGGCGGGGGGGGGGGGGGGAGAGAGGGCTTTGGAAAACTAGTCACGATATGCTAAATCTGTTTGTCACCCCAAATGACAGGAAAAACACTTTGAGCGAAACGAAAACTAATATATATATATATATATATATATATATATATGCATTAAGAGGAATTTTAGGCGCAGAGCATTCGCTGGTACTTGCTAATAATTTATTAGTATTGCGTCAGCAGTCGCTGCATTACGTCAAACTGGAGTCGCTAATCAATCCAAATGTCACATGGAATAATTTTGGGATTTTTTACCTACTTACCTATATCTTGTAGATATGAAATGACCGCAAGACACACGTACTACACGGGGGGTCGATTTTCACGTTGTGTGAAATAGTTTCACCTGTGAAAGTGTTGGTAATAGAAGGTAGAAAATTCAAGGAACTAATTGATCATGCAAAAATGTTTAATGCAATTCGAGTCGGCGTCTTTCAGGTTTTTCCAGGGTTTTCCTTCATTATCAGTGCTAGCTAGGCAAATGCTAGCTGTTTATCGAAAGTGCTAATCTTCCTCAAATCCACGGAGAGAAATCACATGAATACTTTTTTTGTCTGAGATTAAATTTGTCTTTCAACATTTTACACGTGACTTCTGGTCTCGTTAATTGGATTCAATTTGATTTCTGCATAAAATAAAATCACATTTCTTGACGATCGGCCCCAAGTCATCTCAGGAAAAAAAACACACACACACGAACATGCATGCGCATTACGCGCGTGCCGATCTCGTGTATGAAAAAGGTGTAAAGGGATGTGAGTTATCATTGTAGATCCCAATCGCACCATCTGTTCATGAGAAATGACTTTCCTCGGATTATTCTCATACACATACACATATACACAAGCATACACAATTACACATCCAAAGGTTGTGTCATAAAAATGGTAAAAACATAATTTTTTTAGAAAAATTTTGTTAATCAGTGCCATTCACAAATTACATTCATTACACCTGCAAATTGCAAAAGTCATTCGAAGGCACTTTCGCCAGCGGCTTTCAATTCTAAAATGGCCATCAAAGCTAACAATCCGTGAAAACTGCAGTCAATCTCGCAAATAACATATGGAAATGATCGAGTGCATATAAAATGAGATTATCCAACCTCTTCTAGTACTTCGTCATGTATATTCTTCCGCATTTCTGCATTTCAGCCCCCCTCCCTCCCACCCCCTCGTGCCTGGGTAAACGTTTTGTACACTCAGTGTACACACAGAGGGAAGTCCGATAAAAATTACCTGAAAAGTTCCGTAAGAATTACGCTCCGAAACGTAATGCGCGAGTGAAATGAAATTCTATACAAATCACGAAACGAAACGGAATTTTCACATTTCGACGCGTAAATTGTAGAAACCGTTCCGTAAAATTTCCCCCTGCAACGAAAAAATCAGAATGAAACGACTTTTCATGAATAGCTTCGTCATTTTTCTCTGTCACTCATTCATGTAGAATTAAAAAGAAAATTGAGAACATAAAAGAATAAAACTCGAACACGAAGAAAAAAAAGTAAAGATTATCTGGGGATAAGAAAAAGCATAACATAGATTTGTTTATCATTCTTTGAGGTTCTGCATCGGTGAGATGGCAACGTGTTCTCCAACTAAACATTTCACTTTGGAATAGTGTTTTCTTATTTTATAAAATGGGAATCACTATTTTCAAATGTAGTTATGTTACGTTCACAAAATTGTCTAATCCCCTGTCGTAAGCAAAATCCTCAGCGACTTTTCCACGAGAAACGTTTGAGCGGCGTCACCTCCGACCAACTACGCTTTTCACTTTGCCAAATCCCCGAAGATGAAGACCTCTGGCGAAGGCTCGAGTTTGACAAAATTTACGGAACAAGGAATCGTAAAAATTACTAGGAAAATTACGTAAAAATTGTGGAACGTTTCGTAATTTTCATATGTTGAACCAGATTCTTTTATGAAGTTTTCGGTGAACTTTACATTTTCCAGAAAAATTACGGAACTTTTCTACACTTTTTACATAACGAACTTTACAATTGACGAACCGTTCCATAGTTTTTCACTTAAAGTTTCGTAAATACTGCCGAGATATGATTTTCACCCGCGCAATCCGTGACTTGTTCCGTAATTTTTATTGAACTTTCCTCTCCGTGTATTGGATTACTAAGATTGCAAACGTCAATCGGACCATACTTCAGTGACTCCCGCTCCGGTAAAGGCGTATGAAGAGACCAGTTTACAATGAATGAAACGCGGGATCGCGGCAGCGTTTCCGCGTTGCGATCACTATAGACTAGACATCAGCTGAAACTGCGCCAACAGAAGACGTAGAAGATAAACCTGCGTGCAACCCAGATTCACATAGTAACCCAATTACCACATTCATAACAACTTATCAAGTACTACTTGACATCAAATCATCAGTTTTCAAACCGCAAAATTATCATTCGTGACGTCACTCGCTCGAGTCGCACTGAAGGCGCCCTCTGATTGGCTCTCGCGCGCAAAGGCGAAAACGGAGCACGACTCCTCTGACGTCACAAGCCACACATTTGCGCTTTGAAATTGACGAACTTTCTATTATTGATTTGAGAATCCGGAGAAAGGATTGCGATGAGGTTTAATGAAGTAGTACTTGCTGGATTGTAATGGATCTGTTAATGGGGTTACTCCCTGAATATGGGCTGCATACAAGTGCCTCATTTCGCATTTATTTTATTGATATTCGCATAATGATGGAAAAAGAATAGCCGCCAATTAATTATTTTCGCCACTAAAAATAATGCAACGAGCTTTCGGATATAGTTGGCACATCATTATTGTGGAAAAAAAACACCATATATTCGACCTTCATCGAAGGCTGTCAGCTGCTGCAAAATAATATACTCTCGGGATTGTAAAATATTATTTATACTGCGAATCGGTAATATGAGAACTGCTTCCAGGACACTTGACAAATCATTAACTTAAGCAGATACTACTCTGATCAATACCATCCTCAGCATGACACTGGATCCCGGCATCTCGGTTAATTTAGTTCAAGTGTGTCAATATTTTTTTTCATTTCCACAATTTTATCAAACCGGTACATATCGATTATTCCACAAGGAAACACGCAAGCCCGTGGGTGGGTGATTGTGTATTGGACATAAACAGAAGTTGTTTTCACTGTCCTTGTCATGGCATAATATACCCGCCGACCAATATCTGCATGATACGGATTTATGTTAACGTGTTGTATGTATGCCGCAGGTACGTACTGAGGTAGTATCGTTAACAATGAAATATGATACGTAAAGGCAAGTGTTGGGATTATGGAAATTTGTGTGCTTAAAAATCTTGAGAATTTCCGTTCAATTTTAAGAGCAAAAACCTGGCATTTCATTTTCTGGATGATTATTTTAACTTGTTTCGTCGGTCATCTATACGTGTTTTTCATATTAAAATTCAACAACTTCATTCGTTATATTTGCCGACAATTGCTTTTGTGGGTGGAAATAACGTTTAACCCATTTCACGCTCTGACATCATTTCAGTTTCTGCCTTTCGGTTTATACGCGCGCGGTACCTCGATTTTTTAATTCATTAAACAAGATCATCAATTAGTAATTTGTGCTATAAGGGCGATAAGCGGCGGTTTGCAAGGAGTGTGAAGTTTGCAGCACGAGGTATGGCGAGTCGGAACCGATGTTCGCCGAAGGCGAGGCGAGGTGGAGACTTGTTATACCTCGTGCTGCAAACTCCACACTCCTCGCAAACCAACGCTATTGCCCGAATTGCACATACTATTTTTTATTACGTGGGCCCTGAAGGGGTGGGGTAAGGAGGGGGCGAGGAGGGGGTCCAGGGGGCGATGCCCCCCCCCCCCCCCACTGCTAAAACAAAAAGTCTTTAGAAACAAAATTATTCATTTTGTCAACACAAATATTTCACTTTGAACAGTTTCCAGGATTGTCAATTAAATTTGGGGAATCTTCATCACTTTCATCACTGTCACGGAATAATTGTGGGCGTCCATATGAAAAGGGCCCTTGTGCGTGATATGGAGTTAGGTATATGGGTGGATTCCTGACGAAATTCTGGAAATTTGGAGCGCAAATTCGACTCAAGTCCGACGAGGAAAGAGTTATTCTTTCGTTCGAAACAATAAAAAAAAAATTATAATTCCAACCCAACTCACAAAAATGCTTATATCTCGGGAACTAGGAACGCGCATAAGGGCCCTTTTCATATGGACGCCCACAATTATGTGTTTTTTGGGTTTCATCTTTCACTATTCGTTTTTTCTTTATTGTAATTTCACTTATTAGTTTGGCAGATTATGTGTGGCCTTGTGTAAATTATGTCAACAACGTAAATTCAATATGGTGGCCTGACCTCCATGACAACGAACGTAGCGCGGCAAACTTCAGAATCAACTTCATCTCCCATGGGTGATAAATGACACCTTATCGTTTGCCTCTCTACTTTATTTCCCTTGGGCAGCTACTCATCGCGATGCGCTGTAAACGTCGCCTTTACCCCTTCTGGGTGGAGGTCCTGTAAGAGTCATCTATCGGGCCGCAGTAATGAAAAGGTTTTTATACGGCATTGATGGGTACCGAATGTCAGATGCGGGTTAATTAATTTATAATATTCTTAACTAATGATTAGAAGGTATTGGCTTTTTCGGTCTCATACCTCAGTTACGTGAGGTGTATATAGATATACTTGACGAGTGTGCCTTTGAATGAGGGGACTGAGGAAGCTTTACATGTGCGTAATGTTTTGTTCTCAATTTTTCTCATATTGAAAATGTAAGTTAAGAAAATTTAATTTCCTTGAACAATAAATTTAAAAGCAGTTTAACAGAGCCTACATAGTTCCCGATAGATCCGGTGGGAGCACTGCCTACTCTACGCACTGCACCTCCAGACAATAACCACCCGCGATGGTTATGTCCTGCATGCTGTCAGATGCCAATCCATGTTTGTACAGCAAAGAAATGTAATCTTCGCAAAGTCGATTTGCGGCTGGCAATTTGGAGGTATAACCTGCGGCGTCGCACCAAAATTTCCTAATGTCTTCACACAGAAGACCACTTAAGAAAATTTTACGAGGTGCTGCAAGTGTTATGCAGTTTGGTACGGAACAATACTTGGACGATGGTTCCTTGGTTTTATTTCCTTGTTTATGGGATATGTTGGAAGGCACTTGTTTGTTGTTGTCTCTATTAGGTTGAAGTCATTCAGCACCAATAGATGGCGCCACCATTCCACACCTTTCTGCGCCACGATTTTAACCCAAAATTGATGCAGTTGATGTTCTCCATGAAAAATTGCAATCCAAATCTAATATAAACTAGGAGAACTTGTACAGCGGATAATAATTGGTAGAACTAATGGGATGGAAGTGTGCTTGCCCCCGTTGGGAGCAGAAATAAAATTCCCGATTTATAATTTCTGTTTCCCATTCCTCGATTTTCCGACAAGTCAATTAAATGCTCAAACACTGGTTTCAGAGAAAAAAATAGGAATCATGAAATTTTGAATACTGGAATACAACAGGTGTCGCTGCCTGCGACTATGTCACGTGACTCACTGACCAATCACAC
This sequence comes from Asobara japonica, assembly GCA_026005395.1. NCBI lineage: Eukaryota > Metazoa > Arthropoda > Insecta > Hymenoptera > Braconidae > Asobara > Asobara japonica. The sequence continues at coordinate 1,181,366 of BQMI01000554.1, read as the reverse complement.
GGCGCATCGCGCATTCAGACTCTCCTGTGTAAATGCGGACAAACACCCATGCGCCGGCGGTAGTCGGACAACTTCGGATCTAGACCGAATATAAAAGTTTGAATAGTCATTGAAGTTTCGCGCCACTCAAAATCAACCAATAACTAATAATTCACTACATGAAAATGAGTCAAACTTTGATCGAAGCTAAGGTACGCTGAGAGACTTCAATTGCGACATTGATTAGCTTGATCACCACTTTCCTTCGTAAATAATGATTGATTAAAACCTTTGGCGATTTTCATGCTTCGGGTTTAAAATACAAACCGGAAACTAGTGCATGAATTTCTTTCAAAATCTAATCAGGTCTCATTTGCGTGAAGACGCATCGATTAAAAAAAATTATCGAATCGGGTGATTCGTTTGCAAGAAATCGTTGTCCAAAAATTGTGAGCACATACGTACGCGTAAACACACATACACGCATACATACATTTTGTTAAAAATGTTCTAGAATGATTAGAGAGACTTTAAAACCTCGAGATATGATGAAATTTTCACTTTTGATTTTCGGGGCCATTACAAGAACTTCCCTATATCGGAAGCTAAATAATTTCCCTATCCATTTCGTTATTCGACAATAAGTCCCAGCCCGCAACCTATCAAAGCACAATATCAATTACCTCAATTTACTCACTTCCGAAGAAAGAACAAGGTCGTTGAAACTTTTTTTTCTCGGCAATAAAATCAACACTTCCGCGTTTGCTTTTTGAGAGACCGGCAATTTTCCAGGAATTCGTTGGGCCTCGTGCGGATTCCATTGGCGCCTTCGTCATTCTGCCGCCACCCTTCGGCTTTTTGTCCTGTGAAAAGATTCCTCTAATCATGTCTATCCTGCTCCCTGTTATTTAGCCTCCGCAAAAACCATGAATTTTGGTGGCTGACCCCACCGTACCCTAAAATCGATATATCTGGGGCGTGCGCCCGCTGTCCCCTGCATTGACGACCACAAGCCAGTGGTCACTGAGGCGTGCGCCAACACTCAATGACCAGGTTACACAAAATTGTTGGATGAATTTGACCGAGGCCACTGGAAACGATTAGTGTCGAGTTCTATCTTCTTTCGTACTTCCCCATTCCTCAAATGACATAGAATTTAGCTAGTCTTCCCCCCCCCCCCCCCTCCACCCCCCCCCCCCCAACTGTAGACCACAAAAGCCCAATGGTTTGCGGAATTTACAGAAGAATTAATTAAGGCACCTTGGAAGAAATAGGAAGGTTTTTATTTAACTTCTTTCCAAAAGTCTGCAATTTTTTTGTCTCTGATAGGCAGTTATGGGCTTCGTGTTTCATCCCACAATGATTAATCAAAAATTCACCAATTTCGTTTTGTATTTTTTTTTTATTTTCTTATCCGTTTCAGTGACATTGAGCACGAGAAAATAAGAGTGGACAAATAGCTTGGAGCGTGGCGTTATCGTTGATCAAAGAGTACATCCACAAACCACGGAATTAAGTACAAATTCACTGGATAATGAGTGGGCTGGAGGGTGGGAGTTTATGTGCACGCGAATGCATCCGGCATGTGATATTCCGTAAAAATTGATGAACTTTCTACTGGAAATTCCGCAAGGCTCATTTTATTGGTATATTTGAGTAATCCTTTGCTTGTTCTCCATAAAACGTCATATTGCATTAAGGGGTGATTACTATGCGTTTTGAAAGTCACAGAATTGAAATGCGCTGAAAGATAGATAACTTGTGCTAGGGAAAAAAAGATCTTGGGTGGTAGTGGTGGGGACAATTGAATCAAAGCTGAATTACGTGGAGTGGGAGTATGTAGCCAATATTCCATTTCCATTTTTACGCTATTACTTCATATTCTAAAATCATTAATTAATAATACCTCATTTGCATATATACTAGCGAAAGCACTAGACTCTTTTCGACTGCAGCCATTCCCTCCAAAAACATACTCTTCATTACCTAATGGCTCATTACAAAGCAATAATACTCACGTGTCGTTTTTTCAACGAAAAAAAAACTCAATGAAATGTTAGTCGAGTGCGTAAGATGTTGACAGTGAAAGTATACAGTCGTAGAGAAATGCTTCAATAACTAATAGAGCAATAGCTCCATCTAGTCCTCCACTCTGGGAATGCATAGCTGGGAAAAGTTTTAATGAAACATTAATTCTATATAAGAATTTACGACCCACTTGACGTCAATCTTTATTCACTATACCAACTTTTTTGCTTCATAAAAATCCAGCTTCTAATTGCAGATTCCATACCAAGTGTTCTCGATCATAATTGTGTCAAGTTGTTTTTCTTTTCATTACATCATATCTATATAGAGCACTCTCTAATTTTATAGTTAATTGAAATTTGGTGGTAGGAATTTATGTCAAGAATTCATCTCAGTAGTTCATTTAATAATGCATCTCGATAATTCATCTCAATAATTCATCCCAATAATTCATCTCAATAATTCATCTCAATAATTCATCTCAATAATTCATCTCAATAATTCATCTCAATAATTCATCTCAATAATTCATGTCAATAATTCATCTCAATGATGCATCTCAATACTTCTTCTCAAAAATTCATCTCAAGAATTCATCCCAATAATTCAACTATATAATTCATCTCAATAATTCATCTCAAGAATTCATCTCAAGAATTCATCTCAAGAATTCATCTCAATAATTCATCTCAATAATTCATCTCAATAATTCATGTCAATAATTCATCTCAATGATGCATCTCAATACTTCTTCCCAAAAATTCATCTCAAGAATTCATCCCAATAATTCAACTATATAATTCATCTCAATAATTCATCTCAAGAATTCATCTCAAGAATTCATCTCAAGAATTCATCTCAAGAACTCATCCCAATAATTCAACTATATAATTCATCTCAATAATTCATCTCAATAATTCATCTCAAGAATTCATCTCAAGAATTCATCTCAAGAATTCATCTCAAGAATTCATCTCAAGAATTCATCTCAAGAATTCATCTCAAGAATTCATCTCAAGAATTCATCTCAAGAATTCATCTCAAGAATTCATCTCAAGAATTCATCTCAAGAATTCATCTCAAGAATTCATCTCAAGAATTCATCTCAAGAATTTATCTGAATGATTCCAAAGTCCTGAGGAAGGATTACCATGAAATTCATGTGAAGTAATACTCGATAGGGTTTAATGAATCTGCTAATAGGGTTACTTCGTGAATCTGCAGAAGTGATTCTAATCACTGATGTGCGATCATAATTCCGCCAAATTTTCTCCCATCTCTGATTTTTTATAAAAAAAATTTCATCGATTACAGCATACCTATATATATAGAACACTCTCCCTCATTACCCTCAGAAGATTTCGTATCAGATTGAACCGTGGGTAGAAATACAAACAACGATAAAGACAAGAATGAAATTAAAGAAGAGGCCCAATAATAAAAAAGAGGCGTTCAACAACTGAAATATCTTTGGGTGTCTGGAACGATGGCCCGAGTAGAAACTATATATTTTTTGCCTCTTTCACTCCAATTCCCCCCGAGGGTGTTACCCGGGCGTGTGAGACGCGTTATACAAGATTGAGGATGCATTGCTCCAGTCTAAGATAAAAAGTAAGGAAAAAACTTTTCACTACCCTATCTGCCTACCGCGTAAGATTGGTAATTGCCATGGCCTCGTCGGTTGGTGGAAAAAAAAAAAACGAAAAATAAAAAAAAATTGCGTGTGCTCTTGGAGCGCACAGAGACCTCTTCTCTTTCTCTTTCTCTCATAATGAGAGCCAAAATGGGAGTAACAAAAATTGTCGAAAAATGTTGAACTACGTGTATGAGCGAAAGAGAGGATGAACCGAGGCACCGAGGGCGGTGAGAATGTGCACGTGCCTTTATTTATTTTGCATAATTATCCCGCATCGCGCCTTCTTATTTTTTTCCACTTTTTTCGCCCTCTCCTTCCCCCTCCCTCACCCCCCCCCCCACCCACCTCCCCCTCACTTTTGACTCCCAGCACCACAGACATGTTTCTCGTGCTCACTTGCCTCCGGCTTACTTTTTTATACGCAAAAAGCGACCCAAGTTGCTTTATTTTTTTTTTTACCTCCACTCGCAAACATGCCCCGTATAGTTGGGATTAAGGAGATGCATGAGTGTACTTGGGCTTGGGAGGCGTCACGAAAATGCGCCTGAAGCGGAGCAAGAAACGATGTTATAAATATCCCATGCTGGATCATTTTAGGTGGGATGATGGGTTGGGGTGGTGAATATTCGCGCGAGGCGGGCGGATCTGGGAGAGAGATCACAGGTGAATATGCAAGTGATATGTGTGCCTATGCTCAATACAACGTTGATTTATTTGAATTGGCAATTTTTGTACGATGCTCAATTAAAAGGAGGGTACATTCGGAAGGACTAATTTGGCTCGGAGCGATTCGTCAGTTTAATCATCATAGCCGACTTCAATAATAGTCTTCAAGTGACTTTTACTGCAAGCAAATTTCACGGGCATACACACACACACAGACACACATCTTGTTAAAAATGGTCCACAATGGTCAGAAATGTTATGAAACGTGGAGATATGTTGATAAATCCATTTTCGAAAATCGGGGGCATATCAATAGCTTCCCCTATCCGGAAGTTAGGACCAAGGACAACTTTGCCATTCAGAAGCTCAGTTGGAATAGTGCAGCTCATAACAAATTGAAAAAGCAACATTATCCTTACCTGACAAATCGAATACGAGTATTGTCACATCCCATTGCGCCGGTAATCAATCGCACTATTAATCATTTCTTCCCCCATCAGCTCTTCGTTCCGACATATTTTCGATCAGATGTCCACAGACGAAGAACATCATCCAAATATACCAGAACTTTTTAAATTCATAGTAGGTTCCCTAGACTTGGACTATCCCCACCCATTATATTGTTCATAGGACCCTTTTCTCTTCTAAAGTATTTAAAACGTTCAACAAAACTGCGAAATCGGACCATGGTTCACATTGCCAATGAAACTTCGTAACGTATGTTGATCAAAATACGTAATGGACAATTTTCATTTCAACGATTTTTACAAATTTATTTATCGCTTAATTGGGAAAAATTATTATTATTATTATGATTTTTATCGATATCTCGTAAAGTATGATGCCGAGAAAAAAAAGTAATAAAACATGAAATGTGTAGTTTCATGAGAGGAACAACTTTTGTTGAACACTTTTTCTCGTATCTATCACCGTTCTCGAGATACAGCGTTATAAACAATGAAAATTGTTAAAAACAATTGAACGAATGGGACAATTGCAAAAACAGTCCTTTCTGACCTCAATACCACTGAAATGCGTCAATAAAAAAAAAAAGGAAATCCCTCCGGTGGTTCTGCCGGAAACGTTAAACAAAATTTTTTGTTTACACACACACACATACAGACACTTTTCTGAACTGACGTCAGGATGATGCAAAACGTCTAGAAATATGAAAACTTCATCGATCTGGCCCTTTTCATGTTCGGGGTCATTACAATAACTTCTCTCGATCGGGAAGAAAAAATCATATCTCGTGATATCGGGGACACTATTATTCCCTCCTTTGATCATCGGAGTCTGCAGCTAATTTATGCTGCCTACGAATTCAAGGCGGCCTCTGAAAATCGATACGTAGAAACCAGTGAATCAACACATTTTATAGATTAGATTGGATTAGATCAATAGGTCCGCAATCGATATGCAAATGCAGAAGCTTCCTACCGAATTTTTCAATGGCTCGTATTTGTTCATCGGGAATACGTCTATCGGGGGAAAAAATGTATTCGTTCAGTTTTGCAATTAGTATTAATTAGATGGTCCACGTGAGATTTCTGGACGAGTCACGTGGAAATAATTAAGGTAAGTGAGGGGTCCGTGGTAGTTTTTAGACATTGTGGATCTCTCGCGCTCTACGAGGCCGCCTAATGGCCATTTGGACCACCTCCCGTTTTCTCATCTCGTGTATATAGCCTACTCAACGTCGTTTCCCATATTCTGTCCCGTCTGAAGAAGAACGAACCCACCGTGGTCATCGCACTCTTGTTCCATCATAACTTTCGCACTCGCGCGTTCACTGTCTCACGCCCAAAGCTACAGGGGCTTCTTGGATGTGGTTTTTTTTATCCTTCTTCTTTTGTTTTTTTTTTTTTTTAATTTGGAACACATACAAACACTTTCTCACTCGATTCACAAACCGCAGAAATTGTTGTTTTGCACCTGAGATCACGATGTACGAATTTAATTTACATTCCAGGGATCGAGATCGCTTCATCATTGATTTTTTTCCCCCCATTCCGGGTGCATGGTAAAATGTGCAATTTTTAGAAAATCAAAACCACTAATTTGTGGTTTTAAGAATCGCGTGAATTTGAGGATGTAGCACACGTGGGAAGTTTGTAAAGTGCTTCCTGTAGAGAAAAAATAAAAATAAATTTATTTTCTCGTGTAGGAATTTCCTGAATTTGATGCAACTAAAGGGAAAAATTGCACCAATTTCCACGTAGCAATTGACGATTTAATTTTTACGATTGCAGTGGAATAATTTTCACCCAAGTTTTCCCAACTAATTATGCAAGTGATTTAATTATAACCGTGTCTTATATTAATAATTAACGCCAATCACCGGGATCCTTGAGATACAAATGTAGGAAAGTCTAGGAGAAATTTTTTTTTTTTCACAGGCAGTAGTTGGCACGCTAAAACATTCATGTTTATTGCCACGCAGGCACTAGTGGTAATTCCATTGACGTATCCGACATTTTTCCTCGAGTGGCACGCGTATACCATCACTAGAGCTGAAAGGCACTTGATCTATGAGCTATGACAAGAGGGCACCTGTCCCTTCATATGGAAGACACCGGGCTCTAAGTTTCACAACTGAGGAGGATAAATTTTATGGCTAGTCTAATGAAGTCGTTTCAAAGACCTCCGGTAGAAAAAAAAAACGGATTTTCGGGAGAAAAAGGACGACATTGTCTGATGCTTAATTAACTCTAGCTTATTTCTTCTATGCGAATCCATCTCTAAGATTTTTTTTTCCTCTCCATAGCTCGAGAATGAACAGAAGCATAAACCCCAATAAACCTGAACGTCTATTGATGAGGTCACGATCAATAAATAGATGACGGAAATTCAGATCTAATGAAGATATTTAGACGCGCGCTCAGACTTGAGCGGCCGATAAATTAAAATTTATGGATGATTTGTAGATCATGATTGTACTTCTAGGAAATGAGTGAAACGGGTTTAATGTTAGAAATGATTTAGTTGAGATTTTTTTTCTATTTCTGCATGTGAGGAAATTTCTTGGACTGATAATATTCTCTTGATTGAAAGTCCTTTGATTAATCACTTTGCGTGCGTTACGCCACAAGGTCGTATAGATATTTTTTTTTACCTTCGTAGGAAGTTCCGAGTGCAGTAGAAGGTCTTATCTAGGCGATAGTAAATTCCCATATTTCAGACGGTTCTGTATTTTTAATTTCCCGATCTCCCTAGATTAGGAAGTTATTGTAATGACCCCGAAAATCAAAAGTGCCAGATCGATGAAGTTTTCACGGTTTTCGCCGTTTTGCATCATCCTGACGTCATTTCAGAAAACTGTCGATATGTGTGTGTATGTGTGGGGAACAGCATTCGTTGGAAACTTTTTCCTCTATCTCCCACGGTTTTTGTAATACGTTTTAAACAATTGAAATTGTTAATAACAATTGAAGCAATTGTGTTCAGACTTGACACTCCTTTCCGTTCTCCGCAACGGCTAGATGTAATTTTTGAAAAAAGAAATTCAAATCGGTCCAGCTGTTCAGGAGAAACCGTGTCACAAAAAAATGCTCACATACGTACACACGCACACACACACACTTCCACGGGCATTTCATTGAAAACGTGTCAGGATGATGCCAAACGTCGAGAAAAGTGCAAATTTCATCGATCTGGCACTTTCCATTTTAGGGATCATTACAATAACTTTCCCTATCGGGAAATTAATTACGCAATTTTTATAAATTCCTTGCGACCGGAAAAAATTTGAAGCGGTTTGATATTTTTTACCGGCTAGTTACATAATTATTTATAAAAATTACATAAAAAAATGAGGGAAATTTGAATTATCTCAATTTTCTCCTTTCGAATCAATTTTGATGATTGTCATTGTTTTTTCTTAATAATTGGATACCTCGGGAGCGATTTTCTCCTTCGAAAACTATTACTTCTACACATTATCTAAACCGAAGGGTCAGTCAAACTATCCAAGCACCCACAACACACATCTGAAATGGTAAACACGAATTACCCACTAGATTGTGAGAAAAGATACGCAATCAGCGACTCACCTCAAAAATTTCTTCACGATGAGTGGAATGATGTTTTGTATATTTTATTTCCCATTTTTTTTTTCTTCATGGGCATAATTCTAGGGATTCACCAACAGCAACCGTGTAATTTTGGGGTTGATTTTTTTTTCGGCTTATTCTTTCATTGTTCATTTTTTGCCCTCACCCTACGTCGATATCAATAGTCTCTTATTTTCATTCTTCGTTTGGTAGTGCAATGTAATGCACACATGATGGCCCCTCGATCATACCGCAGAGCCCGCCAGCAATTGTATATCGTTGGCTTGATTATGATATTGACGCCTACCTAAATAAAGTATGAGCTCATTCACGCCAAATCGCCAGCACTCTTTTTCCAGCATCCACTTGCTGGGTGAACCAAAAACAAATTTACGGGGTAAAACCACTGGAACGGATGAAAAAAGCATTTTATTTTTTTTTGTTTTTTCACTTAAAAAATTTTTTTTTTCTTTCTCAATTCGGTTTCTTAACTGTCTCATGTGTACAATATTGATCTATCATAAAAATATTGCATTATTTTTTTCGCCTGATCTTACCAGCCTCAAAAAATTCTTCTAACCGAAAAAAACCGATCCCCCAAAATTTTTCAGCGATGTTATCCCTTAATGATAATTCCCACTCATTCCCACCCCCTCGCATCGCTCGTGCCTCCAACGCGCGTCTCATTTCCCCTCTCTTCTTTTTTTTCAGTTTTTTTCTTTTCTTTATCAGCTGACCATCTTTTTCGCTCACATAAGACGAAACGAAGGGAGGACCAGGAGAGGGCCACTCGTTAGCCCGTGCACCTGTGCACCGCATCTACCAACTCAAATTTTTCATTCGTCTCCCAACTCTCCCCTCCCCACATCATTTTTTTCCCCCAATTTTTTGTCATCATTCAGTTTTTCAAATTCGTTCAAAGTACCATTTTTTATCGTGGACATCCCGCCACCTCGTTGACGCTCAAATTTTATATAGTTACTTGAGTTCTCGAAGATCTTACAGTGGTTTGTTATGATGATCAAAAAAGATTGCCAGAATATCCCTCTTCCGTTGGGTCATTATACGACAATGTTAATGTATTTTAACGTTAAGTGAAGGTAACTAATGGAATCGAATAATATTTATTCCCTCATAGGGACAGTAATTGCTTTGTGGCGAGCATGTGTATGTGTCGGTAGGTGAGTGGGAGGGTGAGTAGGTAAGTGGGTGGGTGAGTAAATGGGTGGGTGGGTGAGTAGGTAAATGGGTGGGTCCGTGGATGAGTGGGTGAGTAGGTGGGTGGGTGAGTAGGTGGGTGGGTGGGTAAGTGGGTGGGTAGATGGGTGAGTATGTGAGTAAGTGCGTGGGTGGTTGGATCAGTGGGTGGGTGAGTGGGTGGTTGGGTGAGTGGGTGGTTGGGTTAGTAGGTGGATGGTTCGGTGAGTGAGTGGGTGGGTGCGTGGATGAGTGGGTGAGTAGGTGGGTGGGTGAGTAGGTGGGTGGGTGAGTAAGTGGGTGGGTGGATGGGTAAGTATGTGAGCAAGTGGGCGGTTGGATCAGTGGGTGGGTGGGTGAGTGGCTGATTGGGTTAGTAGGTGGGGGGCTCGGTGAGTGAGTGGGTGGATGGTTGGGTGAGTGGATGGGTGGTTGGGTGAGTGGATGGGTGGTTGGGTGAGTGGATGAATGGGTGAGTAGGTGGGTGGGTGAGTGGGTAGTTGGATTAGTAGGTGGATGGGTGGGTGGTTGGGTTCTCAAAACATTGACATTCTTATTTCAAATCCACATCCCATTCATGTGGTCGCACAGTAAGCCAAGGAAGGCGTTATATCTTGAATTGCCGCAAAAATCATATAAATAAAAGATTATTCACCATTATTATCCCACTTTTTTCATCACCTCAAATCCTTAAAGAAAATTAATTCAAAATGAATCTTTGGCTACAGTGCATTGTCCGAAATAATTCAATTTCGATAAACCAAAATTGGGTGGCTGGTGAAATAAAACCCCCTAGACTGTTGATCGGGACGCGTGGCTAAGGTGCATATAGTAGTTGTACACAAGTATGTGGAAGCCGCGAGCAGGGTCTCGCAGTTTCAAACATGAAATGAAACTCGTGCACCTGCCCACCTCGTCCTGAGATCCCCTTGCCCCTGTAGCACCTTAACATCACTCGCTCTCCTCGTCCCACCAATTCCACCATCACATGTGCATGGAGAGGTTAAAAAACAAAAAGAATATATGCCCGAATAAAATATAACCCGTAGGAAGCCCCTTCTGGCGCTTCTCATACTGCTGCCACGTTAGAATCATCCTGGAGCGCAATGCTGTCTGGGAAGCTGAGAGGGCCTGATAGTCCTGGATGCCCCCCCCCCCTCCCCATCCGTACTTCAGTCCAGAGCATAATGCAAAAAATACCCCCGAGGTTAAAACCCGAAACGGCTTCCCCCCACCCGGATGGGCAAGCATGCGCGTGCCACTGACGCGGATGGGCGCGAGCGCGCAAAATCTCACATTTTTCACTTGGGAGATGTGAAAAGCCACTTCCTTCAAAGTCTGCATGAGAAAAAAATATAAAAGTGAAAAAGTATTTTATCATCGGCAAAGTTCCTTGCTCCCTAAACTCAACTGAATATAGCTGTTCTCCAAAGCACAGTGTATGTTTAAAGTATCCATAAACCTGTAATTTTTCATAGCGCTATGTCAATAAAATGACAAATTTAACGAAACGTAAATTGCCCTCCTTCCGATTATTTTTTGCCCGGCTAGGTTATATTCTGACCGCATTCATTCCTGATTGCGAGGACACCAAAAGCATAAAACATTGATTTTGATTTTGCTCCCGATAAACGTAATCAAAGGAACATATCATCCTTGACACTGTGAACCCATCATTCCAGAACTGGATAATAATCATGTCGTTTCAATTTCATAATATAAATCTCATTGAAGCCAAGTGCATAATCATCATGCATAAGGCCGAAACGCGTATGATTGGAAGTCAGGTTGAGGTAACGCGGAAAATGCATCCGGTAATTATCGCAACGAGTCGTAAATCTTGTATGCTATGATCGGTAACGGCAGACACTCCATTTGTTTGTGGTAATCTATGCGGAAAAATCTGTAGAATGCAAGAAATTTTCAAATGCGCCAAATTTGGTAATCGATGAATACCGCGAAATAATTTGGAATTCGAATTTCTACATTCTTGATTCATGTCAACTACAATTAGATAATGTATGGGACGATTAGACTAGTACAGGTTTTGAAAAATGTCACATCCACCATCGGTATTTGCAAGTCAACAAATCAACGGAATTTTTTTCTTCATTCACAGCGAGATTGTAAGGAAATTTTTGAACGTGTAGGTATTCCAAAATTTTCTAACGCCTAAAGGCGGCTGCTACGGACGCGAAGGGTGAAACACATTCTACACATATATGTGTTGAGAGATATAAATGGTTGAATTCATTTTCCATTTTGCTCATTTTCACAATCATTCCTTTGGAAATAACATCACTTACCGTATCTCCAAAAATAGGTAATATGTGATATACAGATAGACATCTGAAAATAAATAAACAAAAAAAATGATTCAGTTTTCGGTCATTTTAAAAACAGTAATCGGATATTTATCAATTTATTTATATATAACTTATTAATTTATTAATAATGTAATATTAATAAGAAAATAATATGACTTATTAATCGATCACTTCAATCCATTCATCGAATTTAATTAATCAAATGTCATTTCGATTTCTCGAGCCTCTCACTGAAACACGTGTACCTGTAAAGCCAGCAATTTAAAGTGAGTGTGAAATATTCTTGTCACCGCAGTACAGATTGATGTGATTGTGAATACTGTACATATATGCACTTTGACTAATTACATGTTTCCTGATTACCCAGAATGCAGATAATACACTCTTATTATCTATAAATTAAGTTATCAGAACATGTATATTGTTGACAGTTCCGTTACGATGTTGATACAAGAATATGTCTCTGTTCCCCAACTATCAGTAATTAGTTTAGTATAGTCCAGGTTTGTATACGTGGTCATTATGCACTCAATTATCTCGTTAACGCAAGAAAAGTGCATGATCCATGGAGAATATTTTCAAGAAATACACATCAGCTAACACTCCCATATTTGGAAAAATCCCGAGTCCGGCACTTTTCCAAAATAATTTCTCATCCATCAAATAACGGCATTTGCATACATTCCACAAACAGAAGAAATAGTCAAGAATGGCCAATGGTCAAATATAATCTATTATCCATTTTGTATCCAATTCCAATGCGTCTATAGCGAAACTTCGTTAGTTGCAACACGTTTCCAACAGTAGGGGAAATAAAACTTGGAACGTTGCAATTAACAAGTTACCCCCACTCTTTCGAACCGCTCGGCGTTAATTTCATGAAGTTTAGAGAGACAAATAATATTACCTTCAATCTTCATATAATTTCGAAATTCACGATGACCGAATGTAGACAAAACATGACCGACGGTAAGCCGCACGTGTTTTGGTGAATTGAGCCCGGAGGAGTGGGGCCGGCGCGTAGGGGCTGGAAGAAAATAAGAGGCAAATGTTGCAACTAAAGAATGTTGCAACTAGAGAATGTTGCAACTAGAGAATGTTGCAACTAACGAAAGCCCACTGTACGTTCCTGTTAGATTTACAAGCCCAAATGGGCGCTTGGCGAGCTGAACTACAATTTGAAATTTGAAATGACAATATCTTTCCCGAAGTTGAAGATACTGTTAATCGTTGATTCCGAAAAAATGAGAGCTTCCAATCTTCCAATTTGTAACAGCCGTCTTTTGTTTTTTCTCTAATTATCGCGTACATATGAAATTTTCAACACTGGACCGAATATGTAAGACACTCCAAACTTAATAAGTCAACAGAACCTCAAAAACTATTCTGTGTATATCATTTTCAATAACTACATAAGTTATGACAACTTCACAAATTATCATACTTTTGAAAACTAAGCCCGAATCGATATCTCAAATATCGATGTTTATTGACGCAAACGCTATTACCAACCGACTTCATGATGTTATCTGCCAAATCTGATCAACCAATAAATGAATCAATAAACCAATTTGAAAATAAATTGTGACAGACCAATAAGAAATCGGCTTACGAATTTCGATTTCGCCGATTAAATGTTCATCCTTGTGTACGCGCTTTCTTGAATAGGATTTGTGAGTAGGATCAACCACGAGAGTCAACTATATAATTGAGAGTATTGTGGATGTTATCATTCCAAAGACAGAATTTTATATAACTAATGTCTAAATATTTCTATTTATGCAAATAAACTGAGTGGCTGATTTTTCTATCCAATTTTTCTGTTCCTGCCCTATTGGACACATAGCACTATTGGACGCCAAGTTATTGAACCAAATGATTTTCGACTAAAAGTACCACACCCGCTTTGGTTACAAACACCTCGTAGAGCTTTGTTTACAAACACATCGTAGACCTCCATCGCTGATTAGCACTTAGGTAGAGAGCATAAATGTAGCGACGTTAAATAAAATAAAAAATAAAAAAAAAGTACCACACCCAAAAATGCCTGCGCATCTTCGGACGCCAGTATACGTCTTGAGAAACTTGAATTCTGGGTTGAAACTAAAGTGGCCAAGTGCACACATCGAAACATTCAGAAGACAAGGACCAAAAAACCTAACTTATATCTTTATTGTTAAAGTCCCAAATGCGCAAATACTGAAAGTTGAAAGAAAACCACAATTAATTTATAATGTCTTATTTAAATTTGAATATCATTATACAGGAATTGACGACCAAACGGTGCAACCTATATGGTCGCTGCCATTGCTAGTACTCCTACGTCACTACCAGAAGAATCCCTTCCCAAAACCATTCCTATTCTGATGATTCAAAACACTCTAAGGGCCAGTTTTTACTTAAGTTACTCGTAGTTAACTGATGGTTAAAGTTAAGTTCCCCTACCATGTTCGTCACGAGAGGGGAAGTGCCTCCCCTACGGCCGTGGATGTGTAAAATTTTTTCCCTGAATTGGATTTCTGACAAACCTTAAAAATGATTCACTGGGTGTACATTGTAAATGACGATTTCCTCCACCAATTAAATTATTCCAATTTTCTACACCCTACATTCATAAACCGCGCTCAGGCTAACCGTTGCCGCCATTTTTAACCCCACCTGACGGGGCTAGTGGTGGGGAAACTTAACTTTAACTTTAACCATGAGTTAACTACGGGAAACTTAACTAAAAACTGGCCCTAATTCGTGTTTTTCCATTCACTATTAACTTCCCGATCTAGGGAAGTTATTGTAATCAGCCCGAGAATTGAAAATTGGGTTTCTACCATATCTCCACGTTTCAAAGTCTCCCCAATCGTTCTGGACCACTTTTGGAAAAATGTCTATATGTATGTGTGTGTGTGTGTGTGTGTGTTCGTACGTATGTGCCCAAATTTTCCCTTAACGATTTCTTGAAAACTAATGGTGCGATTCGATTAATTTTTTTTTTTTTGATCGATGAGTCTGCATGTAACTTAGTGCTGATTCGATTCTGCGAGGAATCCATTCAGCAGTTTTAAATAATTGCCAGAAAATCGAAAGTCCAAAAATCGCAAATCGGGTTAATTAACGGTCATCCATAAACTATTAGAGTTAGCGCAAAATTTTTATAAGAAAAGTTGTTCCCCACATAAAAACACCTATTGTATGTGGAATGCCTTTTTTCGATAATTTGCATAATTAAGGAGGTATCGCAGTCTCAACAATTATGTATGTAATGAGTGAATCAGTGAATCCAGCGCTGTCATGAAGGTCTCAATCGCAGTATTTCCGTTCAGAATCGAGTGAATCACATTTTGGATGGTATTCGTGCAGTATATGCAATGTTATTAATAATTGCAATTGTTTATACGGTTCCACTGGGTAAAATATTGAAGTTAGCAGGTTAGTCGTCTTTATTGCGGCCGCACTCCTATTGGCGTCTCACCCCCACTCAAGTAACGCCCATAAGTCTCATCCTCATGCTCACCATGCATCTACTCAAATATTCATCATTGTCTGCTCCATTAATGACTCAGTTTAGAATTCTCAAATCTGCAAGTTTTACTGATTAACCGGAGTATATTGGAGAAGAATAGATTTAGTATGCTGTGCTGAAATACCAAATCAGGAAGTTTTGTTTGTGCCCCGAGTGGGGCACACACATGCACACACCACTAGTTTGGTTTCAATTCCAGTGGGCGAGTTTAGAATCTGGAAATTGGAGATTATGCAAGTTTCTATTCCGCTATGAATAAAATTCCTGAACGACCACACATTTTCCGACTAATGAGACTCGCGCAGCGTATGCATCCAGCTGATTCGCTCAACCGTTACAGACGGTTCCTGACAAAAATATAAAAGTTTTAGAGACAATGATTGATTAAAAATGGATTATGTCACACCAATCTTGAATCAGGGCTTGTTACTTTCGAGAAAAGAGCATCGAGTCGGAAATTTCAATCACAGCGAAGTCCGACTTACAAACTATCTTGGATTGGTTGATAATGGAACAATCTATAACAACGCTTTTGCGAGTACATCCTCCTGGTCTCTTCTTCCCTTCTACTCTGAAATTTTAAATAAAATCGACGTTTGACCTCTATTCAAATAATCAATTCTACGCTGCTTCTCCTTACAATACTCGCTATGTTTACCTTGCACTGGATTATCAAAAAGTGACAGGGTAAAGATCTTTCGTGCCACACGCGCTATAATCATTCTCGTCTTAACAATAATTTTCTATATCCAATGCCATAATTGCATAACAAAAAATGGGATAATTTCAACTTTCTCTATTGACATTTTGATGAATAAATGCACTTATGCATGACTGAAATGATGGTGGTGTTCGCTTCATAGAACTAGGTGCTCGTGCATGATTAGATTAATGAATACCTCGAGAATAATACTTAAATAGAATAATATTGTAACTTAATGATCACCTTCATTGCAGAAGAATGCAACAAAATACCTAACTTCAAGCTCTGACATCACTTGAGTTGATAATTGAAAGTGAATGATCTGAGCTCATACATCTTAGTCGATCAAATTGACCTTAAACCGCTGGTGTTTTGTCAGTTAAGGAGGACTTCTCCCTGTAACTTGTCAGAGACATAGTGGAGTAGTATTCAACTTCATTGTAATGACGCCTAAATCGATTTTTTGATTGGTAACTGGTGTTTTAAGTATACCAACATGCTTTCCGTCAAATTCTGAGCAAATGTGTGTGTGTGTTTTTTTTCCTCCGTCCCTCTCATTTGTACGCCCCCGGTAGCGGCTGTGTAAGCATTCCTTCAGGGGGCGTACCGGACACCCACCCATGTGGCTGGGGTCGACTTTCGCCATTGTTAGGCCATCGTATTTCTAAGCACAGAGTAAACCTCCAGAAACCCCTGTGCTACGATGGCCAGCGCCTATGATGGAACCCACCCCCCCCCCTGCGTCGGGCTAGGTTCCCGCTCGGCCGGGCGGTCTCATTATATGGGTACCGCCGATAGCACACACGGAAGTTCCTGCATCGGTCGGAATCCATGAGAAAATATTTTGAAAAAATATTCTCCGGCGGCCGGGCGCGAACCTAGGATCTTCGGAGTAGTAGGCAGATACTGTACCACTACGCCAAAGCCCCGGCTTAGCAAATGTGTGTGTGTGTGTGTGTGTGGGTGGATAAGTGGGTGGGTGGGTAAGTGAGTGGGTGGGTAAGTGGGCGGGTGGGTAAGTGGGCGGGTGGGTGTGCATGTTTGTATGTGCGAAATCGGAATTTTTGGTTAACGATTTATCAGAAGCGGATCGAGCGAGGTGGTTCATCGAGATCGTAATCCGAGTGTCTTCATGGAACTTAGATTCGAATAATTTTTTCGAATTATAATTCGAATTATGTTTTTGGTTCAAATTGACCGAGCAGTTTTTTTGTCATCAACAATTGAATTGTTCACAACGCTCTATTGCAAAAACGGTGAGAGATACGCCAGAAAGTGTTAAGCAGAACTTGTCCATTCGCACTATCTATTTAATTTATAATTCTCTAATTAACACATGCTACATGCTCCCGCACGGAAAAGAAATATATGCGAACTTATATGACACATATATGTAGATCATATCACAAATATATGAAATTTATTTCCCATTATATGAAACATAAATCGCCTATATTCGTTGCATAATTTCACATATACGTTCCACATATATAACTTTCTGTGCGGGCTACCACGCTTATAGTATGTCTATAAGTTATCTTGTCACACTTAATGTTCAACTCCGTATGTTAAACTCCAGCAAGGACCTGATGCTTTATCAATCACTATAAGAGACCCCGAAATGATTGTCTCTTATTATATGCCATCCGTAACCGAATGAATTCAAAATTGTTAATTTGCGCCAGGTTTTACGAGCTGAACGCGTAATCCAAGATGAATTACAACAGCCATCAAAGTGCTTCAGTAGTTTTAGCTTGGGTGTGTCAATGCGAAAATTATTTCAAACGCAGGAGTTAAGTGGCTCAGGGATCTGCGAAGAGAAATACATTCAGAAATTAACGTACTGTAGAAAACATCTCTAATAAAATATCGAACCAAACCCTATATATATACCTCTTACTGCTGCGGGGTAATAAGTGATAGGCAAAATTACATTCTTATTAAAAATGAGCCGAACTTTGGAAAGATATGGACCAAACGAGTTACGCGATATATTACCAGTTTATGATATAGTTTCACTACCACCCACATAGGTGAACTTGCTTATGGTTGAAGAAGTCAGTTTTCCCGCTTAACGAGAATCAATGACTGGTCAGCACACAAACGCAGCCAGTTATAGTGTGAGGTTCATGCACAGTCTAGTTATACATCTGGAAAGTAGTTCTATGTTACGATGAGCTACCTGGAGGCGTCACTTTCCAGACAAGTACAGGCTTCTATGGATTAGAAATAACACTTGCTGCATAACCAGTGAGAATGATGAGGATAGGTGATGACGAAAGTCAAGTTTGTGATTTTCTCGGACGATTCCATCAAATCCTGTCTGCAAAATATCCGTACGCTTTACCAATTACATGTGCTTTTTCGACGGGACATGTATGGAAAACGATATTACTCGCCTATGAAGAGGCCACTTCCGTTGTGAAAACAATTTATCCAGTTCTCTGAATTTTTCTCGGCATGGGTCCTGATTTTTCGGTTACGCATTTTGCAAAATCTGTTGCATCTGAAGACATTTTTACATGAATGGAACCATTAGTTTGTGGAATGATAGAGTGCATCTTCTTAGTATCGGGTATAATTCGAGCATTGACTATGGTTCGACCTTAATTCACTTGTGCTTCTTTCAAAGTTTTGCACCAGTATCATAAGACTGTGTTGAAAAAAATGAACAATATGGTACGGCAAAGTAAACTACATCGCAAAAAGCCCGTGCGAATTGAATGTAGAACGTTTATAAACAAAAATCGTTCACTATAAGAGTTGTCACAAATAACGACGAGCGACCGTTTTTATAATCAGCAATTGAAAAAAATTGTTCCCATTTGAGATCCATAACGAGGATAGGTTCAAAATTTGTGAAGAGCTAACAGTTGTTTATATGGAAATGCAGGGAAAATCGATGCCGTCATACATTCCCAAAAATCATGATTTATCTGTAAAAAGTGAAAATATCCCCACAATAGGGATAGAATTCCATATTGAACCCCTGAGTCAAAGAGTACATTTAAAAACAAGAATTTTGAAAAAAAAAACATAAAAATCCGTTCATTTTTTGCAAATTTATGAATATTCTGAAAAAGGATGGATTTTTCAAAAATGGAATTCAAAAATTCATATCTTGCCAATGGTGCGATAAAAAAATTTTAAAAAATCGAAGTTAATCCTAACCAGTACTACCAGATATAAAATTTTTTCAAACATCGAAGATGCAGTTTGACAATGTCGGTAGAGTTGGGATGGAATTGCCCACATATGAAAAGGCATACAAAATATTTGAACCAAAAAAAAATCGGAAAAATAGCGAGACCTGTTATTTTGTCGAATGTTTTTTTCGACTTAGATTAGTTCCAAGGGAAATATTCGACCAAGAAATCATTCAATCGCGACTCAAAATGAGCCACCTGACGTGGCCGGGGCCGTGACTATCAGGAATCTCCAGATCCTGTTGCAATATGATAGCGAATTAATCTTTGTAGACCCCCAGTGATTTATATATACCTAGTGCTTATATATATATGACTAACTGTTTTTGTATTAGTTTATAGTTCAGATATTTGTTCGATAGTTCTGTCCATCGATTTGTCGATCACGTTGGTGATTGTCATCTCAACTTCCCAGTAAAACCATTGGTGGTGATGGTGGTGGACGGTTACAGAAGCTCGGTCCAATTCATTGGAATGACTCGCTTATAATTAACAATCAATGCGGGTATTGCAATCACAATTTGGATTCTGTAATATCGTGCGAAATGTTCGAATGCCTTATTATTAATTAGTCTTCCGAGAAGTTGGTTCTCTATGACATTGAGCGAATTAGTTTTCCTGCCACCATATGATCTGTAGCAAGTATTCTGGGAGTTCAGAAATCACTCGGTTGCTATTGGACCATTCGAGTTCGGACAAACTATCTTCTATGTTATAATGTTCCTATAAACCGACCGGCTCAAAAGGGATGTTGCTAAAAAATTCAGAAAATTGGAGCTCTTATCCAACAACTGAACGGATGGTTTCATGAAAAAATTTCCTGAAGTATTTTAGGAACAAACTATGATTTCTGGTAGAACGAGTCTTCTATGAGTGTTCTCTGAACCGATTCATTCACTATATAAAGGATTATAATAATTTCAACCAGTAATATCTCCTTAAGGACGGTGAAAGAAGCTATGAAATTGAACAGATTTTTAAATCAGCTACTCTTCAACAGTTTTTACGATAGTAGGTTCCGAATTTTTGAAATCCTTTATGAACAATTAATTACTCTGAAAATCTTTACTAAAGTCGTTTCTGCCCTTCGCTTCAGCGAAACGGGAAACGGAATTCTCAAAGATAAAAAGGCCTACAATATCAAAACGTTTCTTCAAAATCACCACTCCAAATTTCTAAAAATTTAAAAGGAACACAGGCCGACTTCTGTACTCCGATGGCGGGCGCCTATGATGGAACCTCCCCCCCCCCCTGCGTCGGGTTAGGTTCCCGCCCGACCATGCGGTCTCTAATATGGGTATCGCCGACAACACACACGAAACGTTCAGGGTGCATCTGTGTATATATGTAGATGTACGTTAGCACATCTTCATTTTATCCCCATATAAAAAGAACAGGGAACAATCGACAGATCAACATGAAAGTCGATTACATGCGAGTAATCGATTGGTTTGCGACTGGTATCGAGAAATCGACACAAAATACATGAATTCTCATAAGCGACACTTTTGTAATGCGTACGCACAATTTGCGATTGATGTTTGCGCAGAAACATTTTTGCTTCTGCGCATCTGCAAGGCATACGTACTGTGGTCCCACGCGATAGTTACGTACTCTGAGTGCAATAACCGTCTTTTCGTCCAGGCACGTCCTCGACTAAACGTGTTGTTTGTGCATCGTCGACTTCATCCACCACTAATCCTTCCTAAAAATGACCAACCATGTCATGGCAGCGGCCATTACACTAATTTCAATTGTCATGGGCTGTCATGTAGCCCGCCATACTGTTTTCGTTCATGTTCACTCTGATTGGCTTTGAAATGTGCGTCGCCATGTTCCTCTTCGCGCGAGCTCATATTTTAAATTCAAAAAATTTACAATTTCATTTTTCCAATTCTAAAATTCAATTTTACGTTAATTTTTTTTTTTCAAATTCAAATTCCAATGCAAATATTTATATCTATTTTTATTTATATCTATTTATTTCTATTTATATCTATATTTATATCTATTTCCCTTAATATTTCGAGGAATCGAGATATAATGGATAGAAAGGGAAGAAAAAAAGCTACTCCTCCAAAAATCTGCGCTTAGAGCCCAAGATACAGGAATGGTGCCTGATAGTACCTGACCGTAAGAACTACGCGCAACACAGTCATCGATAATGTCACTCCATGAAGGATATATCGAGGTGCCTAAGAACTCACTAATAAAGAACTCTAACCATAAATTGACCGGAGTCACATGTTAACGTGAGAATAATTGCGTGACTTTTTTTATAGATGTCTTTCATATAAAAATAAAGCTGTAAAAATTTTCTGTCACGCTTGCGAATTTACCTGCGTGTAAGATAACATATCTTAATTCTATTGCGTAAAACGCCGTGGAAAATGGTCGATATAAATGAGTCATGCAACGGCAACGATGAACATATTTAATTGGATAATAATATTATGCTTAAACGTTCGTAACAAGCCACTGGTGTGGGTTCGCTCGAGAAATTTCTTAACGAATTCCAGGTGCTGTCAATTTGCTCGTCTAAACTTCATTGTTAAACAGCGTATGATAATCAATTCTGACTGTTGACTATGTAGGGTAAAGGAGTCGTGGCACCCCTTGAGTGACACGCTGTATGAGATTGTCATCGGCTTATCTGTAAAATATCATATACCTGACTAGCCATTACATCTATTGTTATTAATCTATAATCAACTTGTTACACACCTGATAAAATAACTTGATAATGCTCGGACTGCACTGATAAGGGAATTTGGTCCCGGCAAATGCGATTTTACAGGCTTTTGTACCATTTTTCGCTTCGATCCGAACCGGATATACAGCTTATGGCAACCGTCTCTACAGGAAGAAAAACTTTAATAAAGATTACGTGGGAAGTTCTATAATTTGCGAGTGGAATGTCACTCACGGAAAAATTACAGAGAGTCGCATGAAAATTTGCAGTCGCATTACGTAAAAACTGAAGGTCGTCCCGTAATTTTTACGTGATATTCCGTCATTTTTTCCTACACGACGTATCGCTCGCGGATTACGGAAGTTTTCACGTCATTTTTATTGGGCATTTCTCTCCGTGTACCGATCACGCCAATTAGTGCGGTGGGCGTTTCTAGCGGTTTACTTAGATTTTCATAACATGAATTGAATATAAGGATGAAAAATCCGAAAGGATTGGTTAACTCTGCAGCCGTCGTGATACGGTATGATCGGCTTAAGGGGACCCCCCCCCCCCATTCTCAATTTCAAATTTTGACGATTTTCAATGGGCTGGTAAATGAGCATAAAAATCATTTTTTAGCCTTGTGACTTTGCGGTCATTTATTTGAAGACTTAAAAAATAAAAAAAGAATTTTACACATTTTCGCCTAAAAAATTATTTTTTTTCTCTTTTCGAGATGAACGTGGAAGTACAATCAATTTTGGAATAATCACTCAGGAATTCCTCAATGAATATAACAGCTGATCATCAATGACAGTTCCAGGCTTGCATAATGGCAATATAATTGGTTATTGATTGTTTAATGAAGTGCTGATCGGGAAAAACTATGCACCGCAATCGTTGAGCGGCCGACATGGTAGTCAAAACTGAACTTTGACATCTTATCATGGTGATTCATGGAGGAAATTGATGCAAAACGGACTATCTTACGATTGAGGTACCTTGTAAATATTAACCTTTAAAGTGCATCGTTGAGGAACCGATCATTCAGTGCATCGTGGGTGTCTGCCACCGAAGTGACTTTGAAGGTTGATTAGTCAGCCGCTATTGAATATTTTGTTACAAGCATTTTATCCTACATAGTTTAACATAACTATTTTAGTATGCAAGCAGTATTTTGATTATGTATTTTATTTTCTTATTATATTAATATTATATTTATTATATGTTTTAATTATATGAAAAAAATAGCCCGTTTTTTTTTCAAATTAAGGAATGTTTTCGAGAGAAGAATGTTTCGAAAATTGGGGTGTCTGTCAAACACCCCTCGTGCGCGTTAAGGGTTAATAACGCGTAATAAATTACGCGAAAGAAAAATGATGATATGACCGATATCGAGACTCGTGTTGTTTCGAAACGTTGATAAATCAATTGACACACTGTGTCTAATTATCACAATTAACAGTATCAAATTGATTGTTATTGATTCTGACATACCCCCCTCCCCCCCCCCCCCCCCCCCCCCCACTTCCATCCGGAGGTCTATATCTCTCACTTTGATGATCTCTCTGATTTCAATGACCGTCAATTTGAAAATTTATTAATTGTTGGAGATTTCAATGCTCTAGACCAACTACGGTATGTGTCAGAAGTCGCTAGATGTGATTTCATCGACAAAGATGCGTCGGGTCGAGCATTCCTGTTTTCAAATTGTGCATAATGATTCTGATGAAATTTGGATCACATATTCTACTATATTTTCCGATCATTTTGAAAGAAAGTCATCATTGGATCTATTAAGGGGATTTTTTATAATTTTTCAAAGTTGAGTTGATGAAACGCTTTGTATGTGATGTACGTTTTATTATTAATTTTTGGGTTTCTGTTAGTCCTTCTGAAAATTTAAATGATAAAATATCGAATTTTCGTGAAAATCAAATCAGCGTCAATATTTTTTAATCAAATAAACCTAATATTTGAGTAATTTTCATAAACAAATGAGCATAACTTTGAAATGGCTGATATTATGAGAAAACATAAGAAATACTAAAATGTTGCTTACTAAATTTTGCATAAAAGATATATAGATATCCCGACATGAACGAAAATGACGTAATCTTCATCGCACAGATTCATAAATAAATGGTCGTACCCTCAAAACTATTGATATTTATGGAAAAAATAGAAGACGAGAATGTATTAGACAATATTTAAGGAGGCGCATACTGCTCCCTGTGAATTCCACCTCCAATTATTCAATATGGTTCACTACAATAACTATCAATGGCCTGAAGCTAAAAGCCCAACAACATATAGCTTGATCAAAGCTTGGGCGAGGCTTGACTAATCTTCGCCAAAGTTGTGTTTTGAACCCTCGCTCAATCTGTGCAGAACATGCCAATGTAACACCAATCCCAGCTTAGAGAATAAGCTGCGTCCTACCTTGGTTACGTAGGTTAATACAAGCTTCGAACTTTATCTTAATTCAAGCTTCGGAGTTTATCTTGGTACAACCCTCGAAATTCATTTTCGTCCAAGTTCCAAAGTTTCTCGTGGTCGAAGCATCGAAATTAATCTTGGTCCAAGCTACAAAATTCATCTTGGTTCAAACTTCGAAGATAGGAACATTGAGATTGGATCAAGCTTAATTGAACATGTGTTTCCAAGTTTGGGTTTACGTGGTGCAGCAATCCTAGATTTATAGATGAAGCGAATATGAAGCAGAGTTTCGCTGAAGCCGATAAATCGAAACTAGGAAAAATATGATTCAATCCAGCTCAACCTTAGTTCAGAAGATTGGGTTTAGATGGTATGAGCAATCAGGGATTCATGCTTGTTAAAGCTAAGATTCCAAGCTAACGAAGCCGAGCTCGGACCAAGCTTAGCACAACATGGTTTCTGAAGCTTGGGTTTGGATGATTCTAGTAAGCTTGGATGTATGTGTGTATCCAATATTGAACGTAGTTTGGATTGTACCTGTGAACCAATGCTAGGGATGCTAAGATTGAGGCAAGCTTGGCACAAACTGGGCCAACAAAGCTTGGATATCTTTGATATAAGTAAGCATGATGGTTTGATCTAGGCTTATACGTGGGATGAAGCTATGTTGAAGCTATCAAGTCCAAGCTTCGGGATGGAAGGTCGGACCAAGCTTCGGGATTGAAGGTCGGACCAAGATTGGTCTCATCGTTTGAGCTTCGAATTCCCCACCTGGGTAGGAACGCTCCGTATGTGCAGCAAGACCGTGAGGGTCCATAACCCGACATAGCGGGGTGGGGTGGCCTCCACCATAGGCGCCCGCCATCGCAGCACAGGCGTTTCTGGGAGTTTACCCTATGTTTACTAAATGCGATGGCCTCGATGGCGAAAGTCGGCCCCAGCCGCATGGATGGGTGTCCAGTAGTCCCTCCCGAAGGAATGCTCGCGAGGAATTTATCCTTATCCTGAGGAATATAAATGCGAAGAACGGAGACAAGAAAAAACACATACACATCATTACAATACGTTCCCCTTCCGTGAAGTTAATAATTCAGCTTCTATAGGCGCTTTTCTTATCAATACATCCTAGAGCCCCATCGTTAATCTACACAAATATAGCAATGTTAAATAACAATATATAAAAACAAATAATTAAAAGGTTTCTCAATTATATCACAGAGAATTCTTCCCAGTTGAATTTTTCAAACCCATAAAATACGCATTTATACTTCTCTGTCACGTTCACGTACCTAATTACACAAACGCAGGGGTTCGACTTTCTCCACCCGTTGCAAGAATCTCACTCTCATCACAAAAAAATAACAATTTGCTTCCTTTATTTTAACATTTTTCCTGCACATTATTGCTCATCTTTTCATACCATAGCTCGCAAGAATTCCCATTCTTCCTTGTCCATATATAAATTGCAATTTCAATATAATGCACTAATTACAAATCATAATTCACTATCAACAAACACGTCGATACTTAAGGTATTATTTGCTCACACAGCAAAGTGAGACACAAGCGTGCTAATCCTTCACGCACTGTCATCACCTATTTACGGGAAAGCTATAATGATATAACTCTTTCAATTCTTTCCATATTTTTGTAACTTCCTCGTTGGAGGAAAGAAAAAAAAAACAGGCAAAAAACATGGTTAAACGCTGGCACGGCAGCATCTAGATACCTATCACGCAATGACAGACATAAATTCTCCACCACCATAGAAAGGGAATCAACGTTCATTGTAAAAATTAAAAGGAAAACAAACAGTATTATCATAGATACGAAATTGATATTTATCTCCGAGCAATTTTAAATTGATCGCCCGTAAAATTGATTGAAGATTCAAGATCATTTCAGCATTCAATCAGCCGCGAGTCAGACAAATTGCCGCTTTCACTCATCAAATACATATATAGATATATCCAATTCGTGCATATATATATATAATTCCTACTGTAGCTTTTTATTCGTGTTTTTAATCCATCAAAGTTTATCTTTCTAATGACAAGCAAAAAACTTGTCAACCGCATTTTACGATAGTGCCCGAAGGAGAGAACCTTTTTCCGGTTTAATTGGTCGCCGGATGAATCATGGTTGGCTATAATTATGTTTGTCTTCCATATCTCGTTTTTTTATAACATAATCAACGCGGAGAGTTCGCTTTCATTCAGATTTATATAAAATCGGGGGTAAAAATCGATAATACATTTCACAATCGAAATCTTTCACTAAACACTTTGGCTACGAGCATCAATTAAGCCTGCCATGTGAGACGGAAAAATTCAATTATCCGGTAAAATATTAAAAGAATTCAACTGATTCAACGAATTGTACATTGCGCAGTACAACAGCGTCCCACTTTTCTAATAATTCAACTCTCCAACACCCATTTACGGGTGGGTAAATCACGCGCAAATTGTTCCGCGCTCGCTTCTCCCTGCTTCATTGAAGTACCAAGCATTTGTATTATGCAGTAGGGAGTACATAAAATATAAGGTGAAATGAAACATCAAAGGAGACACGAGTGGTGATTGACCAAGTATCAAATCATGTCGTGCAGTCCTCAAATGAGCAATGGTAATGGACTTGCGTAATTTGTAACCTGATACCACACCCATGAATTTGTTGGTTAATGAGCCAAATTAATTGAGCCTAGTGAAGCATACCACGAGGCAATTTTCCATCACGGTAATTTCGGTATACATCGCATTAATTTTTCTATTACAATTTTTTGGATAATCACAAGGTAAACAAATTGCTACCGATGCCCAATGAAATGACTAAATTCGCAAAATCGATTCACCGATTTCTAATCTTCCCACTTTTACTTTTATAATTAATAATAAATCAACAGTGGTATCACAGTCCGTGCAATTCTCACGGGCCTAATATCACGTGAATGTTTAAATTTAAAATGTATGAAAGTGAGGAAAGTCCCTGTTATAGTTTCAGGAATGGAGTTATGTGGTTTACCAACTACCGCGTAGCTGAAAATCACGTCTCATTTAAAGTAGTGCTACAACTCTTTGGAAAATACCGCGACTACCGTGAAATGAAATTAAATTCTGCATTGTTGTGCTTTACTTGATTTCATGAATTTGTAAATCTTATCTAAAAAAATTGAGTGTAAAAGTGGAGTGTTTTTGTTGTAAATAATACTTTTGAATATTTTAATTTGTATACACAGTTGATGCTGCGGTCCATACATCTCAATATAAATCTCATCGCGGTGAATTGGCACGCGAACAATTTGACGTTATAATTATTAAGTAATAACGGATTAACTAATGAACGCAATCGAGAAGGCACCGGCGAAGAAATCAATATGGCGAAGCATGCTCGCTCGATCAGCTATTACTCCGCGAGGGGTGAGACAGATTTGAAGTTCATGGTATTTGA
This sequence comes from Asobara japonica, assembly GCA_026005395.1. NCBI lineage: Eukaryota > Metazoa > Arthropoda > Insecta > Hymenoptera > Braconidae > Asobara > Asobara japonica. The sequence goes on along the minus strand of BQMI01000554.1, from coordinate 1,153,495 downwards.
TCTAAGGCTAATTGCCTAAGAAGCTATTACTATCAAATACATCATTCATTTAATGCACTGATTTTCTATTGGAAGGGGGATAATTATGGACTATTTTGAGCATCAATTTAAATGAATGTTAATTGCAATCGTCTACCGCCATCACTTGATCATACAATGTTGCGATAAGGACTTGCAGAGTCCGTTCAATGAGTCCCATATTTGTTTAATGGTCATGGTATGTCAGATATAAACCCAAAGATATTCTAATTTCTGTATTGATTGACCTCTATCATTTTTATCGTTATTCCGTCCGATTATTAACACACTTTTCATTAGCCATCTACTTTGTTCTGCTTTGATTTTCTTGCATTATAAAAATTCCTTCGGGAACATAATTTCGGCAACATGTAAAAATCCTGACAATTATCAAAAAATCCGGGGATTGCAAAACGGTTTGTAGAACACTAATTTTTTGCCGAAATTTTGTTATTGATATGAATAAATATTTTTTCAGTAATTCTGTCTCGTCTCTCGTCTCTCGTCTCTCGTCTCTCGTCTCTCGTCTCTCGTCTCTCGTCTCTCGTCTCTCGTCTCTCGTCTCTCGTCTTTCGTCTCTCGTCTCTCGTCTCTCGTCTCTCGTCTCTCGTCTCGTCTGGATTGTGTCATCTTTCGTGGAATGACTATAAGAATGCAATTATTCCGAGCACCCAGCGCTTCAAAGAAGACCTAGAAAGGATACTTTTAACGAAAATTAAATCAGCAAAAAATATTTTATCACATGTTTCCCTGAACCCATTAACTAACGAATTCAATATTGACGTCGAGAATCTTCAGTGTCAAATCTAAATAGCTCCCGCTGCCTAAGAACCATTCAGCGCCTATATGTGATATACGAATGCCTATATACGAATATCAGAAGCAACGCGGAAAAATTCACATCGTGGGGGTCCACGCATGTACACTGCGAGTCATATACACACATATATACAATACACGCCCCTGATTATCCCGCAGGCCTCCCCCTCCCCCCGCGTCTCTCTCGATAATTGAAATAATTATCGTTTTGCGATTCCTGTGCATTCTCCACCGTAATCGCCTCTTTCCATTCGCCCTTTTCCCTTCTATCAATTTAAGATCAATTGATTTTTTTCGTAAGTTTCGCAGGAAGAAATTGATTTTATCCAAGTGTTGAGGGCTATAATTATTTCATTATTTCTAATTATCAGATTTATTGAATCGTATGAGGAAAGTGAATCACAGACACTTTTCAGTTAAACTAATAATGTTCCGTTGACTTATTCAGTGAAATTTATTTTGCTGTCTTTAATTTTTCAATTAATTTTTTTTCAATCACCTCATCGCACGTAAAATATTGAAAGATTGTCAGAATTTGCTGCCAAAAAAAATTTCCAAATTGCAATTGTCAAAAAAAATTTCAAAATTAAATAATTCAAAATTGAGTGAATTTAAAGTGAACATCAATTCTGATGAAAGCCGAATTTTCATTACTAAACATTGGAAGAACAAATAATTGGGAGAAATTCAGCTCTGCCAGCATCCCGCCCCCATATCACCAACTAATGCAATTTCTTTCATAGCCAATATTTTGTTTGCATGACTAGTACCGAAATGATTATGAAACTCCTGCAATATCACCTATCAGGACGATCATAAAAAGCAATAGCACGTGAACACTCAGCGTTCATGTCACAAAATTATTATGTCACCATAATGACATCGGAAAGCAACCTTGAGTATCAAAAGCAATAAGCCATAATTCAGGGTGTGTCGCATTGCAAAGTGTTATATGGAGTAACCCCCGCCGATAGGGCCGTCTAAATGCGCAGTAAACAACTTCAGTGAAAGACGGTGTAGTTTTGATAGGATTTGTGGGGGATCAACCTCCCCCCATGGCACGTTTCACCGTTGCAATTTCTCTCAGATAACTGACTCGGAGACACGCAGCGGTCTGCATTAACCATTGGACGTGGGGGTCGAAAACTTCCCATAAATACACCTCAAAATTCACTTCTTCAGTTCAGTCGTTGTCCTCTAGTGCGGCAGTACACTAATCATGGGGCATATACCACCTGTTATTGTTCTTGTTCTTGTGTGTTTTGAGTCAGTCTGGACATTGGCCTCTGGACAATATGGTGTTAGTGATTCAAGGGGCAATGGATGGGGCGCTAATTTTGGCAGAGCACCAATACTCGAGAGATACTCATGGAATATACTTGACTGGGCATATCCGGATCAATTGAGCCGCGATGCGGCTATGGCAAGCGGTGACTATATACCCCAAAATGGACTTCCTGTCGGCATCGAGATCTGGCAGAACAAACTCTTCGTTACCGTACCAAGGTGGAAGAATGGTCAGTCTCATTATCCATTCTAATTCTCCCTTTTTCCGTTTACATTCATTCTCTAATTCAACAAATTTTTTTCCCCCTTTTTTTTTTTGAGTATGCCAACGCAGTAGAAAAACGGGTGTATCCCCAGTGGTTGATTACGGATGCAGAATGGTGGGAGGGAGGAGGGGGGGAGGGACGAGGGGGAGTATGAAAAAAAAATATATGTTATGCTGAATGTGAAAAAATTAGGAAGGGTGGAGATGAGACGGTGAAACGGAAGTGGTCCTTCTTGGACTATTCCTACCGTGTTTCACCACACTTTGGGGGTACAAACTCTTGAATCTCGTCTGGAAGACTTCCGGCTCTTGCGAGACGAGAAATAAATGGGGGGGGGGGGGAAATTGAAAAAAAAAGAACATAGCAAGTAGTGCCGAAAAAATTCTTGTCGCCCGGGTGAACCGAAATGAATGCCACCTTCAATGCACGGTGAATTCGCCAAATTCGTGTCGTGAATGGGGTTTTTATTCAACCCGACGTGAATGTTTTTTTTTGTGAGTGCTTCATCTTTTTGCTACTAACCGCCTGCACTTTTTCTACCTCGAATTTTTTCGAGGCGACTCCCTCCCTGTTGGGTTCAAAATTACGACCCGTTGTGCCCCAATCGGTTCCGTGATGCTGCAAAAAATTAATGGCAGATGAAGGATTTTCTGTATGTTCCTCGTGGCATTTCTATAGAAATGCTATTAAAAATTGAGATAAGTCATTATAATCTGAAAAATGAGATGTATATTATTAAAATAATTCAGCAACTGTTAATTCCAATTATAAACGATCGCCTGAATTTAAAAAAGTATTTTTTTCTTTTACGGCTTTGATAATGCCATCGGCAAAAGATCAAAATGCTATTTGCTGGTGTCGTCAAATATTTTACCAAAATTGCCGTAGTTTTAATAAAAATGAAAGCACCTGCACAAGTATTCGCATGTTCTACAATTTTCATGAATACAAATTCTCAAAGGTGAGATGATCTGAAGAAATGGGCCCGCTGTTGTGGGCGATAAGCACGGCATTTATTTGTAACGTTGGGAGGCCAAGAAACAAGTTTTTTTTACAAGACAGAGACAGTGGCAGGGTCCGCCAGTTACGTGACATTTTTTTTACACCTGTGCACACTGCCACCCTTTACGACTTCCAAAAAAAAGAGAAAAATAAAGCGCATAATGCAATTCTCTTTTTGCCCATGGCGATGGTCAAGTATAAAAAGAAACTGTTCTTAAAAACCGAGCGCCGGGGCACTTCTGAGGAAAGCGTGGGCAGAAGAATCATATCCCCTGGGTGTAAATTAAGTTATCAGGCGAAATTTATGCATTCATTCAACGTAAACCGATCAAAAATACTACATCCAATTTTTATGATATTCTCCCTGCAATTTTCAGAAGAAAAAAACAATTCATATCTCCATTTTTTTAAAGTTAATCCGCTATTTGCTCGCTCACATTTCTACAATTTCGCGGGAGCGCAATTTCTACAATTGCGTGTCTCTCCCCCGCACTTTGGTAGCAAGCTTCAAAAAAATCTGAATAGATCTTTGAATAATATAAAATATTTACATAAATATGTATAGAAAATATTTTGACAAATTTTTGGGTATGATATATATATATATATATATATATAACCCAAGCTGTATACTTTGAACAAATGGCAAACCCGTAAGAACCTAAACCGTTATCAGTCACATCATCCCTAAGCAACCTACCAACCCATTTCGCCTTCAGTACCGGGGTAGCTCAAACACTGATAGAAAAAATCTCTGACACGAAGAATCCATTCTCTTGAGACAAGGGATTTTCTTTGCAAAAGCCAAATTCTCCAATTTGGCGGGAAATCCTCCCCATGAGGATGTTCGAATGGATTCCAAATGTTACTAGAACTTTACGTTAGGCAATGAATACATCATATATCGACATGTGCTAAGTTTATACAGAAAAAAAGTGAAAATTTAAGTTAATAACAAAAATATAATTTTAGAAAGGAACATTCAATAAACTGATACGTAACATACTCATTCTCAAATATGTAACCATCGTAAAGCATGAGACTTATTATAGACGACATGAAGTACAAATGCCGCTCCGATTTGAGCATTCGAAAGCAAATCTCTTGTCTCAAGAGAATGGATGTTTCGTGTCCGAAATTTTTTCTATCAGTGAACTAATACGCTTCATCTGCTGAATTTTGTAATGTAATTTTTATATTGGTTTTGTAATTTTCAACTTCTTACCCTGTTATTCGTCCGGCTTCCCGAAAAAAAATGAACATTACGAAAACTGAGCAAAGCAAATATGCATCTCCCATTTCTAAGGAAAAATTCCACAATTCCACGTTTAATGATCCCTTATAATTAAACTAATGCAACAATCATAAACTGCGCCCACAAATTTCATTCACTCTAACCAGCAAAATTCTAATTCCAGAAACAATTACCATAATTGCAGTGTGTCCCAAATTATTTCAATTACCCGGCTCACATTAATCTGAGAGCCATAAGAATACCTCGATGCACTCCGCCTATGACGCATAGATCTTTAAAACTTTAATGATTCACAAGCACGTGTATGGGAACGGGTTTATTCAATTGAAAGGCGACATTTACAGTGAACCACTGTATCCGGCTGTTGTTGAAGCACCAAGACATCATCGAAAATCCCACAATAAAAAAAAGGCACACCCCTCCCCAGGGCAACAGGATTGACATAATTTAGGATTACCAATAAACTGAATTTTATAGCACAATATTTCATGATTGAGACATAAAAATCGATACAAAAGGTGTAAATTGCTGCAGGTATTCCGGCAACCTTGAATTACATATCTTTGGATACCAATCGCGGTGGATCACCGAAGCTATCACCCTATCCCAACTGGGCGCAGAACAGAGCTGGTGATTGTGGCATTGGCCTTACAACTGCGTATAGGTGAGTGAATGATATATAAATGTCATGTTGATTAAATTATATTCGATTAAGATGCTCCTTACCTCTTCTTTCATAATGTTATTCATATAATTTTATTACCACTTTTTTTTTATATAATATTATTCATATGATTTTATCATTTCAGAATTCATGCGGACGAGTGCGACAGACTTTGGGTACTTGACACTGGTACCATTGGCATTGGAAATACTACTGTGCAAGCTTGTCCATATACGCTTAATGTTTTTGACCTCACCACCGACAAACTTCTCAGACAGTATCGGCTACGACCAGACGACATTAACATGGTATTGTACATCAATAATACAGATAATTAATGATATGGAGTAATCGAGTAAATTGAATTTCATGTTAAAATTAGGTGTATATAATTAGGGAAAGGATATTATGGAATATTCATTATCTTGTTAACACTATACACGTGCCGCGATCACTGAGAGAGCACACTGATTTTCAACGGAAGTTTTTTAACTTCACGATTTTTTGAGAAGTTATTGTAATGATCCCTAAATCGATTTTTTATTTCGATTCGTAAGTAGGGTTTCAAGTATACCAAAATGCTTCCCGTCGAATTTCGAACACATGTCTGTGTATCTGTCACTGTGTGTGTGTGTGTGTGTGTGTGTGGAATCGGATTTTTCCGTTAACGATTTCTCACGAACGGGTCGAAAGATCTGGGTCATCGAGGTGTTATTCGGAGCGTCTTCATGGAACTTAGATCGGATTAGTTTTTGGTTTAAATTGACCGAGCGGTTTTTTGTCATTAGCAATTGAATTGTTTACAACGCTCTATTTCAAAAACGGTAAGAGATACGGCAAAAAGTGTTAATCAGAATTTGCTCTGTAAGTGGAAATGCATATTTAATTTTTTATCACTTTTTTCCATATTTGTCTTAATTAAGGAGGTATGACGGGTTTAACCCTCGAGCTTTCGCACCCCTGTTGGCGTCTCACTCCCACTCCAGTAACGCGCATAATTCTCGTCCTCACGCTGACTATGCGGCTAGTCGAACATTTATAGTTATCTGCTTGATAAATGGGATTGAAATATTCAATTGACGTATCGGAAAATCTAAATGGCAAACAGAAATTATAAATCGGGAAGTTTTGTTTGTGTTCCCAACGAGAACACACAAACTTTTATCCCACTAGTTTTTTAAGTGGCTATATAGAACATTACTTCGGGATCACGGAGGGAATAAGAAAAATTTTTCGTCATTGTAAATTCCAACTATATTTGTTATCAACTTGCGGAAACATTATATAAATGAATTTGCATAATTAAAAAGGGGACCAAAAAATCATAACTAATATAAATATAAATACTCAAATTATAAATTATTTTTCTCGAATTCGACTGAAAAAAAATTGTTATATTGGGAAGATAAGAAACGGAAATAATGCTTTAATTTATATTTGTGGGAGGGAGCGGGAAGGACGTATACGCGCGCCATCTGCAGCATCCCAGAAACCTAAACCATAGAACGCAATTATCGACCGCGCATACCTGAGCCATATATGAGTCACATAAATGCAATGACATATATGCAAATCATCCATAATTCAAATAACGCTAAATATTTCGCATCTTTTTTTAAATCAAATGAAATATAAATTCAGCACTGTACAAGAGAATGAAAAATCAGAAATTTTAAATCTGTTGATCATGTGTAAAAAACATGGTTCGTTAGAAATTTTTTCTATTGGAAAATTGAAACTTCCTATTCAGAATTCTGGAAAAATAACGAACTAAAAATGATTCAATCTCTTCGGAGCTCATTTTTTTCTGTCCGGTGTAGCCTCTTGAAGACATGCCTCAACAAATTGGATAGACTTTCATTCAGTAAGACCTGAAAATTACGTAAACAATCAGATTAAGTCTGCCATGATGTTTTCTTTTTTTTTGCAATACCCACCAAATTTTCATTTTTCAATTATGTATAGAATGAATCACGTAATAAATCATGTTGATATATTGATGAATTCAAGCTGAATGGTTATCAAGAAGAGAAATCAACACTGTTGATCTCACACGTGGGCTGTTATGAAATTATAAATTCAAGTTCACAAGATTAAATTAGGGATTAAAGAAAATGATGCAAACAACAATGAGGGCGGGAATGAAGTACCAGAGTAAATAACTAGGTCTCCTCGAACTTATCCAATCCCCTTCTCATCAATTTCCAAATATAGTCGTCTTAATTATGTGGCTATTTAACGCCATCTATTGCATCGGAGTCAAATTCCCGTTCATATAATTTTTATTAACAAATAACAAACCTATTCTGTTGCTTGGGTCAAACATTCCATCCAAACTTTTTTTTTTAATTTTATTGCCTGACACAAGCTTAAAATTTGACATGAACTTTCGGCTTGATACCCACATCAAAGTTTGATCGATTTTTTACAAAATGTTTATAGTTCAAGAAATGAAAAAGAAACCTTAGGTAGCGCCAGAATCGAAATTATCGAAAAGCGTAAGACCGAAACCGACGCGACACCGGTCAGGGTGGCGGAAAAAGGAAGTGCGCGTGCGCAGCACGCGCCACCGGACTCGTCTTTTTAAAATTTCGCCACCATTCGGAAGCATGCAACTAATGAACTTGGTGAAAATGAAAGGTCAACCAACGAAAGTTGTGCAATCGAATGTGAACACTTCTTGTTAAAAAAAAAAACGACAGCAAAAGCGACTAACGCTAATTGCAAAGTTTGTTGAGATGAAAATTTTACCTTCACGCACGTCCCATTACCTTACAGAATACTTTCATCGCAAACATTGCTGTGGATCTGGGTAAAGGCGGTTGCGATGATGCTTTCGCTTATATGTCAGATGAACTGGGCTACGGTCTAATAGTCTACTCCTGGGCGAATAACACATCTTGGCGAGTCACGCACAGCTACTTCATGCCAGATCCACTCGCTGGTGATTATAACGTTGGTGGTCTAAACTTCCAATGGGGTGAGGAGGGTATCTTTGGAATGAGCTTGTCACCAATTGCTGTCGATGGATTTAGAACTCTCTTCTTTCATCCTTTGAGCAGTAACCGCGAGTTTGCAGTGTCCACCAAAATTTTGAGAGATCCAGATCTTGCGCTTGATAGCTATCACGAGTTCCAGGTAATGATTATCCTCAGTTCAATAATTTCCGTGCGACCTTCCTAAACCACCTTCACGTAATTCAATAACCAGTCCGTGGACGGAGAAAACAATTCCGCGGACTCAACGGAATAGGCTTTGCAATCACGCAAAATTCTTTATATGAGCCGAAAAGTCATTGACTCAATGTCATAATCCGTGGTACAAGAGAAAGTCTGTTAAATCAATGTATGATCGGTTGTTACGAAAAATTCAACGTGGATGAAACCTGGTTCCGCGGAAACTACGATATTTTTCTCCTGGTGCACATAAACGGGAGCAATTTCTAGAAATTGATATTTTCATTTTTAAACTGGTAAGTGGTTATGTTGATATGAATACAGCGGATCGAGTGCACGAAGGGATTCGATCAGTAAATCCATTCGTACTAATAACTTCCTGATGTTTTCCTCAAATCCTGATATTTCCTTAATTCGGAGCAATACAAACCTACTTACTCCAAGATTACGCAATCAATTTGGACTTATTTTTATCAAAGATGCCGGCTTGTCGGCGTGAAATGAAAAAAGGGGTATGGTGGAAAGTGACAGAGTGGTTATTCGTTTTAACCATTTCTTACTCCGAGAACTCATTCGGAACACATTTCAATATTTGTCCGTTGTGCAGATGAAGAGATGTTTAGAAAATTCGATCAAGAGGCCAAAGTTATTGTGCAAAGTGAAAGATTACCAAAAAATTTCTTTTCTTTTTTTAATTTTTTACTTTTTGCCCGCCTGGACCAGCAAAACCTCGGCTTCGCGTCGGTTTTGCAAAAGTCGGGCGGGCACGTGTGAATTTATCGGAATTTATTTAATATTGATACATTTATTGTTGAACTTACTTTCGGGTGGGGAAGAAGAAAAAGAGTATACGACACACAGTCAGAAAGTTTGATCTCTTGTACGTCCCCCAGGAAATCAAACTTTCTGGCCTTGAGTCGTAATATACCATTTGAGGTTGTTATATCGCTAAGAGATTACTCGACAGTTTTTGTTCAATTTTTTTTGGTGAAACGTCAACAAAATTATGACAAAACTTTTTAATTATATTTTTCAATTGACACTAAGGCAAGATTGAACAGGAGCTAGCATTTTTTGAGTTTTCAGAGATTTAACATGGGGTCAAATGGGGTTTCACCGATTATAATTTTTTTCAATTCAACGGCTGGACAGTTATCTAAATAAAAAAACTTAGGGGTAGAACTCATGGCATAGAATATTGTAGGAAAAAAAAATATAGAATGGCAGAGTTTATTCAGAAAAATTAATTTCAGAAGCTCAAAAAATGAAGTTTTGGAGGCGGGTAATAAACTTTCGCTGAAGAACATGGCAACTGCGCTTTAGACTGCGCGGCAATATTTAAAATGGGAAGATGATCGTAAGTACAGATAGCGGCTCGTCGTGACAAATGACAGTAATGACAATAAAGTTTCCGTATTTTAAAAACAGGTCCATTTCCAAAAGTTCCTTTGTAACGAAATCGTTCCGACATTGTTATTACTTTTTGTTTATTAAACTCATGCCATCGACAATAGGTTAGAGCGGTAATTCGGTAGTCTAGACGTATTTTAAATACATGGAGAGGGGGCAGAGGAAAAGAGAGGGAGCAAAGAATGTAGGATGCCTGAGCACTGTTGCCTATGTCAACATTTTCTGCCTCGACCGTCTATGGGCGCATCTGACCTGTAGAATTGAGACTGTACATCATCAAAAGTCAGCGCTCCATTCAAAGCGTTTCTGTGTCGAGCGATGGGTGACGAAGCGCGCAAACTTTCTACACCGATTTTTTTGGATAACAACCTTAACACACTTGATTATAATCCACCGGAAATCAATCCAATTGTCACAACAACATGTGTCATAGGCTGAGTGGCATAGTCTACTCTTCACGTCCATCTAGGCAGAGACACGACAAAAATGGTACAAACATTCACCATAATGTATATATTTCAGCCGCTTGCTGAGAGATTCATGGGCCATTCAACAGCGGAAGCGATGGACGAGAATGGCCTGCAAATATTCAATCTCGTCGATCAGAATGCCGTTGGCTGCTGGAACTCCCTGTTACCCTATTCCCCAGCAAATCATGCACTAATAGCACGACACGATGAAGCCCTCATCTTCCCAGCTGACGTGAAGGTAACCACTCAATCTCCAACCAACAAATCTTCTAACTCCATTGTCTCATTTACTTATCTATTAATCAAATTGCAGATACGACGAGGAATGGTATGGATCATCTCCGATAAAATGCCTAACTTCCTCCTAGCTTCCCTGAATTACACAGACATCAACTTCAGAATATTAACAATGCCAGTTTCTGCCGCTATCGCTGGAACTGTTTGCGATCATTCGCCTTGGAGATTTAGTGGAAATAATGCCCTATGGTGGGATCGATGATAATCATATGTTTTTATTCACCTGAGTGAATGCTTAATCACAATGTGTTGCCTAATTCTGAGGATGTAGACGACCCTGTTATCAGTTATTTAATCATTATTAGTTTATGTACAGGTCATAATATTTAAGAAAATAACTCTGTTGAAAATAGTATTGAAAAATCTATAAAGAATTGTATTGTATTACTTGAAATTGGAACATACGATGTGTGCTCTCCTGCTCCACAAGTAATGAAATTTGGTAAATCGAAAGACAACCGTGTTTACACATGTTATAATCCTCAGACGAAAGATCCTGAAACAATTTCTTGGGTATTATCAAGTTAATTTGATCCTATAAAATACATCTATCACGTTCCCGTACATTTTTCGCACTTCTTGGTACAAATTTTCGAGAGAACTGACTAAACTGCCCGTCTGTCAAAATCAGTCTGCTGCTTCTGCTAGGTCTTAGGAAGAGTTGTGGTTTCCTCATTGAAAGCAATCGTGTTTGAGGGAACCTTCCCAAAGTTTTATAAATTATGGAGAACTGTGAAGGATTTGCGGCAACTTATGAATCTTGGCAACTAAAAGGTTGAACGTCTCTTTAGAAGTACGGCTACTTAAGACCTCTTCTGAATCAATCGGTTCCTTTGGGGTATTGTGTCCATTATCGGGGGAGTTGGAAGTTATCTTTACCACCCTGCCAGTCTACTAGCGGCACGACCTTCTGCAACTTTGGCTTGAAGAGGGAGAAACCTCACCCTATCCAGACACTGCTATCTACGCAGCGAATCATCGTGACTGGGTGAATACGACGCCTTTTTCACTGTTTAACTGCCAGTCATATTTTGTGATCCGCAATTTTGCATTTCAATTGTAAAATCTAGCGGTTTCATCTTGGTTCAATTTAGAAAAAAAGAAATTTCTAAAATGAATTATTTGAAAGAGTGCCTTTTTCTCTCTTTCCCTCTCTTTTTTTTTTATTGACTTCCCGATTCCAGAGGGAACTTATTGTAATCACCCCGAAAATGAAACGTCGAATTATCAAGAAATTTTCACTTTTCTCGATGTTTCGCATCATCCCTACACGATTTTAGAGAAGTGTCTGTATGTGTGTGTGTGTGTTCCGCTGGTAGGCCTCCATGGCACGCAGCACAAGTGGTGTAAATTTGAACCTGGGGGGAGGGGGGGAATCTCCTAATCTAGATCAGTATAGATAGAGAAACACGTACGGCTTTGTAAAAATATTGATTTTTGAAATTTTGGCGAATGTTTGAACAAAAAAGTGAAAATTTCACTTTAAGTGAAGGATATTTTTCGTTAATTAAAAATCGTCCAATTGATTCATCGCAAAATCCGTACGTGTTTCTTTGCGTATTCGGGGTTTCAACATATGGTCAAAATTTCAAGCGGAAATATTGAAAATTGTTTGAGTTATGGCGCGTGCCAATTTCAAAACCCGTGTTTCGAGTACAACACGATCAAACTTTTGATATGTGATTACATTATGATAAAATTAAAATTTTCCATGCTAACCAAAAAGACCAGAAAATTTTGATTTTTTTTTTTTTTTGACAAATTCGTTGGCCCATTCAAAAGCTAAGTACAAAATTTCAGATTTTTTCGAAGCCGGGATTAGCTGTTATCGATTTTTTTAAAAACGCAATGTAGTATGCAAAGTATGGAAAATACGAAAAACTTTTTTTGTTTTGTTCAGCCCTCGAACCTGGCGGTTCATTTGCAATATTTCAATAATTTTACATGAACTTTATATTCGTTCATAAAAAGATACAGACAAAATTTTGACAAAAACATGGAAAAAAAGCCCAAAATTCTGAAATTTTTCACATGTGTAGAAGTTTTTTTATATGAATGAATGAAAAATATTCGGTTATGATCGCGAGCATTGTTTATAAAAAAATATAATTAACAACAATAATTCACAACAATATATTTTTTTCTTAATATGAGACAAAACAAGACGAAAAAAAGGAGAACATTTGACATATCATTCCTTTTTTTTGAGGATGGTTTTCCTGCAAAACAACAAAAGATTAGACGGCCGACGTGACCACCCCGCTCGAATACCCTTAAGCGAAAAAAATCGATTTTTTGAAAATTCTACAGTGGTGTTACCCCTTAACGTTTCCGGAGGGACCACTGGATCGGTTTATCTATTTTTTCTGATCGACGCGCCTTGCTGGTTTTCAGATCCGAGAGAAGTGATTTGTCGAAAAAATGATTCTTTCAATTGTTATTAACAAATTGAATTGTTCATATCGCTCTACCGCAAGAACGGTTCGAGATACGAACAAAAGTATTTCATGAAAGTTGTTCCCGGCAAAAAAATACCCGGTTAATATCTTATGACTTTTTTTTTACCACGCATAATCAATTAATTATCTTACACGGGAATCAAACTTGAACTTTTCAGTTTTTTCGTAATCGACACGTCTCACTCGTGTTCAAGTCCGAAAGAAACGCTTTTCCCAAAAACCGATGCGGTCAATTGTTATTAACAAATCGAATTATTTATATGGCTTCGTAAGAACGAAGAGATACGACAAAAAATGTCAAAGAAAGTTGTTCCCCACATGAGAATACACAGTAAAATCGGGGACTTATTGGGCTGACCCCTCGAGGGTCACACACTCATCCTGTTCATTTTTATTGTTTATTTGTCTAATACTGTTTCTTATTTTGCTCTTCCTTACATAATTGTCTTGCTCGAGTAACTGACAATCGAGCTTTTCTGTGTTTTTTTCTTTCTATTGCTATTTGATATTCTCTGGACCTTGCCCCTGTTCTTTTGTACAACATAATGTACAGCAATAAACTATTAATCAATCAATCTCTATCTCTGTGATCCATAATGACAATTGCCTGTTACTCCATTGTACTATACACTTCAGTATGTAATCCATACAATCAGTTTCCTTGTTAAACTCGTCCATTTGGCATTGTCGTTATCGTAAGTACTTGGGTCCATCTACAATGAAATCCGTCTAATTTCAGAGATTTCGGCGTTGAAAGGCGGTGACAATCGCAACAATACGATTCATTACAATTTTTATAGTAGAGGACTTTTGTAGACGTGGATTTTAGCGTCAGGAAGACTAAACAAGGGAATTCTAGATTCAGACACTATTGCATATGTGAATGTTGGAAATTCCAGGGATGTCAGAAAATCAGCCATCCCACGTCTACCAACAAACCTTAAGCGTTTTGGTTTCTTTAATGTCTCAACGAGCAGAGAACGAAAATGACGTTGAATGTCACAACCATTATACATATGACATCTATATATATATATAGATGAACATGCACATTCACCAGTGTCATCAATAAACGCACAGCTAAAACTACTGCAAATGAAAACATGCAATTTTGACAATAGGTTCCTTTTGTGACGTCACCACTCACTAAGAACGGATTTTTTGACACACGGTGCGCTAAGCAACGTTTCCCGCACGCTCCGCGTGCGTGGCAGAGTGAAAAACGCAGTTGGTCGGAGGTGACGCCGCTCAAACGTTTCTCGTGGAAAAGTCGCTGAGGTTTTGCTTACGACAGGGGATTGGACGATTTTATGAAAATTTCGTAATTTCTTTTCGCTTCGTTTCATAATTTTTATTGAATTTCATTTCACTAATTTTTATTGAACTTTTCTCTCCGTGCAGTATCTAGTCCATAAAGCTTTAATGGATTGAAACAAGCAGGAGATATCGCTGAATAAAATATCGTTGGACAATAACACGTGGAACTCCTTACGACAGTCATTGAACATCTCTTCATTCTTAGCCCACGTTCCCTGACATATCAATGCCAAAAATCGCGTGTAATCGTATGTAAAAGTCAAAGCCGCCTCTCATTTTTTTTCTCTGCTGGCCCATTGAATATTGGCACAGTAGCACTCTTTGACGTGGCTCAGAACAAGAGAAGTAAGAAGTGGTGCAGGCAAAAGCAGAAGATATCTAAATACAATTGGTCGTTTACAACTGGTTCTTATACCGCCTCAACTCGAGAACTCCCGTCTTCATAATGTATATTATCCTTTAACAGATTCAAATCCCGTCGCATATTCTTTATCTCCTTTGCTCGCATCTCCTTAACTATCTACTTCTCACCTTTTTTTCACACAGTCCAAAGTTGGCACTACGCTATAGCTAACGCTAAAGTTGCCCATGCCCTTTGCAACTCCACCGATTTACGTAGGTCTGCTCCCTTAGAAAATAAACGATCACTTCATCAATAATTCATGAATATTTTGCAGCAAAAAACTACCACGAAAAATAATAATATTTCCATTTGTTATCTCCATTACGATGGGCCCATACAATTGTTACAATATTTATGATCTTTAAATGACCTCAAAGTAGTGTTTTATCATTTTTTATACGGCATTGTCTTCAGGCAATACATGGATTACCCCTTCTAACCCAATTTCCATCGTTTAGAGATCATGAAAGCAGCCGACTCACATATTCGCCCAGCCCATGAATCAGTACAGCAGAAGCCAGATGGTTGAAAAAGACAGCTCCCGCAACCTTAAAAACTCGCCGAATAACTTTTTCCCTCATCTTAACGATAATTCGATGGTAACCCCCTCGGGATAATCGGCATCTGATATATTACTTTCACTGTGCTAAATTGCCCCTTTCACGCCCACACAGGGGTGTTATGATAAAATATACTGCCACGTGCTAAGTAGCCCACCTCGTTCTCCAACTTTTATACGAAAAAAAAAAAAGAAAAAAATATCGATATTTTTTCTTAATCTATTGGGCATCGGCAAAATGTTCCGGGAATCTCTGGTATCCGATTTGAATCGCTCGTTTTCGGAAGGCCATTCTCGTTACCCGGATTAATATCAAAGAGGTAAGATATAACTGCAACATTTTCGGTAGATGTTTCTCGATATTCATCGTCAGATATACGTGAATGAGCCTCGTATAAACGTCTACAATAGGAGTGTTGCTTTTAGGCGGAGTTTTTTTTTTGCGGTGCTTTTGAGGTGGCGGGCCCCAAGTGTTTTTCTGAGGAGGGGGGCACATTAAGGAGTGGGAGAGTAGATCGGCCAGTAGATTCACGCCTTAAATGCTAATTCTCGCGCATATCGATTGTGAATATTTCGACGGTTTGGCCCTTCCACGAATGGGCTACTAGGTGGATGTCTCTGGGTCAGAGAAGAGGAAAAAAAAAAGAATTGGAAAAAATTCCCTGGCTATTGAACTCGGGATGAGGTGCAACGAAAGAAAACATTGAAAAGGTGCGAAGGGCCTGGGTGGAGTTGTTTGGGTGGCTTCAAGGGGTTTATTAAGATTAAAAAATCACCAAGAAATCATCGTGATTACACAGTGCAACTTGGACCACTCGGTGAAAAGAGAAAGGCTGTACTTTTATGTTGGCATTTCACGTCTATACTTAACGTTTGTTTTAATTTAACGTCTAAGGAAAGGGCTTGTGTTGGCTCATACGCCAGTGGACGATTTAACACCTCTTCCAATGACCGCCTGTTTCGATGACTACCTACTCCTGTTTTTTCGTCCAATGGGTTATTCAGTTTTATTTGGCTTTCGGGGGGGTGAGTAATTGATGGTTATGGGTTACTCTCGACGTTGGCAGGAGATCGCTGCAATTGTAGCACTTTTTTCTTTTGGCTTCACTGAAGTTCACCGAACGAAAATAGTGGACAAATTTAATTCCAGTGGACAGTAAAATGTCACCAATTTCATAGCACTGGCCTGGCTGAAAAAATGAAGCTGTTTATTGGTACCTGAAATGCCACTTTTATTGGAAACGTTAAAACGACGTTTAGAAAATCTTAACTAAAATTCTTCTCTAAAATTTCTCAAATCGTGATTTTGAGCTCTGAAAAATTTGAAAGGCTTTATTGGAAAGTTTTTTGGAGTAGGAGGATTCTATAGTAAATCCTATAGTAAAAAGGAGAAACGATCGATATATATCGAAATTATCGAAAAGCGTAAGACCGAAACCGACGCGACACCAGTCAGTGCAGTGGAAAAGGAAGTGTGCGTACGAAGCACGCGCCACCGGACTCGTTGAATAAAATGTTTGAGCGCCATGTGCGGCAAATAGCATATAACGCACGCTTCGTGTACATTGAAAACTCATTTCCATACGCTGTACCGACATAGACCACATGGAAAACATATATATCCCGACATATAAATCAGTTATATCCGGATATATGTCGCATATATTACGGCAAACTATAGAATTTCCAAGATATATGTTGGATATATCTGTGCGGATATATCTCGCCGGGCACATTCGAGATATTTCCAGAATATAAGCAGGATATATTTCAGATACAATTGCGGCAAAATAACTATATCTCAGTTATAATTTTTGGCTTATATCCTTTTCTATGCGAGAGTGCATGCCCCGACTAGGCTTGGTGTATCAACCAGTAAAGTGCACGGAGGGTGTTTGACACCCACCCCAATTTTCGAGCTCTCGGAAACATTACTTAATTAAAAAAAAAAACGGGCAATAAATAAATATAATTGAAACAAATAAATGATTAAACTACTACTTGCATACTAAAATAGATATGTTAAACTATGTAGCATAAAATTTTGGTAATAAAACATTGTATAGCAGCTGAGAAATCAAACTTCAAAGTTACGTGGGTGCTAGACATCGGCAATTCACTGAACGATCGGTTTTTCAAAGATGCACTTTAACCCTTAAGAGGTCGCGCCTCCCCACCGAACGTAATCGGTCGCGTGATGGGCGCCGCGCAGCCGTATATTTCTGAGTGCGGCGTTGCCGGATCCGTATTTGCTCTAACAAGGAGCCTTGTAAGTCCAAGGCTCCGTGTAGGACGATTTGATAATCAAAATGTATATTTATTTGCCATAAAAGCTGTATTTGATACATCGAAGATGTATCAAATACCTAGACGAAAGCCGGTACCCTAAACGAAAGCCGGCAACGTCGCGCGAAAATTTTCTATGACGGTAGTGGTCACATGGTGAGCGTTTCACAGCAATTCCCTGATTTTCTCCATTTGAAAATTCTTTTTAATTAATTCGGCAAATTGAACAGGGCAAAATGGTGTGCAATGACATGATTACATATCAAGTGAGGAATACCTAAATTGGCGTTCCGTCAAATACAACAGTTTAGCATTTATTCGAAAAATCAGAAAAACTGCTGCGAAAGGCACACCACGCGACCTCTTAAGGGTTAAAAGTTAATAGGCTTCGAAATAGTAATTTTGGTCACATATGATATATCCTTATAAGGCCGGAAAATTTTCCGGACGCCCGTGCGGATTGTATACCGAGACGAAGCCGAATGGCAAACACTTTGGTGCGATAAAACGCGAACCAGCCGACCGAAGCGAGGTTGTAATCGCACAGGTTAGCGAGCCTAGTGACGAAAAATAGTATTCAATACACGTGCAATAAGTTTTTTTCTGTCCCGGGGAGCGTAGCAAGCCTCATACACACTCAGCATTGGAATATACTATTGATAAGAATCTGAAAAAAGTCCGAAATTTTAAATACTGAAACTTTCTAGAGGCTGCCTATGTTTTTTTTTTTAAGTTCTCCATCCTATCGGAATTTCTTTACACACAACACACAGATGTATGATTGTATGGAGTTTATAGAGACGAGTTAATTCGAGAACTATCAAGATATAACGGAATGACTGCGATCTGTAAATCTCCAGATCGAAAGGCAGTGTTAAGCTTGAAAAACAATTCGGTCAATCATTGTCAACAGTTTCAATTGTTTAAAAGGCTCTGTCGCGAGAGCGGTTAGGGTTAGGAGGAAAAGAATGAAACTCATGTGATCGAAAATACACATGTAGTATTGAATAGCATTTTTCCATAACTCAGAATATGTCATTGCACCCCCTGCTCCAAGTGTCTTTGGTAGACACACACACACACATATGTGCTGTTCAGTATTACACCCGGGACTTATAAGTAGCACCGCTCCGAACTTTTTAGAAGTACGAGTCCGGTCGCGCGTGCTTCGCACATTTCCTTTTTCCGCCGCACTGACTGGTGTCGCGTCGGTTTCGGTCTTACGCTTTTCTATAACTTCCATATATATCGATAGTTTCTTGCGTCTCTCCTCTTTACCATAGAGAAAATGCTGGATAATGAAAATTTGTTGACTTTCCGATTTAGGGAAGTTATTGTAATGACCCCGACAATGAAGTGTCTCAGGAATAAAAAAATTCACTTCTCTCGACGTTCCACATCATTCTGACAAATTTTAGATGAGCGTTCTGGGTGCGTGTGAAAGAGAGAATGTGGGTTCGTATGTGATTCTTTGCCCCACGGTTCCCGGTAAATGACTCGATCGATTTGTTTCTCCTTTGACATACAATTCTCAGGACATGTATTTACACTTATTAACCATTTTAATTGTTTATATCGCTCTATTAGACTAACAGTAAGAGTTACACAGAAAAGTTATAAATAAAAGTTGTTCCCCATGTAGAAACAAACATTTCTCGTTTTATGATTTTTTTTGTAACACTCATAATTAAGGCAATAGCGTCTAATTTATTCAAAATTTTCAAAACACACACACGGAGTAACGCATCGGGACTAAATTTCTAGAATAATACATTTTATACTTTTTCAGCATATTAGGGACTGTGGTCAGGTTACTCGCAGTTAATCACACGTCAATCGCCATTAATCAGGCCATGGATCTTCCCCCACGATTTAGGATCCACGATATTGGCTGAATATGACGCGGGTGTACATTTTCTTTTAAAAATAGGCAAAAAATACACGATGTAGCAATTTAAATTGGTTAGGCCAAAAGTTTCTCCCTAAAACAAACTAAATTGACAATTTCTATGTTAATTGCTAATGTTAATTCTTGTTTTCGCGGTAACAATGAGGATGTTTTACATACAATATCAAAAAGTTTCAAATAAATGAAAACTCCCAAGCGCCAGGCCTGGTGGCAATTGAATTCCGTTAATTGGCGCGCCAACAGGTACACGTACCATACGGAAGACTGTGGAACTACAATTGGAGTCGAGCGCGCGAGGCGGCTATTTTCGTGTCCATGGTAATTTACCGACATACTAAAAATTACCTATTAACGGTAAGTCAATTACCAGTTATTTTTATTTACGATTGATACTTCGGAACAAAGATACTGCATTGCCAAATTATACATTGATGTCTAAGCAAACAAAGTGGAATAAATAAATGTATGAAGCGTGCGCAGCTGACACTGCGCACACACATGGCGCAAGTAGCTAGCGCGGATTCTGATAGGTAGGGTTATATATTTCACTTGATTACCCGTCTTTGCTGCGAACTTTAACAAGGCTCGTCACTAAAAATTAACCAATCATCATAACATGAAGACACGATGAAAATTTCGAAATATTTGAATTGATGCCTTCCTGATGGTTCTAGGGATTTATTTGAAAATTATGTGATAATTTTGGCGCGCGATTACTCCACGCACTTACACAAATTTGAAGTTTTGTGTATCTGAATCATAAACTGGTAAGTAGTGTGTGTAACGCCAATACATACGACCTATCATTTGCGCTTCAAAATGACAGGTTGACTTTTAAAAAATATTCCAGTCGGTGAATGCGCGCATCTCGAGATAAAAAGATACTTCGCATCTAGAAATGGCGGGCAAGTTTAAAACCGTGATATTCACTTGATTGATATTGACTTTCTTTTCATAAGTTCATTGTTGACGAGTAATATTCAGTGACTTTATTATTATTATTATTATATATTATCAACAGTGTGCAACTATGCCTATTCTTCCATTTCAAATTGAGTTGTGGCATAACGAAAAACTATGTGAACGTCTAAGCGAGGCTTCACCCACAGGTTACTTTCTGCCCAAAAAATTACCCTACATATAAATACAAGTAATGCGGTGATTCAACAAAGAACCGATATTGTTTTATACATTTGAGTGCGATGGTGTATCAACAAAAACTTATCGATAAAGATACCTCATGCACTAATGCGATTGAGCCATTAAAGCGCAATGCGCATGCGTGTTCATGTACCTTAAACCTATATTTAGATTTTTGTTAGAATTGATTTTTGAGTTTCTCACATTTTTTTTCTTAGAAAACAAACAAACCCAAAATATCACGAAAAAACGCAAAATATTGTTTTATCTAAAATAAAATGCAAACACTTTCAATAAATTTTTTTATCCCAACCATATCTCACGGACAGATTTGACTTTTCATGGAAACATTTTTTAAAAAACTAATCTCGGACGGAGAGCGCGGAACGTATTTTTGTGGCCCAATACGCTCATTCATCCTTGGAACTAATAATGGGATCAATAATACATAATTCAACTAACTGGGATTTGTTCAAAAGTGCTGCGGTCATTGGACAGCGCGCAATGGGAAATAAAAGCAAAGGAGTTGATCGAATGAATTGAGATGAGCGCAAAAGTCACTTTGAAAAAATCTTAAGTACGATTTTCATGTGAAATCTCCAAACCCAGGCATGCGGCTTATACATCACGGTTCCAGACTAGTAAGCGTCGGTGTCTGTAAAATGGCGGACGGTGACATTGATCTGTACGCCGATGATCTTGAACAAGACTTTGCCCAGGTAATATCAATAATAAATAAATACATTTTCACTGAAACACTTGCCAATTTGGGTAAGCATTTGTTTCAAATAATAGCGACAGCTATATAGCCATAGAAACCCGGAATTGTTGACTCCAATATTCGGCGTCATGGAGGAGTCACGATAACGATCGGCCCACGAAAGCCGCTCTAAACTGCCTCAGATTTTTTTTTTCTATCATTACCTATTTTAAAATTTCGGAAATGTGAATGATTGTCGGGTTTTCGAATCATCTGTCATCTGTTTGCTGGGTACTACAATCGGGTTTCAACAATTGGGGTTATGGGTTTATTTTCCATTCATAAAGTGGGATTGGTGGACTATTACATTATCGGTGAATTTCGTGTAGAGTGAGTGAGATAAATAACTATGGAGCTGTGTTCGCCCATTACATTTACGACAGTTTCATTATTGCATCTTTCTCTATTTTTGAATAACGCTTACTACTCTTGCAGTGAATCAACCACTCCAAAATTTTTCCCGATAATTTTCACATTATTGTTCGGTCAATTGTTATTGACATTTTTGTTTTGTTGGAGTTGATTGGATACAACGCGATAATTTTTTGGATACCAGGAGTTATGTACTTCGGGAAAAAAATGTTGTATATCTATTTTGGAATTGAAAGAAACACGAAATTTTTTTTTTGGATCAAAAAAGTTTTGACAAAAATAAATTTATAAAAAACGCTCATCTTTCCTCTTATTTCATTAATACGTTTTGTGAGTGTAAGATCTTACTCAATGTCATTTTATTGACATTTTGGAAAACCGGAGAACACATCTTAATTTTACACGTGCTCCAAATATTCCCCCCCCCCCCCCATTTTTACAAGTAAATTTATGAACTCATATTAAAATCTAAATATTCTAGGATGAATTTGCCGGTGACGGAGTGGATTTATACGACGATGTGATAGCCACTCCCTCTGGTGGTAATGGTGGAGTGACATCCAACAATAGTGGTGGAGGTGGTGATTCAGACACCCCAAACGCCTCTAACGAAGAAACTAATGGGAATGCTCCATACCACCAGCTAGGCAATAATATTCAACCCAATCAAATTGGTAGAAGACACCAATTATACATTGGCAATTTAACCTGGTGGACAAGTGATCAGGACATCACAGAAGCCATCCAAAGTATTGGAATATCGGATTTCGTAGAGGTGAAATTTTTCGAGAATCGTGCCAATGGCCAGTCCAAGGGTTTCTGCGTTGTGTCATTGGGATCAGAAAACAGCATGAGAATGTGTATGGAAAGGCTGCCCAAGAAAGATTTACATGGACAAAATCCAGTGGTGACTTTTCCCACTAAACAAGCGCTCAATCAATTTGAGTCACAGTGTAAAACGAGGCCAGCACCTGCACCACAGCAAAATCAAAGCCAAAAGCCCCATAATCCCCATCAGCATCAATCTTCGATGCCTCCACATCAGGTATAATCATCACCGTTGGCATCAGATAATACTAGTTTTTGATATATCAATATTTGATAGGTGTTATTGAAATGTTATGTGATTATTGGTTCAATAGCTGAACTTCAATGGCTAAAATTACTTAGTAGGTTATCGAGTAGGATAAATTGAACAAGCTTCGTTTCATGCTAGAGTGTACTCAAGTGGTACAGATCGATACAAAGCAATTGATAGTTCACTTAAGTTGCTATCGCTGTAATGAATACATGGAGGAAAAAGAATCAATTTTGATGGTTTTGTAGCAACGTGTTAGCTCAATTTTATCAACTAAAAACTATATTGTTAAGTGAACATTGGTATTGGGAGTTTCGCTCTCGCTGTCTCGAGCAACAGACGAATGTCTGGGTTCGTCTTTGGCAGATTTTGAGGACGTTTGTTTTGGTTTGGCCCGTCTGAGACACGTCTAGGTTTGCTCGAAATCTGTTGGAGGTATACCATCATGTTTTCGGAGCGCCTGTCTGTCCGAGACGGATACTCATATGCGTCAACTTCAAAATCTATGCCGGACAGATTTTCCATTTTTATGTAAATTTTGCCGGGTAGCTGTGAACCGGAAATCAGGTTCCGCCACATGTAGCTTCCCTACTTGCACTGAAAAAATTACATAAAGATAGAAAATCTATCCATCTAATGAATGTACGGAATCTGTCCAGGACGAACGTGCAATCCGAATACTCTTCCAATTTCTTATATTCAAAGGAAAAATATTTATTTTGTTGTTGAATCTATTTGATTAAACACGCAGGTGTCATACGTAAAAAAATTGAAAAACAATTCAGGTAGTTTCCAGACTTGGCATTCATTGAAAAAATTGAAAAAATATTAAAAAAAGTTTTTATAATTTCTGAAACGTTTCCATTCCGTTCGAGAAAATATTCGAAATCCGTCGAATGTTCATTTTTTTTTCTTTCAATCGAAACCAATTACAAAAAATTTTCATAATTTTCAGAATTCCGAGAATTTGTGTGACCCTTCCTGATGTCCAAACTTTTCGTATGCATTTTAAATTGTAGAAAACTCTGCAATAATATTGCGATAAAAGACCTCCATCGCTGATTTGAACATAGGTAGAGAGCATAAATATAGCGACGTTGAATAAAATTTTTAAAAAAATATAATAATATTGCGAAACGTATGAAGAATACTAAAAAAATTTTTTTAATTTTTTTTATCATTTCCATAGTCAACGGGATGTATTTATAGATTTTCCTTTTTTCCCCTTGTATTTACTTGCATACATTGTATTTCTTTTTTTTTCTAAAATTACCTTTCTATTAAGTAAATTACTTGCTATGCAAGTTTTGTAATAACAAAATCAGGATTACAATTTAGGATGTTTAAACATTGTGAAAATACTTACATACTTGCATACTTACGAAAATTGCTGCTAATGCAGAAAAATATTTCCTCCATATTTATGAAAATTTGAATACCCCAATAGTTGGATTCAATATATTTCTTCGCTTACCTTCGAGTTTGTGTTTCTACTTGTGAAGTATAAAAATATTCTAATATAAAAAAACCTTAATTCTGAAGAAGGCTCCATAAGGACCCATGTAGAAGTAAACATTAATATATCATTTTTTCGTTGCTTAATTTTTTTTAGTGAGAAAATTTGAGTTCAAGTGCTCTTTACCAACTTGAAAAAAAAAAATAGAATTTCGGTCGATCATGACACAAACATCCTTAATTCGATTCCCCCATCATTCGTGTGACATTCGAATTTGGCTCCATATACATGGACACGTGGAAACTGGAAATAACAATACGTAGTTATTGCTTATTTGCGACGTGCTGTATCTAACTTAAGCTACATCAGTCTCTGAAACCCAAAATAAAAATAAGTTCTTCTCACGAAAATGGGACTAACAAATGAGACATTACGTATATAATAGTTCGGATTTAAATAAAAATGGGCGAGATCTTTCCGAGATTTTTCCCCACACGAGTCAAATCAATAACTTCCCGATCATCAAATTTTAGTAGAAGCAACCACATACAATCAATACTTCCTATCTCATGCCACTTTGTATCTTTCTGATAACTCAGTCTTTCAGATCATCGATGATCAGAATATATTCCGCCATAGATTATCCGGAGAACGTTCCCCTGTGAAAATTTCCTCCACAAATTTTTCCCTGGGATTTTTTCCCCTCGAGAAAAGTCTCCAGCAGAGACATTCGGCCAATAAATATACATCCGGAGTGTTCGCCCTTTTTTTCTAAGTGTCTACTACACCCTCCCTATTAGCGGCACCCGGGATCGATTGCCCCCCCCCCCCCCCCCCTTCAGGACATCACAGCCAGGAAAATTCTACCGGCGGAAGTATTTTACTAGAGAATTTTGTTTGGAAATTCTTTTCCGAGCTCATTTTTGATATGATAAGCAATGAAACTAATTTTGATGAAATAGAAAAAAAAATGAAATTACTTCCTTGGCTGAATGAATTACTTCATTGCTACATATCCAGAGAACTGCAAATTTTATTGACAAACCACCTCTGCTTTCAAGGCTCTTCAAGCCACCAATAAATGATTAAATACCTTAACTTGATTAAAATCCAGTGTGCATCTACTACAGAAAAAACTATGACATCCTGAAAAAATCGAGTTTAAAAATGCGAATAAATTTAATACATGAGATGCGACATAATTCCATTGCAACGTTCAAAAAAGTATTATTCGAATAACCAACATGAATGGATTACAAGATAAAATTCAGAAATGAAAGCACAGTAGAAGAGCTCGTTCTTTAAATCTACCCAAGACAGTCGTATCGATTGATATGCTTATGCACGAATGATTTTTTATGTCTTACATGTCCGATTCAAATATATATAGCCAAGTCGGTAAGGTGCCCGCTTAGAAAGTTATAGAACCCAGGTTCGACCCCATGCACCAATGCAATTTCTTCTTTTGGATTTGAGTTAGTCAAATGATGCGCACCACTACGGGAAAAGTTTACCCTCAAATGAACGTATAACCCCGATAACTTTCAATCACAGAGCGAACAGTTGTGTGCGTCTGACGGTTATAATAAATGCAGAGAAATTTGTTTTTGTCCTTTTTAACTAACTTAACAAATCAGAATTATTGGATGTGGCTATCTCTGTCCCACAATCGCAGCATTCCCAGCATCCTTCACACGCTCCGCATCCTTCGCAGAATCATGGACCGAGAATGATGATGGGACCACCCCAGGGCCCTAGACCCCAGCGAATGCCTCCACCTGGCATGGGGCCTCCTGGACCAGGAAATCCTGGACAACAGGGACCGCCCAGGATGCATGGACCGCCTATGGGTCCTGGTGTGCCTGTGCCACATCATATGTCTGGGCATCCTAATCAAGGGCCACCGCCTCCTGGTTATCAGCAGAGTCATTGGAATGGACCCAGACCCAATGGACCTCCGGGTCCTCCCAGGGGACCCAATGGTGGACCACCTCAGCAAGGACCTCCCGGGCCTGGACCTGGACAGCATAGACCTCCTGGAATGGTAAGCTTTATGAATTAAAATCAAACGTTTTAAAAATTCAAATTCAAATTGAAAAAAATGCAAATTGTAAATTTCCATTTGAAAACTCGAATTTTGAAGTCGAATCGATATTATCGTTGTGACTTCGAAAACTAAAATAAAGGACGTTCACACACATGCAAGATCATCAAGATTACCACAGACACAAATAGTACAAATTTGGATCGCTATCAGTTTAAGAAGGATCATCTAAGGAAGATCGTGTTAGGTGAATACATTATAACTCAATTTGTATTAATCGATATGGTTTGGCTTTCTTCATTTAGCAGCAGTTCCATGGACCACCTGGACCTCCAAATCAAGGACCACCACGAGGTCCTCCTCATCCAGGCCCTCCTGGCGATCCAAGAGGTGCTCCTCCTCGCCCTGAGTGGAATAGACCGCCAGGTAACAACAGTGTGATACTTGCATTCAGAAAAGCTATTTTTTCCGAATTACCATTTACTTGTGGCAAGCAATTAATTTTTCTAACTATATTTTTTTGGTCTATTGGCCTAATGTTATTGGAATTAGGACCCATAACTTCGAATTATGATCCTATAGATACTATATATAGGGTCCTAATAATCACAGATTTTCTATAAAAATTTTATCTCTCAAATTATGAGAATTGTTGAAGTTTTTGATATCGACAAGTTATTGCGGCCAATGCAAAATTAATTTTCTATTTTGCAAAATTTTACAATATCATGCAAGGATTTAGAGTGGAAATTACTAAAAAAAAGTATCCTAAATATTTTGGTCGTAATGAGCTAGAATAGATTTTGAATAGAACTGATCAAGTACATACATTATTATAAATAGTTTGGATAATTTAAAATCTTCTATGTCGAGGACAATTGGAAAGAAGTAAAAAAAATATCAACTAAAAATCAATTCATACTATAGAATAGACATTTGATGTTCAATAGCACTTTTCCTAACTCATAATTCAGGAGGTGTGTAAGACGTCGAAATGTCGTAACACTTTTACAATAGTTTGGGAGAGATATAATTCTGAAAAATCGAATACTGGTCACAAGAAAATGATTTGGCAACAATGTTTTTCTCCGTGCGTAGCTGTGGTGATCACTTTTTATTCACATTTTTTTTTTATTACTCATTATATTACTGATACGCAGTGCATGCTTTGTATCAGATGTTCATGCACGTCCTGTCCCTAATTTCCGCATATGTAGTTCCTGTGAGGGTCAAGGGATCAAACCTAATCATCTCTATTTCAGCGATGAGGCGCATGATCAATGTTGAATGGAGCTTGAATATCCCTTAAGCTGTAGATTCACATAGGACAGTGCAAAGCTTTTTTTTGTAGAGAAATTTGATACGAATGGTCTCCACAACTATTGTAAGAACTCCAGTGATACAGAAGAACCTTTGGTTTAAGGTGGTTAATCAGCAGAGGACTGAATGATATCTCGAAATCTACACAGATCGTTTCTTACACTGATTGAGTATCTCAGATCTCATTTTTAAGTAATTAAGCAATACCATCTGTCTTATGAATCAGCTTTTATGGCAATTTTTCGTGTTAACCCAGAACTTCGGTATCAATTACACCCTCTACAGAAATTTTGGGCTGGTTGAGAAGAATGTCATAAAGAACCGTTCATGAGAAACCCCTTTTCTGGTTGATTATTTGAAGAAGCAGATCTGGGGCGATTATTTCCCAAACGCACTGTATAAAGTCCACGTTAATATTATCAGTTCAATTGTAACCTGAAATACCTCCAGTAATTTCTACAATAATTTAATTTATTTTCTATTTCACTTGGCAACACAGCTTGGAAAAATTATGATTTGAGTTTCTATGTCTGCTGTTCCGTTTGGCTTTGAGAGTGGCAAGTTGTCTATTAATGAAATACATACAATAAATACACAATATGGTAATGACAATATATTCAGGTATGCATCCTCATCAAGGACCCCCAGGTTTTAATCAACATCAGCATATGCAAGGACCTCAGGGACCAGGACAGGGTCCACCACAACGAGGACCTCCACCGGGCGGAATGGGTGGTATGTTACAAGGCGGTCCACCACCTGGTCACGGGGGCCCTCAACAAGGCCCTGCTCCAGGACCCCCTGGCGGTCCAGCTCCTCACGTAAATCCTGCATTTTTCTCGCAAGGTCCACCACATCAGCATCCAGGACAACATCCAGGCGGCCCACCACCACCACATCACGGACCCGTTCACGGCCCACCACATGGGCCACCACATGGACCACCCC
Organism: Asobara japonica; assembly: GCA_026005395.1. Lineage (NCBI taxonomy): Eukaryota > Metazoa > Arthropoda > Insecta > Hymenoptera > Braconidae > Asobara > Asobara japonica. The sequence goes on along the minus strand of BQMI01000554.1, from coordinate 1,124,780 downwards.
ATGGACCTCCCCATCCGCCTCCACATGGCTATGGTCCACCTTCTGCACAGGTGAATATTGGGACAAAATTAAATTAAATAAACCCAAATTTCATTTTTCCGGCTCAAAATTCTTTTTATCTGTAACCCAACTTTTCTGATAATTTTTTCCACTCCATGATTATGATCCTCTTATTCGACTGATAATAATCAACCCCTATTTCAGCCACCCTATAATGCTCCTGGCTCGGACCACCGCCCTGAAGAGCCACCTCAGTTACGCGAGCAAGAGTTCGAAGTCATCATGGATCGAAACAGAACTGTTTCATCTTCAGCAATAGCTCGTGCCGTTTCGGATGCTGCAGCTGGTGAATATGCCAGTGCCATTGAGACACTTGTCACTGCAATATCGCTCATCAAACAGTCCAAAGTAGCCGGTGATGATCGCTGCAAGATTTTGATAAGCTCTTTACAAGATACTCTGAGGGGTGTGGAGACAAAGAGTTATGGATCTGCTAGAAGAGGTATATTGCAGCTGAACGAATTTAATATTGAATTATGGAAACAATTAAAAACCTAGTCTTACTACTTTCATCTTTGAAACAGTTACATTGAGAGGAGAATTGGAAGGGGAAAAAATGAACAAACCATTTTTTTGGAAATTTCCAACGTAAGATCTATAAACCCCTGTAGCCAAATTTGTACTCCTCGTTTATCTTCATTCTGTTCATTTTGAATAGGTTTTGTCATTATTTTAAAAAAACAACTAATTTTTCAATTTTTAACCCTCTATCTTCATAATTAGGGATGTTGAATACACATTGCGTTGGTCCAAAAAAATGTAATAATTTTTCCAGGGAAGGTGGGATTTTCATCAAATGAAACGTTGAATTATTTATCGAAAATTAAGGAAATATTCGGAAGAAAATACTGCTCAGATTCTATCTACTTGTAACTGAATTGTTTCTCGTTCCATTATCAATTCCAACCCATTTTTTTTCATTGTCATTGGAACATGCATCTTCTTTGCTACAGAAATCATAAGAACTGGTCTCCAGTTATGTAGATTCTATGATAAATGACTATACAAATATTTTCAGCTAATTGAAATTTTTTTTATGCTGAAATGGAAATAGCTTTTTCTGGTGTACTTTCTCTATAGTTGAAAAAAGCGTATTTAAAGTAACTCAGCACCTCAAAATTTGCCGAATCTTCCAAAATTGTAACACAATTTTACAAAATTCAATCGTATATAGAATCAGTATGTTGAAGAAACAAAATAAGGTTGAATTTTTTTTTAAATAATTTAAGGTAATAAAGTGTTAAAAATGAACAAAGTAATCAACTCTCCCTACGTGTAGATTTCCTGAAACCTCGATGATTTATTTTCGAGGAAAATTGACATCCTCCCCTATCAGGGATAATTGTGCACCTTAATTTCATTATTTTTTTTTCTTATCTCCAGAACGTTCAAGATCACGCGACCGTGAGCGTACTCACCGTCGTCGTCGTGAGCGTTCTCGCAGCCGTGACAGGGAGTACAGAGAGAGAAGTAGAGAGCGCGATCGTGAGAGGGATAGGGATCGTGATCGAGAGAGGGATCGCGATAGGGATCGTGAGCGCGAGCGTTACTACAGTGAGCCATATCCCAGAGAGAGATCACGCAGTCGCGAAAGAGAACGTGAGCGTGAGAGAGAATACAGAGAGCGGAGCAGAGAAGAGAGGTAAGCTCCTTAAATACGCCAAATGTTATGGAACAAGTGGCAATAATTTATTTAAAATTCAATTTGATTGTGATAAATTAAATTCAGAAAAAACGTAACAGGAAGAATGAAACGAAAGAATATTGTTCGTTTTGACAACACATTTGATTAGTAATAAGAGAATGATAGTGACAATATATTCTACAGAAAAATTCAAGAATTTGAAATGTAAATGAGCCAGAATTTTTCTGCTTTCAATTCGAAATTTTCTGTGGAAGTATGACTGTAAATATTGTATGTATTTTGTTATTCGAATATTGATTCGATTGGAAATCATGGAGTCGGATTATTTATTCTGCGGCGTTTCCACGCTGGAGCTACACTGTGCGAAATATTTGTAAAGTGTACCAGCTATCATAATTTTTTTCATTAAACACTACAGTAAGTTTAGAGCAGAATGGATTTTCAATAATCGATAAGAACTCAGGAATTACGATTAAGGTATATTAATACAATCGTTTATCGTATTTGATCACTCATCGACTATTTCCACAAAATGTGAAAAATTGGAAAAATCCATTATGTCCTGATCTTAAGCACGAAAAATTCTTGTGTAACAATTCTTATTAGTGTAAAAAAATGTTCAAAAAAAATGTTTTACATTACGAATCTGGTATCGAAAAAAAAGAGAGAATGACTAAACTCTGACATCAGATGATTTGAACCCGTCTGTAGTCACGCTCTGAAACTCGCTTCAAAATTTGCATATTATTGAAAAAAGAAATATTTTAGCGAAGTTTTTCGAGGGGCTCATGTCACTCATTCAGTTTATTGTAGTATATCAGGGTAGAAAAATCATTTCCATACTTAAGTTGATAGGAAACATATTCTTCTTTTCTATCAGAATATGCTGTGACCACTGACGGGTTAAATCGATCCTCATTTTTCGATCAATATTCTATTAATACATTTTATATTATGCTGCATAGCTTCAAGAATATGTACAAATAAAAATAAGGATCGACAGAGCTACAGTAGTTATAAAAATTAATGGAAAAATTTATAATAGATTTAATTAAACAGATAAGTGAATGAGTAGAGAGAAAATTGTAAAAATTATAACGTCATATTTTTCATTAGTACAACACGTCAGGCAGCCAGACCGAGAGTTAAAGAGGAAGTGCCCGAGGCGGCACCAGTATCATCTGCCAAGCCATCTAGGTAAATCTACTTTTTTACATAAAGAATAACAAACAATTATCGATTGAATGCGATTCAAATTGTGTTTATTATCAAGTTGAGAGAAAAGAACTCAATGTATATGTTATCATATGCAAATAAGACATTTTTTTTTCTTAATTTTCTTCCCAATCTTTTGTACCTATTAGCTATAGTATCGACTTACTGCATCCTGTGTGTTTACATGTGAATCGAATTTCTGTAATGAATTGTGTAAAAAAATTTGTAATGAGTGGAGTAAGAAGATGACCTTCATTATTTGGGTTCACAGTGATTGCTATTAAAGGTGGTCATTGACGAGCATATTGAGGAGATTTCAAAATTTTTATAAAAAATATATTTTTATTGTCTTCGTAAATTTCGATATTTGTATTAAGAAATGGGGGAGAGACGAGCTTGACAGGATGCTTCATAGCCTTCTCTGATTGCCGATATTTTTATTCATGAATTGGGATAGAATTTGTAGAACATTTGAAAGTATCTCGTTATGTTCGGTTCTACCCCAGATGTTTACATGAAAAAATGGGAGTCTGGCACTTTTGAAAGCAATGACCTTCATAATTTGGCCCTTCATTCATTTTTTTCACTCCTTGCCAAAGCTATGTCGACAGAAAAAAACTCAACTAAAATTTATATCAATAGCATACTTTGAAATTTTCGTCGCACGAATACAATTTTTTCCAACGGTATAAATTGAACTGAATGTATTGATACTAAAAAAAATTCAGTGTTTCATTTTTGTATTGAAATTTGTCGAACAGAAATTTATAACTGAAGCAAAGAAAATAAATATATGCAATGCCACCCCCTCCGAAAAGTTCAATAATGTCAAGACTTAGGAATTCCCGTGTCAGGGCCAATTTAGTCACTATACCAAAGTTTCATGCAAAATTTCAAATCACTATTTCGATTTTTGAAGATGTTTACAACGGAAAGATGTTTCTATTGCATTTTATAAATACCTTCAGTCCAAATATTTTGTTTGAAGAAAAAAACCTCATTCAGACGTAAAAAACTTATAATGACCAAAATTTCAAAAAACTTCAAAAAAATTTCTGAAATGTCAATAGATTTGGAAGCCCCCAAAAGCACTCTCCATTTTTTCCAATTTTGGTTTGTCAACATTTCTTCTTGCGATGATTCAACCCCCTCCTCTCACTCAATGAAACTCATCTTCTTATTTTACATAACTTCTAGAATTGCAAGCTTAAAAACTTCCATAGGAAAACCTATTAGTCCAGAGACCAATGTGAGCCAAAACTTGTATAAAAATCCACCCAGAATAAGATAAAGAAACCAAACACGTGTACTGTCTAGGTATTATGATGATCGCTACAGAGAGCGTGAACGAGAACGGGATCGTGAGCGTGAAACAAGCCGGCGTCCAGCTGAACGTGAGCGTGAGCCAGAGCGTGCACCAGTTGTGGAGAGAGAGCGTGAGCGTGAACGCGATCGTCGAGATGAGCGTGGAGACTCTTCGCATCGTTCCAGACACTAAGAACACGTCCCTGCATCATTGAAAGTATGCAATACATGATAAAATAATAACGTGACATCTGCAGTAAATGGACCAGAGAAAATGACATCAACAACATCAAAAATCTCATTTCATTACCAACCAATCACGAGGAAAAAAAAAAGAAGAAATCACTCCAACAAACATTTAGTGCTAATTGTTGTGATCGGTATAAGATTTTTATGTGGCATCCAAAGATTTAAATGATACAAGCCGGAAAAGAGATGAATTGCAATACCAATTAATTTCTTTTCATTCAGCTTTTGATCTTTATCCCTTTGAAATAAAAAGAACATGAAACTTTGGAGAGAAAATTGCGCAAAAAAAATTTTGAGCATTGTGTTAATTCAACAAGAAAAAACAATTTAGTGCTAATATCTCCGATGAAAATGAAATTGTCATGACTACCTTTCTCTTTCTGTCCTCTTAATGATTTTGCCACATTATATTAATAATTAATCATCTACATGTATACATAACGTATATGTAACAGCACTATAATTAAGAGTATGTTTGAAAACAAAAATATTTAGATTTAACGTGAGAGCAGTGTTACAGTAGACTAAATAATGATAAATATAATGATAACAACAATTTAAACATCAAGAAGCTGATAGCCTGCTCAACGAAGATTTTAATCATCCACGGGACACTGTCAAGAGGAATGAAGAGCGCTCTTAATGCAAATTTATCATCGGTCTTCAGGGCTCAGGCGACGATGCAAGATTGTATTCTTACTATAATGCAAAAAAAAATCGGTTTCGAAAAATATATATTACTGAACATGTCTTTAATTTATTCATCTGTGACACAAAATCCTAGAAAAAAAAAACAAAACTAAAACTATTTGATGAACAAAAAAAAAGCTGGAAACACATGTTAATTTATTTTTTTCGTTTGCCACTTTATAATCAATAGTTCGTGAGTTATCTGTATTTATCACATATTTTCACCATGAAAATTTGGCTTATATATCCCTAGTATTGCAATACGAAATCTATTATCCAAGGACAAAAAAAAAAGATGTAAAGATTTTATGTAAAGTGCTGATGTAAATATTTTTCTCTCTTATTATCGGGGACACACTTAAAGGGGTCAAGTAGAATCACAAAGCGCCTTATTCATATTTTTCTTTTATGAACAAATGCGAATTTATGAATTTTTTTTTAATGATAAATCGACATTTTTCCTTGTCATGCAATGTTATTTATTGTCATATGGAGAGATTATGTGGCGCTCTCACATACTTGTAAAATTTGAACGCCTTGTGAGAAAAGACTTTTGAGGTGATTTAATCGAGGGCTTCAATTCTCACAAAGTTATTATTTTTTTTTACGTCGTAGTTTACCCTGTAGTTGCTCCAATCAAAATACTCTTCCTGTCTTTTTATGTTATAATGTTAGTACTGTCAATTTTTGTCAAGGTTGCATGCTTCATTTTTTTTTTATAATTACAGCTAATGAATGATTGAAATTTAGAAATAAGATATATCAAAAAACATTTTTCATACTTACTTATGGTTTAATTGTTCATTATTTTTACTGCGGATTATTAGCTTTGTTTTTTTGACAATTTTACCATTAATATCGATACTATTGGCAGTATCAGGGATAATTAATAATTAAACTACAGGTATTTTTATGGAAAATCTACAAAATTTTGGTTTGAATGTCAAAATAATTCTTCAGTTAAAATTTTATTGACGACGGGGGTGAAGCGTAATCAGAGATTGGCAAAGAAAATTTTAAATATATATTAGTTGTGCAATATATAATATTCCAAAAAATATTTTTTCTTCTACTATCAATAACCAATGGAATGAAAAAAGAAACAATTTTACCTAAAAAGAAGAATTGAAGTGGAAAAAAGAATTATTAGTAAATGATGAGGTTGCAATGTTAAATATTTGATAACTATCGCATCATATATATAACATTTTATGGGTTAAATAGCCATTGAGTGAATAATGTAGATGAAAAAAAAAAATTCTTTGGTCAATCAGTATTGAAGTTTTGTATTCTCTATGGGTAATATTCAGTAAAAAACAATCATTCTTCAATCAAGAGGTAACATGAGCATTTTCATGTAATGATTCATGTTATTTTTGGTTTTCTTCATTAAGCATTTTTTGGCTAACTAGAACTTTTATTAGTTCAATCGTTCATTCAATTTTTAATTGCTGACCCCAAATTTTTTTTACTAAACACTTTGCGCTCAGTACAAATATTTTTGCTCACAATTGGTAACAACAAAAAGAGTAATAAGATGTTTTGTGTCTCCGTTTTTTTTTCTCATTACCCATTGATATGGTAATGTGATAATAATACCGAAAATTATTTTATTTGCCGATCTCTGAGCCTAGTAAGTGTACATCCAAATATCAATGGACTTGCATAAATTAGAGTCTAAAATCTTGTGACTGTGATACTATATACTCTTTATATGAGTTTTAATCCATAAAAACAATCCAAGAACTTCTAGATTCGAGGGATTTCCTCAATCCATCGAAATATCTTGATTTTGTTTTCTTAATATCTACATTTTTGCATACCTGTACTATAGATTGATCATCGATTGATCAACCAAAAACCGAGAATGCCTGTTTTTTTTTAAACTATGCAAATATTTATTTTTTGTACTAAATTAAATCCAAATTTCAACTGCTAAAAAATTAGCTTGAAAACTTTTTCAATTTGGAGGTCATATTTTTTTCAATAATTATTGGTATATGATAGAAGAGAAAATCGATGTGGAAAAAAATCCTAGTCTCCAAAAATGAAGTAAAAAAAAACCGGAAGTAAAAGTGTTCCGGCTTTACAGGGTAAGTTTTGCCATTTCATCCGGAAATGCTAAAATTGTACATTATAGTAAAACCAAAAAAAAAAAAAAAAGGAGAAAAGAAAAAGGGGAAACGAGAGTCGTAGATTGTAAGAAATTACGTTTGTCTCGGCAGAAATAATAACTCGCTTGCCAAATGACAAAAGCGAAAAATAACAATTATGGCTATTTAATGTGAGGGAAAAAATTAAGCGAAAAATGCAATTACTGCTAATAGAAAGTAGTGGAAAAAAAAATTGAAAAGAAAACAGAAAGTAATGAAGCAGTAAAATCGCTTTTCGTGTTGTGGTAAATGAAAACTTGGGCTTTTATAATTATTCATTTATTTTCACTGTGTTTTTTTTCGTTTCTGTTTCCTCTCCGGCCAAATTAGCCGCAATTTTCTTATCAACTAATTTCTCCTTCCCTCCAGAAAAAAAAATATAAAATAAAATTAGATTGTGAGATATAGTTAACGATGTAATATAATTGTATCGATTTACACGATGAGCATCAAATATTTTGGTAGGTATTTCGATGGAACATTAAGACTGATTATGATCTGAGAAAAAAATTAATACCGCTTAAGCTGTGATAAATTTTTTACAAATAAATGGGTTTAAGGTAAGTGTTAAAAAAAGAAAAGTAGAGTGAAGAGAAAAATATGCGTACTCAAATTCTGTGTTATTTTACTAGGTTTTCTTTTTTTACTTTTTTTTTCGTAATCTACATTTTATGTGTTTTTTTTTAAGATATACAATTTGGAAGTACTTCCAATCACAATATTTCCATTTCAACAACCGGAAGGCAATTGACAAAAAAAAAATTTTATTTAATATACAATTTTATGCCTAAAAAATAGAGACTAGAATAATAAAATATATATTTTCAACAGCTCAATGATTAAAAATTGTCTGAAATAGTCTCGAAACATAAACCGACTTGAAATTGTAAATTAGTCGCAAGAAAAAGGCAAGAAAAAACCAATTCTGTCATTTTTGTAATGGCAAAATGAATTTAATCAAAATTGTTTATAAACTAAAAAATTGTGCTGAATGAAAAACATTAGGAGCATTGGAGTGATATTAATCATCTACTGAATAATCATAATTAGGCCACATTTGAATAATCAATAAGTAATCTCTCAGAGTCATTTACAATTGACTGTTAAATTATTTACTGATTTAATTAATGATGATTCTTGATTGAGGAAATTTGGCACAAATAAAATTGTATTCTAAAATTACTTCGATATATTTGTTTCTCAAATCTATTCAAAATTGACAGATTATTGTACTGTCAATGAGCCAGTAATAAAAAAGTCAATTACAATTAACTAAAAAAAAGTGAATTTATACATTTGTTAATTTTCACTCAACATCGAGTAAATATTTAAACTCAAATAATAGAGAGTGAGAAGTGAGGAAGAGAGATATAAATAGAATTTATGACTCTGTTGATTTTACAATATAATAATTTCTCTATTATTCTAATGAGTGAAGGTAACATCTTGTTAACTTTTTTTGTATGAGACAGTTGACATGGTAGGCATGACCGCATGGAAATATTGATATACCGTTATTACCAAGTAAAACTGGTGTTTGTAGTGAGAGAGTACAGCAGGGACACATTGATGATTTTGTTTTGTATTTCATGCCCCAGTGGTGGGCTCCACTACCGAATATATTGCTATTTACTGGCCTATCGAGATCCTTAGCTAGCGCCTCAACAAGCTCCTCTCTAGCCTGTGAACATAATTTATGAAAGGCATAATTAGAACGTGGGAGATCATCAAGATTTATATGGGATCTGCGGTCTCAGTTGGGCTGAAAAATACAAAAATGTCTCACCTGATACCTTTCTTGTTTGTCGAAACAATTATTTAATTCGATTACACTTCGAATTTTTTTCCCAAAATCTATCTACATTTTGGACGACTTTCTTTGGTCAGCTGCATGAAAAATGAGAAAATGACTCCACAGAGCTGGAAGAGCTCTTTAATAATTTTTTTAAAAGTAACACCGAAAAATAATTGACTTTATAGCTATATTATACTATTGTTTTCAAGATAAGTTGACGTACGTGTTTTTTTAGCGATCCCCTACGCTACGTGTTATCTTGAAATTCCAAATGACACCTTAAATTTCAGTTTTTGTTTTTATGTATTTTCCACTGTTTGCGTTTTGTAGGGGTTGTGCGTAATAAATATTGCTGTATGCCGATGATAGATAGGAACCGAAATGAACTCACTGGTCCAAGTAGAAAGGGCCGCTAAAAAAATTTAATTAGAAAAATTTGAGGAGGGAATGATGCCCATAAATAAATGAACTCTTTGCCACCCTGAGAAGTATTTCTAGTCATGTCAAATTGAATCGAGAATTCTTCCATTTTTTTCCAATCAGCTAGATGTCAAACCAATTTCTAATATGCGTAGACTGATTTAAAGGAAGCCTCTGTTTTCATTCGAAACAAAAGGTGTCAATGACAGGGTCGAATTTTGAACTTGGTGGAAATCGAGTTGTCCAAATACAGCGAAAAAAATATAAAATGCAATTACGGCATATAAACCAAAATATTACAAATTTAGCACGGGACCATAAATCTGGTGCATAATTTCTCGGGGCTACTACATTTTTATACCTTAACTTTTTGGCACCGATATCCTTAACATTGATAATAACCATGTATACATTCTCACTGTTCGTTGCAAATGAGAATTGTTAATAACTAAAAAAAAATTCTAGTGATTCCAAGCAAAATCTAATCAGATCCATCTATGGTTCAGATATGTTTTGAGAACCTTAAAACTTTATGATCTTCCCTAGAAAATCTCGGCAAAATTTAGCGAATTTGATTTTGGAATTGGAAATTAAATTTTTCGAATCTACCGAATCTTGAAAATTTGAAAAAATGTCACAGACTTAAAACAAAATCAATTATTTTAAAAAGGCCAAAAGGAAGGACACAGATGTCAAAAAAATGGCACCACGATTTGCGGTGCCAAAATGGTTGCGCCAATAAGACGATGCCCATTTTTGTAGTATGACCTTTGCCAAATCTTTTGCCCTTCTGGACACCCAAGCCCACTGCATTTCTATGACCCTAACCGCATTTTCATTGCTGAAATGATTTTCTATCTCAAAAATGGAAGATTAAAAATTGAATAATTATTGCAATGAAATTCATTTTCAATGCAACTGATCAAGAAAAATTCCCGACAATCTAAATATTTTTGACGACCAAGTAAATATGCTCTGATGTAGCAAATGATTAGCCTTCAAGATGAATATTTTGATTTGTCAACTGGGAGCGCAAGATCGAAAATCTGTACGTAATTAATTTCACTCATTCCTTTATAATAATCAAGGAGTCGATGGGATTTCCAATGTTCAATAACTTCAGCATTATACGAATAAAATTCTGACAGCATTGAATGTTTTCAATCCTACGATTCATGTTTCTCCACTAAACAAGCCTAACTCAATTATGAATGACATTACAGAAGTTATTGAACATTCAGAAATAGCAATGTCAGTAGAAAGAAAAAAATTACCTCTTTCGAGCAAATTGAGCTGTACTCCTCGCATCCCTCTCCATTCCGATCAAGCTCAACCACCTGATCAAATCCACGCTGACTCAAAAGTTTCGTACATATAAGTGACTGAAAAATACTGAAAAGAAAAGCGGTCGAATAAATGTTTGTTTCAAGGTTGAAAAAAAAAGCAATTACCTCTCTTTTAATTGAACTCTAGGCAGCCTATTCCCAACTTTACCAAGGAATGTCATTGCCGCCGCCATTCCCTCCTTCTTCAATATCTCCTGAGCAATTCCACTCCAATCAATCCTACTCCCTTTCACATCCCCATTCGCCTCATCATTTTTCCCACACAGTATGCACTTGCTACTAGTCATCATTTCAACACACTCAGCAATAACATTCCAAGTATTATCACTAACCAGTGGAAGAATTATTGAAAGAACTGTATTGTGTCGAGTCTGAAGGCACAAACGAAGAAGACTATCAACTCCCTCTCCCTTATCAATACAAATCCTCAGATAATCTACCCAGAGACAAGGTACCATCTTGCATAATTTTAAACAATTCTCCCTATTATCCTCACTAAATATTTTCATTAAATTCTGGCCGACGTCCAAAAAATTTGGCTGTGCCATTCTCAATTTTGGAAATCCACAGGTGCACTCACTATAATCACACGAATTCAAATCTACAAAAGCCCTGAACACCTCTTGCACAATATATTCATTATGCGATTCCTCATGGTTCATTAAAATATCTGGACATATATTTTCCAGTAGTGCATGGAAGTAGAGCTTCTCCGTAGATCTCACAATTTCGTATAAGAATATATTCAACTCAACGACATCCTCATATTTGAAATTGATGTCTTGTAAAGTTTTGATTATCTGAAAAATTGTGTTTTCTAAGTCTTCGGTGCCCATTGAAGATTTTAAGGTACTGATGAGAGTGTATAAGGGCTGAAGATCAGACTGAATATTCATCGTTGCTAATTCTACCTCTTTTCTTCTAGCATTCTGCAACTCATCGCCATTAATTACAGCTGAGTCTTCACCAGTCTTTGGTAGAGTTAAATGAGTCAATTGTTCATCAATCTCGTTAACAGCTTCTTCCATATCTTTCACATTAGTTTTTTTAACATCTAACTTTCTTGATGGCTTTATCACACTTTTAATAACAATCTCCGAGTCCGATGATGAATCATAATCTCTATCATATTTACCATTTTTTCTCATGATAGAATTTCCAGAGTTTACAACGACAATTCCACAATTCAATCTCTTTGGTTGAGTATTAAAATTCCAACGAATTATCGAGATTATTGATTCCAGTATACTTATCACGTTATTACTGCAATCATTAAAATCATCTAGGCTAGATGAATTATTACTCTCAATTAAATTTATTAAATCACTTCTAAATGTCATGCAGGTAGTGTAGCAATCATTGTAAAGTTTCAGGTCAAAAAGTTTGATTATAAGTTTGTCTACAGAAGAGAGCATTAGACAGTGAAATGGACCATTGCTATCCATTAAGTATATTTTATCCTCAATTATTTTCGCCATGGAGATATTATTTAACTTATCAGTCCACAGTACAACTGCTGCATTTGTAGGGTCAATTATGTAGAGGGAATTATTTGTGTGAGAGAGCAGATATTTTTTACTTATGACGAAGAGATGTGAGAAATTGAATATTTGGGGAGAATTTTGTTCGTTGTTAATGGTAGGATAGAGACACTTGACGACTGTTGATTTGTGAATTTCTGAGGGAGGTACAGATAGGGCCTCCTTAAATTGATGGGTTTTTATTACTACTCCATTTGTGGTGACCTCCCATAGTCTGAGGCCTGGTCTCGCTGAATAAATTAAGATATTGTCTTCTGGATTATCAACACTTGAACTTATTATCGAGTTCAGAGCTACCGATTTGTTCTGGGATTTTTCACTTTCAACATAAGCTGCATTTTGTTGAATTTCTACTGGTGGCTTTTTCATGAAACAAGCACCAAATGCACCATCTCTCGCCTTGTTACCAATTTGCTTGAATTGCTCTTGGGAAGTGTCACATATGTAACAGCGAGTCAAGGTTGATACTAGGAGGTAGTGCAAATTGTAGTCCAACTGGACGATACTAGAGTCCAAGTGCATGAGTGCACAGGAGGGGGCTTGGAACATTCCATTAACAGTAAATATCGAGAGAACGATTGTCGAAATTTTGCCATTATTGTCGCCTACGTAGATTTCACAGCTCTTGGAGTTCCAGCAGAGACTTGTGACGGTTTCGTGTAAATGCTCGTTGGAGATTGAAAGGAGTTTTGCGGTGGGCTTGAGGCTCAGGATACAGACACTACCGCGTTTTGTGGATAGAGCGACAGTTTTTTCATCTGGAGATATCTGCACATGGGTCACTGGGCCTTCCTGTGGATCAAAAATTTTTTTTTTTCAATTTTGAGGAATGTTGTCTAACTAGGGTTGACGTTATACAGGGTAGTTACCAACGCGGGGGAACGCCGGAAAACATTAATTTTATTTTTACAGAAAGAACTATCAAGAACTATCAGCGTATTGCCCATTATTACGAAATACCCAAATTCAGACATTCTAAATAACATGATAATGAAGCGAGTCTGAATTTGCATTTTTGGAAATAATCGGTTCACCCTAAAAAATAATTGGATTGACAATCTTCATTCCCATGGTAACTGCTATACAAGTTACATGGCCCCATAAAGAATATTTGTACTTAAAATAAAAATACAAAATTTTGGTAGATTCTAGAAGAGCACCTTTCAAATGTAGTATTATATTTTTTTGTGATTTATCATTACTGAATGACTTCGTCGTTTTAAATCGATCATTTTTATTCAACCACCCATTTTCGAAATGACTTCCAATAATTCGGAAAAAATTCGAAATGACTTCCATACTCTGAAAGGTCTCATGATTTTTTCTAGATTTCTTAAGTAATTTACGATATTAGAATCTGGAAATTAATTTTTTTCGAATGCATTATATATATACATGTCAGGATAATTTCCATTTTTTTTTTACTTTTTCAAAAACTAAAAACGCCTGGAAATTATGAAGTTTCACGTTTTTCACGTTTTTTTTAACCTGCAAGTGGCCCAGAAATTATCTTAAAATTTCGATATATTCTCATTTGAGAACCAAGGAAAAATTTCAAAGCTCTTGTATAAACATAATTGTAGAAAATATATGAGGAAGTTCCCTTTAAAAGATCACATTTGAATTAACTTCCTTTCGGAGATCTTCACCTTTTTTCGCAACTTCCATTTCCACCAATCTCCATTTCCTTTTTTTCTTATCCTTTCTAACCCCGTCAATTTTAGCTACGACCATTTGCATGGATCATTCGTAGCTCAGATGCGGTATCTTCTCCAAATTACCGTGGTATACATACCTCAATGTAACCCAAATAGGGTTATTTCCTTATAAAAAAAACTACGAAAACCGGAAGTTCATATTGTATCCAAGAACTTCCGGTCTTTTCGTACAGAGCCTTTAAATCCATTCTCTCATTCACTATAACAAAAATGACATTTCACAAATAAAATTGAAATGCGCGAATTAATTTTTTTCAATCTACTTTTAAAAACTATGTAGGAAATTGTTTTTGGACAATATAGTTGCTATAACAACCATAAAGTTTCATATAAATCCAAAAATTCATATCACATATTTTTTTAATCCGAGTATATGCATCCTAAAATTATGTCACTAATTTCCATCTAGGACACATCAACCCAAGTTCAAACATGTTGAATTGATGCACAGAATTGAATTTATGCACTGGTTTTTAACACAAGCGCCAATTTCAAAATTTCTATCACAAATTGCATGACAACATCCTGGAATATTTTTATGTTAAAAGTATTATCAAATGTCACGTGTCTGAACATAGATTGATGTGTCTTACTGAAAAATATTTACCGATAATGGTATAACTTGTTGAAAAGTACAGGGCTCTCTGGTGAATAGATATAGGCTCCCACTCGTGGACCCGAGGACAATATGATTCGTCGATACATTGAAGCACGTATACTGAAAAATAATTTAGTTATAATAATGCAAACAATGAATAATACAGGCTTTGTGTTCTACTCTCATCTCAACTTACTTTGATCCGCTGAGTGGCAATTATAGGTTTATACAGCAACGAATTAATTTCCTCATACTCAGATAAGACGAGTTCATTCTCTTGCATACTTCGACGATAATTCAATCAATTGTTATCTGCACCAAAAATGTTATTTACATTGCGCTCAAAAATTTCACCAATCGTAGTCTCATAATGAGAAATTTGAACAGAAACACAACTATGCTCATGAGGGAGTTATTTGGCCGACAACGCCCGGACTTTAGAATAACTCAGCGTGATATATGTTAATTTTTTCTCATCTTAGAAATAATTTCAATGAGTCCTGTCAATCACACACGCACCTGACGACTATTTTCCACTTCTCATATATATATATTTATCTTTTACCCCTGTCGACTCTATCGACATAGTAGATTCAGTTATTGGAATTGCCAGTAGAGTGCAATACAGGGTAGTGGTTAAGTGGCTGTTCAATGGCGCCAAAATTTGAATTTAGTAGAGGTTTCAAATCTCGGATTGTTGCATATATTTATCGATTTGCCATATTTAACTTTGACGTTAAGGCTTCCGATTGGTCGAAAATTTAAACCTAGCCAATCACAACGCTTAATTTAAACTTTAACTCCTGATTAGAGAACTGATGAGGAAATGATCCATGAATCCCCCCCCCCCTCCCCGATTTTGATTCAAGTGAAAATTTCGCGGGAAAAATTGGGTGCGCAAATTTCTTCGCCGGAAACCAAGTCCGACCATCCAGCGCCAATGATAACCGAAAGAGTTTCAATTAGGTAAATTTCCGGTTTTTGTAATAGATTTACCTCCCGACAATGTTGATATATATGCAGAGTAGGATATGGTACTCGATTAGTTTCCATGGTGTACAATTGAACATTTCAATAGTGCATTTGCCACGCGCAAAAGTGGTCGCCAAAAGCTAGAACTGAAAACGCGGAGATTCAATCAAAAATGGATTCTCCATTTGCAAAGGCAACATTAGAACTTTCCCTATGTATTGCCCTCTGTCTCTAACACTTGCGCCACTATTTCACACGTTGACAGTGGTTGCAAAATCTCAGTAATATTCGTGGAAATTGATTTCGGTGGCAAAATAGTAAGTAACTGATAGTTCCCCTATCCGAAAGTCAAAGTCGCGTTCCTATCTGTTCTAACTCCTCGCGCCTGTAGCTCACATGATCGTCCGCCAATAGAACATCGCGTGCCACGTCCGCGCATCGTATGAAAAGTCTCCGACATTCGCGCTTACATCTCAATTTTTATTTTTCTCTCACCAAGGCACCAACAACACCAAGCCATTTCTTCAACATCGCACAGCGTCTCATCTCAAGATATATACATATAGCTACACTAAATTCAATGCAGTCGTGTAGGTTGGTGACATAGCTTAGACATCACATGATTTGAGGTTAGCTTTCAATTGACATTTCAACAATGACCCTCCGCAGTTTACTACATCGCAAGTTAACTCCCCGATGTATTTTAACAACATTAATAGTCTTTTGCTATGGAGTATCATTGACATTAGGTGAAAATGCCCCCGTGGAAATTGACAAACCCGAAGTAATTATAACATCGATGGTAAGTTTCCTCAATTTGTCCTTGTATTTGATTTACAACCGGCTATAACATGAAAAAAATTAGAGCGAAAAATGACAGTTTGAGATACTTCCTCAATTGCAAAAATGCAAAGAATTTTATAATGAGTTGAACACATTTTTCGTTTGAATATTGTTTCAAGTATATTTGAAAGCACTGTTGAAACTTTCAAAGCGCATCAGCACTCGATTTTTTGTAAAAAATAAACACAAAAATTTAATTAAATTTTAGAATTTAATTCAGGAAATTTCAAATTACTAAACTAGTAACGTCAAACTGTCATTGTATGCTAGATTTTTAGAACAAAAACAATGAATAGATAAATAAAGCAATATTCCAAGTTGTGGAATATTTAAATGACATTCGTTATATATTGAATATGTATATATATAGAAACAAATACCTACATAATAAATTTGCATCTGCTGATAATCATTGGCTCAAATTTTTGCACAGCGCAATGTTTGTTTAGATATACAATAATCTTCATTTAATAAATTTTCAAGAAACATGAGGAGTCAACGGGTGCGACACCGGCCCAAGGTAGCCTGGGATTTCTCCATGCCTTCGTAGCTGCCCTTTCCGTTATCATCGTATCAGAATTGGGCGATAAAACATTTTTCATAGCTGCTATAATGGCCATGAGACACCCACGTCTCACGGTTTTCATTGGTGCTATTAGTGCATTGGCACTCATGACAATACTCTCTGGTAAATATGTCCTTGAAATCGACGATTATTTCATTACTTGTCAGCCGAACAGTGAAACTGTGTTTTTATTTTGCAATAAAAATGATTAATGTCTTGTTCCAATTACAGTGATCTTCGGTTATGCTGCTACAATTATCCCAAGAGCCTACACTTATTACATATCCACAGCATTATTTGCTATATTTGGATTAAAAATGTTGAGAGATGGGTATTATATGTCTCCTACGGAAGGCCAAGAGGAACTTGAGGAAGTACAGTCGGATCTCAGGAGACGGGAAGATGAGGTCTGATCATTTTGCGATTTCTTGCGCAGTATCTGTTATCGTTCATTCACATGGAATTTATCTCAGGGGGAGTGGGGCAGTATGGAACTTTTATATGTTCAATATCTACTCGGCACATTCAATGGCACTGGAATACTTCCTACATTTTGATCCAGTAGTTGAGAGGATATCTAACGTTGAAACTTATCGTCAGGGAGAAAAATTTCCATCCACGGAGCCGATATTATTATGATTATAGTTTTCAATTCCATTCAATTCAATTTATTATGCTTTTCGGGATACATAGCCCCATCGCATAAGGGGGAAAAATACATCATACGGAACGAAATATTTGTTGAAAAATTATATATATATAACAGTAGCCGT
The DNA here is from genome assembly GCA_026005395.1 of Asobara japonica. Classification (NCBI taxonomy): domain Eukaryota; kingdom Metazoa; phylum Arthropoda; class Insecta; order Hymenoptera; family Braconidae; genus Asobara; species Asobara japonica. The sequence continues at coordinate 1,106,892 of BQMI01000554.1, read as the reverse complement.
CAGCACATCATACATTTGTTATGAACGTTAAAGTAACAAACTAGCAAATTGCATTGCAACAAAAAAGAAAGAAAGAGAAACCCAAAAGAGCTGCCTAAAAATTATATTACACACAGAAACTGATGGATTCTTGCAGAGATCTGGTAGAGCTATTTAATTTGTCGACTTTTCTTCTGGTACTCAGGCAATTTTGTATAAAATTAGAAATTTTTTTGTTTTCGACGAAGCTCGCATTGTAAATCATTGAACAGAGATCCTTATCTAAAAGCTGAGGACAATCTACAAAAAGTCCTAAGCGGCAGTTCACGGTAATTGGGCAATTCAAACAAAAGTGCTCTAACGAGTCGAATTCACCGAGATCACAATAATTACACAGTTTTAGAGGTTTGAAGGATATCTTCACTTTGTCTACATAAAAGTGACAGACAAACTTATTAGCGAGCCTGACTTGTGCAAGTAGTCTTTTGGTAGTTAGCAATGGTCCTCAAGAAGATAAGTAGCCTTCCAGAAGCTACTTGAGTTGTGAAAGATAGGACAGAGTTGGAGAGAGGTGGATTCAGGAGAGAGGTGGATTATTATGATTATATTTTAGCACTATTGTTTATTATGGTGAATTTTTATGGAATTTTTATGGTGCGTACTCTGAGAACAATTCCTTTAAAAATTTGTCCTACTTCTTCAAATCGATATTTAGAACCTTGAATTGATCAAATTAGCAATAACCAACTGCAATCATCCAGACTATAATAATCCATGTCACCCAACTAAGTCTGTCGACCATGATTCAATTTTTTTTCTATTTTTCGCAACAAAATTTAATTGAGGTATCCAACCATGATAAATAAATTATGTAACTGATACTCGGTCCTGCATCACCCCTCCTCAATGCTGAATATCAGTTGAATAATTTATTTAAATGGTTTATGTAATAATTTTATACTGAAAGTTTTAACTACATCGTTGTTCGTTTTATTCAAGGATCCTTTGATTTATCACTTACTAAAATTATTTATCCCTTTCCAAATGTATGTCCCCCTTGAATTTTTCATTTATTTCCTGTTTTTATTGACATTAATATTTTTTGTTCATTTGTACAGCTTGAGCGCGAGGTTGGAGCAGCTGTGGTAACGCAAGATCCAGAAACGGGCATCATTCGAAAAACGCAGAAGAGAACTGCTCTCATGCTCCTGTCCCGAATATTCTTCCAAGCATTCACACTGACGTTTCTCGCTGAATGGGGCGATCGATCACAACTGACGACAATAATTCTAGCTGCTCGAGAGGTGATTCATTGATAGTGATAAAACCCAAGGGCATTTGCAAATCATGAGTAGTATCGTAAACTTGCACATTACTACCTACATTGTGTGAATAATTCAGGGGACAAAGTAGATTTGTGAAACGAGATAAGTCAATTTTCCTTCGAGTTTTACTTAATACCTGTGACATAATACCGGAGGATACAACCTACTCCAATACTCATAGTACTTGCATTCAATGTGAAACATTTTAATACAAAAAAAGGGCCTTAAAATATTTTTTTGAATCATTTGCGGTTCGTTTTTTCTTCTCGTTTTTTTCCATAAATTACAACCTTCTACAAAGGCAACAGCAGATTCGAATTGGTAGCATTAGGAATTGAAAATAATACATTTGGTTAACCGCCTAACCACCCAAAAAAAAATTTGAACTGTGATAAACTACAGTTTCCAAAATTGTAAAATTATTACAATTTCAAAGGAAATGTTTTTAGAATTTTAAATGTTTTAGCATATCTGACATGACCAAATTATTCCAATCACTCCGAAATCATGGTCGGAAGTTTAGATGTTGAAACTCATTAGAAAATGTTCGGAAAACATTCTCTGATGAAAGAGCACTCCTGAGAAGTCTGCTTTATTATGTATGGGAACCGATACATACAAACTTACTTCTTCCCTATTAAGCTTAAAAAATAATTGTAGTTTGATTCACAAATTCCTGTAATTTCAATTGACAAAATTCATGCATTGTTCAAGGATATTTATGGTGTCATTGTCGGCGGAGTTTTGGGACACTCGTTTTGCACTGGCCTGGCAGTCCTTGGTGGCCGCATGATAGCACAGAGAATATCCGTTAGGACAGGTAACGCATTTCATCATTAACACCAACAATAATAATGCCAACTATATATTATGTATCTATCTTTCTGCCTCTAAAATCATTATTTTTGGGAAATTCAATAACACCGAGTCAAATGCAAAAATTATTTTTCAGTGCTGAAATTGAGATAATTGAATTGACCAATTTCATTCTACGGAATGAAAAGGGGACTAAAAAAAATTTGAATCAGATGAAAGTTGAAGTACTGAAAGAATTCTCGGACCAAAAACAAAAGTTGTTGGTCTCACCCAGCATGAGTAAAATAGTTTGAGTATGAAATTTCATCAGTCAAAAACTTCCCTGATTACACCTCGATGTATAAAAACTCTGTCTCAATGTAATGAACACCCTGCATCAATTTTTAATGTCACGAGCCCGGTGGCGCGTGCTTCGCATGCGAGTTCCTTGTTTCACCGCACGGACTGGTGGCGCGTCGGTTTCGGTTTTACGGTTTTCGATAATTGCGATATATATGGATAGTTTCTTTCGTCTCTTCTTTTTACTACAGGATATCATTAAGGTACTAAATACCTCAATGCATTCTATATCTATATTATTCACATTACCTTTTTTTCCTTTCAGTTACAATCATCGGCGGAATTGTTTTCCTAGCATTCGCCGTCACTGCCCTCTTCATGGATCCGACCGAGAGTGTGTAAATAATGAAATATTAGCAGAAAGAACAAAGCAAAGGTGTTTCACCAGTCAAAGTACTAAGTTGACCTATAAGCATCATTTCGATAATCATTTCCCGCATCCAATTATTGTACAACAGTTACTCCATAGTATTAGTGAATTATTGAATTGACCATTCAATTATTTCACTGGGATCCAATGTAATTATATATTTTTATATTTCTATTATTATTGAAAGTGCTTGCTCCTCTTTAGTTCCTTACCAATTTTCTTACTTGTAAATTAATGCAATAATTATGTGAGGATGATGCGTGGAAATATAATGCGTGATTTATACATACGAAGAGATTAAATGCGGCGCAATCTTATAGGCGTGATTACTGACAGATACGACTGTTTGGATTTCACAGCTATGTACCTGTACTTTTTAATTTTGTTTCATTGAATAGGAATGTTGGATAATATACATATGTGAAAAATTGTAAATAAGTGAATTCAAAGATTTATAGATAATTCAAGTGCAGAGTAATTGATGTTAATCATTCATGTCCCTTCGAGGAGTACCATCATTGTGAAATTTTTCAAAAAGTGAATTTTGTTTTGGCTTAAAGATGTTTAGCCACTGTAAGTAAAAAAGTGATAAAATTCTGAGAAAAAAATAAATAGTGAGAGTTTGTACCTTGTATACACCCACAGAATTCAAAGTGTATCGAAGAGCTTTTGACGAGATGGTCCAATCGCAATCTTTCAATTTTAATATAAGTTCTTATGGAAAACCTATCGGAAGGATAAATGGACGTATATTTCTTCTGTTTCCTTTTTTTTCTATACGAGTTCAATGTCGCGTGCTGCACACGCGCATTTCCTCGTCCCGCCGCAGGGACTGGTGTCGCGTCAGTTTCGGTCTTACGCTTTTCGATATATATTGACAGTTTCCTTGGTCTCTCCTTTTTACTATAGGATCAATCAGACAGGGCATATGAAATTAAGTGAAAAAACCATTAATTAATCATGAAAGAGTTGATATATTTGGTCGAATAAAGTGAGTGGTATACATTATTGTTTCATGTTTTTATTATATTTTCTTCCTCAATTATATAGATTCAAAAGAGTTAAATCATTAATCTACCTGTAAACTTATCATCAACGGCGTTAACATTCAAGTCCAGCTTTTTTTTTACCTCCATTGTTCTAAGTAAAAGAAACAGATTCATTTGAAACAAACAATTAACCGACAATCACTGAACTTGCTTAAATATTACATAATAATCTAACATGAATTTGCATATAAAAAAATACTGTAACTACAAGAAAGAAAAAACGTATCATCAACCCTAGAAAAATCATGTCCCTATTCTTTTTTCATACAAAAAAAACACCCCTGGAAAATTCTAAAAAATCAGGCATAAATAGTATGGATTTCGATTTGTGAAACTACACTGGGATGTTTATCATTTTAAATATATCAATATAGAATTTAGGGCCAACTATACATTCTAATCAAAACTAGTGTTAATCTTATCCAAATCACTGGAGTATCATTAAGTACATAGACTTATCCTCTTCAGTACTTGCGATTTCATTTTCCTTCTCAAATAAATTTCAACCATGATTAATTGTCATAACTTAATACTTAACAAGGGGGGAGAGAGAAACATCATGGGCCTATGCTTACAATGCTGATGAACTGTTTCCATCGAGTCAATTAAAAAGGAAAAAAAACCTAAACAATAAATTTAAATAATTAAATATCACTTGAACAAGGGATAAAAAAAACAGAGAGACGAAGTCGGCGTGAGGATGTCTATGTACATAACGATTATCTCACACTGAGTAGATCCCTTAAAACGTAATCTAATGACATATTTTTCATTCATAATATTCACGTCGGATTTGATTGACTTGGGGCATTAGCGTGATATTTAGCCTCAAGTGCCCGTAATTTTTCCAGCCTCTGCTGAGGATCCATCGTAGCCCTTTCTTCAGCAATGCTAACTGGTGCATGTACAAGGCTTTCCGTGTACTGATTACTCGGTTGTGAATTGTCATTTTGATTTCTCCTAGCCTGATCAATATCCCTGAGGCCTTGTTCAATGAAGTCCTGGAAGAACTGATGTGATTTCACGAGAAATGGTTGCACATCGGCCTCAGGATGCTGAAGCTTGAAATCATAGAGCTGTGCCAAACCCTCTTGCGTTTGATGTCTCGATCCAATTTTCTTGAATATCTCCGACAACTGGGCATGCGTCATCTTGGACAAATGCTTCTGCTTCGTTATAGTCCTAGTTCCCGAATTAATATCATCAGGCTTGACAGTCTCAATGAGACGATTCAGGTAAGACTTGAGCTCTGATTCATGAGTATTATTGATTTTAGTCAAATGACTGAGTATTGAGGCACCCTTGAGCTTGGTCATAGTGTGCAATACTGTTTTAATTGTCCTCAAGGGCATGTCTGAATGGCGTTTCTTCCACCAACTCGAGGGATAATCCTTGAAGAAATTGTGCACCTCCAAAAGAATCGTATCATAATCCAAATCACCCATCCAATTGGACATTGTTTTAACAATTTTCCAAAGACACTTCATCACCAATTCCTCATACTTGGCTGCTACTTTAGCATCTGCACAAGAGTGCAATAGCTTGATCAGAACGCACATTATCGTTGTGTGATTTGAATGATCAATTGTCTTGACAACAATGCTGTTGACAACTCGGATGTAAGCGTCGGCTTGACTCAAGTGAGACAATTTGTTTTCAGCCAGTAGAATCAGCATTTGATGGACCAATTCCTTCAATTCTGGTTGTGAGACATTTTTGCCGAGGAAACCAGTGTCGTAAAAGCTCAGGGTAACTACAAAAGCAATTCTGAAGCCTTTTGCAACTTCGGGATCATCGACACTTGGATATGTCTGCAACATTTTCAGCTGCATGTTGATGGCATGAATGAATTTATCCTCTTTTGACTGGAGCATTGAGGCTTGGGGTGATTTTATGAAGGTTTCCATATTACTCATTGCTACTATGGCAGCTGATAATTCAGTGTTTGTCATGGCTATTATGTTGCGCTCGATACTGTCGACTTTATTTATGGGCGGTGTTATCGGCGAGACTAGGGATGATCGTGATGTGATGATTCTAGGTGGGGAAATGGGAATGACTGTGGTAGCAGGGAGATTCAGCGAGTTTATGCTTTCATTTGGATCCCAATTGAGCTCGGCTAAATTAGGAATTTTCCATCTGGCTGGAGCGTCCTCCTCAAGTTTCTTCAGGAAATCCATGTCCAGACCAAATGGGCCCGATACTTTTGTCTTGGATGTAGGAGATGTGTACCTGCAATCAGAGGACAGATTTTGTTAGAGAATATTTACGATTAATCACTTACGGTAGAACACACGCAGACGCCACAGCCTAAGTGAAAATTTGAATGTAGAAATGGAGGATTTAAATGTTGAATCTTCTCATGCTGAATTATCTTCATTGATGAGTTTTCATAGAATGAGCCCAGTTGCCTCAAGATGGAATTCAATTGCTGCTAAATATCTTGGATGGGAGATGTGAAAGCTTCGTTAGATTTTTTGCACTTTTTGCAACAAAAATTTCGCCATCTCCCTTCGATGAGACATTGACAACAATTCAATCCCAATTTTGAGTGAAGTTAAATCGTCTTGTTTCACTATTTTCCTACTGAAAAGACACACAATATCCAGCACCAGGTAAAAAAGCGAAGCGGTAAAACTGTTTAGCTTAATCTTAATTCTCGTTAAATATATAAAAATCATTGCAAAAATTTATCTACTAAATTTATTAGGTCTCCCTGAGATCATCAAGAACTGTCGGTACAAATATTCGTCATTTACCGCTTCGCTACACAATCTACCCCGCCACAAACAAGTAAAAAAAAAAAATTTTAGCACGAACGTCTCAGCCTCATTGGAATTAACATCAGCTGGCGCTGCTTCAACCGTATCTTGTTCATCAAGAACCTCTTTAATTTCACTATTTTGCAAATTTAGTGATGAAAGAGTTTGTGTGAGTCGCCCCCGTATATGATCTTCATTGTTGACAATAATCTGCGTTTCAGAACCTAGAAGCCTGTAATTCATGTTCGCCGAAATATGTGTAATTAAGCAAGTGAATTAGGTCAAAGCAGTAGCTGGAATTAATGATAATTCTTTTATATGATAAAGCAGTCGAATGGAACGAAAGTGAAGCTGAAATGCTCTACGAAATGGGTGCCTTGGCATTGTTCCAACAACCTCAACAATCAGAAAAGAACTATCTTCATTGTTTCTTATGCTATTTCCAAAAAAAATTCAGTTCATTTTTTATGAATTTGCATGAGCCTCGTACAATTTTCGAGACGATAACTTCCTCTATGTTCATCTAATTGTTTCTCCTAAGTATTCTAGAGAGAAACAACATGGAATTTGTCATAATAGCCTTGAAATGGCAAAGAACGTTTTGACAGAAAATCTTCTCGACCTAAAATAAGATATGAATGATCTTCAAAGAAGTTACCTTTCTTCCGGGGATTCAATAATGTCATCATGGATGTCATCTTCATTATCATCATCCTCCTCATCAGGCTCGCAATCATCAACATTTGCTCCTGCATGAGCTGACGGTGGTTGTACAGCATGATTAACACCAGCTGGAGCTGATGAAATTCTGTTTGAAGATGCTGACTTGAGTGGGCGATTCTTACCCGCTCGTTTGATCCTCTCCTCCAATAATGACATATCCTTCTCAGAAATTTGTCCAATGAGTTTGTAAACCCGATCCCCCTCGAGAAAATAGGCCTGAACAATGCAATTGAGTGCGGCATTTCGTACTGAATTATCACGATCAGCAATCTGCTTAGCTATTTCTCTGAGAGCAGCTGATGGTGATGGCTGGCATATGGTAACTCCATAATTTTCTATCAAAGAGCCCAACTGATCGAGACACTCAGTCCTTTGCCTTGCATTCTTAGACTTGAGGCCCTCCATGACATAAGAGAATAATTTACTAATTGGGTAAACCAATGCAATCTGCTTGAAAAGTGCTCTCACACCATTTCTCACAGCATCCTTGGGCTCTCCAATTTTGATAATCAGGTATGGAATGAACGATGCTGCCTCGTTTTCCAACATGTGATACTGATCTTGAATCAATAGATTGAATACAGTCTGTAGGTAATCCAGACCCTTCAACAGCACCGAGGGATTTGTATCGAAAAACCTGAGTGTCAGCCACTTCAGAATTAAATCTAGATTCGAAACAAGCGCTTTACTATTGCCATGCAGATCTTCAGTCAGGGTCTCGATGGCTTTCAAGTGATACCTGAAATCAGCGTGGAACATATTGGCAATGAGAGATTTATTCACACCAGCAGCACCCATCAATTCCTTGAGTAACTCCACGAACTCTTCCCTCGGTGTTGTGAAATTCCACTTAAGAACTTTAAGTTTCTGCTCATCAATGACTCTCTGATGTTTCAAATTATTTATCGCAAGTAGTGGACTAGTATCAACATCCTCATCCTTCTTTCTCGCATTGTTCTGTTTAGAAGCATTGGCCGATTTGGGTTTGACGATAGCCTTTCCTGCTGCTTTCATTGCTCCACCACTTTTCACAGTCTTCGGGCCCTCCTCAGGGGCCTTCTTCGAGGGCAATGGCTTCATTGGTAAATTTGGCCGAGCCTTATCTAAACAAGCAATCACACCGCTCTTCGAACTGGGCTTGAGTTTTTCCGTCTGCCTAACCATACCGTCGTACGATAAATGTATCATGAAGCCCAAAGTTGCTTCTTGTGCATTCTTGCGAACGTCCGAGTTACGATCTTCGAGGTTGGAGTAAAGGTGTGGTAAACACACCATCAATTCCTCCTTCGGTACTTGTTTAACCGAGATTAACGGTAATTTCTGAGCTAACCAGCTCCATAGCTCAGCCCTAAGTGCTGGTGATCCTGCCTTCAAGGCATCTCCAATGATTTCCCCATCGAAAAACTCCTTGTATCCACACTGATCTCCCCAGGTATTAATACATGCAATTGCAGCACTTCTGATCCACGTTTTAGAGTCTCCTAGACACTGAATGAATCCTGGGAAAAGAGTGCGAATATGCTGTTTGATAGGGGCTCCCATTGCTGTAGCCAATTTTTCACAAATTCCCAGAGCAGTCTGAGCAATCTTGGTATTGCCATCTGTCAAACGAGGGGCTAAAGCCCTCGGTAATTCTCCAATGCAACCTTTTATGAATCTCACTTCAGTCAGGATATTATTGACTTTAACAAGACCCTCATTCCTCACTTTCCAGTTCTTGTCACCGAGTTCAGCAATCAGAGCCTCGGTAATTTGGTTGGATATGTCAACTCGAGGAAGTAAATCATTCAAATCACCAGGACCATTATCCTCATTATCATCATTGTCATCATCCTGTTCATCCGCAATTCTTCCATTAGATTTTGATTTCACTTTCGATTTTGGCCCTCGTGTAGGCGCAGGTGGAACTTCGCCATTGTGCTTCTCACACTCCTGCTCAATTTGCTGTTTCAGTGCTGGCTTCTCATTCTCGAAAAACATGAGTAGTGTTTTACCCATGAATAAGTATAATGTGCCCACCAGGGTAATAGCTGATGTTCGTATTCCAGGATTTGTGGCAGCCACTCCTTTTTTTATGTTATCCATCAGTACCTTGACATTAACAGTGCAACCGAACTCCATCAGAGCATTTGACAGCCAGAGCAGAGTTTCCTGCTGGACTTTTGGATTTTTCTGGTTAAATGCAAAACCAAGAGATTCATTAGCTACGTGCTCGAAAGTTGTAGCTTCTGCTATTGCAGACAATGCATCAGCAGCTACCGCACTATTTTTAGAATCCCCAAGTTTCTCAGTGATATCCATGATGCAGTAGCTTGATGTAGTCATTGAAAATGTGTAGTTCTCCGCCAATAACTTGACAACCTCCAGACGCTGCTTCAAAACTTGGAAATTTGTATCCTTAAACCCTGGTTTTTTGCTCAAAGTTCTGACAATCACTTGGGTAGGAATATCAGCTGGATCTTTCTGTTTAATGAAATCGGCAAGCTGTTCCACAGCTTGCAATCGACTCTTCCAGTTAGCATCGACAAGTCCGGATAGTACTTCTGGGGGCAATGTCTCAGCGGCCATTTCATCAACCAGTTCACTCGATAAATCTCGTTCTTGCTGTGGAATTTTGGACACTGCTGGTTTTTTAGCATTAGCTCCACTGGCTGCTGCAGCTTTCTTTGCTCCCGGTGCAGCTTTCTTCGTTGCTGTTGTGTTGGGTCTTTTTGCAGTTTTAGCTGGGGCTGATGATGCCGATGACTCAATCTTGGCGGGAGCAGTAGTGGGACGCTCTGCTTTTCGTGGCCCAGAGACTTTTACAAGTATTACAGCCTTCTCTGCACACTCCTGAATCTTGGCCATTTTTAGGTTGTCAAGATCTGCCAAGAATGGCATTATAGTTTTCTCACCAACCAACTTCATGACAGTACCCAAGGCCTCTGCCGAGTTATCACGTACTGTTGGATCAGACTCATTCAGGGTTTTGAGGAGAGCTCCACTGAAAGCTTTCAACAATTTTTTATTCAGGCTTGATGGTGGAGTTCTCGCAAAACATCGTGCTAGAAATGAGGCTGTTTCTGCTTTTACAGTTGGATTTTTATTCTCCAGTGCTGCCATTGAGTCCTCCAGGATAGCTTCTATGGTTGTGGTGAGGAATACAGCGACCACCGCCTCACGCAGGACTACAACAACTGTTGATTTTTTTTCCTTGAATTTTTCGAGAAGTGCAGGGAGACAGGCACTTGCATACGGGTGGAATTTCTTTTTCAATCCTGATGCCAAGCCAGTTAGACATTTTCCAGCTAGTGCAACAACTACTACGTTGGAATCTTTACTGACGATTTTCTTAAGTGCTCGAACCACTTCACCGTAGTCGCCACTTTCCAGTTTTGGATTTTTTAGAAGAGTTTCCAAGGTCTCTAGGGCTTCCTTACGCTCCTGCCATTTCTTTGCTTCCAATTTGTCGTAGAAATCTTTTGGCAGCTTCGAGAGAATGTCGACTGGATCTATGAGCTCGTAGGGATCGATGTCATTACCAGCTGGCCCGTCCTCTTCGTCCTCGTCATTTTCGATTCCATCAGCATCTCCACCTCCTGCTTCTGAAACACATATTTCTTTGGGCTTTTGAGACCTCAGGTAGCGATTTGGCTGGGCTTTCTCATCTCCCAATTTTGAAAATTCAACTTCCAGCTCTGTCAATTGTACGGGCTTCAATGATGTTAATTGCTGCTTTATTGGAGCTCCAATCCATCGATAAATCTCAATTACTAGAGCTTTGCCCTCTTCACGTACAGCTTTATCACGATCTTCTAAGAATCCCGGGGTCTTCTTAAGCAGTGGCTTAACATTAATAACTTTTGGACCAAATTCACGGAGTCCAAGGGTCAGTGTATTTATACATGCTGCTGAAATTTTTGGATTCTTTGCTTCTGTTCCTTTTAACAATTCGTCTAAAACATTCTCGTGCTTTTCAATTTCCATGAACATAAGACTCAGCTGTACAGCGAGATCTTTAGTCTTTGCTTTTGGCGCTGCTATGCATTTATTTACAATTCCAGACATAACTTCACCCACAGCCTTTCCTGCGCATGCAGCATTTTCCACGTATACCAAAGCAGCCTCCATACCCTTTTCCTGAGCAGCTGCATTGCTGTCTATTACGAATTTTTTTATCAAGCCCAGAAATTTGTTCCATTCTGGTGACTTCTCGTCGTCGATGAGACCGAATTTCTTTGTACATTCCTCGTAACCGTGAACTCGAGCTTTCCATGACTGCAAGAAGCAATGTGTTATTGAATGGCTTTCAGTTGGGGAAGAAATAGAACGAAAAAGGGAATTGGATCCTGAATTTAAGGGAACAATATTCGTTGATAAACTGAGAACGTTTATCTTATATCTGCCAATTCTTAGAATTAACAAAACGTGCACAAATATTAGCAGATATTGCTGAGGTACGACATAATTTAAAGGCTTTGAATGAATTTATCTGACAATTTACAATTTTTTGACAATTTTATTTTAGTCAAATTGCGGGCCAATAAGTCATAAACACTCTGTGCGGGAAGTTCAAATCAGATTCCGAATTATCTGAGCATCGCAGGAAGGAACTTTCTACTTTTGAAATGAATTTTGTGCTTTTAGGATCCACGGTCTCGTAATCAAATAATGTGAATTTTTCAAGTTTTCGGGTTTGTGATCCAAGTTTCTTATATTTCCGAAATCGTCTCAATATATTGTTATATCTACTATCAATTTGATGTCAAAATATTTGAAAACCACTTGCTCCACAATTCATAACCACTTGCTTCTGGACTGTTAAAAAACAAATTTTGCCTTCGTTTAAACTGACGGTAAGACTAAATGAAAAGAAAAATAATCATTGGACTTTACACGAATAATTTGTCTTTAACTATCTTGGACTTAAAATATGACGGATGTCATTTAAATATCCTGTGACTATCAAAACTCACAACAGTCTCTTCTAAAATTTGTCAATTTAGGTGGACACTACCTATGAACGATATCGTTATGATCTATATATACCCTCTAATCCCATTGTCAACTTTTCTCTCGTTATTATTTTGAGCTGTCTCACCTTGTGTACCACTCGATCCTCCAATGGCAATTTTGTAAACTCGGTTTCCTCTTCCATTATGCGTTCCTGAAAGTCAAAATAACGAAATTAACTTTACAAATTAACTAACAATAGCCACACTGACTATAAAATTTCGATGTTTATCAAATTTTCATCTTTCCTTTAATTATTCGCAAACCAGACATTCGCAAAATAACGTTAAAAAAAATTATTATCACTCCTCAATATCACTATACATATATATCTACCCGTGGGCTTCAACGAGTCTTTGCTTTGAGCTCCGTGAAACAAACAAAATAAACAAATACCGTGATCTCATGGAAATTTCACTATTAACCGAAAAGTAAAACAACGTAATAAGATAAACAACAAAACCAGATGATAAAAGCTGAGGGGAGGGGTGAAATCAATAACCGTGAAACATCACGATGCATTTGATGAGTGAGTCAACGTAAATGTGGAAAACCGCACCAAATAAGAAGATTTTGAGTGGGAGTTGAAAAAGCCTAGTGTACGTTGATAACTGCAAGACCAAAGACGGTTGAACGCATTGATCACGACATATTAACAGGACAATTGATTTACCTAGTAATGCCTATTGGCGATAATGTTGCGTTATGCTCCTTTACTTTTCGACAGTCTCTGATGCGCATCCACACACCGGTACCTCGTTTTTAATGAAATTCGCTTTTATGAAAGGCAAAATGAGTTGTTGGTTGCAGCGGACGTCGATAACGACGTTTCGGCAGCCATTAACTTCTCCCAGACGAGTCTCCTAGATTTTCAAATAGTGGATGCTTCTCCTTATTATTTATAACTGTCAAACCAGGTGATTGCAGTGGCTAGATGGAATAATCGAATAGGGTGAAGTTGCACAGCTGATCGTAGATGGCGCCTGCTAGTTGCGCCTGTGAACAAACTTCAAATAGTGAAAAAATTCATATCTTCTTGTTGCAAGTTCAATAATGCTTAGTCAATAATTAGAGCGTTTTCGATTTGCTGGAAATATTATCGGAGTGGAAACCCACGCTTTGGTTTCCGGAATAATTGAGTAGAATTTAGATCACTCCGATTTTCGATTACTGTAATTCGAAATCCGGAAACGTTAGTGATATCACGGCGCGTACATTTCGCAATAGGAAATTCCCATGCAGCTCGAATTTACGGAATAACCCCGGTAAGAGGTTTATTGGACTCTATCAAGTACTACTTCACCCAAAACCCGTGGGAGTTTTTCCTCAATCTTTTAAATGAACGACAACAGAATTGTCAATGTGAAACCGCAAATTCGTCGTTTGTAACGTCGCAACACTTGCGCTGGCGTTTCTATGTTTTCTATTGGACGCGTCCGCTGGAGTTATGTTAAAGACGGCTTGTGATTGGCTGCCACGAACAGGGAGACTTTCATGACGTCACAGGTATTTTCAGGTGATTTGAAAAACAGGCGTTTTGCCTAGGTGATAAGTCTCTGGCGGACCAATCGATTGCCGTTGGACCCTCGGTCGATTGTGGAATAAAATTGTGCAGTATGTCAATAATCGATCCACGATCGACCAAATACCAAGTTGGTTACCCGGTACTTGGTCGATGCTGAGTCGATTATTCCAAAACAGAATCGACTTGTACTCAAACACTAATCGAGATACTGCACAAGTCGATTCTATAATTGATTCGTTCGCCGGGGATAAACAAAAAATTTCGCTAGTGCTTTGCGTATTGTCAAGTATATATTTTCAAAAAAAATTTAAAAACATTACAAGTTTCCAGCAATTTCGAATTTAAGAAGAACTGTAATCACAATTTTGAAATGCCTTGATGTCACTTCAGGCCGGTGGACTTCTGATAAAATCGGTCCAATACGTATAAAAACCTTTTCAATTCCTTATAATGGGCTATTTGAATATTTCGAAAAATTTCAATATTCTTCTTTGTAATTCTTTAATCTCTTCAGTGCCAGTTCTCGATCAAGGTTGCCGCGGTTAATCAGGAGTTAAGGCAAGCGTTGTGATTGGCCGGAGTTGAACTGTCGACCAATCAGAAGCTTAACGTCAAAGTTCAATATGGCGCTCGCTGACCAAAACGTGGCAGTGATTGGTCGAAAATTTAACTCCGGCGAATCACAATGCTTAACCCTCACTTTAACTCCTGATTAACCGCGGGAACTGTGGTTAATTTAACCAAGAATTGGCCCTCAGAAGCCTGAACGTCAAAGTTAAATATGGCTCTCACTAACCAAAACCTGACCCTAAAATGTTCCATGTTTTTGCACTTTTAAACATCTGAAAGAGTTTCATTCTTTGAAATGCTCGAATTTCCGTCTTAATATCACCTTTTGTACAGGATGACGTTCTACATTATCGATGGCTATCGTCTTGACAGGGTCACACCTACACCTCTTCGTAGTAACCAAAGGTGGCAGTGAGAGAAAATTCCACGTGACACAACTGCTCCAAGCATTCACGGTGTCGCGAATATATATGACATCGTAATCTATAAGTACACAGTGTTTGCATACTGGATAAACACACACACACTAGTGATGAATTTTATTTAATTTATGGGAAGAAGTGCAATACTTTTTTAAATGGCTAATGATGACTGAATTGCGCGGAGTGAACATATCGGCTGAATTATGCTTCGATATATTTCTGAGAGTCATTCTGGCAGTATTATTTGTGTGAGTATGTTGGGCTTTTAATTACATTAAGGAATTACTCAATGTGTTGAAATAATTTTTTTTTTCATCAGGACGTTGGAAAAAGCCGAGCCATTTGTCAGGAAAATTCACGATGACGAGATATGGCTCTACAGAAATCCGAAAACCCGCGCTTACGTACCTACAACAATCCTCTGGGTAGAATTAATCATTGGTTCAATAGAAGTTGTTCAATGACATTCAAAATCATTTCTTCTTTTTAATTTTCCAGCCACTGGTATTTATCACTCCCTTCGTAGTCATTACATTATCATTTTTAAAGAGTAAGGATAAGGCGGACCTCTATCAGGGATCATTATGCGCGTCGCTAGCGCTAGGTTTAAATGGTGTTATAACTGATATGATAAAATTGATTGTTGGTGAGTAATTATCTTGTGACCTCAATATTTAGTGTGCATTACAATTTTATGGAAATTTCAGGTAGACCAAGGCCAGACTTTTTCTGGCGATGTTTTCCAGACGGCGAATCAAATAATGATTTCCTTTGCACGGGAAATCCAATTGAAGTGAAAGACGGGAGGAAGTCATTTCCTAGTGGACATTCATCATGTAAGAATATTTAGATTTTCTTTAACTTTTCCCAACTTTTCACTTAAACAGATTCCATATTTGATTCAAGAATTCTACTAGTCTCAATGGGAACTGGCTGTCATTTTGAGTATTAGAAAAGATTGTTTAAGGAAAAATTTTGTCAGGTACCGCGCCTACTTGAATTTAGTAGAGCGCCAGCTCCGAATTGAAGATAACAAATGATGTTGTCATTTTATTTCCTTAACGAATATAGTCATACCTTAATTCCGGAATTCCCATTGAGAATTTTTTTTGTAATTATCTAAATAAAACAAATCACAATTTAGAAATGGCAAAGAATAATGACATTGTTTTATTTAATCATTACGAAATTTGCTATGCAGATACTAGCCAAATTTTAGAAGAGTGAAGATTTTCGTTAACACTATTCCTTACATTTTCTTCTAATTCTGAACGAAAATCTTATCTGAAAAATTGGGTACCGTAATTTTTTTTCACTTTTCGGTATCAGGGTACAGTAAATGATTTTTGTCCGACAGCTACTCTTTCATGAAGTCTCGAAATCAATTAGTTATGGTCACTTCTCATCTAACCACATGACATCTGCAAAACACAAATTCGGGGTTTCCTCGAAATTTACATGTTATATAATAATATATAATAAAAGAAATCCAATGTAGTTTATATAAAATTTAACGTTGAGTAAAGGCAGAATTCAAGAGGAAACTCTCCAAAAATTAATGTTGTTCATTTGTCATTAATAATATTTTATAACTAATAATGTTATTATGTAGTTAACAATAGGAGAATTATTATGTACCAATAACAGAACGTCTATTTTCCAGTCGCATTTGCCAGTCTAGGATTCATAGCTCTGTACTTAGCTGGAAAATTGAAAACATTTGGACCCACTGGGAAAGGCCATTCCTGGAAGCTATGTACCTTTCTTCTCCCACTACTAATAGCTCTTGTCATTGCACTGAGCCGTACTTGTGATTATCATCATCATTGGCAAGGTATGTTCCCAAATTTTGGTATATGACATTTTTTCACAAAATTTCCAAATTTCCAGATTCAATTCTGCAATAAGTTTGAAAATTGTTTAGCATAATGAATCTGACTTACATGGGCCATTACTACATGAAAGAGGTTAAAGGTTTAAAGCAATTGACGGACTATATATCAGGTATGATAGGTTCTCCTTCAAAACGTGGGAAGATGATAATACGTCAAAACAACCACACTGATATTACAGTGTGTTCCATCAACAAGCGCTCCTCGGTTCTCCACCAAATTACCCCCACCATTTACGTATTTGAATTTTTCAAGATGGGAGTGGGATGTCCTCCGTGACGTGCCAAACTCGGGCTACTGAGTAGGGGATTTACAAATTCGGATTTTCCCCATTGAGGGTAATCTGCGAAGGGAATATCCGAGTTGGGGCTATCTGGGATGAGAGTTTTTGATATGAGGGTAGATGCTATGGGGATTTCCAAGAAGGTAGTTTCCTAATCGTGTATTCCTCTGGTTCTCCACGTGAAGAGCAAATCAACTGGCGATTCATTTCCCGTCTCTTTTTATTTATTTATAAAATTGAATTTTTGTCTATTTCGCAGATGTTACAGTTGGCTCATTCATAGGATTGCTCATCACATATCTCTGCTACAGGCATTACTACCCACCATTAGACTTTCACATGTGCCATAAGCCCTATATAACACTACTGCGACTCAGCGATCCCGCAATAATGAAAGAGCTGAAGCGTGAGGAGCAGATCAAATGGATTTGAATTAACTTTAAGACTGAAGCGCCACATTCTTAATCTTCTGATCTCAGGAAGAACCATTGCATTTTGAGTTGTTTCAAACTCTGTGTACTTAACTGTTTTTATTATAAATCTTTTATTTATTTTGACAATCAAGTGGCACTCATTATTGGTGTCACCCAACATGTTACAATGTAAAACATCACATTAGAATGGCATTCCTTGAAAGATTGTGTCTTTTATAATACACCCAAATATTAATTAAATTTTATTTTTTGTATTTTTATTGTCGCATCAACTACTAAGGTTTTTAGTGACATGTGGGCCATACTCTGCACCGCATTCGCATGAGTTAAGGATTTCATCGCAATGTTCTTAATGACTCAAGTTATTATTATTTTGCTGTACATGAAAATCAGATTACACCCCTCAGTTAAGTGGGTGAGAATTATACTCATGTAGATGAGACTTTATAGATCAGACTTTTCATTTGTTAGACGTTGAGTTGAGAATTTACATTTCAACACATGAGCTTGAAACGAAATGTGAGACTATTTTTAGCGAATTGCACCGAAAGAACGATCGAAGAATGGTGTCACCACGGATAAGTCAAAAATTTCCAGAGAAGATCAGCATCAGTATCATGTAAACTCATGATATGCCATTAAACTTATTTCGTGTGATGTCAGGAATATGAACGGAAAACCAATTATTAATTAGCTCGTAATTTGAAACTCTCATGAGTTCACCCAAGGTGAGAGCAAATCCAAAGGAATCTAAGGAGATAATGACATCTTTTGAGCACTCTTTTCATAGAGCGGAGTAAAAACTTAAGAAATTTTATAAATCTGAGTTCCTTTTTTCCAGCATTAACATACAAAATTTCAAAGTTTTGAAAATAACAACTGACTTAATTACCGAAACAATATAAAAGGCTCAAGTCTCTTTAGAGAATTTCATATAAAGTACGTTAGCAGCTTGAATATTGTATCCAACGAAGACATTTGTTATTCAAGCAAGATTCTGAATATTGTTTTCCGTAAACCAAGAAAACGGGAGTTAAGAAATTAAACATATACTTTACAATACAATTTTCCCATCCGGACTCTTCGTTTCCGCAAATATTTTATGGTAATTCACCATGCGATGGATATCATTCAAACATACTGCGAGTCGCGCTAAACTCCACCTAAATGAAATAAACAATAATTACCACCAATAAAAAATAAACAAGAAAATGAGAATGAAGATGATAGAAAAATGGGAACTGCAAAATGATAAATCGCTAAACCGAATTTTGTCAAAGATGAATGGTAGTGAATCCCTGCCCCTGAGCGCTCACCTTTGCACTGTAACTGCTAAAAGTGATCGGATACCCGATACCTACATTTGATGTTGATATTCAATATCCCCAATAGTCATTGTCATCCAAACAATAAAATCAAACCATCACATCTGACCCACTTCTCTCGCTCCACTCACGAAAGCCCCCAAATTACCCCAATTATTTCGTAATTACCCACTATCATTCCCGCCAACGTTCAACGCCATCCTGCGTTTTCCCCCTCAACTATCCACCAACTCAAATTATAAAATGGAAGACCAGCCAATTTCTCAACCATGAGTTGTGAGTCTGCGAGGGCTCTCTTCAACGGACAGATGCGTGGCAAATGTGCCTCAGTGTTGAATTAGCTTTCTGTTGTTTAACAAATATAATCTAGATCTCTAAATAATATCCCCACACATCTGTGATTATCCATGGCCCAAATGGGCCTAGTGAATTAATTAAATGACTCCCCAAACCCAAAACTAAACTGAAAAATCTTGGCCGAAACAGTGCGGTGGTAACGAAATCATTCTGTTTTTGTCAAATGGTAACGTAGTTATTTGGAACTTGTGTTGGGTGAAATGCTGGATCGACTTCCTGTTCATGGCGATATATCGAAGCTCTGTAAGCGTCGTTCCTCATATTGAGAGTGTTCCAGCCAATCGTCTGTAAGCGAATGAAATAAAAAAAAAACACAATACGACAAAGGAATAAAACAGTTAACCACACATGTATATTATTTATTTCCCCAGTTGTGCAGTGGATAACTAGTAAATGTTCCAGTGATAATTCCACCCAGTTAATCCTTCCAGTGATAAATAAATGAACGCTCCTGGCAACAGCTTAAATATCATTGTTCCATAAATTGTTAATCCTTTGGGACCATTTTTGGCCTGCGCGGGCCTTCCAGGGTACAAAGACCCCCCAGAGAGGCTCTTCTCGCTACTGAAATGATCAACATGGAGACGGACAAAATTATTGATGACACAAATACCAACCTACAGGTAAATTACCATAATTAATTATCATGAAATACGCTAAATAGTCTAATTCATTTTTTTGTCTGTATTATAACGATGATAACCGCCATCTTATGCTGTATTTGCAAATGAACAGAATTGCAACTTAATACTGCTTCAATAATTCCCCTCATTGAATTCCCTGTATCTTATATTTCTCTCTCACTCTCACCACCCTTATATCTGTCCCGCTCACTCACAATGTTATCCTCCATTTGGGGATATACTATTTATTGATTTTTTTTACCCATTGAAATTGCGTTGAGCGGTTGCTCCTTGAAATGTTTTTTTTTCCTACAAAGCAATTCTCTTTCAATTATCCCAAGTGTATGTTCATGTCTATGATAGCTTGTCAACGCCAGGGTTATGATACACTCGAAATGAATGTCTCTATCGTTTCTTTTCATTCCCGAAGTTTGTGATGATAGTGAGTCACGGGCTTTTATGCTAATAATATTTACACATTCATTAGTATTTTAATGTTATTAACAAGAGGGTTAATTGCCCAAGAAAAATAAATTCATTGTAACAGTAATTGATTTTACAATGTTTGCAATTAATGTAAGTAGAGTAGTTACGAATTTCCTTAGAAATGATGAAATCTCAATCTCCCGCTAGTCTCGTGATACCGCTAGGTCAAAATCATAACAAAAAAAAGAGGTCTCCTTCCCCCCCCCCCCCCCTCCCCCTCCCTTTGCTCCTTCGTTGGGGTCACGCCTGGGTTGTTTCATTTCTCTTTACAACTTTGACCAATGGTGTTTGGTACCTATGTACTCGATTATTTACTCTACAAATGAATACTAAACTGAATATACAGGTTTTTCCTGGTGCTTGGCTCTTGTGAACCTCGAGGCAAGAGGTCAAGAACCCCCCTCCGTTTAGTATCGTCCAGTTGTGTCGCTAGTTGGTCGCTCCCCTACTCTGGTTGTAGCCTTCAACGGGGCACTCTTGTTGTATTATGCTTTGAAAAATAAGAGGCTACGGTCATATTGTTGCCAAGTGTTGCCAAGCCACAGCTAGAAGGACGATCCTGCTATAATTATTGCCTTTCACCTCAGTAAACCCTCATCTATTGTCAGTCCCTTGATCATCCTTTGTCGCTTCATTTCCCTTGATACATAATCTCATAGCGGTATTATTAGATTTATAATTATTACACTATTTTTATTATTTGCAGTACCCAATGACGATACTCTATGATACGGGTGTACGTAGGAGAGAAGCACAAGCTATTGTACTGACTACTCAATATACCCAGGACAGAGAAATGTGTATGAAGTACTTTGAAAGATGGAGCGAACCAGAGCAAGTGCACTTTGTCGAACAATTGTTGGCGAAGATGTGTCATTATCAGCATGGACACATTAACACATTTTTGAAGCCAATGCTCCAGAGGGATTTCATCTCGTTGCTGCCCAGTGAGTTTAGGGATTGGTACAGGTTTATGGGGTAGTTGCCGAAGTGGAAAATTAACAAAATTTTATGGTCATTCGAGAAGATGAGATTTTGGTTATTCCTTGTTGAGTATATTGAAAAATAGTATTGAAATTCCAAGAACCTCTGGGGTTATTTTCTTAATTTTGTTTTATTGATAAAACAGGTATTGGCTGTAAAAATGAAAGAGAATATTTCAATGAAGGAACAATGGTTCTTACAGCATTTTCTATGAAATTGTGTGTCTGAGAGAGCAACACTAGCTCCTGCGAATTAGTAAAAATTTGTTAGAGAAGTTTGGACAAAAAAAATCCGTAGCTTAAAAATTTGATACACATGGCTCTTTTTTTCTGTTTTGAGCATCAGCATACAATGAACAAATTTCTTTTGCACTAATTCCCATTTGTTATACATATATATTTATGATCGACTCTGCTTATATGACGTATGTTATACGTACTTGATGGGTTTTCCAAAACTAATAGTAGGCTCCCCTCGACCACCATTCACTGTTCGGAGTTGAATACATTCTAAAACTAATCGAAGTTTTTAAAAATCGATTTTCAGATCAGTTGTTTTTGTTGAGGGGGATTGAGTTTGGGAATGATTTCCACATATATTCAATGATATGCAATCAAAATTTGATATGTAGCTCATGAAATTTTCCATATTTTTTAGTGAGGGAGCATTTCGATTATTGAAAATATCTTCAAATGCAGTGGAGATGGATTTTTTATAGATTGCTTTGAGACGCAGTACAAGTATTCTGAAAATGTCTTCATGGAAATTCTGATGTTCCCATTGGCTTGCCAATGTCTACCAACTAACGATTGTTTGTCTCAAACGGTTTCTTTCGTTGCTTCTTGATACCAAAAAATCGTTAATTAAACCTTGCAAGAAAATGTTAGGGCGAGGAAGTGTATTTATCAGTAGCCTCGGCTGTCGATGGATATATCTCAGAATCTAGGGAAGCTCAGATAATCTTCAGAAAAACTTTTTTGTAGAATTTCATTGACTCTACAAAAAATTCTTCATGAACTTTTCCCCCCACTTTTCCTGAGTTTTGAGATAATCATAAAAACGAGGCTGGAGTTAAGTTAACTTGCATCGTTTCACCACTCCACTATAGAACTGTACCAAATAAAAATATTTGTGTGGGAAAGCGAAGATGGAATGAACATTTTCGGACACTAACATATATTTAGTTATTACGGAAATCATGAATTTCTCCAGAACACCTGTTATTCTGTTTCAAAAAATCGTTCTTGTTTTGTTGCATATGAACTGCATATGGAACACATTTAAATACAAATATAGACATGCAAACATAAACAAAGAAATAACTTGGTTGAAAAGCAACTAGTAGTGCTCTTTGACCAACTGAAGATATGTTTATAGTCAACAAGATAACTTTCAGATCTTGGACACAACTTCCATGTAAGCTAATAACATTCTGTCAACAATTTGTTTAACTCATGGACCAATGATATCTGCATTTTTTCATCGATAAATCAATTATTGGGTATTTAATTAATTTTTTTTGCCCAACAGAAAAAGGTCTCGATCATGCAGCAGAGAGCATACTCTCCTACCTGGATGCTGAGTCGTTATACTCAGCTGAGCTTGTTTGCAAAGAATGGTACAGAGTTATAAGCGAGGGTATGCTGTGGAAGAAATTAATCGAGCGTAAAGTGAGAACTGACTCGGTCTGGCGGGGTCTTGCCGAAAGAAGAGGCTGGATACAGTATCTTTTCAAGCCACGTCCAGGGGAAAATCATCCAAATCACACATTTTATAGAAATCTATTTCCCCAAATAATGAAAGACATTGACAGTATCGACAATAATTGGCGAATGGGTAATCACAAATTGCAAAAAATTAATTGTCGTAGTGAAAATTCAAAAGGTGTCTACTGTCTACAATACGACGATCAGAAAATTGTTTCGGGATTGAGGGACAATACAATCAAAATATGGGACAGAAATTCATTGCAGTGTATCAAAGTGTTAACGGGCCATACTGGCTCGGTGCTCTGTCTCCAGTATGACGATAAGGTCATTATTTCCGGTTCGTCAGACAGTACTGTTAGAGTCTGGGATGCCAACACAGGGGAAATGGTTAACACGCTGATTCATCATTGTGAAGCGGTCTTACATCTCAGATTTAACAATGGCATGATGGTGACTTGCTCCAAGGTATGGCGTTATTTTATTTTTGCGATGTTTTGTTTTAGAATGTTGAAAAGAGGGCACTTGCATTTTTTTCTATAACTAGTTATAGCTAGTCAATTTTCATTACGGGCATCTGCCTCATATATGCAAAAGAGTTGTGTGAATATATTTGCACCCCAATGCGCAATTCTTATCCTACATATTTTTTTCCAAGGTTTTTCCATACCTTGAGTACTTGCGGGTAATTATTAAAGTGTAATTTTATGGGAGAAATAAAATTTGGTGAATAGTCTTTTCCGTATGTCTAACCGTTCTGAAGACACACCGTTATGAACAATTTGAAGTGTTAATAACAATTCAACAGATTGGTATTTTCAATGTATGCTCCGTTCAGAGCTGGCCACCTGGTAGACGTATTGGTGAAAAACAAAAGTAAATTGCCTCAGTAGGGGCCGTGCAAACATTGGACAATTCTTTTTCCACATACGCACATCGACACACACCATCAAAGATTCTCTAATCAAGATTTTACCGTTTGACACTTGCCTTATTATAGATTCTAAAATTACTACTAATTCAATTTTCAACGAAAGTACTAAAAATCCAGAATTATAGTCAACAAATTAATATGATCATCTTTAAAATGTACCTTTGTTTTTCCAAAAAAATCAGTCGACATTGCTCAAAAATGACAATCTTGTTGTGTCCAAATTTATTCAGATTGTTTGGTAATTTTACATTCCCATTTTTATGATTCACAGCAAAAAACTTCAGGATTGTCAATTTTTACGTCAAATGCAGGATCGATTGCTGTATTGGGAAAACGAGTTTCAATCGCGAACGCAATTCAATTTCCTTCGGATCTTAACAACCTTGAAATTTTAGAAACGATTGAGTCTTAACCCCTGGCGTGCACACATATATAAGAGAAAGTTATTACACTGATTTGATTATGTATGATTGTTTTATCAGGGCTCTCGAATCTCTTTTCGCAGCAATCAGCAGTTACAGTTGCCTCGTGTACACGAGCTATTACGTCGATTTTTTGACTTACTATGAAGCAGCATTATCATCGGTAATGATGATAAAATTTGGGGCTAACTGAAAAAACAAAATTTAATTACTCGAAAATTGCACTTCATTACTCGAAAACAACATTTCAGGAAATTATGAACAAAAAAACATCCATATTGTAATGAATCTACTGAAACGTTCATGAAAAATTTCAACATGCTATTCACATATGGAACATTTTCGTTCGCCACTGAACGTTACAATAAAGCTTCATGTAAACAATTGTTAATATTCTTAGTTTCGAAGATATTTGCCAAAAAGTTGATACACCATAATCGTCAATCCCGTAGCTATCTTAAGGATCGTTGGTTCGACTGGAATATATATATGTACATACTTAGCATATATCACCGGAAAATTAGATTCCGTAAAAGAACAACTGTAATTATTTTTATTCATGAAAGAGAGAGTTTACGAGTTGTGTTCAAGCATTTGAAAAAAAATATGGTGAACGTATGTTTTACAGTGAAATTCCACTGGTTCATTATGAAACTTATTGAAGTCGATATGAATATATGACGAAATTCCCTGAATTATTTACTGATCTGTTGCTTTATGATTGGAACTTATTAATCACAGTAAGTCAACCAATTTGGACATGTGCATGTTAAATGAGTCCTAAATAGTATAAAAAAATTTCTATTCAGTTTTTTGCTTGAACAGAAGACGTACTCCTCAAACCCCGTTAAAACAACATTTCAAATGTTTGAACAAACAATTTAACAAATTGAACATAGTGGTCAGAATGACTTGTAAAAACAAAATTTGGCTGTCCTGGCCGAATTTCTTTATCAATCTAAACCCCGCCAGAGCATCCTGATTTTGAGATAGTTCTAGGATGTTCACACACGACATTGTAACATGTAAATTAATTCAAATGTCTTTTATTATTCTTACAGGACCGTTCAATAGCAGTTTGGGATATGACATCACAAACAGAAATTGCCCTCCGTCGTGTTCTTGTTGGTCATCGTGCCGCCGTCAATGTCGTTGATTTTGACGAAAAATACATTGTATCAGCCAGTGGTGATAGAACAATTAAAGTATGGAACACCTCGAGCTGTGAATTCGTCCGAACACTTAATGGACATAAACGTGGTATTGCGTGTTTGCAATATAGAGATCGTTTGGTGGTTAGTGGTAGCAGCGATAATACAATAAGACTGTGGGATGTTGAGTGCGGTGCGTGTTTACGAGTACTCGAAGGACATGAGGAGTTAGTACGGTGTATCAGATTCGACAGGAAGCACATTGTTAGCGGGGCCTACGACGGGTATTCTTCATTTTTATTCATATTCAAATTTCAAATTTTCCAACGGATTCATGGTTTCGAATTCAATTATTTTGTTTTTTTTTTCTTTTTCAACGTCGCTATATTTATGATCTCTACCTAAGTGCTAATCAGCGATGGAGGTCTACGATGTGTTTCTAAACAAAACACTTATAAATAAATTACATTGGTGCTCGTATCAATCAGCACGGCTTGGATGTGAACTCAGGACTTCTGAGTTACGAATCCGCTGGCTTAACCAACCGAGCCATCGTAGGCCTCTATATTTCGTAGTTCTTCTCAACATTTGGAGTAGGTAACATGCCAAACACTCAGAACATAAAAACTAACAGAAAGAGCAGACCAAATCAACCTAAGCATCTTAATGAACTTTTTACAGACCTTAGTTGTCTCTACAAAAGGGTTATGGAATTATACCCATCTCTCCTTACTTTTTAAACATGCATCAAAAACGAGCCTGGAGGTAAGGTATTTTACCTCGTTTTACCACTTCATTACATAATTTGAATTTTTTTTTTTTTAACGACAGGGTTCCGAAATACTCAGAAAATGTGACAAACTCCAAATTTAAGAAAGTTTAAAAATTTGGGAAATTTACGTAGGAAATTTCACGACATAAGAAAAACGCAAAAGTTGCAAAAAAAAATAAGTTTCTAAAAATTTCACGAATTTCAAACTCCTGTAAAATCCTGATGATTTACAACAAGAATAGATTTTTTCCATTTTTGATCACTTTACAATGCAAATACTTTTGATAAAATGAGAACAAATCTTGGTGGCCTGCACATAGAGTACACCAAAAAATCGTGACGCGAATAGATTGTAACTTGATTTAAATAAGTTTGGGATTGAGTCCCCAACTCACAAAGTTTTATCGATACGTCCTCAATACTGTTACTGTATCATTAATTTTCATTCTGATTCAAGCGATTATGGAAATACACATCTTGCAATCTGTTCCTGAATGGATTAACTCTTGACTAAACTGTTTTATGCAGCGATCTCACTTCAATCTTTGAAATCTCCGATAATATATTAAAAATTTGTTGAAGCACCATTATTGAGAGATTAAGACCGACCTGATTGTTCGAATCATCTGTCATTTTACGATTTTTGCATTAGCGGAATTACATTGATTGTTGAATTACATTGATGTCCAATGCGAGCTGGGAGGCAAAAGGACTCGTCCTTGAAGCCGTCAACAGTGTATTTATAAAAATTGGATATTGTGGCTACTTGTTTTATCTGCTCTTTTACAAAACATCCTCTACCTTCTTAGTTATGTACATGAGCATTATGACATGAAGTCAATTATATCTTTTTCATTAATCAACAATTTTCCAGATAAACATTAATTAAGCCAGGAAACGATTGCGCAAAATCTAGCTATATTTCCGCTATTATAAATTATATTATGTTTCAATTTAGAGTCTCATGCAACAATCCAATTATCACCATTAGAATGAAGTGGATATGTAACCATAAGTTAAAAAAAAAAATTCCAAGTTTGCTTTGAGCCAAATACCAACCTTTCCCTTAACGTTATAGTTCCGTTAAGGTAATTTCTCTGTAGGATAATTTGGAAAAGTTTCACAACGATCAGACGACAACAATATAAATAAAATAAAAAATCTGAAGACAACAAATTTTGATTGTGTGTTTTGATGAAAATAACATTATGTTGAATTTTCGTTTCAGTAAAATCAAAGTATGGGACCTGGTAGCAGCGTTGGATCCTCGGGCCCTAGCCAGCACCCTCTGCTTGCGAACACTAGTGGTAGATATCAATTTTATCATAATAATTATTACAATTCAATACTGTTGATAATTATCCTCTAATTTTCCTTATTTTTCCTCCAATATCAGGAGCACACTGGTCGGGTCTTTCGCCTTCAATTCGACGAGTTCCAGATTGTCTCATCGTCTCATGACGACACGATACTTATCTGGGATTTCCTCAACTGCAATGATTCGAAGGGGGCTGAGGGAAATTCACAGGTTGTTCCAACCACAGTGCCCAGCCAAGTCGACACTAGATCTCCCTCTCGTAAGTTATGTCGATGATTCCGCTCTTTGACACTGATTAATCTTGCTGTATTGATTTTTCAGCGTTCGAGTGACGTATCAAAATAAAAATTCCTCTATTGTGATACACCTGTAAGTTGAATAGTAAAATTGTGTTATAATATTTTAGGGAAAATAGAATAAGCCAATCTGATCTAAATGTGAGTTATTGGATAGATCCATCCCTAAATCATTACCAGATAAATTCTGCAAAATGTGAGTTGAAGAAGAGTAGAGGAAAATGATGGTAAAAAAAAAATGTTAATTTAGTGACTGCGGGTAAAAATGGAGTTTGGATATTTTTAAACTGACAACTAGAGCAAAATATGCCAATTTATTTTTGTTTTAACTCATTTTTTGGGGCATTTATGTGTGGGAAGGAGTAAAGAAATTTGTTCAAAGGTCGTCAATCACCAAAATACATCTTCACATTTCCAATGTACCTGAACTATCTTAAATTGGCCTCAATATTGCTACTACCCTGTTCACCAATTTGCATTTTTCATTTAATTTTTCTGAAATTGGAAATGTCTGAAACTCGAAAAATTGGCTTCTTCTATTTCACGTTCTCTCAATTATTCTGTTAATAAATATTCAATTGTTCCATCTAGATAAATGGTTAGTGCGTGAATTTAATGTGTTCACGAATACATCTGAACGAATGGAAACGATGCGAGTCGTAACTGTCCACTGGAAACGTCTCAGCAGAAAAATTGAACTCATCACAGTCAAACTGATTCAGAGCTGTTGGAGGAAGAAAACTAAGAAGAGCAAAAAACTGCATCACCGAAAAGTCCTTGAAAAAATATAATGAAGAGTGCCAGAACTAAAAAAAAACATGAAAACCAGTGCTCACCCCCATAGGTGTAAGACATTCGAGTTGTCATCGAACGAATTCACTTATTTATTCTGGAAATTCTTCTGCGCTCTATGACACGTTAGAAGTTAACCGACCACTTTCCTACAGCTACTGTGAAGGAGAAAAAAAAAACAATGAATAAAAATGAAACGACAAGAATCATTGAAGACTTGAAAAGCAGTGACGCCACAGAATTGTAACGTA
Source organism: Asobara japonica (assembly GCA_026005395.1). Classification (NCBI taxonomy): domain Eukaryota; kingdom Metazoa; phylum Arthropoda; class Insecta; order Hymenoptera; family Braconidae; genus Asobara; species Asobara japonica. The sequence goes on along the minus strand of BQMI01000554.1, from coordinate 1,077,994 downwards.
AATTTAACTAGAAATTTCAAATGAGAAACAAATAAGAACGAACGCGGAGAAATAATTGATGAATGAGTTTTAGAGGAGATGGCACTCAATGATAGTAGATGTATTATAGTAAGTTATAACGTGAATAAGGAGGCAAAAAAAAAAGAAACATTTTTTATGTAATTAATTTATAGTCGAAAATGATAAACAAAGATGAATTGCAAAGAAATCCTGTGAAGTGTCGTTTGTTTTTTGGAGTACTTAATGCGTGTGAATGATCATTCATGTGATTGTAAAGAGGGTAACATTTTTTTTATGAATCCCATTCAACGTTTATCAATTCACGATAAGGCGAATTTTCTGTAGCAATATCACAGTATTGCTAATGTTTGTCATACATCTCGATGGTGAATTCTGTGTTATATATTTGTGGCTCAATTCAATTATTAAAATTTCCACTGATACTGTGAATTATTCAGAAGAAAAAGAGAAACATGAAAATTCTGTAAAAACTAGGATAATTTCAACTGTTTTTTTTTAATTTTTTTTTTCCTCAATTTTATAATTATTAATACTTTCGACGCAAAGTTGATGAAAAAGAGTGATTTATAAATTTCGCTTAGGTAATTGTACATTCTTCGTTATTTAAAAGAAAAAGAAAAACAATGGGAAACCACAAAATTATAGAATTTTAGGACAGTTATGGAGACTGTAAGCTGTGAAAATGTGAAAAGGGAATTAATTTTAGTCAATCATGACACATAAACACATGTTAATGTCACAACAAGTGATTTAATATTTTTCATGAAGAATCGCGCCTCACTCATTTTCCTCTGCTCTAGCCAAATTAAATTATTTCATAAAAAAAGAAGCAAAAAACAAAAAACAATATTAATATTTGTGCAATCGATAAATTCAGCATCACAAAAAAAAATACTTTTAAAATTCATCAATCTTACTTACTCATTACTAATCCAATTAAATTATAAAACAAAGCAACAATTAAATTATTGAATAATTTTTGATGCTTCGAAATTTTTAATAACTTGCGAATGTGAAGGAATGATAGTTGTTTGTAGACGTAAGTGACATGTATTCTGAAATATAATGATCATGCGTTTAATTGAATCTCATTTAATATGTCATTAATCATTCATTAATACGACACTTAGCTCAAATCACTGTTTTCTCAGTTTTTTTTATGAGCGTATTAAGCTCATATTTAGAACAACTATCGTCAAAATTTTTAGATTTTTTGACCGCCGTCAATATGAAGGATTGCCGTTAATTCACTCGTTCATTTCCATCATGGTGTAAAAAATTTCTGGGAGAAAAAATTACAGGTTGTTCTGAAAATATTCTGCAAATTTTTGAATGTTGCCAAAAATCTAATATGCGTTTTAAGATGATATTAAAAATGCGTGTTCTTTCCAGGAAAATATTTTCAAATTTTGAAAACCTCTTTCGGACCATTTTTGGGACTGAGTTCATACCAGCCTATCCGGTTCTCCAACTTACTCAAAAAATCTAAAGAAATCGATTATGCACTATATGCAGTATGAAAGCCACACGAATTTTTTTCAGATCTCTATAAAACCACGGTGGAAATAGGTGATTGAATGAGAGGAAAATCCCGAATATGTGTAATGTAATGCTTTTGGTCAATTTCGGCAATTAATTTTCATCTACACCACATTTTTGGGAAAAGTTCGTCATCGGTCGATCTGACATGAAACCATTCATATTTCGAATTATCTCTCTCATATTTCGGAGCTTGATGTTCGATTAATTTCCGTTGTGCATATACACGACTTCATCAATGATTATAAATTGAGCGACAATGTGTTCGAATTGAACATTATTCAGTGAACAATATGGGAAACCTAGTAGGAATGGTACAATGAAATACGAATGTCCCCTGCTTTTGCACTTGTTTATTGTACAACGAGAAATACTATAGCGTATGCCATAGAAAACTCTATAGCAATCCTATTAAAATCGCATAGATCTCACTGCGTGAGATTCCCAGAGGGAAAATCGGGTAGATCCTAATTCTCTATTGCATGTTTGCAGGGAAGTGATAAAACGAGTTATGTGCATGTATCGATAGCTTCGATATGTTGATAAATATATTTCGGAACCGGGGGAACTGAGATAATCTTGAAAAATTTCGCGCAAAATTGACCTCCACAAACAAGTTTAATAAATTGGACTGAAAAGAAAAACTTTAAAAAGTGCACTGGACCAAATGAGTAGAATGTAATTATTGTTTCAAATTAATGCTCCGTTTTTATATATCGTGACACATCCTCTTTCTGGGTTACAAACTTCACTCAGTATTTCGACTAGTTAAGCGTGATTAATTATTGGTCAAAGTTGAAATGAAGAGTTTTCATTGGTTGGAGTTAAATTTTGAATATTAACTAACTGACAGAAAATGTAATACAATGCTTTATACATGAAGAAAACGAAATGATAGATTTACCCGTTACACTCTCGTAAAAAAAAAGATTAAATACAAAAAACTAGGAAAGTAGGGGACAATTGAGAAAAATTATGGGGTATATTAATACATTTGGACTTTTACAGTTTGCAGTCGAGTGAGGAGAATGAACACGATTTAACAAAATCGCTTCCATAACATTCACATTCTTCCGTCAATTTTATTACACATTTTTGGTCCATAAACAATCCTCTATTATCTCCCCTCTGCCATCTTACTACCTATGGTCCTGGAAGAAATTTTCACGCGTGCGATTTAGCTCCAATGGAATCAAAGCATTCAGTACCGAAATGCTAAAGCTACAAAAATGGCGGATGAACAGGTGAGTTTACCGATGGCTAAATAAATCGGTATGACAACAAAATATCCTCCCAATTTTTAAATAACAACTACTAATTCATTGTCAATTTTTAGCACTAATCAATTATAAAATTTATCCTCCATAGAATAGAGTACTGAAATATTATTATTGGTAATAACTACTTTTTGTCGGCGTAACCCCCTCTTTAGTTTTCCGCTGGGTGGTACACATATAAACGCGCTCATACATACATATATATATGTATATACACATATATATGGGTTTGCCGGATGTAATTCGTACACTGATCTGCGTCTTTAGGCTAGTCTGTTCTGAGCTATTAGATTCTAACCAACGATTAATCATTTGCATTCTCCATTTAAAATATATCTGCTTCATTAAATTAAAACAATGATAATGCCAACGTATATCACTGGCGCAATTGTTAATATTAAGCTCCAAATGTAAATGAAAAAAAAAATCTGGATGGATCACGAGATGGAATAATTGAATCCACGAGTGCAAACATAAATACAGAATTCGTTGAAAGAAAAGACGATTGAAATGGTATTTTCAATATATTATCAATGAAAATGAACATTAATGTGGTTTGTGGGCTTTTTGATAGCTTATTCATGTACTTTGTTACTTGTTTAATCATTGAGTGATTGTTATCATAGTCAATCGTGTTTATTATGGTTTATCGTGCTTGTGTATAATTGTTTCTCATTTTCTTCTTCAACGTCGGTGATGCGTGTCTCTATTGTGACGACAAAATTTTTCCATCAGATGAAACAAATTTGTGGGTAACGGTGATGAAAAATTGCGTGAAAAAGTTGTGCTCACATGAGATTCTTTGTTGTCTATTCGTATCACGCCTGTAGGGACGTAAATTCACGAAAAAAAGGCATATAACCTCCAACAGTAGATCTCAGTGTTTAAAGAAATTAGAAATATTTTTTTTTTTTTCATTGATTTAGTATTGTTTTGGGTGGTATAAGATCCGAATTTGGGAGGGGAAGAATTATCAAAGTTTACTGTACATAAAGAAATCCCTAAATTTCCATAAATCAATGTCAAGGTGAACGGAATAGTGAATGAGAATTCAGAGGGAGGACGAAAAAAAGTGGGCTAAAAAATTGGAAATAATTGAAAATGAATGACATACAGGAAGTGCGGCAACTAGAGTTGCTGTGCAAGCAGTTGTACGAGTCCCAAGATTCAACTCATCGTGCAGAAGCCGAGAAGGCACTTGTTGGCTTTCAAAATGCCCCAGACACACTTACTAAGTGTCAGTTGTTGTTGGATCGTGGGGATTCAGCTTATGCTCAACTACTAGCTGCTACAACCCTCACCAAGCTTGTGTCACGTTCTGCACAGGGTTTAAGTCTTCAGCAGAGGCTTGATATACGTAAGTTGATAGAGTGTATTTGGAAAATTCAGTAGGACAGCTATGAAACACGAAAAAAAACCTTGCTATTAATTATCAGTTTTTATAAATTTGCAATAGGTCCTGTACAATGCCTATTTGTTTCGTTCTCCTATCGAAGATCAATTTGTCTTCAATATGTATTGCAAAAAGCAATTTTTTCTTTCAAGATGTCCAGTGCATTCTTACAGCAGTCATAATGTCCTTCACAGCTTAGATCAGAGGTAATTTAAGTCGTGGCAAAATTGATTTGTTTGCATTGGAGTTCAGTAATTCCTGTCCCCAATGATGTTCGTAACGTCTTTATCAGTTGCATCATCACGAAAATTTAAAAAAATTGGTTAATTATTTTGATACTGAACTGATTGTAATATGAAATCTTTATCTTTTTATTTGGTTATTTATGTATTTATTGGAACTTGGATATAAAAAATAACATGGTTGTCTTAAAAATTATCAATGTAGACAAACTGAAATTCTCTCACAACTCCAACAACTTTTTTCATTCCCAAATACTCGATTGCTCAATGCAACAATGGAATTACAATTTCCCTGAAGCTTCCCCTTTTTTTTCCCTGCTTCATCTTTCTTCCCATCAATCAGCTGATTGTTTTCCTTCTATTTTTCAGGTAACTACGTTTTAAATTACCTAGCGACTCAACCAAAACTCCCGAACTTCGTTATCCAAGCCCTGGTCACTCTGTTCGCCCGAATATCAAAGCTTGGCTGGTTCGACGCAGACAAGGACGATTATGTATTTCGCAATGTAGTCGGTGACATTTCAAAATTCCTCCAAGGATCCGTCGAGCACTGTATGATCGGTGTTCAACTCTTATCCCAATTAACATGCGAAATGAATCAAATATCGGAGGCGGATGTCAACAGATCATTAACGAAGCCCAGAAAAATTGCCAGCAGTTTTCGGGACACTCAGCTATTCGAGATCTTCCGACTATCGTGTACATTGTTAGGCACAGCTAGAGAGAATTGCAAAAATTTAAATTTCAATGATGAGGCACAGCACGGCCTCATGACCCAGCTGTTGCGATTGGCACGCAATTGTTTAACATTCGATTTCATTGGTACGTCAACTGACGAGAGCTCTGATGATTTATGTACAGTACAAATTCCTACAAGTTGGAGGCCAGCATTCCTAGATTTTACAACTTTAAAGCTTTATTTCGATCTTTATCACAGCTTACCAAACACCCTATCATCATTGGCACTATCATGTCTCGTTCAAATAGCATCAGTGAGACGTAGCCTCTTTTCAAATACTGAACGAGCTAAGTTTCTCACACATCTGGTCAATGGAGTCAAGCATATACTCCAGAATCCTCAAGGTCTGAGTGATCCTGGAAATTACCATGAATTTTGTCGGCTTTTGGCACGACTTAAGAGTAATTATCAGCTTGGCGAGCTCGTTATGGTTGACAATTATCCAGAGGCTATTCAACTCATAGCTAAATTTACTGTACAGAGCTTGCAAATGTGGCAATTTGCCCCCAATAGTGTGCACTATTTACTGAGTCTGTGGCAGAGAATGGTTGCTTCAGTACCCTATGTTAAGGCAACTGAGCCACATCTTCTTGAAACATATACACCAGAAGTATCTAATGCTTATATTACCTCGAGGCTTGAATCAGTGGCTGTGGTTGTTCGTGATGGTCTTGAAGATCCTCTGGATGATTTGGGGATGGTTCAACATCAGTTGGAGCAATTGTCTGTGATTGGTAGATGCGAGTATCAAAAAACATGTACATTACTTGTTCAATTGTTTGATCAAGCTGCCAACACTTACCAGGAATTGTTGTCGCAGACAGCAAGTCCAACGCAGCAAATTGAATTGAGAATTCAGGAGGGCCAACTTACGTGGCTTGTTTATATCATTGGTAGTGCCATTGGTGGACGATTGTCATTTAATAGTAATGAAGAGCACGATGCTATGGATGGAGAACTTGTTTGCAGAGTATTGCAGTTGATGAATTTAACTGACTCGGGACTGACTCAGGGTGGCTGTGAAAAACTCGAACTCGCTATGTTGAGTTTCTTCGAGCAATTCAGGAAGATTTATGTGGGGGATTCTATACAGAAAAATTCAAAGCTTTATCGCAGGCTGTCAGAGGTACTTGGGCTTAATGATGAGGCGATGGTGCTTAGTGTATTCATACGAAAGATGTAAGTTTTGTTTTAGGGGTCTCATACATATGATTTTGAGTTCTCGCTTGCCAAAGTTTGATTGTCTCTGTTTGAGTGCGGAAGGATTATTTTAAAAAATTCTGTGGGGTAGATTGATTCAACATATTGGGCCTAAGATTATAAATATCAATCCTATAATAACGAAAAAATCGATAATAAAAATTAATGTGTGAGTGCAAAATTCTCTGTTGGCCCGATATCAAACTTTGGCATCAAGAACATTAAATTCCACTTTTCACAAGTTTGATGACCATTTTCGAATTAATTACGATCATTTGGTTTGATCTTCATATAGCATAACAAATCTAAAGTACTGGGGTCGAAGAGAACAAATTATTTCAAAGACACTTCAACTACTGACTGATTTGTCAGTGGGATACAGCTGCGTTAGGAAATTGGTCAAGCTCGATGAAGTGCAGTTTATGTTGAACAACCATACCGTAAGTTAACTCATTATTTCATGTAACAATATTGTTGAGATCTTTTGAATTAACTTTTTTTGAGATCGTTTTTTTCGTAAAGTAACGAAAATTAAAAAAATGTTTCATAAATTTTTGGAACTTTTTGAAATTTCCAATTCCTAATCAGGGATTAATTCATGCTATGTAAACAAAATTTTATAATTAAGGAGAGAAATATTCTTTCGCAATTGGGTTAATATTATTTAAAACCTTTGAACTTAGAATTTCGGTATGTATCCAATAACTAGGTATAAAGTGTGAAGAGACCGATGAATAAAGAATTTATTCAACCTTGAAAAACATTTCAAAATTCCTGAAATTTGGGAGAATTATGAAGTATGAACTCTTTACCTGGAATTAACTCTGTCGTAGTAGAACATTGATAATATTGATATAATATTAATTACATTAATAGACAAATTGCTCTATCAAAGATTTTAATAACCACCAAAATACTTTATCAATCTTTCAGAGTGAACACTTCCCATTCCTCGGCAACAATGTTGCTGTCTCTGAGATGCGTTGCAGGACGATGTTTTATACCTCTCTTGGTAAATTATTTATGGTAGATTTGGGTGAGGATGAAGAGAGATTTCATACGTTTATGCTACCTCTAACAGGTAATCAACATTCATCAATGATTCGATATCGATTAATCTAATAACAAATTTGTACAGCTCTAAAAAAAATTGTATCAATATTTTAAAAATAGACGGAATTTCGATGGAAGTCTCCAGAATTTCATAGAATGTTGTAGAATTTGTTCAATTTTGTAAAATGCTCAAATTTTGTTGCCGACTTTCATAGTAATTCTCCTTAATTCCGTAATTTTTTCAAAAATTTGGTACACAAAAAAATGAAGTACACAAAAAAAAATTATTGAAAAATAATATAGTATATTCGAAAAATTCCATGAAAATAGAAAAAAAACGAACAAACTATTCCATAAATGAATGTTGGATAGAAAAAAATAGTTTAGCAGTGTTCAATTAATGAAAAAAAATAATGTTCAGCTGCTTTGGAGAGTCTTGGGCAGTTGATGGGTGCAGCGGACACTCCCGTATTTGCAGCGGAAGAAGCAAAGAAGGCGCTAATAGGAATAGCCCGTGATTTGCGTGGTCTCGCATATGCCTTCAACACAAAGCCCTCCTACATGATGCTCTTCGATTGGATTTATCCCAATTACACACCCATTCTTTTACACGCCATTGAGCTCTGGCATCATGATCCACAAGTGACTACACCTGTATTAAAACTATTCGCTGAACTAGTACAAAATCGCAGTCAACGTCTGCAATTCGATGTATCATCACCAAATGGTATTCTTCTGTTTCGTGAGGCTAGCAAAGTCATATGTAGCTATGGAAATCATATATTGAATGTGGAAGTCCCTAAGGATCAGATTTATCCACTCAAATTGAAGGGAATTAGCATATGCTTCAGTATGTTGAAGCATGCACTTTGTGGTAGTTATGTTAATTTTGGAGTATTCAGATTGTATGGCGATGAAGCGCTCGACAATGCACTGAATACTTTTGTCAAATTACTTCTGAGCATACCTCAAAGTGATCTGTTGGTGAGTATTAGTCCTTTTTTCAATTGCAGAACATTCAAGTAAGACCGTCCAAACTGAAAGCAATGTTAAATTTTTCCCACCAAAATTTGTCTCAGAATTTTTTTCCTCCAATATCTCTACTTTTACAGTTTTAAAAAGTTTTCTGCTACTGTTTCAAAACTATTTTCTACAAATACATACGAGTTGGTTTCAATAGCACTACTCCATAAATTTCTTAGTTCCTGAGATATTCTTTTTTTCAATTGCAGTAGTTTTAATCTTGGATCTAACATGAAACCCATCGAAATATCATACTACTATTGCTATTTGTTTTTTTCATTTGGATGTCACACTTGGATGTTCTCAAGCTCATTTAATTAATTTCAGAATTTGTTAACACTCTAACTTAATGAATTTTGTTTTCCTACCACTTCATCAGGATTACCCAAAATTGTCAGCAACGTACTACGTTCTCCTCGAGTGCCTCGCCCAGGATCACATGACATTTTTATCCACCCTGGAGCCACGAGTATTTCTCTACATCTTATCAAGTATCAGCGAAGGCCTAACGGCACTAGGTGCGATTAAAGACTCCTACACAGGTCTGTGCGGCTGATTCTATTTCATTCCTATCGCTCTACATCCTCAGGAAGGAGACGAATACTTGGATCAAATTTTCACCTCATTGAATAATCAATTGATAAGCTTTATAGACTGAGATAAAAAAAAGCATCATGATGACATAATTTTCATGCCTCATCAATTTGCATTGAAAATTCAAATTGCTTGGAATGCAAATGCGAATTAGTAAAATGCAATTATTTTGCACATATCCCCCCCCCCCAAATTCATAATAGCAAGAGGATTTCGAGTGCATAAGAATATCTAGATCCTGAATTAAGTGACATAATTCTCATTACTGTGACAAAAAGAATTATTTCACTAATTCGTCATCTCCGGCTTGAATTGTGAAAGTTGTCATTGTCATCGTGAGTATAAGTCTTGCCCACAAGCTTCCGTATTTCTTTAATAATAGTTTGAGGGCAAGACAATACAATGACGGCAAGAAAAATTTTACGAGTTGAATTACGGGTCTAGCACTTGCAATCAGCCGCACAGCTGACACATTTACTTAATTATTAACATCGTGTGTAATGGCTATAATAGAGTAAGTTGCTGAATTATTTCAGATTTTAGTAGAGTATTATTAATTTGCATGATAATTATCCCATCATTCAATTTTAGCAATAATTTATTATATTTTTCTCATTTGCTTGTGATTAATTAGGACATTTGGTAAGGTCATTGTGCCAGTATCTGAATGCATAAATTCATTATTACTTTTCCTTACCTTCGATTGACATTATTTGTGACGCATAAATTTATTCCGCTGATTAGGCACCAAAAAGTAAGTAATGGGAAAGAGACTGGATAATCAGAAATTTTGTGAATAATCATAAATGATTGACTACTGCAACAGGGTCAAGTACACGTACATTTACCTTACCAAGCAGCTATTCGTAGAGTGCATGATGTGTGAATGGTTCTGCACTATTTTTCATTCAGTGGTACTTGAAATTTGCTCTTGAGGCATTCAATCAGAGAACTTTAAACGATGACATTGCTAAGTTTAGAAGGGATATTTAATGTACTTTTTATGAAATGAGTTTCTCGGGAAAGATCGAAGGGAAAAAAACTTTTTCAAGGAGTTTGCAATCGAAAGAGTATCTTATTCGTCGGCTTGTATAGTCATTTTCTGAGTTAGCACAAAACATTTATGGTTTAGACCAATAGTTGTTGTGACAACAGTGTTGTGAGAACTGAAAAAAATTCGACATAATTCAATCAATGTAATGAATGGTCTTTAGAAATCTGTAGCGAAGTGGGAAACTGAAGCACTATTTTTCTGCCTATCGTAATCGGATATGAGAACTTGCTTTGTAGACAAAAGTGAGCTTTATAGAAACGCCCATATGAAGTTTTGGAAATAATGTGACGACTCCGAAATATTTATCTTTTCATTATTTTTATCTAAACTCCGAAGTTTAGGTCACTTTGAACTTCACTACGAACTTAGAGTCGATGTTATCACTTAAATTTTTCTGATCAAGCATCTTAAATATTTTTAGTTGTCAATAGTTAATAATGTGATTTCAGAGACGATGGTCTGCACTGGCTGCTGCGCAACCCTGGATCACATTGTCACGTACTTGTTTAAACAATTGTCTCAAAAAGGTAATTTTTTGAGGATCAGAATATTCTGGAGAACTTGAGGTTCAATACGTTCAGTCTGTGAATCGAAATTTTTGTTAAAAATTTCCGAAATTTTGAATTTGTAGAAAATTTCAAGAATTCGAATCGAACGACTTTCAACATTTCAAAGTATTAAAATACATTAAAAACTTGCGAATATTCACAAATTCCTATAATTTCAACAATTGCGAGTAATGTCATTAATTATAAAAAGAAGCAGATGATTCATTCCAAATAGATTTTCATTACTTTTTACTATATGTGTCTGCTGTCTTTCAGCTGGTGTTTATCCTGGTAAGAAGAATTCAGCGGTATCTTCTGGTGGTGATTTATTTTTGCAAGTGCTCAAGCAACATCCTGAGATACTTCAGCAAATATTGAGTACAGTGCTCAATGTGATAATGTTCGAGGACTGTAGGAATCAGTGGAGTATGTCGAGGCCTCTTCTGGGACTTATCCTGTTGAACGACGAAGTAATTTACTTTACTCATATTAGTCTTTAATCCCGTTATTTTCTATCTCAAACTTTTTTTCTTTATTTCTTTTGGAACACGTTTATAATTCTTGATATAGGACATTACAAATACATTAACCATTTTCCAAAGTCCTAGAAATATTTTTAACATGATTTTTTATCAGGAATTGATTTGTTTTACTTTCTTGTAAATTACAGTATTTTTTTTTCTCGTATAGAAAGTATGAAACAAATTTTTCTTTTTGTGCGAATTCATCGTGAATTTTTTCTGGATGTGACTACATTTTTGATTAGTGAATAATCATTCATAATTGAACGTCATAATCGTTACAACTTTTTGTTACAGTACTTTACTCAACTACGGGAGAATATAATCAGGAGTCAGCCAGTTGATAAGCAAGCAGCAATGGCACAGTGGTTTGAGAATCTTATGGATTGTATTGAACCAAATTTACTCACGAAAAACCGTGACAGGTAATTGTTATAAACGATTCACAGAATCTCAATACTGATTATGCTTGGGGCAATGTTGAACCTTGAAACACCGAACTGGTTCTATTACTCCACAATTACTTTTTTTACTTACTCTCGGAAGTTCGATACCTCAAATGTAACTTCACCAATTTATTTATGCTTGATATTTTATCAACCTGTCTTTTACTTTTATATACGGAAAGAGAAAATGGAACCGACCGCACAATTAGTAACCAAATTATTCATCGAGTATTGACTTCATTACACAAGAATAATATTTAGCTCCTCTCACTTCCCTTCAGAAAACGGAAATAAATCTTCAGCTGAAGTGATAGCACAGTGCTGTATGCAATTAAACGATTTAATATCAAAATCTGATCTTTTTCACTAAATCTATAAAAACATAGAAATAAAATGGAAATATGTAAATAACTTCCATTCGAAATTTATAGTGGACCTCCATAACATTAATTTAATTGTCTGTCATTTTATAAATAATTTTCTCACATTGTGTTTTCAAGTAATCAACCATGAAATTTGTATACACGTGCTTTGATGGCGTTCCATCAGTTACTATTCAACTCTTTTATTCATTTATATTATTTCGTTATTCAGTTATATTATTTCGTCACTTAATTTGAACGAAAAAGTGACTAATAATTATCGTTTCCCGTCCTTAAATTCTACTTCTTTATATAAAATTTTTCGTTTCTCATTGCCACTTAAACTTAATTTTTTTATTTCAGATTCACTCAGAACCTTTCCATGTTCAGAAGGGACATAAATGATTCCCTCAAAGGACCAAACATGTCATCAAATACTGCCAACGACATGATGACCTCGTAGTGTTGCTGAAAGCGATAAAACACACTAGCGCCATCAACGATTTTCCGATTTAGAGATAATCCAGTGAAATTGGCTGTCAGGAGAGAATGAAGAAAATAAATGAGAAGAATCATGAGAGAATGAAGAGTTAAATAAGTAGATGAGCGTATGCATTTGAACAGTATGTCTTCGATAATTGGCGAGCAAAAGAAAATTTTTATAAATTTGGACAATTTCATTTAGCCTTTTATAATGGGAAATGAAGAAAAAAAAAGCACTCCCTTTTGTTCATTTAGATCCAGTACAATTTAGCAAACTATCTCGTGGGGTGATTAATTTAGCCACAAAGAGTGTAGAATAAATGTTTATGTGTTTGTGTAAGACTTTGCGGCCTTAAATCGCTGTTTGTGGCAAAGTTAAGTGGAATGTGTGTGAATATGCAAAGCTCTCGCACATTTTCCATCGATTTTTTTTATTTTTTCGGAAAGACTAAGAAAAATTATTAGCGAGATTTTCAAGAAGCTGATAAATGAAAATAAAGAAATAAAGTAACAATGAAGAAAAAATACGCGTTTCTTAGTACGGGATTTATGTGTATGATGTAAATGGAAGATATCATTAAAAGTAACATTTAAGAGTGCTCAGTTCTTGTTGTAATAAAAAAACTTTTAAAAGAACAATTGATAATTCACTGGTAATGAGACAGGTTTTATTTTTCTATTCTATCTGCATTTCTTAACTATGGAGTTGAGTCGAATATTCATTAGTCGAATAACTACATCCATTTGTGAACTAGGGCCAGTTTTCGGTTAGTGAGCGCCAGATTTAACTTTGATGTTGAGCCTTCTGATTGGTCGAAAATTTGACTCCGGCCAATCACAACGCTTGACTTTAACTTTAACTCCTGATTTCTGATTAACGACTGTTAACTTGACCAAGAACGTGACCCTCAGAAGCTAAAGATGGCGCTCACCAATCAAAAACTGGCCCTTACTTTAAGGTCGTATAGGTTAATTCCTTCTTTAATGGAATTGAATAAATTATGGCTAGCGTTTTCAAAGCCACTGACTCGACATGAGGGTGCCACTCTGTGAAAAATTCATGTAGTTTTTATTACCCTACGTTGTCGTCATTTTCATGTGTTGACAGAAATAAACGCCTACACACATCTACGCTATTAGGTTTAGACAGCGTCACCTCCAGATCATCAGGGTATGTATACATGACAAGGTAAAACCTCCAAACTCGAGTGCCAAGTGCATAAAGTCCTGTGGCTAGGCTAGGGTATTATTATATTTATCGTCCCTCAATCCTCTCCCAGACATGTCAATATTTCCAGAGTTCCCTAAGCCGAAAATCCTATAGTAAAATGGGGAAACGAAAGAAACTATCGATATATATCGACATTATCGAAAACCGTAAGACCGAAACCGACGCGCCACCAGTCAGCGCGGCGGAAAAAGGAAATGCGCGTGCGCAGCACGCGCCACCGGACTCGTGAAGCTTTAGAAAGAAAAGATGACATTTCTAAAAAAAACATTGTCAAGCGCTCCATGTCCCATATTTGTTTATAGCCGAATTTCCAGTTTTTAAATCATCCATGAGATGGGGGAGAGATGACAAACAATTATAGCTACTAAATATAGCGTAATACATGTGATAGCACATTGGTGCTTCCAACATTGTGTTGGATTTTTTGAAATTCGTGTTGGTATCCTGTGGGGGTGTAACTCAGTGGTAGAGTGTCTGCTTCGCATGCTGAAAGTCCTGGGTTCAAATCCCAGCTCCTCCAAAATCTTTTTTTTTTTCGTAATCATGGAATTTTCACATTGCAATCGAGGTACTTTGATTGAATTAGCCAACTTTTTTGTTACAGAGTATTTAAAATTAGTTACAATACTGGGAAATTTGTGGGTTGTGTACGACCTTTTGGTAGAACGAAATTTTCAGATAAATTCCGGAGTTTCCGTATTGAAAATCTTCCAGAAATGCCATGAAAATGATGAAAAACTGGCGTAGATAATTCTCAAAAATGCATGCAGATGAAAATTAGGCTCAAAAGCTTTGTCAAGTCTATTGACCAACTGTATATAGTCGTCCGTGAAGAAGCGCACGTCTCTTCCCTCTTTCCACTTTTCAATAATTTTACGCTTGTTGATATTTTTCAATTTTGAATTTTATGACCTTCGTGAAAACTGAAAATTGAAAATTTTTGAAAATATTTTTTTTTCTTGTTCGGTTCTGTTTCCGAAAGTTTTTTAAAATTTTTGATTTTTTTTAATTTTAAAATTTTTGAAATTTCAGAAAAATTTTGGAATCTTTGAAATTGCAAAATTTTGAAAAATTACAAATTCGAAACTTCCTGATATTTTCAAGATTTGATTTTTTTGTAATTTTCGTAATTGAAATTTTTTTTGAAATTTTCAGAATTTTCAAACCCTCGAAAATTTTTTTAGTCAGATTTTTCGAATTTACAATATCCCCGAAAATAAGAAGAATAAACGAATTAATTAATGGAATTATTGATTTTCTGATAAAACGAATACTAGAAATTGATAACGAGCAAAAGACTGCATTCTGAGAGCTTCTTAAACTCTATTAATGAGTATGAAAAGTTTTGAAAATTTTTGAAAATTTTTGAAAATTTTTAAAATTTTTTGAAAATTTTGAAAACTTCTGAATATTTTCAAAATTTTTGAAAATTTTGAAATTTTGAAAATTTTGCAAATTGAGAAAATTTTGAAAATTTTGAAAATTGAGAAAATTTTGAAAACTTTTGAGAATTATTGGAAATTTTTGATAATTTTAAAACTTTAAAAATTTGGATTTTTTTCAAAATTTTGAATGTACAAAATTTGGAGATTTGCCAAATGGCAAGCAGTAATAAAAAAAAAACAATAAAAAAAAATTGCTGCGAAAAAATCTGCAAATTCAATATCTCCTCATTTCTTAATAATCATAAAAATTTCCGAAAAATGTTTTTGCAATGGACGTTCTGAGGGAGCTGCGTAAAAATTCGGAGTGAATGGAAGATATCCGTTGACTATCATCGAAGAGCCGGGAAAATCTGCTACTAAGGCCCGGAGGTCTCTGCTATCCTCCCCTACACAATCGAGTATTGTAGCTACGCAGATTTTCCGTTGTGGTCCGGAGACACTGGAATTGGATTTTTTATTTATTTGTATTTATTTATTAATCATTCATGGATTCATTCATTTATTAACTTCCTTCCCGATCTTGAATGAAGTTAATGTCTTGGGCCCGAAAAGCGAAATCGGAAATTTTACCTGATCTCGATTTGTGTTTCCTTATACTCATTCGATAGAATTCCGCCTAACTTAGACCTGATTAGATTTTGAACATAATCGACCCAGCGGTTTTTTAGATATTAACAAATTGAATTGTTTATATCGCTGCATCGTGAGAACGGTTGAAGATACGAAACAAATTAGTTAATGGAAATTGTTTCACACACAAAAATACATATTTGATGTGGTATAACTTTTTTTGCTAACACCGAGAGTTATTTGTTATTAACAAACTCAATTGTTTAGATCTCTCTGTGGCGAGAACGGCAAATCGTTTCACACGTAAAAATATACATTCGATGTTCCATGACTTTTTTTGGCCAACACCCATAGTTAATTGTTATTAAGAAATTTCATTGTTTATCTAACTACTACATATTGAGAATTACCGATTTATTTAATATTTGGAACATCTGAAAACAACAAAAAAAGTCCATTATTCGATACATGAACCGAAATTTTGGTTATAACATATACGCTACGCGTAATTTTCGACAGTTTTTTATTAATTATTAATTAACGCCACAAATTTGAGATGATACATTTTGAAGGAGTAAATTTCAGATCATTAGCGATCGATTGGTGCATGTTTCATCGACTGCGGCCCGATTCCCCATACCAAATCTAATTTGACTGGACTAACAGGTTTCTTTATGGGAAAGAGAATACTTGACGGAAAATATTGCATTGCAGTTTTATGTAAAAAAACTTGGTGACACGAGTACCAACGTTTTTGCTCATAGTTTCCGGCTCAACTGCATTCATGAGGTGTAGCGGAAAAAATATATACCCATACATATACACATTGGAAAGTTATGTGTCTGACCCCTCGGACCATACCCACCTCTCATCTATGCTAATTTACGGTTATATTACGGTCTTTACAGTGTCTTCCCGAGTCAAGTTTTTGAACCTTATGCGAACCTCAATACTCTCCGTTTACCCTCATTTCGACCTCTTCGTCGGATCAGTTCTCAAATTCGAGGTTGCAGTGAGGTCTCACTTAGTTTTCAATCCTACTGAGGCCTCAAAATCCACTTTTGAATGCCAACTTTTACATCTTTGCGGCCCAAGATATGAGATCACTACAATTCAACTATCATGGATGAAGTTGATGAAGGAATTCGATCCGTCTGCACCGATCAATGACAACACCGGAAAAAGTTTTTTAAGGGAACCTCATGGTCCGAAAAAAACAGGCCACTCATATGCGGAATTCCGCGGACCCGGGCAAACTGGAACACCGGATGAAATGGAACAAGAAGAAACATCGTTATGTTTTATGACACATTGAATAAGTTCTTTTCATTCATTTGACCAAAAACGTCGAACACTGCGATGGAGGAAATATTTCTTATATGATTTATATTTGGCATTAAGTTTTCCGCGCATGCGTGGTGAAGGCCACATTTAAAACCACAAACACAATGCTTCGAACTGATCTCTATATCGAAGCCCACACATTTAGTTAAAGATTCCAATGAAAATGATATTTCAGGCATTGTGAATTTCTTTCAAATTTCCAATGTATTCCCTTCTGAATCGCAACTTCTTCACAACCTAGTGTTCTTTATTTGATCATAAGAAACAATTCCGTATAGTAATTAGGCATACTGAGAGCAAAATGTGGTAATATGGACGGAATTGTCGGTAATTCAAACGCAGTTTTTGAATAGTGCCAATGAAATAATTAATGGAGAAGAAAATTATATGTCAACGTTTCAATCACAAGGTTCCGTCATATGAATGAAATAATATGTCAAAACCAAACTTTAATTGTACGCAAATTTGGATTGAACACATAATAGTTTGTTTCAGTTATCAATGTTAGACCGTTGTTTGAATAAACTCCGTTTCGTAGAATTGAAACGAGTTTTCTTGAATGGAGTATGGCTCATTTTTGATGACATAGGGTGACAGGACCAATGCCCGTACGGTAAAAAATCTGCCCAGTCCTCGCACAACTCCAACTAGTATTCATTATTATTCAAGAAATTTTCTTAAAAATGACATTTTCGATTTGAATTCCAACAAAATCATTAAGTTAGGATATTTTAGTAGTGATTAAATTTTTTTAAGGGATTTTCAAACTGCTAAAAAAAATAAAATTGTTGGCAGCAACCACAAATGGCTGCCGAACCGCAGACTGACACGTCCCCTGTCGCCTATTGGGTGGACCGTTTCATTAGGGGCACAATGAGCACGACCAGACTTTTTGGTCATTTACTTAATTAAGTGCTCAATTTTTCCCCCGCGATCAAGTGTTTTTTCATTATTTATACTTTTTCTATGCTGAACTCCCGCCTTACATTAAAATACCTAACCGTTATATTTTGAATCCCTCATCAAAACCTACAAGACCCTTAATCGTGCAGGTATTGGTTCCTTCACCCAATTTCGTTCATGTTTGTGTTTATGAAATTTGCTTTTTAATGCAAAGATTGAAGAGTCTAATCGATGGATACCGTAGTGGCACCAGCTAGCGGCTCCTACCCAGTTCGCCGACCCCCTAGCTGCTTGCGGTGAAATTATAAACAAATATGGTATATATAGGTTTGAACGACCATTTTTTTTGTTTACATCGTATAATTCGCCTAATTTGGCATAATTACATATATTGAATCACTCACTTCGGGGAGAGAAAACTGTAAATATTGTAATTATTTGGTGCAAGCCCTCAACCATTCGCCGTTTTTGGAGTTATGTAGTGTATAGTCGCACTTTCGAGGTGGGTTTTCTTAAGGATTTGGAGACAGAATGTCAGTAAATCCTTGATGTTTATGAATTTATTTAAATTCAATAGTACTTTGTGCATCAATTTGTTAAGAAAAAAATTGAAAAAATAAAAAAATATGAGGGCCGGGATCTGGGTTAGCGAAATGGTATGTTGGAACAGTTCAACCGGACAGCTAGATTTTCAACTTTTCAATCTCACTATTGCCATTATCAACATATTTAGATAAATGTTTCAATGGACAAGATAGCGAATCATCAATTAAATTTATATGGAATATATTTAAAATATTCTCAACCTAAAGTATAGAGACGAGGCGGCAAAAATTTGAATAAAGAATTTGCAAAATTTTGCAAAATCAATTTTTTTAATACAGTTCCCTACATTATCTGACGGAATCGACTCGTTAGAGGTTTTCGCATAACTTTTCCCCCCAATAATTTTCTTTATTAGAAAAAGAAGAACAAAAAAATGGGAATGAGGGAAATACTACTGGCCATGGAAAAGGACACGTATTTTTCTATATTTTAGATCAACAACTACAGGTAGCCAAAAACTACGCTGCAACAATGAGCATTCACAACATGCTCTCCATTCATTTTGGGGGGACGCGAACTGCTCCCATCTTGTCCGCCAACTGCGCCTGATTCATTTTAGACGGTCAGGAGCTGCTCCCGGACAGTATATTTTATATTTTACATATATTTAATTAAATTCTAACCTTTTGAATGGAAATTAAATTTTTTTCTGACACAAAAACATTCAAATTCACACTTAAAAATCGAAACTTTATATTTTATGAGCAAGAAATACGGGTAATACGAGGTTTAGGAACGAGTACCCCTTAAACGGCTGGGAACTGGTGCCACCACGGTATTCGGTTGATTTTCAGGATTCTGCCTTGTTGGAACACTGTTCCGTTGAATCTGGAATTTTTCTCTCAGTGTAAAGATGAAGAGTCTCGATGAGTAATGGCTTCACCTGGGTTTCGATAGTGTCGACTTGTCTCCCAATTCGTTGATTGATGTCCGTCCCGACCCATTGATAAGCACTTGAGCAGCAGGAGACATGGAAATTTCTAGCCCAGTCTAGTCACTCCTGCGGCACTAGTACTTAGGAACAGGATAGGGTTAGTCGCCTCCCCCCCCCCCCCCACCAATAAAACAATTAAGCCCAAATAAATTGACAATGGTCCATCGTATTTAACAAGATCAACGCAGGTATAAGTCCTCAGGAAACGTGACTACAGTTGACCACTGGCATCACTTGAACCGATCTCATTGAACCTATCTCGTCCATTGAATTGCCCGCCTACGTCTTACCATTCATTCCGTTCATTTCTTCTTCGTGTATCCACACCCATCATGCTTCCCCCAAGTTCCTGAAATTATATTCGCCTTTAGTAATGAGTCTCATTGTTCCAGGAATGAACAAAAAAAATGCCCACTTCAATGCTCTGATTTTTAAAAAAAAATTTCATATAGATATAGAATGTGCAATAATCCGTGACGAATGTCAGTGGTTATATATATATGTGAAGATATATATTTTGTGAATGAGCCTCTCTGTACTGGCTACTGTCATCGGCCAAACTACTGTCTGCAGTTGGTACACCCACTGAAAAATGTATTCTTTATATCTCATCGCATCTCCCTCATTGCCTCTTGAGCTCTCGCTGAGAGGAAATCATGCATTGGGGCCAGTGTATTCAGTCTGCAATAATGTTTATTATTAGATAATTCTACGATTCACCACTTGAATTACTGATATCACTTTCTGTTAAATACAATTTGTGTAATTCGTCATTGAAAAACAAGAGGATTAAGTCATCTCTCGGTCGGATGCTGCAGTGGATTTTGGGGGGCGGGGGGAGGGGGGAGGGGAAGTGGAAAGGGGGCGAGAGGGTCTGGGGCAGAACAAAAAAAGCTCCAGAGGCAGAACTTCAATTAACGCTAATTCCCGCTAATGCAACTTCTGACTCTCTTCGGCTAAAACTGAGAATGTACATTAAATTTTATATCTCGCTTTATTTCACCGTAATGAAATAAAAGTTTTTTGCGCCAAATAATTTTATAATGATTTTACTTTGGTGAATTTCACTTCGGGCATTATTCATGTATCGTAACTACATGGGTCAGTGATGTGACAGTGGTAATGTATGTTTGCTATCGTAAACCATTGAATGCCAAGGGGTCAGGAAGTCAATGAGATAAGAAAATGTATTTTTGTATTTTTAGGTGGCGACAAGAAGCCTCAATTTCTCTGTTTTTTTTTTTTCTACTTTATTAATTGCAATTTAACTCACAACATATTTTCTTTGCGCGATGTAAGAAATTCAGCCGTTTATACACACTGCAACAATTGGAATAATAAAACAATTTGTGATTTCAATTCACGGTTATTTAAATTCACTTCTGGATACTACTGAATTCGAGAGTAGAACTAGCGGCTAAACCCCAAAATAGGACGTCACAATAACCGGAAATCCCACGACATTTTGAACCAAAACAAATAAATAAAGAAGTGTATATTACCTGGCTGTTATCCTCCCAGTAATTCCCACTTATTTTTTGATCCGGGGGGGGGGGGTCGAAAATAGGTGAAACTTTCGCGCCAATTGTCGCTAAAGCAAAATATTGTACTAAAAAATTGTGATAAATAATGGAGCAATATATGCGGCATGAAGAAGCACAAGATTGAATTGGCGACAGTGGAGCGACTGACTGACTCTTATGAAAAAAGTCAACGGATGATGATAGGCCGAGAGAGAGCGGGGGGGAATTTTTCAAGACGCGTGTAAAAAAGCTGGCTTAAGCCTAAAGAAGGGGAAACGCCGGTCTGTGTATCACTCTGTTTGGCCGTCAGCCTCCCAAGATCACGTTCGTATTCAATTTTTTCGGTCAGAAAAAAAACGGATAGAAAAAGTCACAAAACACTTGTGGGGGGGGGGGGGGGGTGGATGCGAAAAGAAAAAAAAATTCTACTTCAAAAAAATTGAAAAATTTTGGACATGTGTGTAGTAAAGTTGTGTGCGTATTTTTGCAGTATATCTCGAAATTAAAAGCACTTGGCATAAATTCCATAAGACCATTTTTTATAGATAAAAATAATATCTATAAAAAATATCCGCGCTAGATTTTGAGATACTCACGCAAAATTGAAAGTCGACTTATCCAACATTTTTTTACCACTTCTGTACAGAGAATATAAAACGCGCTATAAAACGTGCACACATTTAGCAGTAATAATCATCACGTTGACGTGCCGGCGTCAATTCCTCGACTGAATGATAAACTAGTCTTGATTGGCTTAATATAGTGCGTCGGTTAGTCTAATTGGCTCGCTCTTAGCCGCGCGGGAAATGATTGGTCAATTTAATCCTAGAGCCCAGTGCGATGCATTAAGCATTCAACCGACGTTCACTCTCTATTAACGGCCAGGCACATATGATCGTCGCACAAGAGTCAGGAGGCGACCTAAGAGGACAAATCCAGCTTAGCCATAGAGGTACCTACCCCCATGAGCTTCGGCACATCTTCCGTAACATACGCATGGACAAAAAGCCCCCTTACAATACATCTCCTTTCTTCTCCTTTCTTCTTTTATTTTTCTCTTGGGTGCCGGCTTCAAATCAATTTACCAATTGAAATCACAGTCTATCTGAGAGATGGCTTCAATCACAAAGAAACGTCAAATTATCGTTCATAAGATGTGTATTGTCAACGTTATTTTATTATACAATTCACTGAATTAGAGGAATTATTTTGAGCACTTTGCAAATTGTTTTAGTTGTTTTTTTTGGGGGAGGGGGGATTGGGGTACAATTGTGTCATTGATAGGTTATAACAGGGTGAGGGTACATTCTTAATAAAATAGGATTCATGTCAGAATGGATGTCGGGGTCTGACTACACGGTCATTGCGGCCGATAATTTGACATTCTGTCGTAAAATATTACAATAGTACATTTGGACACGAGGGCGGAAACAAGTTTTCTGGCCACTGTGAGGTTGAAAGACGAGCCGAAGATGAGTTTTGCAACACGGGAGACAGAGAAGTTACTTCTGCAAGTGTGTCGAACAATATTTTTTGATACACTGTGCGTGGGCAGGGTTTTACATGAAATTCATGGTAATCCTTCTTCAATGTTATTGAATAGACAAAAGGAAATCCGTAAACCATTAGTTCGTGACGTTACATGAGGTGCGCTGGTGTTTCTATCCTTTCCATTGGCTGCTACCGCTTGAGTCACGGTAAAGACGGCTCGTGATTGGCTGTCGCGGGCAGAGTTACTTTCTTGACGTCAGAGCTCTTCTCGGGTGGATTGAAAAACAGGCGTTTTGTATATTTGATATGGGAAAGAAAAACAACGAAAACAATTGTTCACTAGTCTTGTTTCTCATTGTAGGTTATATACTTTCAAAAAACTAAGATGAAAAAATAGATGCATGTTACCTATTACCTATTAGAACACAACGCATTTATGAATGTAACTTCATTTGATTTTTTAATGGTCGTGATTGCAAGAAACAGTACAAATGGCTATTGATCGGGAGTTATCTGCCAGGTATATGCAATATTTGTATTCTATGGTAACCACTAGCATATTTTTACAATGAAGGACTAAACCACTCAAACGAAACAACAGGACAGATACAAAGTTTTACACAGTGTTCTTATGTAATTCTTTCCTCTCCAACTCGGTATTTGGTCGATCGTGAATCGATTATTCCAAAATCTGGATCCATCTGTACTTGAAACGTAATGGGCATACTGCACAAGTCGATTCCACAATCGACCGAAGCTCGACCGGTTGCTGATTCCCTAGACCTAAGATTACCTCTCACAATTATTAACTTCCCGATCTAGGGAAGTTATTGTAATGACCCCGAAAATGAAAAGTGCCAGATCGATGAAATTTTCACGTTTCTCGACGTTTTGCATCATCCTGAAGTGATTTCAGAGAAGTGTCTGCATGTGTGTGTGTGTGTGTGTTCGTCCGTATGTGGCCAAATTTTTCCTTTACGATTTCTCGGAAACGGATCATGCGATTCGATTAATTTTTTGTTCAATCGTTGCGTCTCCGTGTAGCTGATTAGATTTTTCATCGAATCCATCGAGTAGTTCCCCTGTTTTTGAGAAATTCATGTTGAGTAAAAATCAAAAATAGTGATAATGAACGTTCATTCACACAAATGTTGTAATCCAGGTACTCAATGTCACAGTTGAAAGATATAAGCATATTTTATAACTGATTAAATTTTGAGTAAAAGTGGTCCAGTACTTATATTGTTATTAACAATGTCAATTGTTTATAATGTTCTACTGCATAAACTATTAGAGTTAGCGCAAAATTCATATAAGAAAAGTTGTTCGCCATATAAAAATACGTATTTTATGTAGAATGCCTTTTTTCGATAATTTTCATAATTAAGGAGGTATAGCAGTTTCCACAATTATGTATGTAATAAGTGAACGAATGGACGCAGCGCTGTCATGGCGGTCCCAATCGAAGCGTTTTCATGCAAAATCGAGCGGATCACATTTTGGATGGCATTCGCGCAATATATGCAACGTTATTAGCAATTGCAAATGTTGATACTGTTCCACTAGGTAAAATATTCAAGTTTTTGTTTTGCAGCCGCATCCTTATTGGCGTCACACTCTCACTCAAGTAACACGCATAAGTCTCATCCTCATACTCACCATGCGTCTACTCAAGTATTCATAATTATCTGCTTCATAAATGAATCAGTTTGGAATTCTCAAATACGCATGTTTTCGTTATGATAATAACAGGGATCACACTGATTAACCGTAGTATATTGGAGGAGAATAAATTTAGTAGGTTGTGCTGAACAACCAAATCGGGAAGTTTTGTTTGTGCCCCGAGTGGGGCACACACCACTAGTTTCCTTTTCATCTGCTCCTGTAAAACATTTTGTAGATGACAACATATTATCCCTGAAGATGGTCATAAATGTATGACCAAAACGTCGGAATAAACTGGAATTTTAAATCTTAACCTCAAAATGACTGACCGCAAAGGCCAATTAAACCAAACATTAATAACAACGGTCAATTAAATAAAATAATAATTGAATATAGTGTAGATAGCAAATGACGTAAAAAACTCATATATGATAAGCATGATTAATATTACCAAATTGGTACACTGGAAGCTGTCCAGGCATTCTTCTTAATACCATTATCACACTTCTTTCCTTCCAATTGGTCATTCCTATATTAACGAAAATAATTTCCTCGGGTTGACGACGATTCGTGCCCCAGCGTGGAAAGTAATTGTGCCAAGGTGAATATCATCAATTGGATCACCTACGGCACTACTACTTAGCACGCAGATCCACAATTTGACTGAAGTAAAGCGAAGAGAACAATCAACTTTATACTGTTCTTGGAGATAAGAGAATTGTCAGTATTTTCCGAGTAAGCGGTAACGAAGTGTATCGCGAAACTGTACTTTTCGAGCTTCTTTAACCTCTTTCCTTCAATAAGAAGTTCAAAAAATTTTTGGCGCAAATTTAGAGACCCGCCTCAGATTATCTCAGTCACCCTTATATTAGTCAAGTGTCAACAATTTTAACTGGAAAAATCAGCTGTAAAAAAAAATTTTACCAGCGATAAATAATTAAGATTTAATTTATAACACTTTCTGTAATATTTTGTAAAATTTTCTCGAGTCGTTAAAAACCCTGGTCGACAGCGACCTTAAATAAAAATCCTATAGTAAGAAGGAGAGGCGAAACTATCGATACATATCGAAATTATCGAAAACCGTAAGACTGAAACCGACGCGCCACCAGTGAGCGCGTCGGAAAACGGGAATGCGCGTGCGCAGCACGCGCCCCCGGACCCGTATTTTAAAAAACAAGAATTCTTACGAAGAAATAGAAATAGGTTGCATAGTGGCGCTGTTTTGCTATTATCAAAAAATGCATGCATTTTTGAATGTGTGAAAATAAATTCTCCCTATGAAAACAATTATTTGAATTTTTTTATACTGAAATAATTCGTTCATTTATCTTTGTTAATTGCAAGTATGTACTACAAATGGACTGCAGGTCAGATCGCGATTTTTGGCGAATATTTTATTTCACTGCCCAATATTTTATTCCACACCGTGAATTATGGCTCTGTTTTTTTATTCTGACTGCGATTCGTTCAATTTCCCGAACTTTGGGACGTTATTTCGTATTAGCGTAGTTTGCATAATGGAAGGCATATCCATGAACACTTCTTGGTTAGTGAGCGCCATATTTCATTTTACCGCTAAGGCTTCTGATTGGCCGAAAGTTCAACTCCCGCCAATCACGACTTGACTTAACCTTTAACCATGGTTAGCTAACCGAAAAATTGGTCCTCAGAGATTACAGTATTTTTTTGTAAATAATTACAATTGATAAAGGTTATCTGCTTTGAAATGTCGTTCCCTTCGTGGGAACCATACTCAGAGAAATATTTGTTGTGTTTCGGTCAAAGTTTGAGGGTTCAATTTCCCAGGAAGATAAAGTGCAGGTTCGACTTGCGAACGCATCAACGAGCGTTTATAAACCATCGCCCATTATTGCGGTCACAAACCGAAACAGCTCCAAAATACTTGACTCATTGCTGTTTGCACACGATTATCTCAGGCTTCTTCCTTTAGTTTACCAGAGATGAAGTGGAAAAAACATACATAACAAATGGAATGTGTGATAGATATCTGTGAATGAACCATGGGAAATGTGGGTGGAGTGTCGAATGCACAATTGTCCTTTCGCGTCTCTGAAAAAGCCCATTGAATTCATTTCTTTTTGGCCGAAACCACCATGCGGGTTCAGTGATGGTGACTGTTACTAATTCGAGGGGAATTTGTGAGGTGTCAGCTGAATGAATGTCACGATAGACTCGGGATCACAGCTCAAAGAAATTTTTACATTGGTCAAAATGATAATCCAAAATGTCGGGGACAATAGGGACCTTCCATAATTTTTTGACTTTCGATTAATCGATTTTCCATCACATTACATTTGCAACATTTTTATTACAAAAACTCTATCTGTGTGTTATTACAGTACAATTATGGTAAACTTAAAAAAAATATACGGGATGTGGGTCTGATCCTCTACGGGTCGAACCAATAACTTCCCGATCGTTCCCCCGTATATGTTATATACAAAATTTCGGTTCATGTCTCAAATTATGAACTTTTCAAACTTTTTAAAATTTCCAAATAGTAAAAATTTTTATGAGTTTTCAAATGAAAAAAGATTTTTCAAAAATATAAACTTTTTTGCAATGGAGTTAGATAAACAATGCAATTTGTTAATAACAATTAACTATGGGTGTTAGCAAAAAAAGTTATAAAACATCAAATGTGTATTTTTACGTGTGGAACGACTTTCATTAAACACTTTAGATAGAGCGATCTGAACAATCAAATTTGTTAATAACAATTAACTATCGGTGTTAGCAAAAAAAGTTATACAACATCAAACATGTATTTTTTGTGTGTCGCTGGGTCGATCATGATCAACATCTAATCAGGTCTAAGTTAGGCGGAATCGTATCGAATGAATATAAGGAAACACAAATCGGATAATTTGTTCAAGAGAAATCGTTCGACAAAATTTTGTTCACATACGCACACACACATTGCTCAGTCTCATTTTGCTCAGAATGGTCGGAAGCGTTTCTAAGGGTCATAAAACGTGGAGATCAGGTGAAATTTCCGGTTTCGATTTTCGGACCCATAACAATAACTGCCCCCAAGATCGGGAAGTTAAAAAAACGCGAAATGTAACCGATGTTCCATCACGAAATTGACACATCTCATACCATACGGGAAAGAATAGATTAATCTATTGCCCATTCAAACTGCATTCACTCCTCAAATACTTATCCAAAAATAATGAGACAGCCATACCTTACCTCGCAAAAGCTACTGTCACGACAACCCGACTAACTGAAATTAGTAATATTTTCCAACTGTTACAAACGTGTACCAGTCGTCAAAACGAGCCAAATGTACCCCGTGGAGAACTGAACCAATTGCCTCAATACCAAAGTGAGTACGAATGATAAATGAAAAAAAGTCTAAACGGAGTTTACATCAGTTTACACATGCACAGGTGTTTTCTGCTTGATCACGTGAGACGAGGAATCGCATATGGAGTTCGTTACACAGATGCTTCGCTAGCTTGATGTTTCGATGAATATATTAATCCAGATATGTCTCCTGCACAAGTGTTGAGACTAAATAATTATAAATTTCGATTAAGTTTGAAAGTTTTCCTCACTTCTCATCATGATGAGTTTGTTCGATTTAGGTGGTTACGAATTTTGTGGTGACAAAAAGAGTTATTCTTTTGACAACTCATTTTCCAAAAACAACTCAACTCAGATAAAATTTCCGGCTGTAATATTTAATTTGTATGTTTTAATGACACAAGCCCGAACGCGCGCTTTGCGCGCTGCATTACGCTGTGCAACTTGAAGTAAAAACAATTCTTTTCCGAAGTTGAAGGTACTGTTCATCATCGATTCCGAATAAATGAGAGCTTTCAGTTTTCCAATTTGGAGCAGCCACCTTTTGTTTTTTCTGTAATTATCGCATACATATAAAATTTTCAACACTGGACAGAATAAGTAAGACACTCGAAACTTATAAAACTACATCAGTTATGACAACTCGAACAATTGTCATACTTTTGAAAACTAAACTCGAATCGATATCGCAAATATCGACATTCGATTGTAATCCGTTGTTACAATTTTCGCCATAAAACGCCATTACGTTCTGCATGTCATAATTTTCGAGATATTTCGACTCTAACGATGTTCATTTATGTGTCAGTATCTTCTTGAATCTTCTTGAATGGGAATAAAGATAGAAACTACGATTGTCAGCGAAGGCGCGGCTGCGCGCGCATTTCGGCGGGAAAAAATTTTGAGATATATCGATTGTTTATCGATATCAGATGTATCTCCTTTTTATAGCACTAGTCCATGTGATGTTCGATTCCCATAATCGTTTTATTTACTTGATTGAAGCTCTCATTTCCATATAAGGACAGAGAGAGATAGAGACTACACTGTCAAGGAAGCGGTTGTGCGCGCATTTCAGCGTGACAGACTTCGAGATATTTCGATATTCTGACATTGTCTTTTTTATAATAGGATATATATATAAGGAGATCACGCCCGGGAAGACAAGGCGAGTATTGCGGGGATCGGATGGTTTAGGAGTCGATGATTGCCGACGGAAATTTTCTTTTCAGTTTTTCTATAGTGTCGACAGTATGTTTTGAGCTATTGGTTAGACATCACACTATGGAAAATGCCTCTTCATTTTGTGCACCACCGAATATGCAAACTTCAATGACGTAGAAAGTTACCTGTACACTGTGGGGTATAAATCTAATGGAAAAGTAAAATGAAAATGTATTGATTATTATACTTAATTTCAATAACATTTGATTTGACATGTAAGTAATTTTTCGTTATAACACTGTATTCAAGCTCATTGGGGATGAGTTGTCTTCCGCAGCGCGCGCGCGGTTCTATACATGTCTTCAGTACTTCAGAAAGTGACTCAGTCTGATCTTCATATAGATATGTCCTATAGTAAAAGGGAGAGACGATAGAAACTACCGACATATATCGAAAATCTCGAACACCGTAAGACCGGAACCGACGCGCCACCAGTCAGTGCGGCAGAAAAAGGAAATGCGGGTGCGCAGCACGCGCTACCGGGCTCATGAAAAAAATTACAATGATTTAAACTCCTGAAACTTCAAGTGTATTATCTCCAGATATAGACCATAAATCGGTGACATCACGAGTTGTCACATTGTATAGCTCCGAAAATCATGTCAAACGACGCTCAAATTTTTAAAATCATTTTAAGATCTTTCCAAGACTACATGATTTAAATTCAGTCATGAAACTTTAACCATACGCTCCGATAATGATCAAAGACACTTCTTTCGCGCAATTTTCATACATCATCAAGCACCATCAATCGGCGATAAAATGCGTTTTAACTCTGTATATCTTCAAATATTCCCAGAAAACTGTCTCAAAAATTTTGAGAATCGATTTGGGACATGCCCAAGACTATATAATCCAAATTATATCGAGTGCTGAGGAAGTACCTTAACGCAATAGCCAAGAGGGGGGGAAGGAGAAGCGTAGTCGATTCGAATTTTATTAAATTGGATAGAATGCGGTGCGTAGGCATAGTCGGCCGGATACACGTCGAATGAATCTCATCCCAGTGGGAGGAAGTTCGAATTAACTCGAGCCAACATCAAGCTTAGTCTCTGGGGGAACGACGCGTCATTCTCGTCGATGGGATTTATTTTTTTATCCATAATAAAGGATGATTCTGGAGCAAGATGGCAAAGCACATGTGACAATTGATGAATCAATGGTAGAGATGAAATTAATCAATGGAAATAAAATTTGGATGAATTTAATGGGGCTGAGGTAGGTGATGCTCATGAGTGCTTTAAACCGTTTGACCCCGTGGATTACACCGCACAACGAGGGGTCACACTACATAGCTTCATCTTGGTAGCGCTTCGTACAAATGACAATTCATATGTACACGTGGGTGTTAGTGCGCGAGGGACGAGGAGAAGTGAGATGATTTTATATTGAAATAAATGGATTGAAGGAGGATGAGCAAATGGTGACACTGAGGACACCATACATCGTTGTACTCTGACACCACGCGCAACCTCCGTCGACCCCTCAACTAATTAATCATTATCACGATCATCACAATCGATACAGGGAAATGGTGATTCTGGGTATCTTTGCTAAAACTTTTACGTAAAAATTTTAGGACATGATGTCTTCCTCAGGATGTCTGTAGCAATCAGAAAAAAAAATGTTCGGAAAAACAGATTTGTTCTCCATCTATACAGTGAACGTGTCAATACAACCGAATAATAAAAACATTTTTATTTGGAGTACATTGTGGCGTTTGAACGCATAAACGATTTTTATTTATTATTTTTTTTTAGTTATCCTCTTTCACAGATGATGTCGACTACACTGGGCTCCATTAACACCGGCTCCAGGCATCTGTGGACTGCACTTCCCAGTATTTCGTCGAGGAGAAAGTGGACCAAGCTGAGAACAGTAAAGAAATTGAACGCGTTATCTTGATTATTTAAGATTGAGGGAGTACGAGTAGCAGTGATGAAGGTACGCCCTCAAGAGTTGATTTATGAGGGAAGAATCGCAGAACTCCATATTCCTATTATCCTGGGAATATTCTATCTCTCTCTGTCGTTATATTCGGAGCTTCGACCAGGAAAATAAATCGATTATCGAAATTGAACTCGAAAACAGACAAGTAACAGCGTGTGGCCGCGTAGCGGCCACCCCATGAACTAATGATTGAAATAAACCAATACAAATTGGAATTGTATGTTTTTAAGCATGTCTCAACTATTGGGACTGTTCATAAGTTGTAAAAAATTGTGTTTTCAACAAAGTAGAAAATTTGAAAAATTCAGGAATGTATAGACCGATTAGAAATTTGAGAACTATAATAGGAAAATTTGTTCTATTTGTGGGGTCGGTGTCGCCGGAGTATCACTAAATGTGTTATTGTGGGAAGAGCGCCAAAAATGCAGCCATTGCGCCGAAATTTCTTTACTGCACTGCTCACTGTATTTGGAAACAGGTTGCAAAATATAACTACACATTATCGGCTGAATCATAACGAAAATTAGTGTTAAAGTGACTTGTTACACATGGAGGTAAATGAGCCGTCGATAAAGTTTCTGAAATTTCTACATCATCACTCAGCCGATAATGTTGGAAAAATGCTAAGCATCTAGATGTTCCATCTCACCCATGTAAAACAAGCAATTTTAAAATTGATGTTCGTTGTTATTTGGTCAATTAAGTATCTCCTGTTTCGCATAGAGTTCCCGACTGCGTTTCTTTAGTATTCGATCTCGTCAGAAAATCCTCAACGTGAAATTCTTACTTTAATATTCCTTGAAAATTATGAAAAATATACGCGAGTTCATCTTCAAATTTTTGAAGGTAAATAAAACCTTCGCACCGGACAGTCTGTACTCTATACGAAAGAGCAATTCTCTAAAAAAAAAAGCACTCAACTTTTTTCACCACTTAACTACAGACATAATAATTAAATTACTTTTCATCTGCGACAAAACGCCACAGATATAACTGCAGATAATGGGTGTCCACTTGAATCTGCTGGAGGCCAAATTTGCTGAATGTCCGAAGTCTCACGCACTCCAAAAAGGTCTGCAAATAGACATCGAGAGAAAAAGCGTTACAATCCACAGTCATATGATGGAAAAATAATTCAATTGGCTCAACACAGAAGAGTAGAAGATTACTTCGTTCGCGTTGCAAAGTGAATAATGGCCAAGTTATTTTACCATTGCGATTCAAACAACGGTACAGCACCTGCACCCTATTATACAAGTCTATCACGTGTCATAAGTGATGCGTTTGAACAATTTTAATGATTTTCACTCAGTAAGTACTGGAAATATTGAAAACAAAATTGTTGTCAATAGCCACGAAAAAACTTGTTTTTTTTTAATTGGGAATAAAAGTCATATATTGTAATATATAGTAGATTAATCAATTTTGCCTATTCTTCTTCTGACCAGTTACATTTAAAATACACGAACTTTAAAAAGGAATTGTAAATATTGAATAGTTGGAACTTTCCAAAAATTAAAAACTCGTCAAACTCCCAAAATTGCAAAAAAAAAAATTGTTCAAAAAATTGAAAAAAAAGATTGTTTTAAAGTTTGAAATATTCAAAAAAATTCAAAAATTGCAAAATGTTACAAATATTCCAAGAAGGGCACAGCAATCTTGTAGTACCTTATATTTTTACCATGATGTTCAATTTCGAGATGATACATATATGGGGGATTCGTAGGATTAAATACTTTAACCCAACATTACAGTATATAAGGGTGAAAAGGCTTTTGGATTACCTTCAGGCTAATTTTGATAATTCCCGTCAGTATCGAGGCTTTGTTAAACTGCACAGGTGCAAATATCTCGATCCTCTCTGAGAACAATTTGTGAATATTCGTGACGAGGGACGAATCCAGATGACTGGGATGACTGTATGAAGACCAATTGGAGCGATACTGGTGCCTTGAAACACTAAATTACAAAATTAGCGTTGAATTGACCTCGTAATAATACAAATCACTAGTAAAGCCTGACGCATTTGAGATGTCTTGATAATGTATAATGACAATATACTTCGTTGAATATATTTTGAACTATTTTTATTCCTTCAATATGTTAATACTGAGTTTTAGTTCCTTTGTTTCCCCTTTCCAGGTTATCTTAAACTATTTGTCTGAACTCCATTTTTGTCGTTATAAGTTTGATGATGAGTTGGTCAAATTTTACTTTGGATGAGATAATGTATAGTGAATGAGAAGTACAGCAATCAATCAATCAATAAAGCAAATATCGCGCGACGTGGAAAACTCAGTAGTTATCCCTTAAAATAATCACCTATGGGTCTTCCGGCTGCTATCGCTGCTTCTATCCATTTGCCCGTCATTATCCTCATACAGTGCTGCAATTTGGGAGTCAATGGCCGTTACATCCTCAACAACTCGTTTCATAACAGCTCTAACAGTTCTCGGTTCAATTGTATGAAGCCAATCTCGCGTCTCTACAGACTTTCTCAGCATCTGGGATACAGCCAGCCCCTGTAGTCGCACATAATGATTGAGCAAATCTTGAGCAGCTCTGTGAAACTCTACGCAGATGTCCTGTTCGGAAGTCAAAGCATGAATTGACGCAGAGTAATCCTGAATGCTGAACATCTCGTCGACAGTGCCCAGGAGGTAGTGGATGCTGCTCTCCTTAAAGTATTTGTTAACTTGGTTAAACAAACGGACATCGCATTTATTCATCATTTTTTATTATTATTTTGATTGATTTGGCTTCCTCGGTCCCTACCTCAGGCATTGTGAGGTTTTTCCTATATAGATATACTTGAAGAGTATATCTTTTTCAAACAATTTTTTTTAGAAAAATATACACTCTATTTATTCATAATTCGTCGGGAAAAATCAGTCATACCGATTTAGATATCGTTCAGACTAATGTAATTGTTTCAATAATTTAGGAAAGCATTTCGAAATTTCTAAGAAATGGTTATTACATTCATTGGATTATGTATGATTTGTTTGCAGTACCCGAATAGTAACAGAAAAAAAATATTTATCATCTAATTGATGCAATAAACGTTTCATATCAAGTCCAAAACTATAGCATCATTCATATAATTTTGATGAAGTACCTTGAATTCAATACACATTTTGCTCAGCAGTAACAATAATGTAGGTGGATATTTCGGAACATCCGAACTCGTGCAGAAGCCAGCTGCAACGGCAGTTAAATGATGTAGAAACCCGATCACTAGGCCCTCTCGAACCTCCTCAACACAGAATGCTTCGAAAAACTGTCCCCTCAGATTGAAGGATAAATCCGGCTGAAGAAAAGCAGATAGATCCTGCAGTACACCCTTAATTTTCTCGATTATCGGCATTACCAGGTGGGCCTGAAGCTCAGCCAATCCCCCATCACTATTTTCTGATGTTACTTTCGTGGCCAGGGTTTGACGAACTTTGACGAGAGTCTCATTCAAATGCTGCTTCAATGAATTCAGATGATTTCTGCATTGCTTCCTTCCTGCGTTCTTCACAATCTCAGTTCCTGTTACAGCAAAGTCTGCACTTGCGCAGAGAATATTCATCGCTTGGAGACGCCTGTGGAACCTGTCAAGAAATTCATATCAATAGTAAAACATGGAAGCTTTGATACGACCGGAAATCAAGCGTGAAACCTTGGCTTCCCTTGATTTACCAACCTGTCCAGGGCACGAACAAGCACTGCCGTATCTGATACTGTCTCCATTCTCTTTTTAGTTAAATCAAAGTATTTGTTCACATTGTTAGACACAAATTTGTCGAGTTGGATGGTGAGATGTGCCTCGCAGTCCAAGTCTTCGTGGGCATCATCGTGCGATAATATCGGTCGATTAAGGAACATATCGTTGTAGGCACTTGCAACAAGCGACAAATCACTGAGAAATCCGGAACTCGCGGAATCGACAAATTCAATTATGTCATTTTCACGCATATCCTTTAGAATGTCAAGCTGCTCAGATAAACGACTATCTGCGTGATTGAGGAATTGTTCGCATAGCGAGTCAGCCGGCTCATTCAACCTCAGAAGAAGATCTACACTTTCCGCTAAGGTTTTCGTGGTAGCCTCCCTTTTGTGAAATTGAAGACGAAGTTGAGATTTTAGCTCATTTACAATTTCCTCGCAGTCTTTTTGAATTCCGTGGAATGACGGCATGTTGCCGTATTGATTCAACACACGACGAGCATGAATGTAATCTTGAACCGCCTGAAACATACATGAATGGATAGGTTGGATTATTAATTTATATTAAGGATATTCGACACGTATAGTCAAAACAAAAGTTTATGACCCTTTCTATCATTCATTATACTTATCGCCAATAATTTTCAATTAATATTACAATGCGTTAATTAGTTGAAGTGATAGCCATAGAAAATTATTATATTGTATTTGATTTTGCGAATCAATATTATATTGTTTAAACAAATTAATGAAAAAAATTTTAGTCAATCGTCATGCAATTTTTACCATCGTTTTATATCTGCTTCAATAGTAAATTTTCAAAATTTCAACAATTTTTTATATTTTGAACTGTATTTACAGCAATTTTTATTTTTCCCATAAGAGGCCGTGTTAATTGACAACTTTGATAATTAATAACTACAAAACGGTGTTGTGAATCAATCTCAAATTTCATACAGGCGTCTGTTACCGCTTCAAAAACATTATGTCAACATTTCAAGCGATTCTTATAGCTTCGCCAATATAGGTGGAATATCCTTAAGGAAATTTTTTAGGCACTAGGACTTGGAAAATTTAGCAAGTACGTGCAAATTGTCTCCTCCAAGAAAAATTACAGCATTACAGTTCCCAGTAATACCGACCGAACTCCAAAAAATGGCAGCTCTTCAAAGGCACTTTTCGTCATTTATGACGAATAATAAAATCAGGAAATAGTCAGTGGTACAATAGCCATCAGAGGAAAAAAATTGTAAACAATTTGGGGAATGATGACATTCAATGACATACGAAGATTACTGTAATAGCGAATATTGATGCCGACCCCTCCTTATTACTATTGAATTGTGGTGGAATTTGAGTTATACCTGAGTATAATTTCCCTCGTTCATTCTCTCCTTGAGATTCCCTGGTAATTTGAACAAAAATTGTAATCGTTTGAGGTGAGTATGAATTGATGACAAACGAGATATCTGTTGTCGCGTTCCCTGGAGTGTGGAAGATATTTTTTCTGAGAACGAAGTTATGCTGTCCATGTTTGTCGCCAGGGAGTCCATACTATCTTCCATTTTTTTGAAGTCACTTTTCATCTGTAATTTATGAAAAATTAGCAGGGGTAAGATAACGTTGCATTTAGGAAATACATAATAATGGACTTCGTGCATTTGAAACTAGGCGCCAAATTTTGAATACATGGAAAACCTTCGGGCGTCGTTATCCAATCGTTATTTGAGAAGAGTTTCAAAGAAAAAAATGTCAGTAAAAACCATAAAGCAAAAATCTCAGATCTTTAAAGTCTGCAAGCATTTCATTATGGCATATATATATGAGATTGTGTCGGTTTAGTTTTTTCAAAAGCTCAAGCATGCAGCAATGGACTTTCAATAATTTAAGATCCACAACAAAAGTGCAACTTGAAAAAGTTGCGAATTGGTTTTAATACTTATTTTAAGTTATTCGTAAATTACAACGATTGTATACGAACCATTGTAATATTTATTTTTTACCTTTCTTATGGTGTCCGTAGCCGCAATGAATTTATTATAGTTCTCGTAAACCAGAGTTTGCATTTCCGAATGAAGAATTTGTGTATTTCTCTTGATCTCGTTCTCATGATCGATTATTTGTTTCAGCCGACATTCCTGAAACATAAATAAATGATAATCACTCATGTCAACAATATAAAAAAAATGTTTTGTCTTTTTAGCACCTTCGTTAATTTCTGAAGGTACATATCAGAGTTGAAATGTTGTCCATTGATGTCGTACGGATTGCTAGTATTCTCTGCCATTCTGTCACCTAAACAGGATATTTATGTATCAGAAGATAGACTCATAAAATAAAAATGTGAAACATTCCTCAATGGTCTAAAGCTATGAAATTTTGAATCGAGACAAAGTGCATTTATAAACATTTTTCAAATTCTTAAAAATGGTCACCACAAAAATTCTTGCTCTGTATGAGACTAAAACTTGAACACACCTGAAATTTTGTTTTTTAACTTATTTTAGGAAGCTGTGTGTCTAAGGCGCTTGGAATTTACAGTACGGATTTTCAATGTACTCAATAACAATCAACTAGAATTCTGTAAGGCTAAAACATTGTGGAAATTTGCACATATTTTTGCTGATGCACCTTAATAAAATATGTTTAACACAGTGGATTATTTTGATACGAATCGAGGTTAGACGTTACGTCATTCCCGAGTGACAGCAACTGACACATCAAATTAATCTTATTGAGTTAATACAGAAATCTTCCAAATTCATGGAGTTTAACAGCAGCTGGTAACGCATTCATTCTTGTACTGGTCCGGTGAACCAGACAGCACGTACTTTAGCCGCCACGTGAGGCGCCATTACGCAGCTTCCCCTCTATCGCCAGAGATCTCCCGCCACTACTCTTTTGGCGGCGCGAAATTTAAATCTACCCGGCGGATTTTGAGAGCGCGAAAAAATATTCATTCCAAGATTGAGTTCTACATTTTACAAGAGCCCAAGATTACACCGTTTCTTCGCCGAAAATTGAGACTCACGTGAAAAACGTTTTGAGCACATACCAACTGGAAAAAACGAGGGACGATTGCGATAGTCTGTATCAAATCTCAAAATATTGAGCAGCCCGCGAAAAACAAACGTTATATTTGCATTGATAGAAATAGTTTCTATTGTATAATTATTTCTATCATTTCAATGAGCCTGCATTTGTCGTAAACTTGAGGAAGAGCCAAAGATAAATCGAATACCATTTGCTATAACTATATTAAATGCCAAATCATTTGTTATCCCATTTGCTATATATAAGTAAGGTACCGGGCTTATAGAAAATTACAAAACTTGGAGAAAAAATCGGTTATGCACTCCATATTGATAAAAATCTATAGCCAGTACCCCAATGTTATTGATAGTGTATACATATGAAACACACAATATTGACTATATATAAGGTCATATATATAGCGGTGTCGATGTGACGAATATCTTGCCATTCACCTTGGGCATACCCAGTTTGTCCTCAGCCATGGAATTCGGAATACTCCTCCAGAGAAATTATCGATTTATAAGAAAGTCTCATAAGAGTCCATGCATTAGGAGAAAAAAATCATGTCATATTGATTCGAAACGGTTGCATCTAATTTGTGCAGAACATTGGAGGATGAGATTTCGGAAAGCTACTGAAGATCGTCAATAATTTGCATGAAGAAAAAAATATATCACGGTTTGGTCATTAAGGGTGCGTTTTTGGTTATAGTGGACGCCATAT
This sequence comes from Asobara japonica, assembly GCA_026005395.1. Classification (NCBI taxonomy): domain Eukaryota; kingdom Metazoa; phylum Arthropoda; class Insecta; order Hymenoptera; family Braconidae; genus Asobara; species Asobara japonica. The sequence continues at coordinate 1,039,807 of BQMI01000554.1, read as the reverse complement.
TTAACTTTGACGTTAAGCCTTCTGATTGGTCGAAAATTTAACTCAGGCGAATCACAACGGTTTACTTTAACTTTAACTCCTGATTAACCGCGGTTAACTTGACTGAGAACTGGCCCTGATTGGCCAAAAATTTAACTCCGGCCAATCGGGACCGGGAGCCCTAACGTCAACGTTAAATATGGCGCTTAGTAACAAAAAACTGGCCCTAACTCCTGATTAAGCGCGGTCAACTTGACCGAGAACTGGCCCTAAAGCGGATTGGATATATTTACTGAAATTCTGTGAACCGAAAGAAAATCACATAACATATAGTGTTGGTAACGAATAAAAATATCGGGAATCATTCTATTCACAATTATTTATTTTTCGAAACTTGCACGTTATTTTAAACATTATCCAGTGCGTTTTACAAAATTTTCTTCAATATCTCATTGCAGGTGGTTGGGTACTTGCCTCTTACACAGTTAGAGTTAGAGGATTAATCTATTTCGAATTGGAAAGAATTGCAGGTTGTGCCGGCGGTGGGGGAAGGAATATGATGAGGGGAAGGGGGAATCGATCGAGACGCCATCTTGTGCCACGTGACAGACATTGTCCCCTGGTCGACGACTTCATCAACGTCCCTCTATCATACTAAGTCATTGGCACACCAACCACGTGTTTTTGGGAGATTTATGGAAACATTGGACCATAACCTCTCTCGTACAGAAAATTGTCGAATACGACATAAGTAAATAGATGAGAAGGACATCCAGCTCTTCGACTTGATACTCCGGTGAACTCAGGTAACTTGATTTTATATTTTAAGACGTAGATTAAAAACACGACGACTGTTTCTGTAAATTGAAAATGAAGCAACATCTGAGTGCGCATATGCGGTTTCCTAATTATTTCATTGGTTTTCAGTCACTTTGGCCCATTATTAGTTGTTTTCGAGTAGTCGGCTGAAATTTCAATAAAATCATCATAAGTTTCGAACGGGATTTTTATTCTCGGATTTTGATTTATTTGAGAAAAATATTAGGGGAAAATTTTTGGGAATTACCCATATTAAATATTTCTCGTTCTGATATATTTTTTCAATTATTAAATAATTATTTATTCAATAATTATGTATTTAATCATTATTAAAATTGAAGAATTGACCTTGATTCAATTCATCAGGAATTAACAATAATTATACGAATTAAACTTATACCACATGTTCGGCATGTAGAGTAATTTGATTATCATTATCAGAACTTTAGAGTCATGGTCTTGAAATTACTACTGAAAAATCTGTTTTTGTTAACAAAAAAATGACTTTTTCCTAACAAAAAAAGGATATTTGGCTGAGAGTAATTGTCTCCAGTGTAATAGAAGTAAAATACCCTTTTTCTCAGTCTGCTTTTCCTCCCACTTTTTTTCTCTCATGGTTAACCCATTTTATGGGGCGTACCGGGTCGTACAGTCAGCCAATATTGCGGGAACTCGATGTACACTTATGTTATACTGACTAAAGGCCCACATAGAGCGTCCACGTTCGTACCTTCCTAACCGTGCGGCTATCGCTGTCGGTTGGGGAAAATTTATTTATTCATCATTTGAAAATGCATCTTCTCTGATATTTCATCTTTAAAGAGGACCAGCTAAATTGTGTTCCCGATGAACCATTTAAGTTTAGAATTTCAAATAGCAAAAAAATATCTGGAAAATCGGATTCTTAAAAAAAAAACTATGTAAAACATAGTGGTTTTTATTTGTCTTATCTTCAGGTCTGCCTTTTCGTTAAGGAATCGCCAACTCTGCAAATGAATCTCACCACAAATCCTTTCATTTCAGATCGCGCAAAAATGCCGAAGACATCAGCAGCCACGAAGCGACCTCGCAAAGAGGGCTTCAACCGCTCTGGCCACAGCATGAATCCAGAGCGGCCAACGGAGGGTTTGAAAGGGGTCGCCAAGGTACGTACTAAAGCGACGATAAAACGCCTTCAGATGTATCGTTGCTCCAAGGCAAAACGCGACAAAACTGGTAAGATCCTCACTCCAGCGCCCTTCCAAGGTTGGCACCCATCAGGAACAATGTCCAGAGTAGAACCTTCCCAACGATGGTTCGGAAACTCGCGCGTCATATCCCAAAATGCTCTGCAGAAGTTTCAAAATGAGCTTGGAGCTGTCATGAAAAATCCCTACCAAGTCGTGATGAAGCCCACGCAACTTCCAGTAACTCTTTTGGAGCAGAAAGCCGTTCAGGCGAGGGTCCATCTGCTGGACACAGAGAGTTTCGAGACAACATTTGGCCCGAAGAAACACAGAAAGCGTCCGAATTTAACAGTCTCATCGTACGATGAATTGCAGAAAGTCGTCGAAGAGAAGGAGGAGTCCTATAGTAAAGATAAGGATACAAAAGACACAGACTTAATTCGACCGGATGAAGGGATTCGAGACGCCGCTCGTGACTGGGTAATGGCAGCTGGTCAAAGCAAAAGGATCTGGAATGAGCTCTACAAAGTGATCGACTCCTCAGACGTTGTACTTCAAATTCTAGATGCGAGAGATCCTCTCGGTACACGATCACCACCAGTGGAGAAGTATCTCAAGCAGGAGAAAGCTCACAAACACTTGATATTCATCCTCAATAAAGTTGATCTTGTCCCCACGTGGGTGACTCAGCGCTGGGTAGCCATTCTCAGTCGCGAATATCCTACTGTGGCATTTCACGCGTCTCTGACCCATCCGTTTGGTAAAGGATCCTTAATAAATTTATTGAGACAATTTGGGAAGCTTCATACAGATAAAAAGCAGATAAGCGTTGGCTTTATAGGATATCCGAATACCGGAAAAAGTTCGATAATTAATACCCTTAGGTCGAAAAAAGTTTGCAAAGTTGCACCTATCGCAGGTGAAACTAAAGTCTGGCAATATATAACACTTATGAAACGAATTTATTTGATCGATTGCCCGGGTGTTGTTTATCCATCCGCTGAAACTGACACAGAAAAAGTTTTGAAGGGTGTGGTACGTGTAGAACTCGTACAAAATCCTGAGGACTACGTGGAAGCCGTTTTGCAGCGTGTGAAAATTGAATACATGAAGAAGACTTACAAAATTGAGGATTGGGATGATCACGTAGATTTTCTCGAAAAACTAGCGCGTAGGGCTGGTAAATTGTTGAAAAAGGGCGAGCCTGATACTGGGGCCGTTGCCCGCATGGTTTTGAATGATTGGCAACGTGGCAAGCTGCCGTTCTTCGTTGCACCAGTGGGATATGAAACTGGCCGTCCTCGTTTGACAACCACATCCGCAGTGACTGAAACTGGTCAGACATCGGAGACACTTGATTCCGGGGACATTGACATGGGCGGAGAGATTAATGAAGTGAAGGAGAAACAAGCTGTGGGTGTTATGCAGGACTTTAGGAAAATTCGAGTTACTTTGAGCTATACTGGGGATGATATTAGAAAGTTGGAACCAATTATGGTGAGCAATGATAATGAAAGCAATGGCGATAAGGAGGATGATGCTGAGGAGGAAGGTGAAGATGAAGATAAAGATGAGGATGAAGATGATGAGAGTGAGGATAATGAAAGTGATGCAGCGAAAAAGTTGCAGACCAATGAAGAGAATAAAACCGGTGTTGAGCAAATGGAACATGATGATAATCAGGATAAAGAGAAGGACGGGATAACGGAAGTTAAGGACAATCTTATGCAGAGTGTGTACGACACACTACCAGAAGAGGATTACTCATCATCTGACGATGATAAACCAACAGGAAAGACAATCACATCTACCAGTGGCTCATTCCAAGTTTCCGAGACGAATCTGGAGAAACTGAATGGTAGAAAATTAACGAGCAAACAAAAGAGAAGCATCGAACGCGCGGGTAAACGCAAGAAAATTGGATCCAATTTCTACGAAATTTCTAATGTTAAAAATCGCAATCGTAACAGAAAAGTGCCGAAAATAAAGAGGTCTTAGATTTTTACTGAATGCTCTTTCATTTATGCGTATTGATTTTACCTGCTCGGGAAAAACAAGAGGGAAAATTATCCCAAAATGGTGGGCCAACTTCCGTCGACCTGAATCGGGGGAGGGATTAACGATTCTCCTTTATTATTTTCCTGTTTACGCTTTTCCTCGCCCCTACTTCAATGTCAAATTGGGTAACGCTGAATTAGGACTTTTACGTCGAAACTTTCGGCATAGCGCACATGGAATACTTTCGTTAGGCCATGACGGGTGTGTTGGCTTTTTTAGCCGTATGTGGATAAGAATGGCGGAGTGAAAAAGTCCTTTGAACTTAAATTTACCGTATTTGTTCGTATTGTTAGATACGAATTCGTAAATTGTATCAAGATATTTATAGCAATTGAGACTGTTGAGTAATTATCATTACTATAATTAAAATGAATAAATATAAATCAAATTATGACTACTAATAATTTATTATTATTCTTATCATTATTTGCTATGTGTAGAGCACTCCGGGATCGCTATAAATGTTTGTTATGACTTACGATCTTATTTTGACTTTTACTTGAGGCTTGTATATTGAATTCTGTACATAGTCCTCTAATCGGACTCGCGCTGTTGGATGTCGAATGAATAAATGAATTAACATACAAATCGATTTTTTTTCAGTTCTTGGAGTTTCCCATTTTGAACCATTGTTAAATTTAGTCTTTCATGCATTCTTCATTGTTATTTTACAAATTCTACAAATTTTCGAAATGGTCCTGAAAGTTAGACAAATTTTAAAGTTTTTGAGAGCGTAAAAATATTCAAAATGTAGATTCAAATCACCATGAAACTTTAGCTATCTGGGCATATTCTCTATAATAACATAATCAAGATGAGATCGATGGAATCAGTGCGTTAGTTATAGAACGCCACGATCGCGAATTTTAATCTGTTTTCTGATATTGAAGACATTGCTATTCCCATATTCCACATTAATTAACTCAGACATTTAATGAAATACGAAGACTCCATGCTTATTACTACTGCATTGTGGTAGAATTCGGGCCATACTTGAGTATAATTTCCCTCGTTCATTCTGTCCTTGGCATTTTCTGGCAATTTGAGCAAAAATTGTAATCGTTTAAGGTGAGTGGGAATTGATGAGAAACGAACATTGACGTATTAGAATATTCTAATACGTCTATGGAAACGAAGTATCTGCTGTCGAATTCCCTGAAGTGTGGAAGATGTCTGAGAGCAAACTCACGCTGTCCACTTTCGTCTCCAGGGAGTCCCTACCATCTTCCATTTTTTAAGTTACTGTCCATCTGTAATTTGAATCAAATCAGCAAGACTAAGATAAGCTTTGCATTTTAAGAAATACTTGGGATGCATTGTAAAATATTATTCATAATAACATTTTTATCTATTAATTGTTGTACTAGTAGAACAATTTTCCATGAATGTAATTATTCATTTACGGATATTTTTGATTAAAATCTACCCTCTTAATTATTCAAATTTTTCGATGTTTTAAATAATTGTATACTTTGGGCCCTCATTTCTGGTGAAGTATTAATTACGTAGTTGTTCTATATTCGTGTGTTTAAAATGCTTCAATGAAACTCAAAGGCTTCAATGAGAAGTAAATGGACTTCAGGTGGAAGAGGGAGTTATCTCTTCATTATGAAAAAAATCACAAAAGGCAGCGACATATAGAGAAATGAAAAAAAAATTCAGTAAATACTGAAGTGAGAAGTCTCGTAAATTTTTGAAACAGACATGATGTCGCAAACTCGAGTTACCAAATCGGGAAGTTTGCATTGTGTCCCGACTGAGGGCACAAGTACATCTCACCCACTAGTTTTTCATTATATTGAATCATCTGACAAGGAATTATAGTTATACTAAGTTTCCATCAATCTTGTCAGTGCCCTGAGGTCTATTTCCAAACTGGAGAATAAATAAACTCCCAATTCGTTTTTTCTTTACTACGGTTACAGAACAAAAGTTTATAGTATTGGATAAATACGTTGATCGTTTTGCTTTTCCAATTATTGTGGTAAGAACATTTGGATGAATTCAAACATAATGGCTCATGGCATTTCTATGAAATAGTAGTGGATCCGTGAAAGAGTTCCTGGACGTAAACGCAATGTTATATATAGATATTTAAAAGCTCATTGCATATATATCTAACTAAGAACTAAGGAAGATCATAACCAATCTAGCAGAAAAAACGGGCCAACTCTACGATCATTTCAGGAACAAAAAGGTGAGAATGAATTCAATGCAAATTGTTTTGAAACTAAATTACATTTAAATTATACCGATGGCCTACGAACCATTACAATATTTTGCTTTACCTCTGATTACTTAAATCATCTAATAAGCCATGCAAATATGTTTTTCATGTTTAATATATATGTATATGTAAATACCCTTTTACCTTCCTTATGGTGTCTGTAGTCGCCATAGTAAGTAAATGAATTTATTATAATTCTCATGTAGAAGTAAATAATCATTCAAATGGAAAATTTGTGTATTTCTCTCGAGCTCTTCCTCATGATCGATTATTTGTTTCAGTCGACAGTCTCATGTCAACAATATGAACAAAATGTTTCGTCTTCTTAGCGCCTTCGTTAATTTCTGAAGGTACATATCAGAGTTGAAATGTTGTCCATTGATGTCGTACGGATTGCTAGTATTCTCTGCCATTCTGTCACCTAAACAGGATATTTATGTATCAGAAGATAGACTCATAAAATAAAAATGTGAAATATTTCTCAATGGTCTAAAGCTATGAAATTTTGAATCGAGACAAAGTGCATTTATAAACATTTTTCAAATTCTTAAAAATTGTCACCACAAAAATTCTTGCTATGTATTAGACTAAAACTTGAACACACGTGGAATTTTGTTTTTTAACTTATTTTAGGAAGCTGTGTGTCTAAGGTGCTTGGAATTTACAGTACGGATTTTCAATGTACTCAATAACAATCAACTAGAATTCCGTAAGGCTAAAACATTGTGAAAATTTGCACATATTTTTGCTGATGCACCTTAATAAAATATGTTTACCACAGTGAATTATTTTGATACGAATCGAGGTTAGACGTTAGGTCCTTCCCAAGTGACAGCAAACTCACACTTCAAATTTATCTCACCGAGTCAATACAGAAATCTTCCCAATTCATTATGTTTAACATGCGTCGGTAACACGTGCATATTAGTAGGTTACGTCATTGACAGCGCAACCACGTGCTCCTACGAGTTTATGGAAACATTAGACCATAACCTCTGCGGTGCAGACAATTATCGAAAATAATATGAATAAATAAATAAGAACATCCTGTTCTTTGACTTAATGCTCCAGTAACCTCAGGTAACTTCATTTTATATTCTCGAGGTGGATTGAAAATGAGACGGCCGTCTCTGCAAATTGAAAATGAAGCAACAGTTGAGTGCGCAAATACGGTTTCCTAATTATGTTATTTTCAATTTTCAGGCACTTTTGCCCGCTTTTGCCCCAATTTATTTTTTGAAAATTGCAATTTTACCAGTTCTGTTATATTCGGGCAATTTTGATTGAGCTTTGATTACCTCAATCGAACTTTATCAACAATTATCGAAAATAAACGAATTATATAAATTGAATTAATGGAGAATTAATAATAGTCACAGGAATCAACCTTGTACCACGTAATCGTCCTTTAGAGCAATTCGCTCAGCATAATCAGGACTTTGCACTCATCGTTTTGGAATGACTATTGGAAAATGGATTTTTTTTTTTTTTATGAATAGTTCTGCAAATATTCGGCTAAGAAAAGCTTTCGCCAGTGCAATATAAGTAAAATGCATTTTCGTCGATCGATTGCGGTCAAAATTGATTCATTCATGATTCTGGATCGAAGTAGTAAAGGGGAATGCGCATATCTCCGTAAGATTCCGAGATATGCAGTGAAAACTGATTCCAAGGAAAAAGCCACTTATCTCCTTTTACAGCTTCGCTATTGAATTAACATTTATTTAAAGGTCGTGGGATCAATATTAACTTCCCGATTTAGAGAAGTTATTGTCATGCCCCCAACACTGAAAATAGTATATTTCGATACAGGTGCGATGGGGTGTTTCAGCTCGTGCGATTGGCAGCGCTCGGCTTCGCCTCGCGCCGCCAACTTCGCACTCGTGAACACCCCATCGCACGTGTGTCGAACGATAGTTTTTGACAGTGATGTTACGTTCTACGAGTGCCGAAATAGTTACTTTTCGTTTACTAGTACGAAAAGTAACTTTTTGCAACATCAGCATGAAAAGTACGATTTTCCGCCTCGTTTTCTGTGCGCAAAGTGGTACTTTTCCGCACTTTTAGGGGGATGTGCGAAAAGTCCGTGCGCAAAGTAAAATAAGTGTGCACAAAAAAGAATAAGGGTGCGCAAAAATTCATTTTCCCCACAGTTTCATATTTTGCGCACAGTTTTACACTTTGCGCACGATTTTATATTCTGGTCTCTTACACGACAATATACGATACAGTACCCGATAACAGTCCATGGGCCCTAATTTATTAGGTAACATAGGTGGGAAAGAGTACCACCCCTCTTCCACGCAAAAACGAACAATGCACAGAAGAACCTTAAATTCGATTAACAATCCTCCATACATTCTCTAATCTTGAAAATATTCGCTTATAATCCCACGAGGACTTCGAAATTATCGGATATTTCTCGATATGTTCGTTGCAAACAAATGAACGTGGCAAGTTCTCCAGGTTAAAAAATTAGGAGTGCGAAACGCGAGTGATTTTTCTAGAAAACTTGAGAAGGTCGTTTGATTACAGGGAACCTAGCTCGATGCGTATTCGATGGATTAGGTTTTTTGGTGAACTATATTCAAAAAATTATATAAGTTATTTGAACAACACGACGTAATTCAATTCTGAGTCTATGAATAACGCAATTTGAATTCTGTCACTTTTAATCAGTGGTTAACTGCATTCAGTAGTTTTTTGGTTTACATATATAGGTAAGACACAACATATTGAAAAATATTCAGTATAGTACCGAGTAGTCTCGTCTAATGACGTAATTCTATTGGCCGAGATTTAGACGAAAAAAAAAATCGTGAATACAAATGATGCATGTATTTTTTTACCCATTTTTCCTCTTTTTCAGGAAACGTGAAGTTATATGTTTTTGCTTTTTTTGTTTTTCCGTAACTCATTCAATTCATAGTATCAACAAATTAAGATTAATCAGGAAACGTCTGTTTTTTTTTCTGAATTCGTTGATGTGGATCAATTTCATGTTTTTTTTTTCATGATTCACTATATTCTACATATTGGAAACTAAAATGCCGAAATTAAATGATCGAGGAAACTGTTTATACAAGTTACATAATTGAACAACTGAACTAGTATTTTGCAAAACTGGCTAAATCATTAATACAGCAAACTGCACCACCATACAACAATAATTTATACTTCCATTATTTTATATGCTATAATACGCTTTTGTCATTTCACAATTAAAAATCTGCTTTTGCATCATTTTTCTTTTCAATCTTGTTTCTATAGATACACATTCAGAATATTTCTAGTTTTCTTCCGAATCTGCGTTATGTACAGAAAACTCGGCGGCAAATCGAACTTTTCATGGGTATTGCAAAAAATAGTATGTGCAACACGTGCGCATAGGCTTTGTCGACTCGTGTGACAACCAACTCGTGCGAACAAGACCTACTTTGCGCACTAGTTGCACAATGTACTATTTCGGCACGAGCTGAACGTAGCAGCAATGTCGAAAATCGATTTTTCGTCATATCTTTACGTTTCAAGGCATTTCGACTATTTAAAACAAAAAGTCAGTATGTGTGTGTGTGTGACGATGTATGTATGTGGTCAAAATTTTTGATCAACGATTTCTTGTGAACGAATCATTCGATCGACGTTGTTGATGACTCAAATGGAAGAGTTCCATGTAACTTAGACCGAATTAGATTTTGGATGGAATTGGTCCTGTACATATATTGTTATTAACAATTTCAATTGTTTATAATATTCTACTGCATGAGCTGTTAGAGTTAGCGCAAAATTCATATAAGAAAATTTATTACCCATACAAAAATACGTATTTTATGTAGAATGACTTTTTTCAATAATTTGCATAATTAAGGAGCTATGGCCGTCTCAACAATTATGTATGTAATAAGTGAATGAATGAACCCAGCGCTGTCATGACGGTCCCAATCGAAGCGTTTTCATGCAAAATCGAGCGGATCACATTTTGGATGGCATTTGTGCAGTATATGCACAGTATATGGGGGACACACATGCTCACACCACTAGTTTCCTTTTAATTTTGTATTTTTTTTGAAGACCATCATTTACTTCTTCTATTCACATTTAGAATCCATTCGTATTATCTATGTGTCACCCAAATCTATATGTATATCTATAAATATGTATACATATTTATTTATTAGTCTCGCGAGAAAAACATGTAAAACATAGGTTTGTTATTTTTTTCTTCACATTCTTTGGTCTTCAAGAAGACCAAAAAGTCTGATCTTTAGGTCTGCCTTTTTGTTGAAAAAATTCTATCTCAACTAATTCTTTTATTTCAGATCGCACAAACATGCCGAAAACATCAGCAGCCACGAAGCGACCTCGCAAAGAGAGCTTCAACCGCTCTAGCCACAGCATGAATCCAGAGCGGCCAACGGAGGGTTTGAAAAGCGTCGCCAAGGTACGTACTAAAGCGACGATAAAACGCCTTCAGATGTATCGTTGCTCTAAGGCAAAACGAGACAGAACTGGTAAGATCCTTACTCCGGCCCCCTTCCAAGGTTGGCACCCATCAGGAACAATGTCCAGAGTAGAACCTTCCCAACGATGCTTCGGCAACTCGCGCGTTATATCCCAAAATGCTCTGCAAAAGTACTAAAATGAGCTTGGAGCTGCCATGAAGAATCCCTACCTAGTCGTGATGAAGCCCACGCAACTTCCAGTAACTCTTTTGGAGCAGAAAGCCGTTCAGGCGAGGGTCCATCTGCTGGACACAGAGAGTTTCGAGACAACATTTGGCCCGAAGAAACACAGAAAGCGTCCGAATTTAACAGTCTCATCGTACGATGAATTGCAGAACGTCGTCGAAGAGAAGGAGGAGTCCTACAATAAAGACAAGGATACAAAAGACACAGACTTAATTCGGCCGAATGAAGGAGTTCGAGACGCCGCTCGTGACTGGGTAATGGCAGCTGGCCAAAGAAAAAGGATCTGGAATGAGCTCTACAAAGTGATCGACTCCTCAGACGTCGTACTTGAAATTCTAAATGCGAGAGATCCTCTCGGTACACGATCGCCACCAGTTCAGAAGTATCTCAAGCAGGAGAAGGCTCACAAACACTTGATATTCATCCTCAATAAAGTTGATCTTGTCCCCACGTGGGTGACTCAGCGCTGGGTAGCCATTCTCAGTCGCGAATATCCTAATGTGGTATTTCACGCGTCTCTGACCCATCCGTTTGGTAAAGGATCCTTAATAAATTTATTGAGACAATTTGGTAAGCTTCATATAGATAAAAAGCAGATAAGCGTTGGCATTATAGGATATCCGAATACCGGAAAAAGTTCGATAATTAATACCCTTAGGTCGAAAAAAGTTTGCAAAGTTGCACCTATTGCAGGTGAAACTAAAGTCTGGCAATATATAACACTTATGAAACGAATTTATTTGATCGATTGCCCGGGTGTTGTTTATCCGTCCGCTGAAACCGACACAGAGAACGTTTTGAAGGGTGTGGTACGTGTAGAACTCATACAAAACCCTGAGGACTACGTGGAAGCCGTTTTGCAGCGTGTGAAAATTGAATACATGAAGAAGACTTACAAAATTGAGGATTGGGATGATCACGTAGATTTTCTCGAAAAACTAGCGCGTAGGGCTGGTAAATTGTTGAAAAAGGGCGAGCCGGATACTGGGGCCGTTGCCCGCATGGTTTTGAATGATTGGCAACGTGGCAAGCTGCCGTTCTTCGTTGCACCAGTGGGATATGAAACTGGCCGTCCTCGTTTGACAACCACATCCGCAGTGACTGAAACTGGCCAGACAACGGCGACACTTGATTCCGGGGACATTGACATGGGTGGAGAGATTAATGAAGTGAATGAGAAACAAGCTGTGGGTGTTATGCAGGACTTTAGGAAAATTCGAGTTGCTTTGAGTTATTCTGGAGATGATGTGAGAAAGTTGGAGCCAATTATGGTGAGTAATGATAATGAAAGTAATGGCGATAAGGAGGATGATGCTGAGGATGAAGGTGAAGATGAAGATAAAGATGAGGATGAAGATGAAGAGAATGAAGATAATGAAAATGCTAAAGTGAAAAAGTTGCAGACCAATGATGTGAAGAAGACCGGCGTTGAGCAAATGGTAAATGACGATAATCAGGATGAAGAGAAGGGCGGGATGACGCAGGTTAAGGACAATCTTATGCAGAGTGTGTACGACACACTACCAGAAGAGGATTACTCATCATCTGACGATGATAAACTAACAGGAAAGACAATCACATCCACCAGTGGCTCATTCCAAGTTTCCGAGACGAATCTGGAGAAACTGAATGGTAGAAACTTAACGAGCAAACAAAAGAGAAGCATCGAACGCGCGGGTAAACGCAAGAAAACTGGATCCAATTTCTACGAAATTTCTAATGTTAAAAATTGCAATCGTAACAGAAAAGTGCCAAAAATGCAGAGATCCTAGAGTTTAACTGAATGTTATTCTATTTATGCGTATTGATTTTACCTCCTGGGGAAAAACAAGAGGGAAAATTATCCCAAAATGGCGTGCCAACTTCTGTCAAGGGGCCAGGACGGGGGGAGGGAATGTGGGGGGAACTAACGATTTTCCCTTATTTTTTTTTCCTGTTTCCGCTTTCCCTTGCCCCTACTTCAATGTGAAATTGGGTAACACGGAATGAGGACTTTTACGTCGAAACTTTCGGCATAGCGCACACGAAATACTTTTATATAGGCCACGACGCGTGTGTTGGTTTTTTTAGCCGTATGCGGATAAGAATGGGCGAGTGGAAAAGCCATCTGGACTGCACTATCCGTTTGGTGAGCCAAATGAATTGTACAAAAGGCCTAACACCCATTTTCTCATCTGCACTTACTCAAAATCAATAAAAAAAAAATCTCTCCTCCCCCTCCCGTTCTTGAAGGTTTCGCAAGGAATCAAAGGAGTCCCTATCCCGTTTGCCGAGGTTTCTGCATCCAGAAAAGAAAAGTTCTGTAAAGAAATAAAAAAAAAAAGATAAAAAATGGTGGATGACCCGTTAGGCAGGTATACGAGGGAGGGTGGCTTTTTCTTCACATTTTTTTTTCTATTTCGCCTGCGCTAGAGTGTGGGAACATGAACCCTCCTGGCTTTGCAGTCTCGCCTATATTTATCGCTGGTGAATGTATTTTTGTAAGGGAAGAACGCGCCCTCGAGCTCTGCGCCAAGATCAACCAACACATGGATGTTCTCCTATAAACGCCAATGGTTTTCAGCTTTATCCGATTGTACTGCAGCAGGTATCTTTACGATATTTATAGAAAGTTCTTAGCACTTGTGAGAATGCAGGGAAGAAATTGTATAGAATTCAAGGCAGATGTTTAATGTTTCGTGAATAAAGATGATTTTTTATACGAAAAAAGGAAAATGAATTTCGGCATTTGATTCACCTACATTCACCTATATATGTGAGATGACTAATGACTGTATTGGGAAGCAAAAGATGTTGGTTCACAAAAGTTTAGTTAAAAAATTGATTCATTTTCGTAATATTTTTTCACTGTATTTTTTATATAAAAAGAGCATTAAGATTGAAATTTGCTCAGATAGAATATTCTTTTTCCTTATGAAAGAATCACAATTTCTAATTCTTCACTGTTGGAGAATGAAAGACATGGGGAATTGCCGTATCCTGGCGGTAAGTGGATGTCTTAGAGGAGTTTCTTTTTTTATCCTCTAACGAAAGAGTAAGACAGAGGATCCACCAAATGAGAAATCCCTACTCAGCTGCATCTTAGTATGCTGTAAGGGGAGTGACCGCCCACCATGCCCCCCCTTCCCCCATCAATGCCCGTTGATTCTCCCTGCCTAGACTTTTAACTTGTAGGAAGACCGAAGATGCTAGAGTAGAGAAATAGAGTGGGGAAAAAAATGAAGCTAGGATTTTTGTGCATTAGCGGAGGGCATTGGATTCCAAAACTGTACACCCCTACTGGCCAAGGTCAATTCCCTTCTCCTGCCACGTTTTTTCTCTTCTACATTTTCAGAGCTGAATCATGGGACTTGAAGGGTTTTTTTTCTCTTCATCTCTCTGGGTAGAGGGCCACTCCAACGCCCCTGGTTTTACAATAATACAGAAGAAAAACTTCTCTGTGTCAGCACCTGTTACACTTGGCACCGTTTTCTTATGCCGATTTCCTATTAGGAAATAAAATTACCCTCCTTTTTCTTGAAATGTCAGGTCAGGGAAATTTCCATTTTTTGACCGTTATTTATTTCGGAGCGATAATTATATTTTATGGTAATTTTAGGTGTTGGGGCAAAATCGACGAGATTAAAAAATGATGGTAATTGTTAACTCCCCGAACTTGAGGAAAGTTATTGTTTTGGGTCCGAAAATCGAAATCGGAAATTTTACCTGATCTCCACGTTGCATGACCCTTAGAAACGTTTCCGACCATCTTTAACGCGATGTTTGCCTGTGTGCGTATGTGAGCAAAATTTTGTCGAACGATTTCTCTTAAACAAATTATCCGATTTGGGTTTTCTTACACTCATTCGATACGTTTCCTCCTAACTTAGACCTGATTAGATTTTGAACATAACTGACCCAGCGGTTCTATAGTTATTAACAGATTGAATAGTTTATATCGTTGCATCGTGAGAACGGTTGAAGAGACGAAACAAATTATGTAATGCTTTTTTTTTGCTAACACCGATAGTTAATTGTTATTAAGAAATTCAAGTGTTTAGATCGCTCTATAGCAAGAACGGTTGGGGATACAAAACAAAGTGTCCAGTGGAAGTCGTTCCACACGTAAAAATACACATTTGATGTTCCATGCCTTTTTTTGCCAACACTCATAGTTAATTGTCATTAACTAGTTGCATTGTTAATCTAACTACTATATATTAAGAATTATGAATTCTTTTAATATTTGGAAATTTTGAAAAGTTTAAAAAGTCCATAATTTGAGGTATGAACCGAAATTTTCATTGATTCCTTGGGTATCTCAAAATGAAAATTTCTTCGCGTTGAAGGGCGATAAAATTTGAGCCGGAGTCTGGGGATCTGCTGCTGAATCGTCGATCAAAGATCATCAAAAAGGTCTGGTAATTTGTCGGCAAATTTGAATGGATCAGCAAGATTTCCTATCTGGGCATCGCAAAACTTTCTCTCATTGCAGTTGTAAACCCTTTTGTTCTATAAGCGCTTTTCGACGGAGGAAGAAAGGTTGTAGGACAAAGGTAGGATTCGCATAACGGTACTGGGTTTTTTTTCTCATTCAGTATTTGGGTTTTGCTGCTTTTGTTTGGGGGGGGGGACATGAAGCGGAATTCGATATGGCGTCTACAAATAGAAAAACTTTGCCATTAATGATGTTCTAAAGCGACGAGGTAAGTATTTACAGTAATGGTCAATTTCATTGGTGATGATGAAAGGGGATGGCATTCCTGGAAACATTTAAAAACCAATTTGTTTCATATTAATATTCTATCCACTTCATCCGATATGAAGATGATAATTTTCAAAGTTTATGGTGATAAATACAATGGGCTGATGTAAACTTCCACTTCAGGTTACATCGGTGATGGTTAGCAAGCAACGTGCTATTAACTGAACAACAAAAACGATTAAATTCCACAAGGTAATTTCATTATCTCAATGTTTTTGTTTTTTCCTGAAATAGAAAACCTATTAGGTTTGATATCTGGGTAGGAAATATGCGAAGCGTAAGGAAAGGGCAAACTTCACTGGACTTTCGAAAACTCCGGACATTTTTGCTGTTGGAGAAAGTGCGGAGGCTGTCTACAAATATTGCTCAATGATAGTATTTAGCTATGTAAAATTCTACGTAGCTCAGTCATTTCGGGAATTTGTATTCTTGAAACTTAGCAGAAGTGATCTTTTTGAGGTGAAACATCTAATGCGGCGTATGGGATCGGAAAAATTCGCTCTCGGGATCGGCAATTTCCTTGACAAATATATATAGATATACTCCACTGCTGACACATCGCGACCTCTCTGCCATCGACGCAGAGGCGATGCGCACAAGGTGTATGTACACATCAAGTTACGCTGCAGCGTTTTAAATTTTTTTTAAAAGAATTGGAATTTTTTTTAACAAATTAGAAAATTTTTGTAATTTGGATTTTTTTTTTAATTGCAAAAAATTTGCTAAAAGTTCCAAGAAATTTGGAACACTTTTTGAAAAATTTGAAAAAAAACAGAAACATTGGAGAAGATTTGAACTAAATGAACATTGGAAAAAAATTATAAAATTTTTGAAAAACTGTGGTAAAATTTAGAAAAAAATTGCAACAATTTTTTAAAAATTGTAAGGATTTTGGAAATTTTTTGAAAATTTGAAATTTTTTTAGAAACTTGGGAAAGTTTTGTAAAATTTTGGATAAACTTTTCAACCATTTGAAAGAACTCAGTGTTTGAAAATTACCAACAATTCTCAAGGAATCGTCCAAAATTTTCGATCAATTTAGATCAAAATTAGTGTTTCCATGTTTCACATCTACGTCTTACTTTTTGTTTTATCGTTTTGGAAGTCCATTCTGTAGAGCTGTAGATTGTAGCCAGTGGATTCAGTAGTAGTGGGAAAATAAACGGGATGTGGGTATGACCTTCTACGGGTCGAACCAATAACTTCTCGATCGTTCCGCCGCATATGTTATATTAACAATTTCTGTCCATGTCTCAAATCATGGACTTTTTAAAGTTTTCAAAATTTCTAAATATTAAAAAAAATGATAATTCTTAATATGAAGTAGTTAGATAAACAATACAATTTGTTGATAATAATCAACTATGGGTGTTGGCAAAAAAGTCATGGAACGTCAAATGTGTATTTTTACGTGTGAAACGACTTGCATTACACCCTTTGTTTCGTATCTCGAACCATTCTTGCAATAGAGCGATCTAAATTTGTTATTAACTATTAACTATCGGTGTTAGCAAAAAAAGTTATACAACATAAAATATGTATTTTTGTGTGTGGAACAATTTTCATTGACTAATTTGTTTCGTATCTTCAACCGTTCTCACGCCGCTGCGATAAAAATAATCTTTTTTGTTACTAACAATTAACTACGGGTGTTATCAAAAAAAGTCATAAAAGGTCAAATGTGTATTTCGTGGCGGGAAACAACTTTTATTAAACACTTTTTCTCGTATCTCACACCGTTCTTGCGATAGAGCGATTTAAACAATTGAATTTGTTAATAACAATAGAACAAATGATTTTTCGCATAAATCGTTCCTTTCAGACCTGGAGAACACTAACTCGCGTCGATCAGATAAAAAAAGGTAAATCGCTACGGTGATTACTTCGAAAAAATTGTCTATAATACTTCAGTCTATAATTGTTAATCAAAACATTTCTGGCAATCAAAAAATGATTTCGGGCTTTTCCTTGAAATTTTCATGTAACTTGTGCTAGTGTGCTACCGAGTTAGCCGAAAAAGAAAGTATCAAAAAAGTCGTCCATTACTCCGTCCCATTAGAACTTTCGGCATTATCATTATTCAGTAGGTATTATTGTTCCGGGTTTAAGTATTCACCGATGAAAAATATTTTTCCAATTCCCTTCGAATCAGTTCTGACCCCCCCCCCCCCCCCCTCTTCTTCGGCACAACTGCACTCGGTCCACGAGTTCTATTCCTCAATGATTAATTCAATGAACCTTGGGAAACCTACACAGTTTCAAATTTTTCCGAAAAAAATTACAATACATGTATTGGCAGCAGTGTACCATTACCGCAATGAAAATTTACACCACGGTCTTGCAGCTTCTTTTACAATACAGTTATGTAATTTTCAAACGCCGTGCCGGGAAATTCCACAAAATGTAATGTTACACACAAATAATTACATGTTGTATGTATGTGTGTGTGTGTGTATGTGTATGTGTGGAGGCGGGTGGGTGGGTGGGTGTGTGTGTGTGGGGGCGGGTGGGTGGGTGTGTGTGTGTGGGGGCGGGTGGGTGGGTGGGTGTGTTTGGGGGCAGGTGGGTGTGTGTGGGGGCGGGTGGCTGTTTGTGTGAGGGCGCGTGGGTGTGTGTGGGAGCGGGTGGGTGGGTGTTTGTGTGTGTGTGTATGTGAGTGGGTATGATGTGTGGCATTACACGCCCACGTTTATACCGTTTTTATTTATTTACTTTTTTTCATTGTATTAAGTTGCATCATGTAATGGTCTTTTAGACCATCCCGTGCTATCCATTAGCATCAATTAACGGGTAGTTCATTGTCCATTATTGAAGACATTTTATTTTCAAAAGGGAATCATTTTTCCACGATTATTGGAAGCGCAATGATTGAAGTGGATTTCAATTGGGACTTACCAACTTCATTCCAATGTTATCTTGACCGACTTCGAAAATAGTGATAATTACCTTATTTGTTTTTGACTTCGTGCTGTTCGACACTAAATTTGACATATTTTCCGTGCCATATATAATAGTTCAAGGGCATTTTCTGAATAACTGGCTGATCATATTTCTCGCCTTAATTGTGTGATATATGTGTGTTTGTCAATTAAATTTTCATCGACGTTACAATATCAATGATCAATATGAATATCAGATATTAATGATTTTCAAAACATAATTTTGTGGTGACTTGACAAAAAAAAAATAAACATTGTATGATGATCATTGCAGTGCTTAATCTAGAATTATAGTGATAAGGAAATTCAACCTTCTAAACATTTCCCCTATTGGAAATTAAGATATTGTCAATCAAGAATTCATTATATCAATTGAAAGTTGAGATATTGTTTCCGGCTTAAATTGATACACGGATCAGTCGGAATTTGGGACCTGGACAATTGAGATTGTCCCAATTGGCGAATATAAATTGGTACATTATGCGAATTGCAAGTTGATACAATATCGAATTACCTAAAAATTGCGACGTTGTTCTATAGATGTCAATATTGTCCCAATTTGGAATGGAGACACTGTCCCAATGGGTAATTGAGACACTGTCCCAATTGGTAATTGAGAGATGGTCCCAAATGGGAATTGAGACAATATCCTAATTGGACGTTGAAACAGTGCCCCAATCTAAAATTGGGACAGTGTCCCAAATATAAATTAAGGCATTGCCCCAATTGTAAATTGCGACGTGGTCCCAATCGTAAATTGAAAGGCTACCTCAATCGGAGATTGGGACAGTATCCCATTTTGAAATTGGGACACTGTGCCATTTTGAAATCGCGGCAATGTCCCAATTTGAAATTGCGACAATGTCCCATGTTGGAATTGACACATTGCCCCAATTGAGAGTTGATACTTTGTCCCAATTTGGAAAAGACATTGTCCCGATTAGGTATTGAAAAATTGTACCCACTAATTGATACGTTATCGAAATTGGACCTTGAGATGTACTTCCAACTGGCCCGTGAAACATTGTCCCAAAAGAAAATTGAAACACTGTCCCAATTGGGCATTGATCCATTGTGCCAATGTAGGTATTGCACAAAGTAGTCGAAGCATTATTTAAACTGCACAAGGAAAGACTGAGTCAGTTGTTCATGTGATTGATTCAATGGACGTGTGTATGTTTCTGTAAATTCGCTTGTATTTTTTAAAATACTTTTTGAGATTTCATGTCTCAAAAATGGAACTGGAAGTTGTGTTACCAAAATTTGATACGAATCTGGCTTATTGTGAATTTTTTTAAATCTCCTTTTTACATCAATAACTGCGGAAGTAATTTAAATGCAAAGAAAATTCCGTCTTTTTGAGCTCCCCCATTCCACAGACCGGAACATGGCGCTAGTTTTCCGGCTCGCCTGGAACATTTTAATTTATCCAAGTTACGATCTACTACTTCTTTACTGCAAGCTTTAATTTGAAGGAAAAATTCTGAGAAATCATTGGTGCATACTACAGTGCATCTCATTTTTTTAATCTGATTTTTCCAAACATTATGATTAAACGATCGATGGATGTAAATAGCAATAGTTGAACATAAACGTTGAAGAAAAATAATTGTTAATTCGTTATGAATTCTGGAAATTTGTATTTAATTTCACCGGAAGTGATGTCCAAATTTTGATGGGACGCTAATACGCCATCCCCTTTCGGTTACGGTCAGATGTATTGATGCTGTAACCGGTAACAATTCCGCGTCACTACCGAACACTTCCGTTCAGAAATTCGGTCCGATTCCATTGCATAATTAAAACAATTAATAATAATTTAAGTTGTTTCTCTTCATTCATTATTTGTTTATAATTCTAGGAAGTAAACTGAGCTGAGAAGCGGAAAATAAAAAATTAGGCAATAAGTATAAGCTGAACGGTCTAGCAGTGGAAGGGTACAG
Source organism: Asobara japonica (assembly GCA_026005395.1). Lineage (NCBI taxonomy): Eukaryota > Metazoa > Arthropoda > Insecta > Hymenoptera > Braconidae > Asobara > Asobara japonica. The sequence continues at coordinate 1,019,244 of BQMI01000554.1, read as the reverse complement.
ATGCGACAAAACAAAGTAGTTATGGACACATATACTTGGAATAAATTTTTTGGGCCAATTGTATCAAATTCGACCATGAATTTCAGAGTGATCATTGAAAAATTATTTTCTTTTAAAAATAGAATTTTTGTGAATAATGGATTCGTTGAAAATAGAACATCTTTGAAATTGGACAATGAAGTAAACATTAATCGGTGCCAGAGGATAGAGCTTGACATTCTACAATCAGGACAAAAGTGATGCAATTGATTACGACGATTAAAAATAATTCAATAGAAATCGTGTAAGCATGGAAATTCAAGCCACTGATCTACCATCACCCCCCCCCCCCCCCACCGATCTATACCCGGACCTACCCACATATCAGCTCATCCACCCACCCACCCACTCCCTATCAACTCGCCCATCCACCCACCCACATCCGCACACACATACACACACACACACACATCCCCCCCCACATTTTCCACTCACCCCCATATCAACTCACCCACTCATCGATCCACATATCAACTCACCCACCCGCCCACCCACATATCAAACCACCCACCCCGATATCAACTCATCCACTCCCATATCAACTCGCCCATCCACCCACCCACCCATCCACTCCCACATCACCCCACCCACCCACATTTTCAACTCACCCACCCACATAGCAACTCAACCACCCACTCCCATATCAACTCGCCCATCCATCCATCCACACATCACTCCACCCACCCACTCACCTCTCATCCCACCCACATTTTCAACGCACCCACCCACATATCAACTCAACCACCCACTCCTATATCAACTCGCCCATCCACCCACCCACACATCACCCCACCCACCCACTCCCACATCACGCCACCCACCCACTCACACATCAGCCCACCCACATTTTCAACTCACCCACCCACATATCAACTCAACCACCCACTCCCATATCAACTTACCCACCTACCCACGCACACACACCATACATGCATTGAGTGAACTTTTCGTTCAACCCCTATGATTCATTTTGCCTGCCTCATTTTTGGGGTGATTATAATGATTTTCCTTCTCGGGAAATTAATAATTACCGGCCTGCAAGTCTCTGTCTCTACATCCGCTACTTTTGTTGTCATTTGTGATTACACTAAGCTTCTTTTATAGTTTCGACTTTGCGTAATAGGGAAGGAGTTAAAGTATCTCGAGAATCAGTCGGTTTCTCGGTCGGTTCGCCGAAAAATTACAAGACACTCCGTTTCTAAAGATTAAATTGTCTGCAAAAATTTGTTCCTAAAATATGGATTGTTATAAAAATGTTTACATTTGAAATTACACATGTTCTCCGTAGTACAAATTTCTTATGATTCCGTAATTACCCAATCGATGTTAACACGGGGATTTGACTACTTTCCGCAGTTCGATACTTCACACCTTATTCAAGGTAATAAAACATAAGCATTTTTTCACGCGTTTCAAGAATCATCTGTTCCATAGTCTTCTCGTGAGTTGTTTGATAATTGCAAAGAGGGGGCATAATGGGCCACCCCTCACTCCTTCCTCATGCAGCATTATGTGCCCTGTCCATTACGCACTCTCGATCGATTATACCTCCTCCCCCCACCCACACCACCCCTTGAGCGCCTCCCTCACCTACGTACTTCCCGAGCGAAATTGCGTTTAGTGTTTACAATATAAATTTTTATGTGATGTTCCAGGAAAAATATGCGAAGCCTTTTTAACTTCCCGATAGGGGAAGTTAGTGTTTTGCCCCCGAAAATGAAAAATCGATTTTCCATCAGATCACCACGTTTCATGCTGTTTCTGACCTTTCCAGACTATTTAAAACAAAATGTCTGTCTGTATGTGTGTGTGTGTGTGTGCCGATATACGTATGCAACCAAAAATTTCCCGGAACGATTTCTCGTGAACAAATTATCCGATCAAGGTACTGTATGACGCAATCGAAGCGTCTTGCCGTAACTTAGAGCTGATTAGTTTTTTCTCCATATATGTCTGCTGGTTCCTATTGTTATTAACAATTTCAATTGTTATAACGTTGTATCTCACGAAGTATTATAGATACGCAAAAATGTGTCGAATAAATGGTGTTCCTTATAAAAAAATACATATTTTGTGTTATTTGACTTTTTTCGTATCTTTAACCGTTTCGGCGTTAGAGCGTTATAAACAATTGAAATCATTTAGGGAGCTCTGTAGTGAGAAAAATGAGAGATTGGAAAGAAAGTACACACGCCCACACGCAGACATCGGGAAGTTATAATTTTGGCCCATGGAGGGTCAAAACCAGGGCCCATTTTTTCAAATTTGTTTCGAGATTTACATAACTTCTATGATATTCTTTTATTGGTTTGGTTTCTGGATATGAATGACGGATTAGGCATTTTGTTTGCAAAGAAGTTTGACTTAATAAGACCTCAATGGTCGATGAATAGTGCTATCTAATATTGACGTATAGTAATCACATTGATAGCAACAAATTTATGGAAAACCTCACTTGCCGAAAATAATTGACACATACGATGACTTGATACACGAGGCCTTAGATTCGTAATCCAGGTCCTATTGGCTGGAAACTGAGTATCTGGTGATTGACAAGCATCAATGAAATTGCGTTATAAGTGCGTGCTTTCTGGATTGAAAAAATATGTCTATGTTCTCTCGTCTACGTGATTAGCACCGAAGATAGCTCAAATATAGTGTTCGAAAAAATAGATAAATATAAATATTAAAAAATAACAAAAAATTAATAAAATAATTTTTTTTTTCTTAAATGTTCGAAATATTGTTGAAATTCTTAGATTCTTGAGGTTTTTTTCCCTTCAGTTTTCGTAGTTTTTTTCATTTTTCGGTTTACAGAAATTGTTCGGAATTATTAGTTTTTCGAAATGTGTAACATACCCAAAAGTTAAAAGAAAGATCAAAGTTTTGAAACTCGTTCAGAAGTAGTAAAACTTTCCTAGATTTTGCAAGTGGTTTTGTTATTCTTTCGAAATTTTCAAATATCTAATCCTTCTAAAAATATTCATTTTTTTCAGAAATTTTCGTATATCTCCCCCGAAATTTTTGCGGCTTTCCAAATTACCCAAAATATGATCCTGGTTCGGAATGCCCAGCATTTTGAAATCTTCAAATTTACATTCTGCTCTTTATTTTTACAACACCCAAATTTTATTAGAATTTATAAACATCTTGTAAGTTACAAAATTGTTCAAATTTTCCGTTATCACAATTGTTTCCTGACGTTTCCCTCAAACTTCAGCACATTGCCAGTCTTTCTAATTCCCAAAATGTCCCCAATCCCCCTCGATTTTTACTACTCCACCCTCCCACCCTGCCCCCCTCCCCGCTCCCTCCTCTCAACCCCCACTTCCGGTCTATTTCCCCAAATTTTCCCATGCTAAAACTGAACCTACCGCGAAACTCCTCAATTCCCTCCATGCCACAATCTACAAACCGCCTGGCATTATCAACCATTAAAAATTTTAAAACTCCATTCCGAAATACTTGAGGAGCTCTCCAGCTTTCCCCATGGCATCAAATTTTTTTGTCATGTAAAAATCTATTCGAACCTCCGTGAAAAGTGGTTTAACGTGCCCAACGCGATGCAGTTTTTTTCGACGGTCCTCGAAGTGGGTGAGACAAGGAGGGTCCGAGGAAAAGTGCGGGAAAGAGGGGGGGCTGCAGGGGGAGGGACGGGGGGGGGTGGCAACACATGTTGTGCATGCGTGTGGCAACATCGCGGTCCTACATTCCATGTGCCCGTGAGGGTGAGAAGGGCAGAAAGAACGGTTGAGGGGGGAGTGGGCGGGGGGCAGGGGGAGGGGGTGGTGGGGAAGGGGGGCGACCGGTTTGCAGCGTGGCCGTCACTAACGCTCTTCTAACGCCGATAAGCCCCCCCCTCCACCCCCCCCCCTCCCCGCCGCGCCTTTCCCGCACCCGCGCCTATTTTTTTTGGCCCGTCTTTTCGACTCGCTAGTTGTCTTCTCTATTCCTTGCTTTTTTTTCCCTCCACTGAAACCTTTTATTTTTTGTCTAGGCTCACTCGACTCGACACCTTCCCCCCACTGAGGGCCATTTTTTTTTTTTATTGCAACCGGTCCACGCACTACGTGGCTATGGGGAAAAGTCGAGGTCGCTGCGCTCTCGGGAAAGAAAGAAAAAACCATGAATTCACTGTTGGATTAGGCAGAGGCGAAAAATTATTGAGGCCATGGGAAGGAAAAAAAGAAATCGTGATGGAGGGAAAGGACGGGCCTTGGTAAAAATGGGGGAAGATAAAATTATGGAAAATCGGAAAATTCACTCAGTTATTTTTTGATTTTTTTAATTTGTTGATTTTTCAGAATTCGCATTTTTGAAGATTTTAATTCATATTGAATTACTGGATTGAAAGGAAATGCCTTGAGGCTATGTGCATTTTCTATTTGACCATTTTTTTTTTTATTCATTACTCTGTATATATATATATTGATGAAGCAGCCTATACAAATAATTTGTGTACATGAAATGTTGACAAAATTTGTATGGGAAAATTGAGATAAATTTGTTTGTCCTGAAAAATGTTAATAATTGATATGGGCAGAATGAATCAACGCTTTTCACGAATATTGTTTTGGCCTTTATCGACCTGTTTACTTCGTCTATTTTTATCCTATGACGCAATGGTAAATTTCACGAGGGCATTTGGTATTAGAATCTAGAAGCGGACAAAAGAATGCAGTCAGTGGGTGAAATGATTTGTGGGGAGAGAAAAAAGGTGAATCTATAGATACAAATGCAGGGTGCAACCAAACTTCACACTGCCGATGGGGCAGGTAGAGCATCGATCGGCGAGGTACCTGTCCAACGGTCAATGGCCTTCGAATGCAGTCAATTCGTATGTGTATAAGGAAAGGTTGATGCCTCCTAAACCCTACAAAAGCCCATTATGCACAAACGAGTTTTCTATCCTTCTTACTTCTTTCGTGTCCAACCGAGGCAAGATCATCAAGCTTCAGTGGGTTGTTGCTTTGGCTTTTCCATATCCGCTGTTAAACCAGGAGAAACAATACTTATTTCAGGACAGACGATCGTAATCTCAGGTTTATGGAGTACTCAAGTTTAGGCATTGAAATGGCTCGAGTTAGGGTAATTGAATCCTTAAGATTAACGCATGATTTAAGTTGAGACGTTCGAGCATGGGCCCAGTTGCGCAAAGGCGCTTTTGCAATTAAGAGGTGACACCACTGTAGAATTTTCAAAAAATCGATTTTTTTTTGCTTAAAAAATAGTTTAACTATCCTAGAATACTGTAAAACAAAAATTGGGTGGGAAAAAAAAATTTTTTGACCCTCATTTTAGTATGGAAAATTTTAATTTTATCATAATGTAATCACACATCAAAAGTTTGATCGTGTTTTACTCGAAACACGGTTTTTGAAATTGGCACGCGCCATAATTCAAACAATTTTCCATATTTTCGCTTGGGATTTTGATCATATGTTGAAACCACGAATACGCAGAGAAACACGTACGGATTTTTTGATAAATCAATTGGACGATTTTTAATTAACGAAAAATAGTCCTCATTTAAAGTGAAATTTTTGCTTTTTTGTTCAAACATTCGCCAAAATTACAAAAATCATTATTTTTACAAATCCGTACGTGTTTTTCTAGCTATACTGATCTAGATTAGGAGATCCCCCCCCCCCCCCCCCGAAGGTTCAAATTTACACCACTTGTGCTGCGTGCCGTGGAGGCCTTCCAGCGGAACACGTCTCAGTGCGGGGGGCTATATCGCCGCCATTTTGTTTTTTTTTTGATGAAAAAAATACTTTGTACTCTCAAATACATGCTTAACAGCATACCCAAATTTCATTCATTTACACCCATTCCTGCTGGCCTAAAAAAATTGCGCAAGAGCGCACCAAACACAAGGGTTACAGTTACCCCTTAAGGTACTGTGCATACGGAAACGTTGCACTCGCGCATTTCAACATCGCTGCAGCGTTGCTTCGTGAGGCTGAGCGGAGGTTCAGAGGGAGAGAAGTAGATAGTCGCAGCACGGAGTTGAACCCGGGTCCGTACAAGAGCACTCACTTGACATCGGATGGAAGGCGTAACTATTGAATGAATTGGTAGAAAAATCTAGAAAAAATAACAGAAAGGTTTAGTGATTGAATATGTTCAGATGTGGATACACTCTATCGACCGTACCCCTTTAAACTCATATTTTCGGATACTCTTTATCAGAATGGCCCCTCCGTTGTAGGCTCACTGAGAAAATATATGAAATGAATGAGAAAAAAAAAGACTGTGCTATCTATTTGCCCGAATGAGCGAACAAACACTCGACGATACGCATTCTTGAATTTGGAGATTTTCCCACTCTGTGAGGCCCCAAGATGAGATAGTGCAGAACGTTCATGCCTATCTCCAGATATCTACAAACCGATAAATATATCATTTTGGACGGTTTTGTCTGGTCTGAGGAAATGAAAATTTCAGGATTTTTGCTGAGGTGAAATTTACCTTTTACGATTTTAGGGGTTTTCTCAGAGTTATCCCAAGGCACTTTCTCGATGCTGATGAAAATTTCGAAATAGGTCGAAGAGTTTTGGGTGACATGATGAACACATTTAAAAACGATTTTGAAAAATTGAAGGACTTTGACCTCATCATTGTTGAGATATACATTATCAAAAATTGGGGGAAAAATGATAATTCCAGTTTTAACCGTTGCATATCTACAAAAAAACAAAAATATAAAATTTCAATTTTTAATGTTTTCCATCTGGGAAATGGTGTCAATCTTATGATGTCCTCAAAATGTGATAAATTTAGTATTTTTATCATATTTCAAGTTTTTTTTTTTTGACTTCGGAAAATGGTCACGAGGTAACTTGGACGAAATATTTCGTTGGCAACCATGCATAGCGATACGAAAACTTTTGTACTCTAGTCTAGGTTTCTCGAGCCTCGGATGAAGGCACTTCCCCCCCAGAAAATTCAGGGAGATATCCAGTCAGGTGTCTGAAAAAAAAACCTGCAAGGGGAACAAAAAGAGCGATTCACCTTGCCGTCGTAACATTCCTGTCCGCCACTTCCCTCCTATCCCTTTTTTTTTTATATACAAAGCCAGCTCAGGGCGCCTACGACTGGTCCTTTTCCCCCACGAAAATCCTCAGATGCATACTGGATATTTTGTAGAAATATAACAAGAATAACCTACTTGTCCTCCCCCCAATATTTCCTCAAAAAATCAAATATCTCGTGAGCGAAGGATTTTACGACAAAATATTATTAAATATTTTTTGTAGGGAATTTTATTTAGTAGAAAAAAGGTTTTTATGATATTCTTGTGAAGTGGGTTATTCTCGACGTAAATGAAAAAAATGCTGTTTCGTTTTTTAATTGAAACTGTGGGAAATCGTGGCAGAAAGATTTTGGTGGTTTACACACACACGCGCATACACACATACACACCCACCCACCCACCCGCAGCCACCCGGAGCCACCCACACCCACCCACCCACACATATATAAGTTTATTTGTCAAACTTTCGATATAGCAATCGGATTTCAATATTGCGAAATCAATATATGCGGAAGATAGCATGGGCTATCCATTAAAAATCACGAAAAAAGGAAATTATTGTCGTCAGCAAACCGACGACAATGGCTATGTGGTTAGAGCACAGTGGCCTTTGGCACACGAGGTCCAAGGATCGAATGCAGGTACGGGGAGTTTTTCTTGGGTACATCAATAGGGCCAAGGGTCAACGGCACGTGGGCTTTTTGGCCCATTTTTTGTCGTCGACGGCCGACCTTCCGAGGTGCCCATACTGATTTTTTACAGCCCTCACCAGAAGTTACTTCTCGCCCGAGGAGCGGAAAGTGAGACCCCTCCCCACTCCCACCCGAAGACTGCCATGCACTTTACGCCCTAGGGCGGAACGTTGGAACTTTCCGGCCCCGATAGTCTGTGTGTGTGTGTATGTGTGTGTGACGATACACGTAGGAAGTCAAGTTGTATATCAGTTACGCAAATTCGACTATTGATCTATTATTATGATTTTTATCCATATTTCGTAAAATATGATGCCTATCAAAAAAAGTAATAAAACGTGAAATATGTAGTTTTATGAGAGGAACAACTTTTGTTAGACACTTTTTCTCGTATCTATGACCGTTCTCGAGATATAGCGTTATAAACAATTAAAAATGTTAAAAACAGTTGAACGGATGGGACAATTGCAAAAACAGTCTTTTCAGACCTGGAGACCACTGAAACGCGTCAATAAAAAAAAAAGGAAATCCCTTCGGTGGTTCCGCCGGAAACGTTAAACAAAGTTTTTTGTTTGCATTTTGTTGAAATCACGTCAGGATGATGCAAAACGTCGAGAAACGTGAAAATTTTACCGATCTGGCACTTTTCATTTTCGAGGTCATTACAATAACTTCTCTAGATCTGTAAGTTAACCCTTAGGTGCCACACCTCAGTCCGACCACGTAGCTGCCACACCGGGGTGACTTCTCTTAAATTCTCCTAAATTTTCGATCTATCTTTAATTTAATTTAATAAATGCCTTCAGACGGGGAGGTGGTGGTTACTGATCGAATTTGAGAATGGAAAGTCTCTATATGGTCTATATGGTAGCTTAGTTGGAAAAGAGCCCGGCGCGTAACTGGGAGTCTCGGGTTCGAATCACGGCTGGGACTATCGGGATTTTTTTTCTGTCAAATTTTCGATCTATCTTTAATTTAATTCTTCTCACCCCACGTGAAAAAAATCAGTTGGAAAATACGTATGAGTCTTTTAAGACTTTTAATCGGTTGGGTCATATTCATTGAACATATTTGATATTTCTAATGATTTACATTAATAAATTTATAGATGGCGCTTCAAAAAGTGGTCATATATGTGAAAATTCAAAAATGAGGTTTTCTGCCCACGAGCACGCAAAGCGAGCATTCTAACCTCGCTTCGCTCGGTTAAAATTCTCGATTTTGGTGCATATAGACAGAAAAATCCTATTATTAGGACAATCAGACAACCATTCCCCACGCGCTTGCTATCCTCGCCTTCGGCTCGGGCCGCAATCTTGGGCGTGGGGAAGACTTCTCTGCTTATCCTCCCTAGGTGAGAAATATACTATTTTCCGAAAAAAATTCATTACTCCGCCATTTTTTAATATTAAGGGCTGAAATTCCAGGATTGTACGTCCAAGACACACCACTATTATAAGAAATTAACAGTATACGCCGATCTTTCACATAGTTAAAAAAAAAAAAATCTTCGCCAAGCAGCGGATGCTGCCACACCAGGGTGACTTGCTATGTCATGGAATTACATCTCACATCTATCTACTAATGAAAAATATAGATATTTGTATGAATTTCAACGATTGCAGACCTTTAATTTCACTTTTCCCCAGCCTGGGGTGATAAGTCACCCCCAGTGGCAGCTAAGGGTTAATTAATGACTTTTTTTTTTTTGTTAATTAATGACTAGTTTAAATTTTCGGTCGCTTTGAGCAAGAATTTATGAGAATGGTTCTCGAAAATTTGGAGAGGCTCTGTAAATGCACTCAACAACTGAAACTCGAAAATTTGGTATCTGCAGATGCATCGCAAAGTGTTTTATTATTTTGTTATTTGTTGTACCCAGGAAGTTACTATGTCGGCGAATTGATAGTATTGATATTGCATTTCGTTTTACATTTGCATAAAAGCAATTATAAGGAAGTATAAACGAGATTCGCAATCATTTCTCACTTTCGCGTGCAGCAATGCGCAATGATAACAGCGAGTTCCGAAATTGTTTCCGAGTTTTCTCACATTTCGCTAACCTTGCAAGTCAGTTTCGCCTGTATCATCTTCCTGTTCTTTCTATTCTGAAATTACGTAGATAATCGATATAATCGCCATGCGCGCAAAAACATTTGTAAGTGCCAATTGTCTTTTTCAGCATTGCAATCCTTGACAAGTATTGAACGATCAATTAATTAAGGCGCTGAACTCAGGCGACGTTTCGGGTCATTTTCTAAAAGGTCTTGGGATCTTAAGATGGGCATTCGCATGACATGATGTGTGTGTGTGTGTGTGTGTTTGTAAATAGTCAAAATCTTTCTGATACTCTCTGACGTGATATATGCGTCTTGTTCCACATCCTTAAGGCCCCTCCCCTCCGTTATCAAATGTTGAAATTTCGACCACGTGAATTATGAACTGAGCATACAAATGATTTTCTCGAAGTGCGATAGGCCAATGCACGTGATCCCCAACGAATAAGGTGAATGCTCGCGATACACTTGAGTGATAAGACAGGCAGGGTAAGAGAAAGAATAAAAAAAAATGTACAAAACAGTCGTCTAAGGTCAATAATTGATCGTTTTCCATAATTAAACAGAGAATCGAAATAGAATTTTCAAATTGAGGATCATTGAGAGAGACGTCTGGAATTTAGGCTAATTTGACACATTTTAAGTTGTAATCATCATCAACCTGGACTAAATGACTATGTAAAGTTTTGATGTCTAATTTTGCATCGAGAAGCTTAAATTTCCTAGATGATATTTTCAGTACTTCAATAATTTAGTCCGATGCAAAGAGTTACAGCGAATGATTGGGAACATATTTTAATTGGTGCCATTTTAACTTAAAATCAAGGGAGGACTCAAATTAAGTTGGGGTACTCATAGAGCTCAGATTGAGGTCAATCGGTGCTGTTATTTAAGATTATTGAAAACTTGAGTAAAGTATAGAAGAACATAATTTTACACATACCGAAATCTGAAACAGGGGTCGATGACTGGGTTAAGCGAAGTGTCCGATAAGCTCACCTGGCGAGTCCGAAATTGATTTTCGACTGAGTCAAGTTGAGTCTGTCAAATGACTTAAGTTAAGTCATTTGAATGACTCAAGTTGAGTGATTCGAATGCCTCGAGTCATTCGAATGATTCAAGTTAAGTCATGGGAATGACTCAAGGGAAGTCATGCGAATGACTCAAGTTAAGTGATTCGAATTACTTAAGTTCAGTCACACGAATGACTCAAGTTGAGTCATTCAAAGTAGTCAAGTTAAGTCATGCGATTGACTTAAGTTAAGTTATGCGAATGACTCAAATTAAGTGATTCGAATGACTCAAGTTCAGTCACACGAATGACCCAAGTTGAGTCATTCAAAGTAGTCAAGTTAAGTCATGCGAATGACTTAAGTTAAGTCATGCGAATGACTCAAGTTAAGTCATTCGAATGACTCAAGTTAAGTCATTCGAATAACTTAAGTTAAGTCATGCGCATGACTCAAGTTAAGTCATGCGAATGACTCAAGTTAAGTCATTCGAATGACTCAAGGTAAATAATTCGAATGACTCAAAGTAAGTCATTCAAATGAGTCAAATTGAGTCACACGAATGACTCAAGTTAAGTAATTGCAATGACTCAAGTTAAGTTATTCGAATACCCCAATGGTAACAGTTGAGTCACTCGAATCGCCCGAATTGAAGGACATTTTTTTAATAATCAAATTGATATACACTAAAAATATTATGTAATTATTGAAAATAGCTAATACGCTAATTAGTGATCACAGTGATAATAATAGTACTAATAATGCTGCTAATTGCGATATTAATACTATTGTTGTGATCATCTTATTCGTATTCATATTAATATCATTATTATCACTATCTTTATCAGTATCATTATTATCATCATTATTATTACTGCGTCTCAGATTTTGTTTAATGATCATTACCAAAATTTTCAATTCTGTTTTGTTTTCTCCCTAATTTTACCTAATCACTTTGTCGTTAGAAATTGTCATCAATTGGGAAATGTACTCGTTCGTGGAAAGTACTGAGAACCAAATGAAAATGAAAAGAAAATCCGGAAATGAACAAATTTGTGTAAATAAAATTGGGATTTTTGGGGATACCCTCATTATAATTTTTACAAGCGCGAATTTGACAGGATTAGATATAGTGAGGTGCAAATTTTGGGTGAGATTCGAGACGAGGCTGGTATTTTCGAGAAGGCAAACTTTGGATATTGCATCAGGACTTTGAGTCTTCAACTGGTCATCAATGATTCATCAAGTTACATCATCGAAATGACCTGACTTTTCGAGACTTTGGAATTGAACTATCTTGAAATCGGAGGAATTTTCGTTTCATAAAATAGTTAATTTTACTGTACTTTTGCGAAAGATATCAACGATTGATAAGTAGCGTTTTTAGCCACAATTTTTGTTGAAATTTGAGTGAAAATTACGTTCTTTTACACCAATTCAAGCGACAGATAATTCAGTGAAAAATTGTGGAATGAATCTGAATTTTGATGGGGGTGAATACAAGCGTGTGTGTATATGTGTGTGTGTGTGTGTGTGTGTGTGTGTGTGTGTGTGTGTGTGTGTAAGTGTGTTTGAGTGGGTGGGTGTTTGGGTGGATGGGTCTTCGGGTGGATGGGTGTTCGGGTGGATGGGTAGGTGGGTGGGGGGGGGGGGTGTGTGTTTGGGTAGGTGTATGTGTGGGCGTACCCCTCTTCAAACGACATGCAATGACACGAAGGCCCGGCGAATAACTTTTCGGACCCAGTTGCCATCTGTGTGTGTATGTTAGCTATTTCAACTATTTGTTCAAATTGCATCTTCTCGAAACGGAGTGCGGCAGAAACTTTCGCGCAACACGTCCCAGTATTTTTTCTACTTGTTTAAAGAAAAACATCACAAAAGTTGGTCATCGCGAGTGGAATGCGCTGTACAAATAAAAATAATGAATAATATTTTTTCACAAACCCACATGTTGACGAGATAATCACCTTTTTAAGAACATTTCAGGGATCAAATTACCGACTTTCCATCGGAAAATTATTCGTTCGACAGATGAACCAATAAGGGGAAGGCACACCCGCATCCCGTCGACTTTCCGTCTGACAGAATTTGTTCCATCGCAGAATGAATTTTCATTTTTGCTTAATTTTTTTTTCCTTACCATTTGGGAATGATGAGAATATTAAAGCACATACCAGAGCTTCGTGGATTAAAAAAGTACGTTGTATCAAATTTTTCCTTCACATAGCGAGACCATTTGATTATTTTTTCTCTCGAAAGTGTATAATTAAAATTGCAAAAAAATGGTAGGCAGTGGAGTTGGCAAAAACAGTAGTGAAATCGCGTGAAAGACATCGACGTACGGGTAGCCCCGAAGCACCCTGCTGGGGCTTAGCATTGAATAGCCAGTGCGGGCGTGGCAATTCACACCATATGCACATGCATCATAACCACCCATTTATAATCAATTTGAAAGGAAAAAAATTTTGGTGTCACATGATGTTCTCACGCCATTTCTGTGGCCTTCGGCCATCTCATTTTTCTCTATTTTTCTCGTAGAAAAGACAATTCACTGATGCCTCAAGCGAACTGATAAAGCGCACGTGAGGCATCAACGCAGAAAAGTCAATGGTCGATTAATTATACGAGGAAATTCATATTTGTCAGCGTAATTCTAGAACTTCCTTCATGGAAAAATACAAATGGCGATATGAAAAAAAAATTTAGTCAATTGGTGTCAGCTTTATACTTTTTTAGATAGTGCCGCACTACATTCTTGAACGAATATTGTAAAAAAAATATGATAAGGGCCAATGCCATCGATAAATGATGTATTTTTGGCCTATGTGTGAGATTGCACGCAATTTGAGAATAATTTGAAATTTTATCGAGGCCATGCGCTGATAGAAAAAAAATCTTTCTGAGTTTCGTGGTGTTCTTAGACACCGGATGGGCAATTGATAAAAATGGAATATGGAGTACATTCTTAACGACATTGTATTTACTTCATGACTGTGTTAAATAAGTTAGACTTTTTCCAAGTGCAACTGTCTTATGCAATGGCCCGGCAGGGCGTGGTGATGGGAGCAGCAGAGTTGTGGGGAATGAGGCGGAAGCCAGGGCTGAGGTCTCGGCAGGTCGCTAAAATGCATCGTGTAGGATTCAATAGGTCTCAGCAGGTTGTTACCTTGATCGTTGGAATAGTTACAAGTGCTAAAAGCCTGACGGGTTTTTCACTCGCTAAATTGACCGAGAATTGACCATGGCATGACTATCGTATCGGAGAACTTTTGTTATCTATGAAGATATGACTGTCATTGAAACAATCGTCAGCAATTAGCAATTTAGCTAGTTGAACATTTACTGTTCGAGGGTACAGTATATTTGACCCCCCTTTATTATATGAAAAATAAGGCCGCAATCAGTCGAGGCGTACGCGATACGTTGCGGTACCCAAGTGAACTGCGAAAAGTGATGGCGTCGCAGAAGTAGAGAGGGGGAAGAACTATTACCCCCGGGGCTTTAGTGACTAAAAATGATTAAAAATAAGGGATTATCGGTATCTGAGGTTAGGTTGACACGAGTTTTTCTCGCTACTGACGCACATGATTTGTTTTGTGTGGTCAATTAACGCAATACTGCCTGCGAAATGACGTAAATGAGCGTCCAATGAAGTGGATTAGATTGACATGCATTTCGATATCGGTCTGTTTTTTTTTATTTAAGGATATTCAACCGGTATAGTCAAAACAAAAGTTTATGACCCTTCCTATAATTCGTTATATTTATCGCCAATAATTTTCAATTAATATTTCAATGCGTTAATTAGTTGAAGTGATAGCCATAGAAAATTATTATATCGTATTTGATTTTGCGAATCAATATTATATTGTTTAAATAAATTAATGAAAAAAAATTTTAGTCAATCGTCATGAAATTTTTACCATCGTTTTATATCTGCTTCAATAGTAAATTTTCAAAATTTCAATAAATTTATACATTTTGAACTGTATTTACAGAAATTTTTATTTTTCCCATAAGAGGCCGTGGTAATTGAGAAGTTTGATAATTAATAACTACAAAACGGTGTTGTAAATCAATCTCAAATTTTATACAGGCATCTGTTATCGCTTCAAAAACATTATGTCAAAATTGCAAGCAATTCCTACATCTTTGCCAATATAGGTGGAATATCCTTAAAGCATTCAAACCAACAGGTTTACTCTGCTGTGTGGAAATAGAATACATTTGGATTTTTACATGATGTGGTCAAATTTTGTAACAACAATTGCCACGTATGTCAAGTTCTGATATGAAATATAGAGGTATCAATCCTTCATATTTGCGAAAAATTGAGCTATACAGTATTACCTGAAAATTACACATTGATACCCCCTTACGATGATCAATATAACCCTCTATGGCGAGGGGTGTCGGCTGCCAGCCATGGAAAAACGAGAGAAGGGCTTATCAAACTGCTCATTAAACATAATTTCAATCTTTACAAAATCACCTTGTTCGTGCCCATACTGTTGACTTGGGGGCTATTATATTTTTGAACACAATGAGAATTCACACGTGTTACGCGTGCGTTGCGGCTCGTCATCTATGAAGAACCTCGGCGTCATCGAGCGACCGCATTTTCCGCGGATGTGTTCGACACTAACAATATTTACGAATATTCATGTAACGCTTTATTGCGGTTAGTATCAACTCTAAAAAAATATTCGACATATTATGCCGAAAGTGCTACATATTTCTCCTCCATACTCTCTGCAATATTGCTTAGAAGATAGAGTGAAAAAATGAAAATGGAAATACTGGAAAGTGTTTGAGTTACGCTGCGTGTCAATTCCGAAAATGGTGTTTCAAGAAAAATGCGCTTACAGTATTGAACTGCGGTTCGGAGTATCGAATCAAATTACTCATACGGAATTTTTTTTTCTCCGTATTCCGAAAAATTTCGAAATCATTTTCCACAAACCAACATTTTCCATCATCTATAATTTTACCATCACCTTTTTATTAATTTTCAGGTAAAAATGATAATGCGCATGTGATTTTTCCGCAACCCGCTGGTTACCTTCACTAATTATCCCCCAAAATATTTACTAATTACCCGAAAAAAAAACCTCTAGCCAACTAATGAAGGAGAGAGCGTGCTGACGTAGATTAACGCAAAAGCTAGAGGGCCTACAGCAACGAACAACAATCGTTCCAGTGGCATTGGTCGAATAAAATGCGTGCTACGTTAAAATTCATATTGCACGTAGTGGTGTTAGTGGCTGAAGAGAAAAAAGAAAAAAAGAGGCCATTAGCACGAAAAGCCCGGTATTTGAATCCAAGAGGATATGATTCGTAGGTGGGGAGAGAGTATGCGGCTCGTGGTGAGACCGCTTCTTTTTTGGGAGTTATATTTTCTCCTTTTCTGCCACCCTAATGTGAAAAACACAGAACTGCGTTTTCCCCTTCTCCTCCCCCTCCCCCTCCACCCCCCCCCCCTCCCAAGTCAATGACGTTGAGTTTTTCTGCCACGGATGCAGTCACGCGACTCTTCAGCTCGCCCTGATAGCAGCGCCCAGCCCTAGGAAATGAAAAAGGAAAGAAGAAAAAAAAGTGGGGGGGGGGGGGGATAGGTTTTCCGTTCAGCCTCTTTTTTGTCAGAAATTTCGTGCGGGTGTTTAACATTGGGCCCCCGCACATGATGCGTGCGCTGCGCATTGCGTGCAATAGACAAGGACATATATTGGGCTGGTACCTTGATATTGTGCGCTTCTATGCCTAAATGCCGCATAGCTGTCCACCCCCCACCACAATTCTTCACTATTTGGTTGGATGTTTTTCTATCTCTCTTGGTCTTTTGCCTTTTTTCCGGCTAGACCAATGCCAACAAGAGGGGAAAGGCAATTTTCCCCTCTTATTTTTTTTCACCTATCTCACTCGGCCTTATGCCGAATTGCCTAGTTTGCCCTCAACCTTTCCCTGTCCTCTATTGCCATCCCCGAAAAAATCCCTCGCGCTAACACTGCGTTTCCCAGGCCCTAGACCCTCAGCTCCGTCTTCTTAATGCGCCACTTAAGCGCTCGACGTTATTCGCGCAACATCTTCAATAATCGTACCATCCTCGATAGTTATCATCACTCGCTTTTCAATCTCCACCAATGGTTGTGGCATAGTGCAAAAGAAATAAAATAATTTTTAGAAGTGATTTTTTTAGAGTCAGTGGCAATCATCATCAGACTTTCAATAATCAAATTGTTTAATGAAAATTTGTTGATTATTGCTTTGCAACTGGGAAATCACGCGTCGCTTACTCCGTGATTCAATTGTGACGTTGAAAGTAAGTATTACCATAATGCGCAGTTTTAACCCGCTAATATTCCTGCCACTTTGGTTAGTTGATTAAGATATTTTTTATATTTTTTTATTATTGCGTGAATCTATGGGAACTGGCTCTCATTATCACTGATAACATACGTGCAAAAAGTATTATTGATTGAAGATAGCGGAGAATTGGGGGATTACGACGTCAAAACATACGCAATTCTTGTGATAACGTAGTATACACGTGTTGTTTATTTCGTATCAGCGCTAACACGTGGAGTTCATTCAAGGGAATTCGCACGTTATTTTCGGTGGTACACGCGTGGAGCAAGTTGGAGAAAAAATAAGTAAAAATAGTTTGAATGTGAAGGGCATCGTTATCGCTGATGCGTCGGGCGCCAAAGTGCCCTGCGCTATCACAAACTCGATCATTTCCGGTTACCGAAAATTCCGTATACAGATTGTCTCTAATTTTTACACTATATATATCGTCATTTCTCAAAAATTTCTCTTATTTCCATTCGATATTTTTAGCGATGACGGAGACGTCTGCGCAGCATAATTATTAACAAAATAATTCCGTAAATTTCAGCATGTCTCATTCAAAAATGGAGCCACCATCCTCACACCCGCATTTCTGCCTGCGTTGGAATAATCATCGAAACAATTTGCTATCATCGTTTAACGAGATATTTCAAACTGGCGCATATGCCGACGTATCATTTCAAGTCGAGGGTGAATCAAATTTTGTTGTCCTAAAATGTCACAGAATGGTCCTGGCAGCATCCTCAACCTATTTCGAGAGATTTTTCTCACATAGCCAAGATCAGAATCCTGTAATCATAGTACCAGGTGTACGGGAGATTGAGATGAAGGCTATACTTGAGTACATATACCAGGGAGAAGTTAGTGTAACGGAAGAAACAATGATGGACATCCTTAAGGTTGCGCGTTTGCTGCAAATTAAGGGGTTAATGGAGTATGAGAAAGGCCAGGGTCGAAATCTTTCGGTGTCTCCACCACCAGCAATCAGTAGTACGGAGCGTAGTATTTCATTTGGCACCGATGGAATTCACAATGAGTACAGATCACCACCACATTCCACGAGCGCTCTGTCATTGTATTCACATCCGAGAGCTCTTGCTAATCATCCAGCGCAACATATACCGCCAGTGTGGAATTCATTATCGAGTCTGTCATTGGCTGCTCATTCGGTGCTAAATTCACCAATGGCTCCAAGAACACCACTGTTTCCACAGATCTATGAGACTGATGACAATGACATTAGAAAGCAAATTAACACTCTGATGCTTAGTCGAGATACGCCCATTTTGAGGACGGTTTTGGGACAGGGACATGCTGATAGCTCGCAGGGCATTCCGCAGTACCACGGGGATGCTCATGATGTTTATAGAAGCTCGAGCAATGGGTCTGCCCATGATATGAATGAGGTCTGCAGAAACAGCTTGGACCTGTCGCATACGCGTCATAGCAATGGACACAATCCGTATTCCTTTGATATGAAAGTGGAGGACGTCGAGAGTGCCGCGGTGAAGGGAAACGCTCTCTGCCGCCCGAGGAACAAGAACTGCAGTAAGTTGATTATTCATTATGTTAATTCATTCAGTATACGGGGGAAAATTTAACAAATTATTACAGTGCACCTTAATTGCTTTTTCAAGCAATTTTTCTGGCACATCGTGTAAATAGTACGGCACGAATCTGGAACTTTGCGATAGTCAGGAAAGTTGTTTCAGCGCATGCGCCAAATAGCGTTTATGGTACAACATGCGCGCACTGGGTTCAGCGCGCGTGAAACCGTCCTTTCCGCACACGATGGAAACAATAGTAATTAGTCATTAATGAATAGAAATTTTGTCGAGACAACTGAATCATTTTTTTAAGTAGAAATTATAACAATATTTATAAACCACGGCTCTTCCCAAATGCGTAATATATTTTACAGAATGGCGGTACTGCAACCACTCGCGGTATTGCGCGTCGTGCAGTATACATTGCGTATATTTTATTTTATTTTATAGATATATATTTTATTCAGAGTAAATTAATTTTTCTTTTTTATTATTATTATTATTTAAGGTCGCTGTACAACATCCAAGGTCTTATGGGACCTGAAAATAAATTTATATCTGAGAATTAGGAAACGAACGGAAAATTCCCCGCAACATCTCGAATAACATTCTTCTGCACAGCAACAATCCGATTTATTCTCAATTCCACTATTTTTTTCCAGAAGAATGGAAGCGTTACAAGCAGTACACCAAGGAGCACATGGATAAGGCAATCACAGCTGTTAAACGTGGTGAGACGGCGTTGAAAGCATCCAAAGCCTTTGGCATTCCCTCGCGCACACTCTACGACAAAGTGAAGAAAATGGGAATTACAACACCGCGAAATGGCCGACGCATAAGAACAACAAGTTCCGGCGCTCATTTCCCAAGTGGCATTGGTGGCAATAGAAATGGGGATATCTACCGTGGAATACTGGATCACGACAATGATAATGATTACAATAATGGCATGATGGAGGGTTCAGCTTGTCTTTTGGACTTGGCCTGCGGCCGTGGCCGCCATCAATCCGATGACCAGGAGGCAAGCTTAGATGATTCCACTAAAAGCATGAGTCCTGATGATATCCAACGGCAAGAAATTGAAAACGATAATGACGAACACGCGCAAGATTTATCGATAAATCGTAGAAATGTCATTGTTACACCTAATGATGAAAAAGGAGACGCCTCGAAGACCTGATGAGCATAACGTATTAGGTTATTCTGCGTCACTCGGCCCGCTGAAGCGCGATTCTAACCGAGCTTAGCTTGACTAAATCGCGGTGTAGCGGACTAAGTGACATAGTGCTCGCCATGCAGCCTGAAAACTGTTCTGGCGGGGATGATTGCATACCCCGGCTCCGCCTCGGTTTATCGCATCCTCGTCCGAAAGGGTCTCCGGGCCTTATGGCGCAATATACTACTCTAAGACTGAAGGGGCTTGACGTTTCTTTCGTTTCGGCTTTTTTGTTTTTTTTTTACATTCAATTTATCGCTTTCGGTTTACATCTGCACAGCGCGACATTTTTATTTTTTTCGTTGAATTGACATACTGAATATATATAGATTCATGAATGAATGAATGACGCTGAGAACAATTGTGATGTAACAGAAGTGATTGAGTAATGTTCAGTAGAACGAACATCCGTACTACTGTTTATGGTGGTTTTTTTTCTCAACGAGAGTTAATAACAAGAGGGAGATTGAGGGGGATGAATGAAGGGATATTGAAGGCGAAGGGAATTTCGAGATTATGGTGACGGCAAAATTTCAACTATAACGGAAGCCGAGTACTATCCAACGAGTGGCTTTACGCGTAGGTACACCAACAATGATTACACTGAGAGAACGATTTGGTTGTATCTAACTGACGGATTCGGCTGGTTTTTTTCCGATTAGGTTCACATAACCGTACATTCATTAATAGCTAGAGCTAACGGCGGTGCACTCAACTGCTAGTTGATTTTGATACCATTTGGTTGTACTGAATTTTTCAGTTGACGCGAACCGGCATCCAATTAATACAACCGAGCGTTTAGTAATAGTTACCGAATGAAGGCTAATTCAAGGCGTTACTCACAAATGCAGGCGTAATAAACAATAGAGAGGTTACATGAACTAGCGATTCGGTAACTATTACCAAACGCTAGAGTTGGCTCAACCTTAACCTCTCAACTGAACCATTCGGTAACTATCACCGGGCCATTCAATTGTTCTCATTTAACCGCGCTACGAGTTACCGATCCTGTGTAGTATTAACCACATCATTCTCTCAGTGTACATATATACAAAAAAAGAAAAAAAAAAAAAAAAAAAAATATGTTAATGTTTTTAATTATATCTAAACTATCGGTCTTGCGTTAGCAAGCGCTTAACTTTAAAGGTAGAACTAAGCTAAATGGGAAGGCGGAATGATCAAGTAGCGGCCCTGGGATACAGTTGCAATATATTGCTCAATATGCATTTAAACATAAATCGTAAATGATAAATTGAAACAATCTACCTCTGTAACATATATAAGACTGATACACAAATATTTTATGACAATGCGAAATATAATAACACATTGGTGTTAAACAAACCGGTATCAAGCCTCTGCAAAGTACAAAAAGTCTAAAGTTACCACTGGGTCTTACTGAATCAAATCTAGTAAATTAAGAAGATTGCAAATCATTATCCACTTTTATGACACAAATCATGCATAGAGAAATTGAAATAAAATGAGCTATTCGACCGACGACACAAAAATGAAATTATATCAAATGATTTCATTGACCAACATCACCGTACCATCCATCGTACTCTTTAGGATAGATCATTATGGGGGATAAAAATATTTTAATCTTGTTATTCACAATAGTTTTATCGTAGTTTTTTAATCCTATAATTAATCACTCAGATTCATTTGTTTGTTAATCATTACATATATATTATTCATAAGTTAAGTACAAAACAAGTGCCTTTAGCTTACTACCGCATCGATTCTACCTCAACTATATTGTTACCATTATCATTGCACTTAGGATAATCCGTTATTTTCATTCGATATGTTTAATGTGTAGATTGTCCGCACATGATTGATGCCTTAACAACTTCACTGTTGTTCCTTTAAGCAAGACTGATTTTTTTTTGTTCTTTTTTTCATTGAGACTTCAGAGTTCTTTTGTCTTTTCATTTTTAATTCATAGTAAATATTGCACTATCGCACATCACAGATAAATCCACAGTGTTTTGTAGAGTATATTAATGATATTGTTAATTGAAAGCATTATGAATAAACAAGAGTACGTAAAATATACGAGTTCAATTTATTGACCCTAACAAATTGATTTAGTTACTGTAATGACGCCGATAATGGAGAGTCTCAGAAATCGAAAATTTTCAGTTTTCTCGACATTTCACATCGTTATGACAAATTTTAGATGAGGGGAATTTGTGTGTGTGTGTGTGTATTCGTATGTGAGTGACACTTTGGGGAACGGTTTCCTGTAAATGGCTCGATTTGTTTCTCCTTTCACACAAAATTACCTCTGACTGATGCCCAGGGCGGAAAGGAGTATCAATGTTGAAAAACGATTCCCTTAATTGTTATTAACAATTTTAATTATTTAAAGCGCTCTATCGCGAGAACCGTTACCGATAGGAGAAAAAGTATATAATGAATGTTACTCCTCATCTAAAAGTACACACATAATATTTTATGACTTTTTTTCATAACTTTCATAGCTCAGGACATATCACTGGTTAACAATTTTCATTGCTTATTTCGGTTTATTACACGAAGCGTAAGAGTTAGACAGAAAAACTCTTAATAGAAGTTGTTCCCCATGTAGAAACATACATTTTTTGTTCCATGATTTTTGTTTGTAGAGCTCATAATTAAGACGCTAGCGTTTAATTTATTCCAAATTTTCAACGCGCACACACAGACATAGACTAACACGTCCGGAAGTTCATGATGCGAGCCGTCGAGGGTCACACGGACATCCCGTTTATTAGTTGTTAAATCATAAGGATAATTGTTTTTCTTCATTATCAGTTGAATCTAATAACGATTCTTTTTAGATCGAATGAAACATTTTATCCACATCAGAATTGAGAAATTCTATGGGCGCCTGTGAGCGGTGGGTGAATGTGACGGTTGGGTAGGTGAGTAAGTGGGTGTTAAGTTTGGGTCGGTGAGTGTTAAGTTTGGATGGGTGGGGAGTGTTAAGCCTGGGTGGGTGGGTGAGTGTTAAGTTCGGGTGGATGTTAAGTCTGGGTGGGTGTTAAGTTTGGGTGGGTGGGTGAATGTTAAATTTTAGTAAGTGGGTGGGTGAATGTTAAGTTTGGGTAAGTGGATGGGTGAATGTTAAGTTTGGGCAGGTGGGTGGGTGGATGAGTACGTGTTAAGTTTGAGTGGGTGGGTGGTTGGGTGGTTTTCTGATTAGACGTTAATGAAAAATAGCTCCACAATTTTTTGTTCTTTTCTGAGAACAGAGAAAGAACCCTCAAAAAGAACTAAATTTGCCTGCATCTCCAGAATGAGTCAATTTGAAGAAAAAAATGATAAAAAAAACTTTTTTTAATGACTTTGTTTCTTGAAACTTTTTATAAAATAGGTATTCGGGTTTTCAGGACAGTCTTCGGAAAAGAAGACTAGTTCGGGGGAACATTACAAAATGAGAAGGTCTTTAAGTGGCCGCACTAGCGCATTTAGCCCATTAATTTTACAAATATCCACGTTTTTGGGATTAAATTGCTTGGCATGAGAGACAGAAATTACGCTGCTATATCAGTGGGTTTTCCCATGCATATCTCAATGATGCTATTCCCATTTTTTTCATATTTTCCGTTAATGCTGAGAAAACTGATGAGTAGAATGAGTATGACCTATTAAGGCCCCACACAAAAATTCAGATTCATAATTTCCACCAAAATCTAATTTTCCTATTTAGATTTTGGTGGAATACGCATACACCCACACACACACACACACAGACTTTCACACATGTTTTTCTTTATTTCAAATATTCCTAAAATATTACAACCATCTTATAGATCGCGCGAAGCATTCCTCTGTCGTTTTTGTCAGTAATACTATAATTTCCGTATCGGCTCGATAATCAATGTTGCTATTTAACTCAATGAGCTTGACATTTGATTCAATAAGCGTTTATAAGCGTCGAGCGAAGGGTCGGTTGCACGGGACCCAGATAGCGAAAAACATCTTGTATAAATATTGGGTCAAATTAAAAAGTAATGATGAAACTTCACTGAATGTACAATTCATCCGATATTGTATAAAAGTTCAATTGCATTTGGCAATAGAGAGATAAAATAATTTTAATAATGAGTGACAAATAGAGACAAGCAGTACTAAATCAATAGCATTTCCGTATTGGTATCATTAATCTGACCGCTTGTCGTCAATTCACAAATATTTCTTCTCACATAATGTCCGAAAGAAGGGGGTATATTTATAAATGCATATCCATTGCGATTCATGTCGGAGCACTGGGTGTATTGGAATTCGATGTGCTTACGTATGTAGAGCACTTCATCACATTTCTATCGCTAATCAAAAATCGTATGTCGGGGTAATCAAGTAAAAGTTAATTGAAAAAATATTCAGATAGCACTTTACATAAAGTCTGGTATATGGATATTTTTGAAAATAAATGGGGCAGATGCCGATGGGGCGGATACCGACGTGCATACACCAGCGGTATCCGCAAAAATTCAGGCCCCTGCACTGGTAGCAAAAATCTCTGACACGAAGAATCATGACACGAAGAAAAATGAGTAGTTCCGAGTCTCTGTTTTGTCGTTCAGCCCGTTCTAAAATTTTGAGTTATTTTCAACGATACTGAAAGATACAAGGAAGACTTTCGTCGTGGCATCGGTCTTCGCAATAAACGTCTCAGCGACAGTTGTCTGCCAACTGTCCGTTTAGAGTTGTACTTATTGGAAAAGGAATCTCTTAAGAGATTTTCTTTGCAAAAGCCAAATTCTCCAATTTGGCGGAAAATCTTCCACATGAGGATGTTCGAATGAGTTCCAAATGTTGCTAGAACTTTCCGAAAATCGGGAAGTTAATAACCTTTGAAATGTCATCCAAAGAAGTTGAAGTAAATTGTATTCCTCGTAAGACGATACGAATTAGTACGTCACCCATCCTAATGGCCTTTCTTGGGGTCAATGTGGCCTGGAAAAGAAGGTCGGGATATGAGCAAAAATGTATTATTCGTTAAAACGGGGTTTTTAATGATTGTTTTTCTTTATAATTAATACACAAAAAAGAACACTTGGAAGAACCGAGACCGAGGAGAGACTTCCCGTTTTGCGTGGACTTGTCTCGAAGAATGTGTCATAGCATTCATCTCAGAAAACCGAGGTGAGACGAGATGGAACCTAGACCAGTCTCGACTTCCTGTGAAGTCCTAGGCCAAGCGGACTGAAGCCGGTCGGAAAAGGACTAAATCAGAACGGAAATGGATGGAGTGAATTATAACTAATCACTTATAACTAATACAGATCCTAATTGGAGTTCACCGGATATTGGAAATTAATTATACAATACGGTATAATTACCAAAGCATGGCATTTGCCTTTTTATTTGGAATATTTCAGGTTCCCCGTTACCTCCACAGCGACATACATTATGAGATAAACATATCCTTGTAGATGATGATGAATAAACAACTGGTGTCTATAAATTCCTCAGACTGTTGGTTTTCCAATATTTAATGAGTTCTACAGGGGTATTCTGCCCTAGTTTTAACTGAAAATAGACATCCACGCACACTCAGAGAAATTTCACCTGTAAAGATAACTAACTATATAGGGAGGTGGCATGGCAATGCATACAATATGGCTAGGAACAAATATGATTTCTGTTCAACTTTCATTACTAAAACTGTATTACAATGTATAGAATGAAGCATCACCGTATTTGGATACGCACTACTCAATTTATTAGGACGCCCCGATCACACAATGTTTAGTTGTGAGATCTAGAATTAGGCTAGTTCTGGAGTGCTGTAAATTCTACTTACATCATTACTAAGCAAATTACTAAGTCATCATTAAACACTGGTCTGTGGGATTATTATCACGACCAATAAGTATACAGTTATATATATACTTATATTATATTTTACTATATAACTATATAGTTTCATGCTCATTTCTTCAGCTAGTGCGTTAGAATCCTGGGTCCATTATTTCAAATCAGAATCGACTTGTACGCGAACACTCATCGACATACTGCACAAGTCGATTCTGTAATCGATGCGTTCGCCAGGAAAACAGTATACGTGATTAGAATACACAGAAACTATAACATAAAATAATGAAATATATACGACTAAATAAGTGAATGCGTGAGACTTAAGTAACCGGCAGCGAATTAGCGAATAGGTTAGGTTACACGTTGTTGAGATTATAAGCGTTACTTTGCAGACTGAATGAGTCCGTAACCGAAAAAAGTTACATGGTGTCAACTCAGATGATTACGGCGAGTGGTTGATGGCCAAATGTTTCCTGCTAAGCAACCTGGAATTATCCTTGAATGGACGGTTCTATGGTGATATGGAGAACATCCGAAGGGCGCAGTGACGCCCTAAAGGTCATTCCGGCCAACGAACTAAACACTCATTTGAAATGTTATTGGATCGAACTAATACGTGTATTCATGAACAGTGTATTCTGTTTTCCTTCCAACGACGGCTGGGCGGGAATCTAACCCACAGGGGGGGGGGGGGGGTTCCGCCGTAGGCGCACGGTCACCGTAGCACAGGGGTTTCTGGAGGTTTACCCTGTGTTTAACAATACGATGGTCTAAGATGGCGAGAGTCGGCCCCAGCCGCATGGATGGGTGTCCACTATTCCCCCTCAAGGAATGCTTAGACAGCAGCTACCGTGGGGAGTACAAACGAGAGGGATGGAGAAGAAAAACACCTTAATCAGCCACAGACTATCTGCTTACTGAGGTTAGCTTCATTAGTTCATGAGTTTTTAACATATTGACGTCCCTAAATTGAAATAGTTCATTTAATACTATAAAAAACTATTCATCCTATATTGACAATTGTTATTTATCGTCTGGATGTAGGCTATTCAAATCAATAAAAATATATACCCCTCATCCCCTCCGGCGGCCGGGTCACCGAAAGTTATCGATATTTATCTCTTTTCCCGTACTCAATAGAGCGTTTTTTCATGCAGGAATAGGGGGACCAGTAAATTTGCCGAGCCCAACGACCCGACTCTTTCTACATTTTCCGTCAAAACGCAAATACTAACTCTGAGATTAATCCAGGTTTTTCATATCATTTTTATATTTCATTACCGGCGATCTCACCTTATGAGCTACTCAATTCGATTTTGAACTAGTGATATGAATATGTGTGTGCCCCATACGGGGCACGAACAAAACTTCCCGATTTCATGGTTCAGCACAGCATACTACCTTTTTTCCTTTCCAGCATACCACGTATAAACATGCAACCTTTCTAATGATCAAAGTCAACAGTGATATCAATGGAATTGCGACGAATAATTAGGGCACGCGATCAATTAATTTTTTTAACCGGCATAAAAATTTTCCACTCAAATTCGTCCGGCTCATTGCCCTCTTGAAAGAACTACCTATTTTTAAAAATGAGATGTCGTTGGTCCTCTCAAGCTCTCGCGGATCCCATTATTTTTTAATTATGAGAATCGTATAGCCCCAGGTGATGAGGATGTCGCATGTGACTTATTTAAATAATAGTAAGTTGTTCAGAAATGAGAGAAAAAACGTTTATGCATGAGTTTTAATTTATCATTCTCAGTTCGCATTCCACGAGTTCATCAGAGCACTCCGGTAGGAAGCGTCCGGCGGGAATTGCGCTGAATCAATAAAATCATTTCTGTCTTCTAACTTCCCGATTTTTCGGGAAGTTATTGTAATGACCCCTAGATTGATTTTGTTTATTTCGATTCATAACTAGGATTTTAAGTATCGCAAAATGAATTGTTTACAACGCTCTATTTAAAAAACGGTAAGAGATACAGCAAAAAGTATTAAGCCGAATTTGCTCTGTTAGTGGAAATGCATATTCAATTTCATATCACTTTTTTCCATATTTATCATAATTAAGGAGGTATGACGGGTTTAACCCTCGAGCGTTCAGACCCCTACTGGCGTCTCACTCCCACTCCAGTAAGGCGCATAATCCTCGCCCTCACGCTCACTATGCGGCTAGTCTAATATTCATAAGTATCTGCTTGATAAATGGGATTGAAATCTTTGATTGATCGGAAAATCTAGGAATAGTAAATAGAAATTACAAATCGGGAAGTTTTGTTTGTGTTCCCAGTGGGGACACATAGTTCGCGATAATTCAGACGATGGGGTTTTTATATATTTCAATTAGGTAGGAAAATTGTCCTATATACTGAGAGGGTGAATTTGCCCCACTATTCGACTAAAAGATAAAAGTGCAAAAAAAGAGAGCTAGCAGTTCCCCCTGAAAGGTGCCAAGGAAAGTGTAGCTATATGAAGTTGCTTCCAGCATAGCCGAGCAAATTCCCATTTTTCATCGTGCTCCAAAGCTTCCAAATAATTATTCAGTCGGTTGTAACGAATTGTTCAGTGATGAATTGCATCGCGAGGAACTAGAGGTGTACTGAAATTCTCAATTGAAGTCATTAATATTATTTTCCTTATTATTATTATTATTCACTATTCATGGTCATAAACCAGTCAATCATGTTATTCAATAATGAGAGCCGCCTTTTATTTGTTGAAGCTATGATGTTTCGCTATAACTGGTAGCTTTTTCAGGCCATGGAAATTTATTGATGCAAAATTGTAAGAAAAATGTTGGCATGTAGGGATTAACCAGGTACAAAATTCACTCTCATCCCAAGTTTTATTTGACATATTGGTCAGTTTAGTGGTTTATTACTTAGGAACCTTCATTACCGCGTTAAGGGGTAATACCACTGTAGAATTTTCAAAAAATCTTTTTTTTTTTGCTTAAAAAAAGTTTAACTATCCCAGAATACTGTAAAACAAAAATTGGGTGGAAAAAACATTTTTTTAACCCTCATTTTAGTATGGAAAATTTTAATTTTATCATAATGTAATCACACATCAAAAGTTTGATCGTGTTTTACTCGAAACACGGTTTTTGAAATTGGCACGCGCCACAATTCAAACAATTTTCCATATTTTCGCTTGGGATTTTGATCATATGTTGAAACCACGAATACGCAGAGAAACACGTACGGATTTTTTGATAAATCAATTGGACGATTTTTAATTAACGAAAAATAGCCCTCATTTAAAGTGAAATTTTCACTTTTTTGTTCAACCGTTCGCCAAAATTACAAAAATCAATATTTTTACAAATCCGTACGTGTTTCTGCAGCTATACTGATCTGGATTAGGAGATCCCCCCTCCACCCCGAAGGTTCAAATTTACACCACTTGTGCTGCATGCCGTGGAGGCCTTCCAGCGGAACACGTCTCAGTGCGGGGGCTATATCGCCGCCATTTTTTTTTTATTTATGAAAAAAATCCTTTGGACTCTTAAATACATACTTAACAAAATACCCAAATTTCATTCATTTACCCCCATTCCTTCTGGTCTAAAAAAAATCGCGCAAAAGCGCTCCAAACACAAGGGTTACAGCCCGTACAGGGCAACCGGATACGGCCACACATCGGCCTAAGCTCGACGCCGACATTACCGAGCCTCGCAACCAACATAGGCCGAAGTGACTGCCGATCCCTGGATGATAATACCGGGCCGACTATCGCCTCCTATACTCGGCCAACGCTCGGCAATAATGGCCCAATCTAGGGTACAGGAAATAGCCGAGGTTGATGCCGACCTTGTGACTAACGGTATCGATTGCATATAATAATCAAAAGTAAGGATTACAAAATAATTTAGCTGCGTTTTCGGAGCTAATTATCATCTTGCTAGTGATCCTTTATCATTTTATATTGAAAAAAGCCCTTTATACGTTTTTCTCCGCCCACCCTGGCAATCGAGCCCGGATCATCAGATTATCAACTCTGCGCGCTAACCACTTGGCCACCGCGGTAATTGGAATGACTCTACATGAAATGATTCATATATATTTCATTAACTTCAATTCCTATATGTGGATGTAGATTGAATAGAATAGCGTTATCAAATATTAAAGACACGCAGCAACTTGACGAAAGTGATGTTTGATTTAATTCCAGTAGTTCTGGGACTTGGTTTGAGTTCGATTGACCGACGCTTGGCGAAACAATGGTAGCCCTAGCATTGGCCCAAGGTTGGGCAACCGAGCCTGGCAGGCCGATCACGACCGACATATTGGCCGATGCTTGTTTTACCCAGCATCGAGTCGCCGATAGTGGCCAATACATTGGCCGCACCCGTAAGATCGGCAAGGAGAAAATGAATATACTTCAGGGGGTGAAATTTATATCGTCCCAAGCTATGGTGGAGTCTTACCGATGTATGTCTTTTTAGTCTCTTGTAGATCTTCTATCGGGAAGTACCTCTTGACTGTGTCTTTCAGATAATTCTTATTAAAATAATTATTAAAGTGAATAAAGTGTTCTTATTTAAGCCCCATAATCCAATAAAAAAATGAAAAATATAAATAAAACGTATAAAAAATACTTTCTGAAATATTTTCCCTTAAACATTTCTATTTGCTGGTAATCAATCATTTTTCAGTGTTGTGATTAGCAAATTGGCCGTGAGAGTGGGTGCAATAATATAGACGAATTGCCTGTGATTCCTACTAGTCGAGTGGATTCTCCCCAATCCTCTCAATCCTTTCCAATAGTTTTCTACCGCCTTTTCATTCCTTCTATCTCCCCCCCCCCCCCCCCCCCCCCCACCCTCGTTGTCCTCGCTGAGACGGTTGAAGCCACCCACCCCTCGTTGAGCACACATGCGAATCGGTGGGAGCATAATTATGAGCTTGCGCACAACTGGGGTTGAAATGGGCAAAGGGGGTAATAGAGATTCCCGTGTACCGTGGGACGAGCTAGCCCCGGGTATCCTATCTGTATAGAGGCACGAATGAACGCGCAGTGGAAATCTCGTTTCTCTACATGTTAACATCTTATGTTGTTTGTGTTTTTTTTTTCATCGTCGCCTAACACTTGTGCTATTACCAGTGCTGACAAATGCACTTGTTATCCAAAATAAGGAGAAACCTAAAAGACAAAATTGAAAGTATAATCAAGGTGATACGGAATAAACAGATCAACAAGCTTGTGACAAGAGAGCACTCAAAATTCTTCAGGGTAAATTCAGCGAACTCGCACAACTGCTGCCTGGGACAGTAACTTACACGATATGCCAAGGCATGCGCCGTAAACATAACAGGATTGATGTCTCACGGAGCGCAGGTATTATTATTGTTTTTTTTTTCACCCCCTCGTACCCTTTCATTCACCACACGTTTTTATCTTTGGCGGGTGAAATTTTTATGGGATCTTTTCCAGATTCTAACATTGGCGCTGCTGAGTTTGTGCTTGGATGTATTTGGCCAGGATGCCTTCAATAGCAGTAATGAGCCAATTGATTGCCCCATTGGTTGTATATGCCTGTCATCTAAGCAAGTGAGTTTATTAGGTCATGAACCCAGTGAATTAACGTAGTTGTTTCGTGGATCGGTTTTATCGAACGTGCCGCCACATTTTTGTAAATGAAAGAGGATTCTCTTTGATTATTGCTACACATGAAATGAACTGAGCCACTGTTGCAGGATTATAAAATTTCCCAGAATTAGATTTTTTTGGAATCGTTAGTATCCTAGTAATCCTTAGTATATGACTGGATTGCACGGAATTGTATATAATATTTTGATTAAAAGTGAGTCTCATTTTTTTTGAAGAAGTGGAATTCGATGACATAATTATTAATGAGCAATTCAAATTTTAATGTATCCGGATCGAAGTCGCCTTGTATTCAATAACTATGGGCAATCCATAGATTTCAATTCCGTACTAGTGCCACGTATGTGTATATGTGTGTGTATGGGTATGTGTGTGTGTGTATGTGTGTCTAGGCGTGTGTGTATATGTGTGTAGGCGTGTGTGTATGTGTATATGGGTGTGTGTGTATAGGCAACTGTGGCCTCGATTTTCGGAAAAAAGTGAATTTTATGTTTCATCACCTTTATAAAACGCACTTCTGGTGACAAAAATTTTGTCAGGTAATTATTTTACCTCTAACGAGTTTTTCGGGCGTATGAAATTTTCTTAACAAAATATATGCAATTTCTGACGTATATATATGATATATACAATGCACCCCTGGCACCCGCTTCGGTACATCCATGTCATGCAACAACTAGGCTCGGGGGTTGCATCACTGTAACGATAAAAGAAACGATTGATAGACAATTTTTGGAAATTCGAAGACAAGTGGAACAATAACATTCGAGGATCTGAACATGATGTATTCTACTATTACGTAGATTTGAACGCGTAGAATAAATAACTTACCGTATAGCTGGGGAAATACACAGGGAACTTCAGAAGTATTGATTTTTGTGTGATTGACGCATGTATGACTAATATCTTTTGAAATTCCGCGCGGAAAGGGCGCTTATCAATAAACAATGTCTAGATCCCGTTATCAATCACCTACGTAAGTCCCTTTGAACTTCGACTTTCCCGAGTCAAAAAAATTTCAATAAAGATTATGGGTCAATTTTGAAATCGCGTTTGGCGGGAAACGCGCTTGAGTTCAAACTTCAAAATTTTGGAACAAAAATTTTTTTTATCAAATTGTTTCTGTGCTAAATAAAAAAAAAATCTTTCCCGTTTTTTAATAGAAAAAAAAAATCGATTTTTTCAAAGACCTTACAGTGGTGCTACCCCTTATTCCAAACTGTATAATTAGTAATTGACCTTATTTTTTAAACAGGTACTGTGCAACACAGGCGGCTTGCGAGAGATTCCAATGTACCTCAATATTGGAATTGAAGATCTATCATTATCAAAAAATGACTTTCGCGTAATAGAATCAGATGCATTTAGCAATTTGCGCTCACTGCGCAAACTCAGCCTAGATGGAAATAATATCACAGCTATCAAGCCATTTGCATTTCGCGGCTTATCGCGGCTCACGGATTTATCAATTCAGTACACACCGCTTAACTCAATCGGCAGTTATTCATTTGCAATGCTGCACAATGTGACACTCATACTTCTTGCTCACAATCGGATTAAATATATAGATGAGAATTCTTTTGCTGGTACAAGTAGTATCAAATTAATTTTGTTAACTAATAATCCATTAATAGCAATTCATTCCCATGCATTTTCCGGTTTAAATTATGTGGAAAGGCTGATATTTCCAACTGGCATACGCGTTATTGAGCCAGATGCCTTCAATGGCCTACAATACGTTGGACTTTTAAAATTAACATTCATGGATTTAAATAATCTTCAACCATTTACATTTCGCGGTCTTTATTATGTACAAATACTTAATATTCAGGAGAGTGATCTTGGGACAATAAAACCCGATGCTTTTGCTGGTATTAGTCACATTAGGGAAATTAATATGTTGAATAATAAAATTGATTCAATACAGGAGCTCAAATTAATCAATGAAAGTGCTGTTACAATATTTAGATTTCATGGTAATCATGTATTACATTCACCAAGAGCAAGGGATACAAGTTTACCCGTGCTAAATGTTTCTACACTTGGCAATCATTTCCCATGTGATTGCCAAGTTCACGAATTGTTTGACAGTGATTTTGTTAATGGCTCTGTGAAACAATTTCGCGAGGAAAATTACTGTATTTCCCCGTTGGAGTTTAATGGTAGTCCAATGAGTACAGTTGACTTTGATTCAATTGCAAAGTGTCACGACAACGTAGTTCAGGATAATCTTGGCTCGTCTGCCCAGACACATTCACGAGTCAGAGAATTCTTTATAGTTGTCACCATTGGGTTTTATGCAGTTCGATAAACTTGAGCTTTAGGGTCAGGAGGCTACACTGATGGAAAAAATGTCTGACATAAAGAGTTCGTTCCCTTGAGATAAGAGGGGTTTTTGGGAATGCGTATGTTACACATCAGTTTAGTGAATGTCGCTCTCTGAAATCAGATTTTTGAAGTGAAACTTCTATCGGCGCCTTCGGGTGTAAATCGAATCCACGCGAGTCGTCATATATACATTTACAACGTGTTGCGTGGAAACGTCGGTAATGACGCGTTCGTCATAGTTTAACACAGAGCGTAAGATGGCGCTATGCGCATTTTCTATCCGCGGTAAAAAGCCAGCTGTTTTCCAGTCTGGTGTGTTAATATATACGGTAATATATGTGTCGAGCGTTATTTTCTACATCATAATTTATGCCCGGAATAATTTGGTGTGTGTGTTAATCAAAAGTTTCCGTTTCTTACTTCAGTTATCACAAACCGATAATTTCATTGGTAGAAAATCGTGACATGAAAACAGAATAAAAAATCTTTTGTATATTGACATAATTGGATTGTTCTAAATCGTAACCTCCGATTTGCATTGGTGTTAGAGCTACTGATCCGATCCTATCCTCAGTATTAGAAAAAAATATTTACAGAATAACATAACAACTCTATAAATTCGGCCCCTACGAAGTTTCACTTCCGTCGCGTCGCTCTACGCACATGTTTTTTTTAATTAATTTATATTTCCGCTTTTACCTGTACGAGTCCGGCTGCGCGTGTGTCGCACGCGCATTTCCTTCGTCCGCCGCGCTGACTGGTGGCGCGTCGGTTTCGGTCTTACGCTTTTCGATAACTGCGATACACATCGATTGTCAAACGTCTCGCCGTCTGATTATAGATGCACTTTCAACTGGTCGATGTGTGATGTATTTTTGGATCTTGGAAAAACATATTTTGTCTCATGAGAATGGATTGTTCGTGTCGGAAAGATTTTGTATGAGCGTATGTATGGTTACACCTCATATCAACTGCGGGCAATTTATTGGATAGATAGATGGGATGTTGAAGGCTGTATAAGGAAATTAAAAAGTGAGTTATCCCTGTAACAAGTGAAAGGTTTTGCACTATGCAAAAATAATTCCAAAAAGAAATTGCCCAGAAGTTTTAAGTTTGAGCTTCGGAGAAAATTCTGATAAGCTGCAAGATAAGTATTCAACTTATTGGAATCAAGCCAATTTTTCTCCCGTGGGTTCATCAATATTTTTTTGGAATATTACTCGCCTCCAAAAATGGGAGTGGTGATGAGAGATTCAATTCTCTCCGAATATAAAGGAAAATTAATAAAACTTAATTATTAAAAAGCCGTGTCATCAGTTGAAATGTCTTCAGTTGATAAGACGTGTAACCCCTATGTATATATTGATGTGAATGTCTGGAATGATTGTGGAGAGAGATTAGAAGACCAATTGACATATCTATTTTACGGCTTCTCTCTTATTATTTACATCATGCGAATGTAACTGTGTGCACATTAATCTCTCTGGTTTCTGTTAATGTCCGTGGGGTATTTTGTCCGTATACACATTTTCAACATGTTTTACCTACATGAAATCAAATTAGTTAAGCGAGTCGTTGGTCGTCCTGTGAGCGCAACGCCGGCGGACATGGTCTATCTTCTTGTTATCAACAAGCTAATGGAAAGATTGTAAAAAATTGACTTTGCCAGTCTGCAATTTATTTCATCGAGTCCGATTTTTCACGACATATAGAAGAATTATTCTGGAAGTCGAACGAATTTTTTCTGTCTTCGCGACTCGGGTGCGCCGTTACTGAACATCGCTAAACGCGTTCAGAGGCAAACAGTGAATCTAGCAAAGGGTTTTGTATATATAGATATATTATTGATACGACGGCGTATCCCTCATTATGCGAGCGAAGTCGCAGGCCGTGACCAACGACAGGCTAGATGAAAGTTGCAAAAAGTGAAACGTGATTATCTTGTCACTTCCACGTGGACGTTGACGTATACTTTTTAGAAAGTCTATCACGCGCGCCACGCGTCAATTTTGCCATGCGTAAATTTACCGTATATCGACGGTAAATCCAAGATAGGATTTACTTAAAATCAAGATAGGATTTTACTTAAAGTTTACCGTAGCGCGTGTGCATGGTCACTGACTACTCTTTGAAACACGCCATAATTGTATCACACACGTTTCAATGTACACGACCGGAAAAAAATCCCCGAATGAAATGTATATGGTGTATTAGTTTGACCATCTGTATATGTGACATATAAGGGATATAAGCAGATTACACAATTCAAAATATGTCTGCAACTATATCTGGCATATGTTTTAGTCATTACATATATGTATTCAGTTTACGGACGTCTTCCAGGGTTTCCGTTCCCTTCACATTTTAACTTACATAATATATTGTTAACCTAAACTTCACCTGTACTTTACAAGCCACTCCTCTTATCAACCTATCGACAAATCAATCGAGCCAGGCTCGATTGATATCTGGCATATATTTGTTTTTATTTGAAGCATTTTGCGAATACAATGAGTACAGAAGAAGAAAAAATGAAAAAAAGACAGACAAGTTATCCAAGTATTACATTACATTTCATGAATCTGCCTCATCATTAGTTACAAGATGTATCTTTACATTCTAGTCACAATTATCATGTTACATCGAATTTTATATGTTTAAAGCAGAGGAGACAAGAAAGGAATCAATAAGCCGTATTGCTTTTTTGTGAAGGGTTTTAAGAAATGTATTAATGTCATAGGGAGGAAAACATCCCTCCCGAAGTAGGCCAGTCAAAAGCTGATCACGATTTCTATCATGTAAGGGACAATCTGGCATATATCAGATTTTTTGGCAGAGTATGATATGTATAGAATTGACATATGCCATCTATATATTATTTTCCGAGGATGGGGGAGGGGTGAGGGGGGGGGTGGCGGGAATCATTCAAAGGACTCTTCTGAACGCTCATTCTCGGATAATGTATCGTGAAGTTGCGTGTAAATGGAGCATAGGGTGTGCCAGACAATGGGAAGCGCCTTAATTTTGTTTTTCCCAAATAAGTGAATCGTCATAAATTTTTCAACAATGGGGGATTAACAAATTATGAAGGTTATCAGGAATATAAGTTCTCAAGTGGCCCAGAAAATGCCTTGTGGGCAGAATGCCATCGTGCCAAACCCACCTTTTTTGTCACGCGTCCCCATTAGAGAATCGTAAGTTAGAATCTTAAATTCCCTAGTAGAAATCGGCTGTAGTTCTGCGAGGTTGAACGGCGCGGCGGTGTTGGGACTGCAACGTTGTGCGGATACAGCGCCGCGACGCTCCGGCGGTTTGCCGCGGGGACGTTGCTGACATGTACCGCGGCGACGGCGCCGCAACGTTTGATGCGCATGTTGTCAGGCACTTCAGTTAACTTATGATATCTGAGGTTATGGTGAATGGTTCGACGGAGTGCATATTAGTTACTTGTGTACGGTGAAGAATCATAGAGAAAATAAAAAAATGAATCCGGTGAACACTGGATCGAAAATCCTTAAGGATAAAACATTTATTATTTTATCCAAGTGTTTCGCTAAGTCTCGTAGGATTTAAAAATTTTCAAACATGATTATTGTCGCGGTTTTTCTGTTTTGAGTCTACGTTTAGCTGAAGTAATTAATGAATGAGAACTATTTTAAAAAATTGCACTGATCTCATGCACAACTTGGGTTATAAAAAAAAGTGCAAATTAGTTTTTTCTTGTGGAAAATCACCGCACTCATGATTCGTTTATTTTTTGTTCGATTTATTCCAAACTGATGAGCGTTTATGTCATTAGGGGCGTGAAGCAGTTATTCTAACCTCACTTCGCTCGGGTAACATGTCGTTTTGCCTTCTATAGACAAAAATATGAGTAATTTGTCTCGAGAACTAGTTTCTCACACATGTAATCACGATGGAATTTACATTCATCATAAAATCACTTTTCTAATACTCACTAATCACTAAAACTCAGTATTAAATCATAACTAAAAACTCAATCCCTAATCTCAATATTATAATCTATCATACTGCGTATTTTCTTCATCGCACATCAGCGTTATTCCGCAGCCTTCTGAGGACACCGCTGCGCTGGGTCCGCAGAACGTTGCGAGGATAGTGCGCGGCGAGGTCTACGCGCCTTCAAATGCCAATGCCGCCGCGCTGTCCAACACCGCATTGCAACGCCGCGGCGACGTCCACGCGGTGTTGGATTTCTACTAGGGTTGTTTTCATTCGATAAAAAATATTTTCAGACGGATCTCGGGAAAAACCGGATTCAAGGATATTTATATACATATATTTACATCCCCCGACGGGGGATAATTATATGCTCGAGAATTTTAGGGGCAAATTGGGGATATTTTATCCCTGCATCGGGGATATTTCATCCCCACATTGGGGATATATTTAATTTCCATCTATCGGCGGCATTTTATCGCACAATCGAGGATACAGGTAGTTTCAACGCAACGCGCATCCACACGTTTATATTAAATTAACACGGGCAACTCGCTGTAACTAGTCAACTGCTCGTATACTATATATATAAATATAGATATTTCTTCATCATTTTCATTTTTCCCTGAATTCTGCGGTTGCTGTTCGAAGTCGATTTCAGTGGGTAACTTATATGATTGTTCCTTTCGTGCGTGAAATTCCGTGTGTTCAAGTATTATGGGCTTGAAACATGCCCGGTAATTGAGGCTACCCTGCTTTCTAACTCCCATATATGGAGACTTGGACTTAAAACACGGAAATTGCTCGAAAGGAAAAATATTGACAAAATGGAAAAATTTCGAAAAATTTCGAAAATTTCAAAAATTTCAAAAATTTTAAAAATTTGAAAAATTTGAAAAATTTGAAAAATTTGAAAAATTTGAAAAATTTGAAAAATTTGAAAAATTTGAAAAATTTGGAAAATTTCAAAAATTTCAAAAATTTCAAAAATTTCAAAAATTTCACAAATTTTAAAAAAATTCAGAAATTTCAGAAATTTCGAAAACTTAAGAAATTTTTAAAAAAATCAAAATTTTCAAAATTTAAAAAAAATTAAAAAGCTCAAAGATTTCAAAAATTCCAAGAATGTCAACTATTGTACAGATTTAGAAAATACTCGCAGCATCAAATTCGTTGAATTAAGTTCCCATGAGTTTTAAGCTACGTTGAGTTGTGTCGTGTTACTGAGACAAGTAATCTATATCGAATGAGCGTCCATTGAAACATGTGTGAAGCACAAACGTATGTTAAAACTATTAACTAAGAAGAAAAAAAACCCTCGAACCTGGTGAACTTCTTGCAATAAGCCAAATTTTCCTGATACAAATATCCCAATTTTCGACCATGGAAAATAATAATCTTCTGCACGCCGAAAAATATTGGGAGCAAAAGAATGTTTTCTTAGTACACTCCAAATTTGTGCGTAATTATTAGTATTATGGGAAGAACCCCTGTGTCCATGTCAAAATGTTTGCGTGCGAGTGTGTGTGGGTGAGTGAAATAGCAAAGTAAGTGGTGCTAATTGTTATCAAGAAAACGACAAGAGTCCAACACCAGCTTTTACTGAATACTGTGTATAGCGGAATTCTTCGATGGTGACAACGAGAAAAGCGTGGTTGCGATACATATCAAATACTGAAAAATTTTACAAAAAATTTGAGGAATAGCTGAGTAGTGAAGTAATACATATAAAGTCGATTCATCGAATCAATGTAACACGTAATAATTCATGAACTGTAAGTCCACTTTCAGGTTTACAAAAAAATTCTACCGAACGATCAATCGGGTTGACGTCGAAAAGCGTTGACGCTTTGCCATTAGTCAATGACGCGCAACATTTTGTATTTTTTCGACTCATGTTTCCACGTAATCGACACTTCAAAACTAGCGTTTTCATCGCTACCGAAGTAAAGATCTTGTTGTCAATTTTCATCATTGATAACGAATTGAAAATTCGACGGTTATCAAAAAATCAGACATACTCCAATCAATAAGATCAACGCTGTCTGCAAAGTTCAAATCAATGGGATCATGCGCGTTTCTCTGATTAAGTGTCTTGATTGAATTTCTGCGGAAGGGGGTGATAAGACCATTTTATGGGCGCTCAAGAGAAAATCTATTTTTACTTCAAGATTTAGAGCCAAAAGATCACAGAGACTGACGTGTGCTATTCTACCTTGTAGAATGATACTATATATATCTAAAACGTGTAATTCTCGCGACATGGAATGCATTGAAGGGCTTCAAAAGACTCGGAAAAAGTCGAAAATAATTGATGAAGTATTGAATAGATGATAACTCCGTTGAACCTAGTTTGATAAGCTTTAATCCGTATAACCGGGTAAATATTTTATCGATCCTCCTCAGCTTTTCAGAGGGTTTTTGAAGCCGGTTCAGCCCGAGCCGACGGACGAAAAGATCCGTCAAGCAATACCTTCAATTCGTGTGTGTATGTTCCATGACTCTTAATTGCCGTTCTCTATATCTTATGACGTCACGAAGAATTAGGACCTTTTCGATATATAGTGGGGTCTCAAAATTCCAATTACTTCGAGGGGCGGAGGGGGGGGGGGGGAGGGTCACATAGAAAAGTTGAAGAGGAATTTTCGACCTGGAACTTTGCTCTCTTTAGCATTTAATTTTATGCTTTTGGGGTCGAATTCCGATGGATTTCTATTTTTTTTAACTTCCCGACAGGGGAAGTTATTAACTTCCCGATAGGGGAAGTTATTCTTTTGCCCCCGAAAATGAAAAATCGAGTTTCCATCAGATCTCCACGTTTCATGCTATTTCTGACGTTTCTAGACTATTTAAAACAAAATGTATGTCTGTGTGTGTGTGTGTGTGTGTGTGTTGATGTACGTATGTCACCAAAAATTTCCCGGAACGATTTCTCGTAAACAAATTATCCGATCAAGGTCCTGTATGACGCAATCGAAGCGTCTTGCCGTAACTTAGAGCTGATTAGTTTTTGCTCCATATATGTCTGCTGGTTCCTATTGTTATTAACAATTTCAATTGTTATAACGTTGTATCTCACGAAGTATTAAAGATACGCAAAAATGTGTCGAATAAATGTCGTTCCTTATAAAAAAAATACATATTTTGTGTTGTTTGACTTTTTTCGTATCTTCAACCGTTTCGGCGTTAGAGCGTTATAAACAATTGAAATCATTTAGAGAGTTCTGTGGTGAGAAAAATGAGAGATTGGAAAGAAAGTACACACACACACACGCAGACATCGGGAAGTTATAATTTTGGCTCGCAGCCCATTTTTCTCTTTTATTTTTCTGTTGCATTTATTTGTTCATTATCATGTGTTCATGTATCGGGTCATATATGTGCTCATTATCAGTGTGCTGCATAAACAGTTGGAGCTATGTATATGTAGATACAATTCGAAATTGGAAAATTCCCCTCGTTTAACACTATATAGATAATAGTGTATAATGTTTACTGTTATCGTCCATCCTGAAAATAGAAAAGAATGAGGATAATGAAAACGCCTCCAAGGCTCTAACGCAGTAACTCTCAAAAAGACAAATTTGATTTTTTTTTTAATTTCAGAGATACAAAATTGGTATGTGTAGTTAAATATAGTACAAAATTAATCTCAAAATTTCAATTATCCGTATCACATGTTCCTGATACAACTTCAAAAATTAGAAAAAGAGATAAGTCTGGGTTTGGAAATTTTAACGTCGTAGTAAATGTATTTAAAATTTTGTAATGTAGTTAAATATACATTGATGACATATTACAAAATTTTATGGACTTTTCTAAATATATTAACGAAATTTTCTTCATGAACAATTTTTTTTTTATTAAAATTAAAAAAATAATAATTTTTTTTTATTAAGTATCAGCTCTATATGGCTTCATAGACAAAAATATAAAAAGCTGAAGGATGCACTCTGAAATATTTTCAGTGCCTCTATACAAATTTTTCCTGATACGAGGCCCAAAAATGTGCTTGGCGAAGGTTTCTAAAATTTCACCAATTGTTATTATTATTATTGACAAGTTTTTTATAGGGCATTAGGAAACTGATGCGCAGGAAGTAGCTTAAAAAATATTTTGAAAAAAAAAACATTGAATTTTCATATTAAAATCAATATATTGTATACAAAAAAAATTTTTGTTCCATTTTCAATGAGCTCGTACATAAGAAAATTAATCTGTACAATTAGAGAAACGTAAAGTGTTTTGATAATAGCGGCTGACTGTACTGGAACAATTTTACTTGACGAGCAAAATGCTTATAGCGATTTGTGGTTCGGGATATCTTAATTACCCAATTCACTATTTAATTGAGTTGATTTATTCAGATACGGTTCAAGAATGAATAAACGAATTCTAATGAGAGTAAATACATTCACAACGGCTGTTTTTGAACCCACTGTGACGTCACGGGGGCGCCTCTGTCCGCGGCAGCCAATCGCAGGCGGTCTCTACCACTTCTCGCGCGGTGGCATTCAGCAGAAAGTACAGAAACGTCAGCACGACTTCTGCGACTTCACAAACGGCAAATTCGCGGTTCGAAATTGTCGAATTTTCAATTATTAATTCACATACATTGATGAGAAATTGCCATGAGTTTCATGTGAGATAATGCTCAGGTTGTACTAAATCGAGAGTTATTTCGAGAATTTAAGATGCATGCAAATTCCACATATGGATCCCTTGAATCCCATCAATGGATTCTCTATTTTCGGGATCGCTGCCGATAACCGCAATGAACGTTTGATCGAATTGTCTCCCATGTCTCCAACTCTTGAAGAAGAGATCCCCAAAGTGTTTCGCGACTGGTGACTACTCCAAACAAAAAATTGAATCGACTACTATTTATAACTTCACTACTGAAATTGTTCACAATCCAGACGTAATTGTGTATATCATTCATCAATGGCTATTTTGTAATTTATGATGATGGACAAATTGTTTCTCAATGAATAATAAATCTTTAGACTGACAATGGTCAGCAATGGATGATCATTTTTACATGTAAATTGAATGATGTGGCAATGTTACCTTATTGATATTTGCTTGATGAATAAATGTTCATTAATAAATGGTGAAATTCTCATCGGGCGCAAATTGCTATTTCCATTCCGTCTCGCCATGATAATACATCTGAACATTGAATAAATCAACTATGAAAGTACATAATATTGAAGTTTTATTTTCATACCTTTTCACTATCTCTTATCAACTGTCGTAGTATTTGGATTAAATAAATTGCCAGAGTTTTATCAATTAACGACTATGTTGTGTCGAATTTTTGAGATTTGGCCTGCGGCCAATATTGTTGACTAGGCCGCCCCGCCCCCCCCCCCAACGTCCACCAATAGGCGCGCAGCTATTGGCATCACCTGTTTTGAAGATTTTATACACTGATAACAGAATTTTCTTGTCATTAACGCGGCTCATTAACTATCACTAGCAACAGAAGTTGTTTACGTCCAAATAAATGTTCGTTGATAGTTAAGGAATTGCGAAGTGACTCGTCAATAACGAATGCATATTTAAGATAAATTCATTTGTCAAATGTTAATGAATGGACATTGGAGAGAACTAATCACTCCAATCTGCCAATGAAACTCATTCATTACCATTGACTAAACTGCCCCATCAGTGTAGTACTTGGATTTTAGAAAAGTTCCTGGTGATAGCTAGGTGGTATGAACAATACCAAATCTGTCCAGTGATGAAAAAAAAAGAAAAAGAAAAGAAAGAATGGAAGAAAAAATCCAAGGATTGTTTTACACTCACTTTTGTCGGTTTTGAGCAGC
The DNA here is from genome assembly GCA_026005395.1 of Asobara japonica. Classification (NCBI taxonomy): domain Eukaryota; kingdom Metazoa; phylum Arthropoda; class Insecta; order Hymenoptera; family Braconidae; genus Asobara; species Asobara japonica. The sequence continues at coordinate 975,753 of BQMI01000554.1, read as the reverse complement.
ACATTGAAAATATGTTTTCAATTATGGTTTAACTTTTATTGAATTGATGTGATCCATGAGGGAGAAAGGTATACACACATATCCACGCGCGCGCGCGCGCGGGTTTAGGTACTTATCATGTAGATCATTACTACCCCTTGAGTGAGCGTAAGCCACCGCCAGCGAGGATCCAGCATCAGCAATCTGATGAATCGAGGGTGAAACCCATGATACCTCCTCAATTACTCAAATGAGGAAAAACTCAGTCGATCGATCGGAAATAACTACCATTTGGAGGTTCATTTGAGACTGAAATACAATGTATTTCCCTACTCATTAGTCTCATTTCAACCTGCTCGGCCTCAGTATGAGCCACCATAGGCTAAAATGAGGTTCAAAAATTCGACTCGGGTGAATGCAATATTTCAGGGGCTTGGCTTAGTTCGGCGTTTTGCACCTAGGCAGGTTGGGCATGCACATATAGAGGCCATTGGCCGTAGATGTTCTCTAGAGATACTCTAGGGGGTAATCAGAAGATGTGAGAGCGATTACTGATTAGTGCTGACATGTATAAGCAAACTACAGGTAAGTCATATCACTATGTATTTGGACCGAAACTGATTTTCCGCCTGACCTGCCGATCTCTCCCTGCAATCCCAATCAAGGGACACAGTTGCGTCCCCTAGCCAAGAACGGGTGCGCTACTGCCCATATTATACGCCGGCCAACTTCCTCACCGTATCCTTCAAAACTATTTTACTGTTTTTTTTTTGGAAAAACTCTGCGCTGCACCGCGTTGTGAGTTGAACTTTTATTGTATAATATTGGTATAAGCTAACGATAGCATTTTTTATTAATTTTCTATATGTCCAAGTAAACTCGTTGTATGCAAATGTGTGTGCCCCATACGGGGCACAAACAGAACTTCCCGATTTGGTGGTTCAGCACAGCATAAAGACGCAACCATTGTGATGAACAAACTCAACAGTGATATCAATAATTGAAATTGCGACTAATAATTACTGCACGCGATCACTTCAGTTTTCATTTTAATCCCATAAAAATATTCAATTGGAATTCGTCCGCCTAGCTACCCCCTCTACCTCTGTACTTTCTTCGTTATCCCGCTCTTTGACATTTTTCCAGTAATTGTCGACATATTCACTCGCCAAGTATATTCTAGTTTAACTCACGATATGTTCTACCCTATGTTGAAATAAGTCATATTGAAGGTGCGTTTTTGTATAAGGAACAATCCTGGTGATATGCATTGTTCCCATCTTTCAAATTGCTCAGACCACCATAGCTCCTCAAGTATGCAAATTATGAAAAAAGTCATTCCACATAAAATGTGTATTTTTATATAAGGGATACTCTCCTTCTCAGAAGTTTCCCGATAACTCTAATATTTCGACCAGTGGAGCAGTATAAACAATTGGAGTTGTTAATAACATTGCATATACTGCACAAATGCCATCCAAAATGTAATCCGCTCGATTCTGCACGGGAATGCTTGGATTGGGACCTTCATGACAGCGCTGGGTTCCTTCGTTCACTTATTACATACATGATTGTTGAGACGGCCATAGCTCCTTAATCATGCAAATTATCGAACAAAGTCATTCTACATAAAATACGTATTTTTGTGTGGGGAACAATTTTTCTGATTTGAACAAATGCCATCCAAAATGTAATCCGCTCGATTTGGTATGGAACCGCTTCGATTGGGACGGTCATGACTGCGCTGAGTTCATTCGTTCACTCATTGCATACATAATTGCTGAGACGGTCATACCTCCTTAATAATGCAAATGATTGAAAAAAGTCATTCTGCATAAAATACGTATTTTTATATGAGGAACAACTTTTTTTATATAAATTTTGTGCTAACTCTAATAGTTTATGCAGTAGAACATTATAAACAATTGAAATTGTTAATAACAATATATATACTGCACCAAGTCCATCCAAAATCTAATCCGCCCTAATATATAATAATATACAAGTTACATGAAACTCTTCCGTTTGAGTCATCAACAACTTCGATCGAATGATTCGTTCACAAGAAATCGTTGACCAAAAATGTTGACCACATACATACATCGTAACACACACGCGCACACATACAAACTTTTTGTTTTAAATAGCTAAAATGCATTATAAATTACATTTTTGGGGGGCATTACAATAACTTCCCTAAATTGGAAAGTTAATTAAATATGTGCACTAGAAGAATTTAATTTGTGCTATTTTTTGTTTGGGACATCGGTAGCAGTATATATACGATTCAGCGTGTCGGTAATAATGGAGTCGGTCGCGCCATCATACGGTCCGGGAGAACACTCTGACCAAAGAATGTTCTTCCGAATCTAATGGTCTGGCGCGTCGGCAATGGTAAGGGTACGATCCGAACATTTCTCAAGAACACTTCCTCGTTAGTTTTAGTCAGGGAGTATAGAGGACCTAAGTAGATTAAATTTGATTTTTTTATCAGCATGCTCTTCATCAGAACATTTTCATGATTGTTATTTTGTCCTTCGGTTTGTTAGTTATATTTATGATCTTCAATGTACAATAATTCGGGTTTGGTACCACGGATTTTTCTCGATTTCATGACTTTAGGGAGAACACTGAAAAATTACCGACGGAATAATCTCCTAATTTGTGATGTCAAATACTACGCTCCTATAAATTGAAATATTTGCATATTTTTTTATCTTATATCCTTGTCTTTTTAATGTTTAACACTTGCTCGCTCCGCTCGGTTAAATTGCCTTTTGCGAGCCTAACGACATAAAATAATATATTATAGCAACTAGCTACACATTCCAAGGGGATGGTAATTCACCCCCTCCCATACTACGACGACAAACGCCGAATTTGCCGGACTTCGATGGGCCACGCTAGCAACATCCCATCACGCTCGGCATTCATCGCATTCACAGAGTCGTACATTCCAAGCCATGCGATAATCACTTCGTACCAACAATTTATCCATCAACTCTTTAATTTACATTTTTCCTCTAAACTGTATTAGTTCGAGACCTAAATACAATTGTTACATATTAAACGATAACTTATGGTGACTTAGTCAATTACCTGAACTACTCAACTTCTATAGTATGCCATTTGTAGACATGTCGACGCGTCGCCTTCGGCTCGGCCTACAAACTCAAATTCGCCGGAAAATCTTTTTTGAGCCTCATGACATAATATACTATTTCTAATCCAGGTACATAAAATGAAGAACCCTTCGCCGTGTGCTTACAAACGTCGTCTTTGCCACCGCTGGTAATTGTACACGCGGCTGAGGTTTCGTTATTTTAACCCCCGTGGTTAGAACATCGTTTTCCGCACCGGTGTAGGCTCAAAGGAAGATTTTCCACCTGCGCAGGGGGCGGGAAATCTACTTTCGCGCCCACCGGAACGAAAATACTCCTTCCTCCACTTTATCCATATCTGCTTGGAGAGCATGTTAAATCTGGTATTACAACGCTGAATCACAACACTCTCAAAGGCGACAGCTCATATTCACATACTCCATATTGGTGCTCCAAAGAGTGAATGAAAGAGCTATAACTAGGGCAGAGGCATAATCGGATAGACGACATATCCGATATTATAACGAGATGCAAGCGCCAAAGGAGACGAGCATGTCCCATTATATAGTCGGTTCTATTGTCTCGCTACCTCATTATACATTCCCATGATTATCAATTCGTCCTCAAAAAATTATTTTATCAAATTGGGAAAGTCTCCATCTACTGCAAGTGATCAAAATGGAATACCAAGGCCCGATTCAATTAACATTGATTTATGGTTGAAAATGGCACACTTCGGACAAATGTTCCAGATATGGCAAATTTCATGAAACCCATCAACGGAGACGGTTTAACCCGTCACAATCCCGTCGACGGAAGGTCGGCAACCTCTGGTCGTAGTGATCAATGTAGACCGGATAAATGAATTGCCACAGAAAACCTATCTTGGAAAATCCATTCCCAAACTGTTTCATTGTCCTTTTCCCTTTTCACTCGGCTTCTACGGAAAAATCACTGCTGCCAACCAAATTTCATTAAGCTACGTTTAATTTCATCGAAAAAAATAGGAATTATATTTTCACAAAAAATAATCACATTGCATCAACAATTCACTGAGTCATGGACATTTAAGAAAAATAACTTCAGTGTGCACTTTACATCCACCTGTCGTACTATATTCTTACGTATTGTACATCTTCTAGACGAAAACGCAATGGGGATGCAAAATGAAAGGAGTCATTAACTCAAAGGTTTTTTTACGTTTCTTTAGTTGATTCTTCACCTCTTACGCTGCTCTACAGGACGTATTTGCCCGCATGATGAGCGGAGTGCCGCCCATGTATTTTCGATTGCGCTGTTGTCGCAAGAGACATCATGCATGTAAAGAGACAATTTTTTCATTAACTTCCCGATAGGGGAAGTAATTATAATGCCCGTCATTTTCCAAAAATGGTCGGAAACGAATTTCAACTATTTCTCCGCGTAGGATAGGTTCATCAATTTTTTTCTTTTACTAGTCCTGCCGCGCGTGCTTCCCACGCGCACTTCCTTTTTCCGCCGCATTAACTAGTGTCGCGTCGGTTTCGGTCTTACGCCTTTCGATAATTCCGATATACATCGATCTTTCCTTTGGTCTCTCCTTCTTACTATAGCGATATTCTTAAAGCATATAAAAAGCACAAAATTTTGAGGTAGGTTAAACACTAATAGGTTAAGATTGTAGCGATGTTCCGCTAACTTATAGTCAAGTTAGCAAAATCGCATCTATACATAATATGGCTGAAGCACAAAAAAACCAAAAAGTGGCCAAAATTAGAACATAATAAGCACATAAATCTTAAATTGAAAAAGAAAAATTGGCGTTTGTGTTCCGTCAGGTTGAAGGTGCTGTCGAAATCTTTCTCCAACGATTTCTCACTATCAATTTATGCGATCGAGCCGCTGTATGGCGCAATCGAGGCGTTTTGGTGATCTTTAAAGCTGATTATATTTTGGATGGGATTGGTTCAGTACATATATTGTTACGAACAATTGCAATTGTTTATAATGTTCTACTGCATAAACTGTTAGAGCTAGCGCGAAATTCATATAAGAAAAATTGTGCTCCAGAGAAAAATACGTATGTCATGAGGGATGACTTTTTTTGATAATAGGCATAATAAAGGAGGTATGGCCGTCTCAACAATTATGTATGTAATAAGTGAACGAATGGACCCAGCGCTGTCATGACGGTGCCCAATCGAAGCGTTTTCATGCAAAATCCAGCGGATCACATTCTGGATGGCATTTGTGCAGTGTATACAATGTTATTAGCAATTGCAATTGTTTATACTGTTCCGCTGAGTAAAATATTAAAGTTTTTGTTTTGCAGCCGCATCCTTATTGGCGTCTCACTCTCACTCAAGTGACACGCATAAGTGTTATCCTCATGCTCACCATGCGTCTACTCAAGTATTCATAATTATCTGCTTCATAAATGAGTCAGTTTGGAATTCTCAAATAGGCATGTTTTCGTTATGATAATGACAGGGGTCACACTGATTAACCGTAGTATATTGGAGAAGAATAAATTTAGTAGGTTGTGCTGAAAAACCAAATCGGGAAGTTTTGTTTGTGCCCCGAGTGGGGCATACACATGCACACACCATTAGTTTTTCTATAAGTTGATGCACGTACTTTAGCCAGGATTGATGAACCCATGTCGAATATACTACAAAAATTGGGAAGTCATGTGGTAATCATGCGAATTATTGCATGTGTGATTTGATCTTCATCACCGAGTCTACGTAGCAGCCGTCCTCATTTGTTCCTCAGTCCATCACATACCACATAATTAAGCGTACTGAATAATTGTAGGTACTACATAATTTATAATCTTACATAATTAAGAGTACTGTATAATTAAGGATAGTACATAACTACGAGTAATGCATAATTAAGAGTACTGCATAATTGAAAGTGTTTCATCATTATGAGTACTCCGACGGCGTCGCGCTGAGAAAAGAAATTACTAGCATTTATTTAATCAAATCCTTTTGCGACCACAGTGTTGTCATGTATTGACAAATTCTGTTGACGCAGGGAGGAAAACGATTAGATCTAATTTGGATAGTGTATGGCACTGTGTTTGTTGCAAAACCGTCAGCTACCTTTTTACCTTCCCGATCTTGAGGGAAGTTATTGTAATGGATCCGAAAATCGAGATTCAAAATTTCACCTGATTTCCACGATTCATGATCCTCAGAAACGTTTCCGACCATTTTGAGAGAGATGTTCGTCTGTGTGTGTGTGTGTGTGTGTGTTTTCGATGGAAGAAAAAAAAGAGAAGGAAGGAAGCCAACCACCTTCCTCACGCTTCCTTCTTTCTCTTTCCTTCCTCTTTTTCTATTATTTTCCTTTATTAAAAGGAACTTACAAAAAATCGACGAATAAACATAAAGTACAAGGGACAGTACCCCTTAGCACATACAATATAATTCCAGTGTCCCCAGACTACAACGGAACATCTGCGAAGCAATACTTCGTTGTGTAGGGGACAATAGCCGTTCTTCAGTAGCGAATCCTTTCCGGTCTTCCACGGCAAGAACATCTCGCGTTTGCTCCGGATTTTTCCGTAGCTGCTCCTCGCGGCGCAACTCCCTCAGAACCTCCATTGCAAGCACGCTTGTCGCGTTCCTGGCTGCCTGTGATGGCAGCATGACTTCCACAAGATTTTCAGCGTTTATGGGTTTCCCTGCAGTAGTTTCCCATATACATCGTAGCAAGTCGAAACGCGGACATGCAAAGAAAACATGTTCCTCATTTTCATGTATTCTCTGACAATTTGGGCAATCCTCATGCTTGAATTTGTGAAGATATTCCCGAAAGCATCCGTGTCCTGAGAGCACCTGGGTTAGATAGTAGTTGACTTGCCCATGTGATCGATCAATCCAAACCTCCAGCTTCGGTATTAGTCGATGAGTACACCCACCTTTGCATGTGCTGGAAAAATATACATAATTTATGTATGAGGAAATATATCCTGATATATTCGATATATCTCATAAATTTAATGTAAAACACATACTTAAAAAAAGTAAAAATAGAATATAAGATTTATATATTTTCACCATTTATATATTTACTGTATCTATAATATATGCATGCAAATATGAATAATACATGTCAAAATATATAATTTTATTACATATATATATATATATATATATATATATATATATACCAATGAACCGACGGTTGTGGCCAATACACTTTGTAAACATTACGCAAATATCCACAAATTATCGGCCTCCCGAGGAAACAAATCTTTTGAATAACAAGTCACTGGTCATGTGAACAAAACTATCCTCAAAGCACCTATTGAAACTCCCATTAAATTCCACACAAATCCCCGCGAAATCATTTCCGCCATCAAAACACTCAAAAACAAATCAGCCCCGGGTGTGGATAACATTCCCAACATAGCACTAAAAAACCTCCCGATTAAAGCAATAAGCCTACTAACAAAGATATATAATGCATGCCTCCTCAAACAATATTTCCCGGAACTCTGGAAAGGAGCGGTGGTCATACCGATTCTCAAGCCTGGCAAGCCCCCCTCGTATCCGGTGAGCTACAGGCCTATTAGCCTCCTACCAGTATTGGCTAAACTTTTTGAGCGAATAATTTTAGCTCATCTCAAAAAACCTATAGAAGAGTTACAACTAATAAGATACCGTTCTTCTTCTCCTGGACAGCGAGAAGGCCTTTGATTCTGTTTGGTCCGCAGGCCTTATATATAAACTCAACAGTTTAAATGTACCTAAGTATTTATGTAAAATTTTACTATCATATCTTTCAAATAAATATATTCGAGTTCGAGTCGAAACTTGGCTTTCGGATAAAATTGAAATCGTCGCAGGGGTCCCACAAGGGTGTATCCTCTCCCCCGTACTCTTTAACCTGTACATTGCTTCTGTTTTTAGCAGAATTCCTAGACATGTATCTATCGCTGGCTATGCTGATGACATCGCTCTGTACTCAGCTAGCAAATCGATAAATAAAGCTGTTAGAAGAGTCGAAAACGCAGCTGCTCTTACAATCAGTGAGCGTATGAAATGGAAAATTCAATACTGCCAAAACAGACGCAATCTTATTTACTAGCTCCAAGGCCAATCACACCTTGACTATTCGCAGCGATAAAATCACTCCTGTGAACTCTGTTAAATACTTAGGTTTACATATTGATTCCAAACTCCTGTGGAAAAAACACATAGACGAAGTTAAGCTGGAACCAAAAATTATTCTAATCAGATTATATAATCTACTAAAATCTCCTGCGCTTAGCCAATTCCTAAAACTCACTTTATACAAAGGGTTAATTAGACCTATTATCACTTATGGTTGTCCCGCCTGGCACAATGCAGCCAAAATCCACTTGAATCATCTTCAAGTTATCCAAAATAAATTTCTCCGAATAATAGGCAATTTTGAAAGAAGAACCACTATCGTGGAGATACACGATACGCTCCATAGGTGAATATGATATACGGCAACCATAGGTGAATTCATCGATAGAATCAATGAGACATTTAAATTTAAGCTACAATCCCATCCTAATCCCCAGCTCGAAAACATCAATATTGACAAGAAATCGAATTGGTCCCACTGACTACCTGTTCGTCCCACCTTCCCGTATATCCCGCTGTCCCCCTGCCATCATGCACCCATTACCTATAAGGTTTTTTAGAAGTCATTTTTCCTTATATCGAGTCATCCTGTAAAAATTCCCAAATATTTGTAATAATGAAAAATTAGGTTAAACTTTGATCAAATTAGATATAAAGCCAATGGCTGGTGATCTAGAGCGTAGCATTTAAGATATTAATACTGTACATAGTATGTATATATGACAAATGTTAATAAACAATTGCCAAGTCAAGGTTGTGGCCGTGCGGGTTAAAGACCCGAAAGGGTATACGAATAGAGTGGAATTAATTTGACTTTTATTATATATACTAATGCATACTTATAAATGACATATAAAGAAATAGTGATATATAAAGAAATATATTTTTAACTTCCCAATTTTCGGGACGTTATAGCAATCACCCCGAAATCGAAGTTTTTTGTTTCGTCCTATGACTGGTGTGTTAAGCATACTGCAATGACACCCAAGAAATTCTGGGTCAAAGTATGTGTGTGTGTGTGTATGGACGAGTGTCACCGAATTTTGATCCTAAGTTTCTCACGAACGAATGCTGCCATCAAGATTGTTGAGGTCGGAATCGAAACGTTTACACCTTTTATGTGCAATTACTTTTTTCCATAATTTGCATAATTAAGGAGGTATGGTTGCCTGAGCAATTTGAAATACGGAAACAATGCATATCACCAGGGTTGTTCCTTATACAAAAATTCACATTCAGTATGACTTTTTTCAATATAGGTTAGAACATATCGCGAGTTGAACTAGAATATAGTTGGCGAATGAATATGTCGACAATTGTGGGAACGATGTCAAAGAGCGGGATAACTAAGTAAGTACAGAGGTAGAGGGGGTAACTAGTCCGACGAATTCCAGTTCAATATTTTTATGAGGCTTAAAAATGAAACTAGATCGATCGCCTGCAGTAATCATTAGTCGCAAGTTCAATTATTGATATGACTGTTGAGTTTACTCATCACCATGAGTAACACACCGCTAGTTTAAATTCGAATTTTTGAAAACGTGTGGGAGTGTACTATCTAATTTGAACCCGCGGAAAACTCGACCGTTGAATTTGGGTCGAAAAAGTCAAATTAATTATTTTCGATTTTGGCCAAATTTAACATTGGGGTCTCATGGGGAGGCAAACTTAAATTTTTTAAAATCGAATTTTTGGACCCGTGCGCGTTTGTACTATCCAATTGGGACCCCTAGAAGAAGTCAAGTCCGCCAAGTCCATTAATGCAATTGCGATGTGCATGAAGTAATAATGTTCCGCTCGGTTGCGATGATGTTCATCAGCGAGTAAAGCGAGATGGCGACAACACTCTCCAAGGAACTCGAGCGAAGCGAAATTCTCGTTTTATTTCCATTTCTTTTGGCAACCACAATACAACGTTCTGTGGTATTTGCATCATAAGTCTTAACCGGTTTATCGGTGTTATTTTCACATCGATAAACAGGAGAAATGTAATTGAAACCGGGTGCCAATTATCGAAAATTGGTTGTATTGCCAAAGTCGCCGATTTTGGGTCGAAAAAGTCAAATTAATTTTTTTCGATTTTGGCCACATTTAACATTGGGCTCTTATGCAGTCGCAAACTTAATTTTTTTAAATTGGATTTTTGGCGCCGTGCGCGTTTGTACTATCCAATTGGAACCCCTAGAAGACACTCCCATCGATTTTGGGTCGAAAAAGTTAATGGTTTTCGATTTTGGCCAAATTTGACATTGGGCTCTTATGGGGAGGCAAACTTAAATTTTTTCAAAATCGAATTTTTGGCCCCGTGTGCGTTTGTACTATCCAATTGGAACCCACCTGGCGTGTGTCGATCAGTTTTCGAGTACACGTCGATTCTGATTTGAAATAATCGACTGAGTACCGGGTCGATTGCCGGTCGAGAAGAATTTATTTTTTCCCCCGGTCCAACTCACGATCCACCTAACACCAAGTCGACTGTCCAAAAAAAAACAGAAAAAAAAATAGATTATTTTTTGAACAAAAAGAGGTGAGCCGTCATGGGGCACGGTAGATGTGAGACATGGAAACACTAATTTTGATCTAAATCGTTCCAATTTTTTTGACGATTTTTCAAGAATTATTTTAAATTTTCAAATAGTCAGTTCTTTTAAATGTTTGAAAAGTTTATCCAAAATTTCAGAAAACTTTTTCAAATTAAAAAAAAATAGCAAATTCTTTAAATATTATTCCAAACTTTTTTTGAATTTTTCCATAGTTTTTAAAATTTATTAGATTTTTTTTCCAAAATTTTGTTCGACCTTTTTCCAAGTTTTTGTAAATCTTTCCAATTTTTTCAACATTTTTCTAAATTTCTCAAACATTTCCAACATTTTTTCAAAATTTATTGAAAATCTTAAAATTTTTTCCACATCTTTTCAAAATTTTTCCAAACTTGGTCAAGATTTTTGAGAAATTGTTTCAACACCTTTCTTATTTGTTAAAAAAAATTCCCAATTCTTTTCCATTGGCATGCATTCTCGGTAACTCCGAATTCAATTTTGGACTTTTATCACTAGCCGGCTTCATTGTAGTAGCAATGAATGTTAGAGTATTAATCATTTTTGTCAATATAAATAAAATAATCACCGACACAAACACGTGTATTTTTACCTCCCCAATTCTCATTCTATACATACACATATATATGTCTATTAGACCGACTCAGTTTTTTTTCGTCAAACCAGGCTTAAACTGATGTACTAGGTCTACAAAGAACCCGTGCAAAAGAAAAACCTAATCAGATTTTTTTATAAGGTTCCGCCAAATTTGAGAAATTTGCATTGAAAAAAAACACGAAAATTTTGAGTTTTTTCAGTGTGCCGTGTGCCCATCCTTTGGTATGTGATGGAAATCAGTTTGATTGGTCCAGAAACTTTGTTTATAGGTTAGACTTGAATATATGACATTAATTATTTTTTTCCCGAGCACATAAATAAACTTTCCTACGATGTGATTGGTTTTTGTTTAATAAAAAATTCGCAAAAATTAGCGGTTTATGATGTATATCTCAAAAACTAGAAATGTTAGTGGTTAATATTATAGGACAATATTTGTAGCTTTTGTAATTCTATACAAAATCGATTTCTACAATAATTACTCTGTTAATGTCCTCATTCTTGTGATATTTACGAAAGAAATCGTACATTTATAATTTTGTCGATTCAGGGGAGCTAGTCTCGTCGCGTTTGGCGATTTACTCACCATGTTTTTGTCAGCAGAGAGTCGAAGTCACTCACACTCTGAGCGAGTGACTCTGACTCACCGGTGACATAAAAACGGTGAGTCGATCGCCATGCGCGGCGAGAATGATTTTGAATTCCAGGATTTTGTCGTGAAGATTTTGGATTCGAGGATTTCATGAGGTAACCCAGAATCAAATATGGTCTGGGACACATCGAAAGAAATATCCTAAGAGTAATAAGAGCAGTTTCACAACGTCAATTTTATTCAATAAACACTGTGAGAAATTACAAGATATTTGATTATGGGTTACCTCACTAAATCGTCGAATCCAAAATCTTCACGACAAAATCCTCGAATTTAAAATTATTCTCGCCGCGCATGGCGATCGACTCACCGTTTTTATGTCACCGGTGAGTCAGAGTCACTCGCTCAGAGTGTGAGTGACTTCGACTCTCTGCTGACAAAAACATGGTGAGTAAATCGCCAAACGCGACGAGACTAGCTCCCCTGAATCGACAAAATTATAAATGTACGATTTCTTTCGTAAATATCACAAGAATGAGGACATTAACAGAGTAATTATTGTAGAAATCGATTTTGTATAGAATTACAAAAGCTACAAATATTGTCCTATAATATTAACCACTAACATTTCTAGTTTTTGAGATATACATCATAAACCGCTAATTTTTGCGAATTTTTTATTAAACAAAAACCAATCACATCGTAGGAAAGTTTATTTATGTGCTCGGGAAAAAATTAATTAATGTCATATATTCAAGTCTAACCTATAAACAAAGTTTCTGGACCAATCAAACTGATTTCTATCACATATCAAAGGATGGGCATACGGCACACTGAAAAAACCCAAAATTTTCGTGTTTTTTTCAATGCAAATTTCTCAAATTTGGCGGGACCTTATAAAAAAATCTGATTAGGTTTTTCTTTTGCACGGTTTCTTTGTAGACCTAGTGCATCAGTTTAAGCCTGGTTTGATGAAGAAAAAGAAAAAAAAAACTGAGTCGGTCTAATGTATATACAACTCGTGCGCATCCCTGTGCGTCGATGGGAGTCAGGAGGGGTAGGCGATGAGTAACCAGTAGAGTATATCTATATATATTTGTACTGGAAATGCCTGTTCCACCCAGAATTTTTTCCCAACGCAAGCGCCGCATTAGATGTTTCACATCAAAAAATGAGCACATACATACATACATACACATACACACACACACACACACATTTCATTGAAAACATGTCAGCATGATGTCAAACGTCGAGAAAAGTCAAAATTTCATTGATCTGACACTTTTCATTTTCGGGGTCATTACAATAACTTCCTCTATCGGGAAGTTAAAAATTTAAGAACAGTCGACCAGCACCTGACCCATTATGGAGTCGATCGTGGTTCGATCATTCCAGAACCGACATACTGCACAAGTCGATTCCACAATCGACCGAGGCTTGAATGGTAATCGATCGGTACGCCAGAGTAGTGAAATTTGTAGAGTTAAAGAACTTATGATTTTAGTTCCTCATTACCGTATTTTCACTCTTTCATTATTTCAACCTGAAATTCAATTTCAAAAGTAGAATACATTGTTTAAGAACAAAATCCAAATGAGACATAAAAGTAGAATATCTTGAAATGCTAAGAAACTAATGATGGAGGTCGATTCAAGTTCAAAGCTCAACAGCTGATTGTGATGATCGTTCCAGTTGCGGGCGTATGCGCTATTGAATCGTCGCGCGGCGGTGGTCGGAGAGTAATTACTGATCTTGAAAAAAAATTATTTCTGCATTTTATAATTTTTGCCGAATAAAATAATGTGGATACATGAATCCCCTAAATGATTTTGCATCGATTAGGCTAGGTGCAATTTTTTTAAATTATTCGTTTACCAATTATCCACTAAAAATGAAATAATTTGTATAAAATTAAATAATTTTTCCTACGTGTTGAAACGTTTTCCTACATTTCCCTAAACGATTACACATAGTTGGGACATTTAATTATTTTTTCGTCTGCCAAGTATACGATCGTCAAACATTGATTTCTGATGAAACAGTCTTTGACATCTAGTGGTCAAATAGTGAACTAGTAAAATATATCCCGCGAAGATAGTACTCTTCCTTCGCAGTTGGTAATCGCCTTCATTCGCCTCACTCTGTTAGTCGGCATAGGAAGACGCCATTGCTCTCAAGTGTCTCCCTCACTTCTCAATTCACATAAACAGTTATCAGCTGGTTGCAGCAGTGATACTACGTCTAAATAAATAAGTCCATGTGTTGAGACACCACATCAATATCGAACAGTAAGTAATGATTTAATAAATTCATGGAGAATATCTTCATAACGTATGCTTAACCACTTCTCCACAATGGAAAGATTCTTAAATATTTTTAGAACATCAGTTTTAGGAAACTTGGGGAGAGCTTCACAATGAAGGTTCGTCACGGAAGGGAATCGCGACAATGCATTAGTGAGGATGAATGGAGTGAGGATGAATCACCGAAATTACATGTAAGACAATCAGCGAATTGCACATCATCGGTAGACAGACAGGATGAAGGTAGAGGACAATCATCGGTTGATCCAATGAGTGTTGTTCCTTCCGGAAGTTCATCCTCGGGCATCACATGGCATCATGAAGCAATGTCAACACCATCTTCGTTTGAAACGAGGGAGTCATTTGGTATCAAACTTCGACGTTTGGAAGTAAGACAGAGAATATAATATCTCATTGTTCATTCATTCAACATTATAATTACTGTAAGAATTACCCAAGGGATGGTGAAAGCACATTATTGCTATTGAAACTGCCTGTAGTTAAATCAATACAGGGCGTTCCAAAATTCATAGTTTCTTTTTGGTATATCGATAAAGGTGCATTCCGCAAATATTTCATATTTTAAATCATTGATGAGCCCATAAAAATTTATCAGAACAATTTGAAAAAAAAAGCTGTTTTTTTAGTCGATGTGAGAACGAAACTCGTATTGATTACACCGTATTTTTACATCGTTTATGGCTTTCATTCTCATGTGAGACTCGAAAATAAATTCAATAAGAGTCGATTCACATATTAATTGAGCCGAATGGGAACATTCGTTGAATTATACTATCACTTTTGGAACATTCTGTGCATCCCTCTTTGGAGCATTTTGCGGGTAGGTCACTGCAGTATAATTCATGACGAAGGTTGAAAAAAATGGTCGAGATCCTTTGCCTAATAAATTGCAAGTTTCAAGACTTGTATGCTCTCCACATCAGGGCTGTATAGTCTTCTAGCAGAATTGAATAATTGTGACGAGGCATATACATTGACATTATGGAAATTATTTCCATAATGTCACTAATGAATATGTAAGAGTACTCATTTTGACAATATATATGATATAAACAGCCCTGATGAGGAGAGTAGGGTGACTGAACCAATGCCCGCACGATTAAGGGTCTTGTAGGTTTCGATGAGGGATTTAAAATATAAAGGTTAGGTATTTATTGTAAGGCGGGAGTTCTGCATAGAAAAATGTATAAATAATGAAAAAACAATCGATCGCGGGTGAAAAATTGAGGACTTAATCAAGTAAATGACGAAAAACTCCGGTCGTGCTCATTGTACCAGTAATGAAACGGTCCACCCAATAGGTGACAGGGGACTCGCCAGTTCGTGGTTCGGCAGCCATTTGTCATTCTCGCCAACAATTTTATTTTTTTTTGCAGTTTGAAAACTCATTCAAGAAAATTTAATCGCTACTAAAATATCCTAAATTCATGATTTCATTGGAATTCAAGACGAAAATGTTATTTTTAAGAACATTTCTTGAATAATAATGAATACTAGTTGGAGTTGTGCGAGGACCGGGCGAATTTTGTTAGAATTGGATCACTTTCTATAATAACAAATCCCATTTTAACAAATGCTCTTTTTTATACCGGTCCCCCGATTTTTTTTTGGCTTTGATTTCATAAAATATATACTTTCTCCCATATTCTGTGAAATTTTCAGTCTGGTGCCGCAACTAGAATAGAGCGATGATTTACATTTACTGAAATTCCATAAATTATGGGAAATGCAATAAAATTACTTTGAACAATTTTTATCCAAAACTTGTTAAGAAATGATTTTCTTACATTGCACTTGTAAAAATCCAAATTATAAGATGTTTAGGCCATCGGTGCTGTGGCACATCAACCTATGGAGATTAACATGGTTATTCCCTTGATTACAGAAAGAGGGAATTTTTGAAACGCGAGGGAATTCCCCAGGGCTTCTCAACACCTCCATAAGAATTCGCCGATCGATGAAAAGGAAGGAGACGCGACAGAGAGAGTTATCGTTTCTCCTACGTGGAATGAGTAATATGGCTATCGCGTCCAACCAGCCTATGATAAGCCCACGAGAAGCATTCATCAACTATATTTCTATCACAAATGACGCATATATGAAACTAAATGAACTGGATATCAATGGCAAGTCTGTTTGGGATGATCCTGAACTTTTTACAAAAATGTCAACACTTATTCCATAAAAATTACGACATAAAGGGGGGATCAAAAAATTCGATGAACTTGCGGCCAGCTGCACTACGATTATGGAAAATTGTAATGCTGATAAGATTACTTGGAAAATTCGAGATTGCGGCATGATGATGATCTTCGGAGGGTTCCTTGGAGAACGATAAAATTTAGGATAAGTGCATTGCACACAACGCATAAAAGTATTGCATCGTGAATGACGTCATTCATCATTTTTTACATCGTCTAAATACTGCAGGCTATAAAGAAATTACCGGATTGTGCTTCAAAGAGTATTACATTATAGTTTTCAATCGTTCAGTTGACTCACGAAATCAAAGTTGAAAAATAGTTATTTGACCATTGAAGGACAGGAAAAACTGCTCCTTTTGAGCAACATCATGCTCCAGCCTACTCTAATTAGTTCTGGTTCATCCAAAAGACATCTAGACTATTGTAAGCAAAGCAATCGTTTTTTTTTCAATTCGTTTATTACATCCTTAATACATGGAGACATCTAGATTGGTAGACATGTTGAACATACAAAAAGCGTTATTTTCTTTAGACATTTATGAATACTGAGTTACCAAGTAGATAGTTTTTAAAATAGTTTTGATTAGATATGAAGAGATAGATAGATAAATAGATGTCGTAGTTTATTGTTTAGATAGTTAAGCAAAATATAGATAAAAAACAATTAAATAAGCAGAGAGAGAGAGAGGGAAAGATCTTCCCAAAATTTACATATTTCTTGATAATAAAATTAGAGGTAAAAAAAAACAACTGGTAATTATGCCATCGATTTAAGACAAGTGGAGGTCGTTGTACTTGATAAGGATCACGCTTTGTCGTTATTGCACTGTATTCAGGGAAAGTTTAACAAGCGAGGTAAAACATTGTTAATATTGCTTTCATAACGCGCGCCATATTCTTCCGAGTGAAAATAGTAATTGACTGTTTTCAGGTGATTTTCACAATTATACGAATTTAATTACTATGCACAGCAAGTAAAACTATTGCAACATTGTCTTAAACTCGAATGAAAATTTAATTCTCCCCAGGAAACAATTGTTAGGTTTAGCTATTGTTAAAGAAACTAGGATTTCATTGAAAATGACAAATATTTGTACATGGCGAAGGCGTTAAAATATCAAGTACAAACCACTGGTAAATTCCGTAAGATGAAAGGTTTCAATAAAAATTTCGCCTCCAATATGAAGGCCAACTGGACAAAGAGCGCTAAAGTCACTGGTGGAAAAGTTGCCGTCCAAGGACAATCAACTCGATTATGACTGTATAAACTTGTACCTCATGATGCTAATCGCAATAAACCAATTTGTTTAAATTTGTTCAAGTTTATTTAGTCTTTTATACATAAGTGATATACCATGAGTAGTTAACCAATTACGTTAACAGATTTAAAGAAAACATTGGGAGAGAATTGGAGGAAAAATATAGTACGTCTGATGTCTCAGCCATGACATTTTTTCCCAGTTTCCTTTAGACCAAAGGAAATACCGACCTCTGGTATTTTCATATAGACAAGAAAAATAAGGTATGCAGAGTCGAACTGGAGAATTATTTATTTTCATTAATTTTTATGTACACAATAATCTGTCAGTATATCAGCATATCATTCCTAATTATTATTCTGCGAATTCGTTGAAGATCATCTGCAGCCATATTGCCCCTCCAATTTTTAAAATAATTATTTCTCTCAAAACTATAAATTTTCGAGCGTGTATATTTGTTTCTTTTGGGATTGTGTACCTGAAGAGTTTTATGATACAAGGTCATAAAACCCTCAGATGAGAAACCCTCAATTGCAAACAAGTGCCATCAAAATTCCTTAAAATTTTTTTCTGCCTTTTAATAATTGACGGTTATATAAAAAATTGTTTTTCTGTTCACAAAATCACTGTTTGTTATTTAAATTGTGATCACACGATTAAAAATTTTGATCACGATCAAAATTGCCAGAAATGAGTGGTTAATTGAATACCCGATAAAGAAATCTAATTACAACTAATGTTTCCAGAAATGACTCGTTAAATTAAGACCCATCAATAAAAAAATTGTACTACTCATCGAGCCCTGCTAATGAACAACAATTAGTAATGGGAATAACATTGAAATTTGTACAATGTAGCATTACAAGCTTATAGATCATGACAGCTACGAGGTCAGTGCTGTTTTCAACAATGCAGGTCGCTGGGTAGGATTCCACGGATAATGTGTATTGCAAATAGAATACCCTGTTGCTCCAGAAGAAATTGAATGAACTCACATGTGAATGTATGAGAAAATCCTATGGAAATGTTATAGAGAGTTGAAACTCTTCCCACAGAATTCAATTCCGTCAGGTAGGTTACTGTAGGATTGATATGGAATTTCTATAAAATTATGGGTGCTGTAGGATATTTTGTCCAAATCACACAGGATATCAATATATTTTCCGAAGTTAAAAAAACTGTTAATCATTGACTCCGAAAAAATGAGAGTTTTCAATTTTCCAATTTGGTGCAAGCATCTTTTGTTTTTTCTGTGATTATCACCTACATATAAAATTTGTCAACATGGACCGAATCCGATAGTAAAAAAGGAGAGGCGAAAGGAACTATCGATATATATCGAAATTATCGAAAAGCGTAAGACCGAAACGGACGCGACACCAGTCAGTGCGGCGAAACAAGGAAATATGCGCGTGCGTAGCACGCGCCACCGGACTCTGTATATATGATTTTCAATAACTACATAAGCTATGACAACTTGAACAGTTGTCATACTTTTGAAAACTAAACCCGAATCGATGCCCCAAATTTCGAAGTTTATCGATGCAATTGATGCAAACACGATTACCAACCAATTTCACGATGTTATCTGACTGATCTGATCAAGCAATAAATGAAGGACGATTGAAAAATAAATCGTGTCATGATTTTCGAGATATTACGGCTCTAACGATGTTCATTTCTGTGTATGCGCTTTCTTGAATAGGATAGTAATTTCGCTGACCGCGTGAGCAAAGTGACATTTACCTCCCACTCTGCGTGAAGATCAGGATTTCGCTTCACTCCTCGGCCGGAAACCGATGTTTTAATCACGCAAAATAAAATGAAGGACCTGTAACCACGTGTTACCAACGTAACAATCGGCTCAACTCGTAATTGCGCACACTAGTGAGGGTCTTCATTTTACTGCCCGAGGGTTAGCAATAGCATTTTCCTAACCTAGGAACGGAAAAGTATTTTCCGTCTGGGTGTGCGCAAAGTTAAAACAAACAATACTACTAGTTTTTCTGTGATGTTTTTTGTGATTGTAAGGAACCTTACAAAATGCGCTAATTGAAATACAAAAAGTTCGTCCCATTAAAGATCTTGCAGAAAACATGAAAAACTAAATATATCAAAAAGAAATACATCTATATATCTTAAATAAATGAAGAATGAAATTGATAATGGAACATTTGTGGTAATACCTTGAACAGGCAGAAATACAGGCGGAGCGATTCTTATTCCTATGGGTGTACCTGTAAATACTATTATTATGTGACTTGCAAAATAATAATGTTGAGTAAGTGCATATATTTTGCAATTGCATTCCACACATATCATGGAGGCGAATAGTTTGGAGAGCAACCAACGTTTATGCGCTAGGTTTTAAGGTATTCAATCAAATACAGTTCACTTTTTTTAAAGTTAGGCGGGAACATTCAAATAGCTATTTATTTATTCATTTATTTCTTTATTCATCTCACGCCGATCGACTTTATACAGACTCAAATATAATAGTACGAGTATATCTATACGTAATCTTCGTGGAGAAGTATGCATATAATCGATAAAACCCATTTCATAAGTAACAATTGCACACAGAGCTCACTTGTCCTCATAATCTTCAATTAACGATTTAAAATTAGCCGTAAAAAAATGATATCACCCTCCAAAATAGTTCAACGACATACATAAATCAGTTACCGATCTAGCAATTCGATTACTATTACTATAAGTCTCACTATATTACTATAAGTCTTACTATATTATCTCACAATGTAAACACTGTACATACCTGACTGGAGGGCCCTCGGGCGATGTCCAATGGTAAGACCTTTCTTGCAATAAAGACCGTTCAAAGTTAAAAAGCTATTTCGGAATGAAAAAATTAAATCTGTAGAACAAGTTTTTTTTTTCGTTCATCTTTTTCAAATCTTCCCTTTCCCGCGTACCCTGAGGAAGTACCTCGATTCCCAACTCAATGTAATGAATGAAAAAAACAAATTGAGGAATAGCAAATTCCGTCTCGCAAGTGAAAATATGCGACGCCGAGAGAGATTGTGCGAAAAAAAGGTGAGTGCATGAGCAAAAGTGTGGGCAAGTTCCTCTCCTTGGCGCGGAGTTCGTGGAAAGAAAAAAAAAAGAAGGCAGGATAGCCCTGGCACCCAACAGTTGGCTTACAACGCTGAGTCAGTCGGTACCAAGCCGGCCCCGATGTATGATCATCGGCTGTCGGGGCATTGCGGCAACCAAATACTTACCTATCAACTTTCATTCTCTCCCATTTATCTCAGTTTACATGTGAAATATTCATAATAAGTCGTTATACTTCAATGTTTGTGTTGTGTGTTTCTGTAACAGTATAAAGCGCTATATGTTGTTGATTTAGTTTTCACAATTACTGCGATTAATCAAGTGCTCATTATCCGTGTACAGAACTATTGAATAACTAGTATGTTACCATAAAATTCTGTGTGTTTTTACAAGAAGAAAATCTCGGCGCTATTCGTTGTTTATTCTGTTACCTCAATTATTGCGATTAATAAAGCGCTCATTACTGGTGTGCAGAAGAGGCAATTGAAGAACTGGTATTACAATAGAAAGGACTTTACTTCGGGTCACGAGTTTTCGCTGGAGCAAATCACGTACCTATTTTCCAGAAGGTGAGTACTTAAATCACTCACTACTTTAGAATACCATATTTCGTGATAATATCCATCTACGGGAGATTGTATCATGCCGCACTCCCCAGTTTCAGTATTTTTCAACATTCCTTCTTCCTTCTCTCCTGCTGTGTTTTTTTTTTGCGCTTGTGGCGCAATTGCCGTTCCACGCTCGAATCAACTGGCGGGCGCGGTATGAGAAAATGATTAAAATTGTTTTCAACTTGTTTGGATTATTATTTGCAAGTCGTCATAAATTTTTCGCACACGTAAATAAAGGCGCGCCACGTTACCAAGCCCCCCCCCCCCCCCCACCCCTGCTTCTCACAAGTATGACACATTTTTTTTTTATATTATATTTCGTTTTTTCAGCGTTTGTCACGCGCTGAAACAAGTGACTCAGTGTTAACGAATGATGTATGGAGAATTTGTACAGACTCAGGTTTTTCCATGGAATTATACGGATTATGCAGAAACAAAAGCGGGAATGAAGTTGGAAATATTTCGTCAAGGCGATAGTCAAGAGAGCGTGACAACAAAGAAAGTAGACTCGTGTAATATCACGTGTTATGTGTGCAGCGTTTTCGTATTGCAGTATGTGTGGATTTTTTTTTCTCTTCATTTATCGTTGTGTTTTTTTTTCGCGCGCTTTAGTTCATCTTGGCTGATTGTATGTTCCAACACAATCAAGAGTGGTAATTGCGAATAAACGTGGTAGCTTGAAAATGATGAAAACACTCGGCGCACCCGTGTGTTTATCCTAAACGAATGAATGGGAAGTCAATCGTTGGCCGAGGGGGAGTGGAATGGCAGTAAACGACCAACCATCTATCGAAATATATATAGGATGTTTCAAAATGCTTTTCGTTGCAAAACCTGACCTCAAAAGGCGAATGAAAATTTAAGCAGGTGAAGTGAGTGTTATCCATTAGGGTCACAAATAATTTCTTGATTTTGTATTTTCCTCAAGCATTATTATTATTCACGAGATTTCCACAAAAATTCAAATTTCCCGCGCCTGAGTGATTTTACGAAAACATCATTGAACATTTATTTCCGGGAATTTCTTTCAGAAAAAATCAACTGCCATTTTTTCAATTTGAGTTATTTTGGCGGTAATATCAAAATTTTCATTATTTCGATTTTTTTCAGAAACGAAACATTGCCAAAAATATTTTAACGAGTCAGCAGCTCTAGAGTCGTGAAGACGATGCATCGTACAATGTCAACCGGATAATTTGTTGGAGGACACACGCACACACACACAGACACGTGTCATTGGAAATGCTCTAAGAATGTTGAAAGTCCCTTGGAACGTGGAGATCCCAAAACTGAATGTTCCCAAGTTGAGGACAAGTCAATAACTCCCTATCGCAAAGTTATCAATGGAGGAGCTAATATTTGTGGAAAGGTATTTCGGACTTTGGTATTTGTTAAGTATCTCAAAATTCAAAAAAAATAAGCAGAATTATCCCTCTAATAAGGATGTGAGTCTTGGTCTGTTGTATAAAAAAGAACTGGTCTTAACACAGAATAGTATCGAGCAAAAAAATTGTAAATCCGGTCACCCAGAAGAAAATGAGTCTTTTCGGAATTTTCCTGGGGTGGTTAATAGTTACCACAAAATGGAGAACACAGTTACGACACAATCCTCATCTAGACCTGATTCTAATCTTGGACTTGTCCTCAGACTTCGGAGGCGAACCTCCAAGGAAGGCAGAAGCAACAGGTTGATAAGACTCCTCTGCGGAAAACAAATGGCCATTACGATTTTATCATTTGTAAACTACACTGCGTTGAATGCCACAGATTCACCCGGAAGTGAACATTGTTGGACCGAAATGTATATTTAGTTATTCTGGAAATCGTCGCTCTTTCCCGGAACATCTGTTATTCTATTCAAAGATCGGCTTGACGACTAGTCCTTATATTGAATTACGACTAATTTTTTGAACATGAAAAAAAATTTACATTGACATTTTCGATTGACTACAAGTTGTTGGAGACTATTAATTTTTATTTTCGCCATTTTGAAAATTACAGTAGTCACGTGGACACAAAATTGCATAACTTAAATGTGTTGGAAAATGTGGACTTGAATTTTGGTTTGTGCACAAAAAAAAAATACAGAAAAATGTAAACGTGATAATTAATTTTTTTTGCAACCGGAAGTGATGGGTTTTCAGAGTAATTAATCATATATTTATAATCAACAATGTTTACTTTAGGATAAATCGCAGATATTCTTCAGATGATAGATGTCGGTTGATAACATTGAACCAGTGATTGCTTTAGTACAAACGCGTTAGTTGATAATCCGATACTTCTTCTTTGTGCAGTCCTGACCTTGATTCTGGACCGGAGCAGAATCAGGACGAGGACACTAACAGTTAATTCAAGCGAATTTATTTCACTTTTAGAGAGCTACAAAAATAATATTTTGTTACGGGATGTTTTGGAGATTGAGGGTACTCAACATTGCCTCGGAAACCAGATCAGGTCATTTTTTTTAACTGTTCCGAAGTCAAAATTACACTTTTTGAATGTCGAAGACTGTTTTAAATTTTTGAAATGTATTTCTGGTTATAATCTCCGAATTTTAATTTCTGGTTATAAAAAAGGGGGGGGGGAGTCGCTTTTAAACCGAAATCTAATGCAAATTTTGCAAAAAAAGGAAAAAATCTACAAAGTTTTTCCATTAACTTGGTTTTTGTATATAGCACTCTTGAGTTGAAGATTTGCCACACATGGAAAAAAATTACTCTCAAAGCCTTTCAGCAAAATTCTTGTTTAGCAATGAGTTTCAAATTACATGTTCTTTTATTTTTTATCGGTGTAAAAGAAGAAAATTTGGTCATCATTTTCAGAAGCGTTTCAAAAAATTGTTTGCGTTATGGATATATGATAAGTTGAGTTTGCCACTACAAAAATGTTCAGTTCGAAATGGTTCAACAAAATTTTAACTTAAAGATTTGATTCCTGAGAAGAATGCTTCTTCATCATTAATTTTTTTTTTCTAAAAATGGAGGAAAGTATTTCAGTTGTAGAGGAAATCAACCAATTAAGAAAATGGTTCTTTTACCCGAAACATAGAAAAATTCTTTCATAGATCTCCACGTTCTGACAAAAACAATTCTACATCAATTTCAATACACAAGTGTGTGTGTTTTTCTTTTCAAGAAAGAGAAAGAAGACCGTGTGTGTGTATGTGTGTTGCCATTTTCTTACAATCCCTCGCCAAAAAAAATTACGTAATTAAAATTGTATATTCCGAAGTGGGGCTCATGAAAGTTTGATCTGATCACATTTTAATTGCAATCAAAATTTCGTTTGAATCGTTCCTGCCACTCTACCATGAAAACGATTGGAGATAGAGAGAAAAGGGTTTAATAAGAACTGTGCGTCGCTTAAAAATACATATTTTATGTCCTATGACTTTCTTTCTCAAGTCTCACGATTTAAGACGTACGGCGATCTTAAACTTATTAAACTGTATTAGTCCGGTCTGTACGTTATCACACCCATATCCCACTCATTAGAATTAAAAATTTCAGATATTCAATTTTAAAATCTCTGAATTTTGCTTTTGAAATTTCAGAGATATATTGAGAGTGAGTACGTGGGGGGGGGGGGGGATTTGACACAACAGTTTTTTTTTTAAATCAGAAATTAACGTCTCTAAAAAACATGAATATTTTTCTTAAAACCGACTAATAAAATGTTTCTAACTTTCTAACTAAATCAATTTAATTAAGTCAAATGTGTGGCCACAATTCGCCGCAGTTATTCCACGATGTCTAAAAAAAATTTTCATTTTTAATCGCAATTTTTATTCCCACACTCTTACTGGTATTACCATTAATTTTGAATCACCCTGTATATATGAAATACCAAGAGAGCCTTGGGAATGAGCTAGCATCGAGTGCATCCATATTTGACGGGTTTACACCCAACTTATGGGGGTCAGACTATTTTTACATTTCTCCGCATTTCGCTTTTAGTTCTCCTCTGCATTTCGTCCTGACATTCTCATGTAAGTGCGTATGAACAGAGAGGACAAGTCTCATCTCTTTACGGCGGTCTATGGAGGAGAGAATACGTTCAATGACCCATGGGACGCGGAGGAATCGAGTGAGGATGTGGGGGGGGGGGGAAGGGAAGACAGAGAAAGACATATTTATAAATATATATATATACGCGTGTACATATATGTCGCTTGAATCACGTAGCGGCGCAAGGTTTTGGCCCGTTAGGTATACTCGCAGGTACGCGCGTGAAGGAGGACATGAAATCTTCAGTGGTCCATCTCAGAAGAGGATGGACACAACTCATGTGTTTAGATTTAAGCGCCATTTTTTCCGGATTTTTTAAAAATTATTTCGTATTTTTTATTGACTTCCCAATTGAGTCCAAATTGTTTTGGACCCAAAAAGGAAAACGGAATTTTCCACAGAATTCTTCACGTTTCAAGATGTTTCCAACATCCTAAGACCGTTTCTAACCGAATGTTGGTTTACGTCGTGTGTGTTAAATTTTTGAAAATTGTGTCAATGTTTGCAAATTTTCGGAGGTAGACAGAGGGAAAGATGCGGGTACACACATCAGCTGAAATTACAATAATTTTCTGATGCAAAAAGTTAAAAAGAGGCAGAATTTTCTGGTCAAATGAAAACCTGCAGACGGGCTAGATGATGATTAATTGAGTTCACGATTAACTAATTTAATGGAAAAAAGAATTTAATGGATCTGGAACGCGTCGTATCCATATGCTGTCTGAATAATATAGTGTGAACCGGAACTTTTATATTCATAACTTTTTTTGCGCTGGCATTTAACGACTAACGCCACTTTTGTCCATGCTGTTTTATGGTATGTAGCTCAAACGGTTCCTGAGGCTTGTCGCTAAGTTCACGAATTCCGGCATGTCCAGTGACGAAATTTGGCAACGAAATTGCATAAGAAAAACTTGCAGAAAGTCGTCTTATGAATATTGCCCTATGTACATTTAATGAAATGTGTGTGTGTGTGTGTGTGTGTGTGTGTGACTGGGTGGGTGTGAGTGGGTGCGCGGGTGGGTGGGTGGGTGGGTGTGAGCGGGTGGGTGGGTGAGTGTGAGTGGGTGGTTGGGTGCGTGCGAGTGGGTGGGTGGGTGTGAGTGGGTGAGTGGGTGGGTGGGTGGCTAAGTTTAGGTGTTATGTTATTACCAACCAAATCTGAACTTTTATGTGAATTTTGGATAATTTTTCCATAACATCACGATAAGTTACGAAGTGCCCGTTAGCTATCGCCTAAATTTTCCCGCAATTTTTCTGCTCGATCAAATGAAATTTCAGGTTCATTCCTCAATTTTTCACTGAATCACATTTCGCTCGGGAATGGCGTAATTCTGGTGATTTTTATTGAATTTTCCTCTTCGTGTACACGTGCACTTATCGTAGGCTCGCTACAGACATAAGCACACATACACGTACTCATAGAAATATCTAGTTCTTGTTAACGAGGCTGGTATTAACGAATTGCGTATCTGGGTATGACGAAACGAATATTAATTAATAGTGAACGCATGCCGCAGTAATTCGTTAATAGTTGAACAAGTAGATTATCTCAAATACGCATTCGGTAATTATTAACAAATGGGGATGGGAGGGAACTAAAGCGTCTACTTATGAAAATCGAATCCGGTTGGTAACACTAATGAAACCTTTGCGTTCTGTTTATGTATCTCACGAATATATTTTGCATTTATCTCGAATACATGTGCCATCTATGCATCGACAAAATTAGAGTTTTTATATACACGGAAAGGAAAATTCAATAAGAAAAAATTGCTACTATCGCAATGTAGTTTAGCGAAAAATTACGGAACAAACCTAAATTTTTTGTATGATCTCATTTAAAAAAATACACAAAATTTACGCAGAATTTCAGATTTGCTTCCTATTTCTTCATTGAACGCATATCGCTCAAAAATTGAGATTAAGTGATTCTTAGGGTAAGTTTTATGAAATTTTCTGCTTCGTGTATGGGAGGTGCATAATTTTTTAATTCCCGTTTTTTCATATTCAATTTTCCCACTGGTATTTAAAACAAATAAGGAATTAGGAAACCAGCCATTCGAATTGTTTTCAATCAATTATGTAACGGGTCTGTCCGGTAGTGGCGTAGAAATGTTACCAGTTGCAGCATCAATTCACGTAGAGAAAAAAAATGTCTACCAGGTATCTTATCTGGCGATGAAGATGTGATTGTCATTTTCTAATTTTCTGTAGATGAATCAATGAAAGTTTCGTGGCAATTCAATCGTATCTTCTTCATGCATATATATCTCCTCTGGAGTGCATGCTTGGATGAGATAAGTATTCTTTTTTCCCTAAAAATTTAATTTTACGAAGATCATTCAGTGAAGCGATGTCTGCTTGTGTATAGGAAAAATATGATTTATACATTTTTTTTAACTTCCCGATAGGGGAGTTATTGTAATCACCCCGAAATTGAACTTTTTCATTTCGGCCTGTAGCTGGCGTCTTAAGGATACCAAAATGATCCCCTAAAAATTCTGAGTCAATGTCTGTGTGTTTGTGTGTGTGTTTGTATCTATGTGCCCTAAATTTTGGTCAACGATTTCTCACGAATGGATACACCAGTTGAAACCATCGAGGTCTCAATCGACGCGTCTTCATGTAACTCAGCCCTGATTAGTTTTTGGTGGATACTGATTCAGAATATATATTGTTATTAACAATTTCAATTGCTCATAACGCTATATCTCGTAAACGGTTGGAGGTAGGGAAAAAATTCGTTAGCATAAGTTGTTCCTCAGACAAAGATGCACATTTAATGTCTATTGACGGTTTCCCATAATGTGCATAATTAAGGTGGTAGAGCCGTTAGAAAAAAATCATTCATGTGATGAGTGCATGAGTGGAGACTAGATGGCGGCGGCAATCGCAAAAATTGGTCTCTACAAGTATACATGGACCGACTCAGAATATAATACTTGTATATCATTTTTGTGTATCAATGCTGGCCAGAAACGTGAAGTCGAGTGAAGCCGGAGATACGGACTTATTGAACTTCTTCAACGTAGTTGTTGTATATTCGTGGGTTTAAAATGCTTCAATGAGACTCAAAGACTTCAATGAGAAGTAAATGGCCTTCACGTGGAAGAGGGAGTTATCTCTTGATTATGAAAAAATCACAAAATGCAGCGACATATAGAGAAATGAAAAAAAAATCAGTAAATACTCAAGTGAGAAGTCTCGTAAATTTTTGAAACAGACATGATCTCGAAAACTCGAGTTACCGAATCGGGAACTTTGAATTGTCTCCTCACTGAGGGCCCAAATACATCCCACCCACTAGTTTTTTTTTATGTTTATAACGCTTTCGATCTATTATGGATATGTGGGCTTGTGGACCATACGCTGCACCGCATTCGCATGATAAGACACAGGAAATTCACACATAATATATATATATATATATATCCGCATATACAGTTTTGTCCCGATAGGCCAATCACCGATTAGGGTCGCCCATATACTTTAAATTCGATCAGCTCCAATTTGCACGTTTTCATCAATGTTGACGTGCCTCTCCACTATTCGTGAGATTAGTTTTCTTCCACTATTTACCATGAAAGATGCGAACTGATGGTGTGAAAGTTTGGCGGTTGGCTAGGGTGAAAGTACATTTGTATGCTGGATTAAATGTGGGGAGAAGAAAAGGTAAATAATTAAACGTGGCTAACTGATTCATCTAATGCTGTAGCGCATGTGGAGCGTTATTTTTTTCCACAATGTACATTTTAAAGAGGTGTTTCGAATTGTTAACAGTTAGTTACCAGATATAATGCGGACGTGAGTATCGCTGGGTTAACTCCGTGCAACGTTGGCACGCTCAGGATTTTCCGCATTTGGTGGAAAGAACTTGTGGCCAAATTCTCGGCAGTTGGTTCCGGTTGATAACGATTTGACGGGTAAAAGGAAAACGCATGTGCAATAAACAAGATTTTCATTCCACTGTGCAATGAGGTGACCGCCATGGGGGACACCAGTTTTTTTTTTATCCAGCTCTCTCATGTGGCAGCGACCAGAAATGGGCAAATAAAATGAGTGCACGACACAATTAAAATACTATCTAGTCTAGGAAATAAAAACTAGGGAAAAACACAATATATAAATATGGGAGAATGAGGACAACTAGTTAACTTTCTGATAGTCAAACTTGGGATGAGAAAAGAGGAATTAAAAATGCCTCATCGGACTTGTGTGAAAATGGTCTATCGGTGCATCATGTCGATTAAATTGTGTTATCTGATGCGCGGAAGAACAATAATTTTTTTTTTCTTTTACACTGAGAGAAGGTCATGTGATAATCATCAGCCATTATCATGCCTGCCCCATCTAAATAATTCAAGTGCGCTCCAATGAATTTAATTCCGCACATACGATAATTTAGATAAGTCTATTAGCATTGAGATAAATTGGGAAAGTCCTTTGCGGAAGTCATCTATATTGCTCCGGATAAAGGAACAGCACGGTTAAGTGGTATACCTTACAATTATGATGACAGTGGATAGTCTACAATGATTTTAACGAGAGAAAGTTCAAGCGCATCATCCGCACACGTCACTGACTATAGCGGCCTCTGATTGTTAGAGGGTAATGAGTGTGCAAAATTTCCGTGTAATTATTATATCAATTAAATTTGATGTTTCAATAGGAACATACTCAATACTGAGTGAAAGCAAATTGTCAAATTTTCAATCTTACGATATATGAGAGAAAAAAATTTGGAGTTATTACCTGAAAATTATAGAGGCAAAAATATTTGGCTCTTATCAATTTTCCGCGCAATGCGGATGGAAATGTGTCTTGAGAAACGCAACATACCAAGTTCTCAATTTCGTTTTCACGTAAGATGACCATACTATTGCCAACGGGAATATTGGAAACTCAAGCTCATTAAGTTACCTAGTACTTATACTAATTAACAGCAAGCAGGTGGTCATTCCCATGTCTCATATTATTAGTCATTTTCTTCTTAGGAGTGGAAGCCTTACTTTCGTTCAGTTGTCTATTTCGTTTTATCACCGGAAACTATGTGTATTTGGTCTGGAGTGTGGAAATACGAAATTATGTTGTTCGCTGGTGACGAAGATTTCCTCCACCTCGGAATTAGTGCGCACGTCCGTTTTTGGCAAATACATTTTGTATTTTTAACTTCCTGATCGAGAAAGTTATTTTAATTACCCCACAAATTGAGTGTGTCGGATCCATTAAATTTTTACTTTTCTCGTGATTTCATGACCTTCTTACACATTTCAGAGATGTACGCGTGAATGTGTTTTTTGACACTGTCCATCTGTCGTGTGTATGTGTGTGTGTGGGGGGGGGGGTGGATGAGTGGGCGAGTGGGTGGGTGGGCGAGTGGGTGGGTGGGCGAGTGGGTGGGTGGGCGAGTGGGTGGGTGGGCGAGTATGGGTTGGTGGGTGGGGTGGTTGCTGGGTTGGTATGGGTGGGTGAGTGGGTGGGCGGGCAGGCAGGTGTAAAGCATAAACTATGTTATGGCATTTTTCCGTAAAAATTATTTGACATAACTCGAGTAGTACTCTCAAACATCTAAAAGATAACAAAATTACATTTTGACAATGTACATTTGAAACGTCAAATAAAGACATCCTTAATGTTAGAAACAGTTTCATGAACCTTCAGTTTAATCTCTGGATTCACATTTGCCAGGGAAGTATTTATTAATGACCTCATATTACGCGGAATTTTCTATCATTAGGGCCGAGTCCCGCGATTTAACCGAGCAAATCGCGGTTTTCGGGCTTAATGACATACACCATTTATCAATGTGCTTAACAAGTTCCAATCCCCATTTTATATTCCGACACCTGAAGGAGAAGAACAGTAGAGATGTGCATCGATTAAAAAATCTATTAAATTTATTAATTATCCACACATATAAATTTCGAACTTGCTTTTGGCGCGAAAGGCCTTTGAGGATATTTATCTACTAACTGTTGAAAGAAAAAAGTCGTAGAGCTCGTTGGTTGGATCCAAATTGGAGTATGCCGATAATAATCCTTGATAACCTTATATTTTTTCTTCTGTATAATATTTTACGCTATTGCAAATTATACAAGTCCGACTGCGCGTGCTTCGCCCGCGCATTTTGATTTTCCGCCGCACCGGTAGGTGTCGCGTCGGTTCCAGTCTTACGCTTTTCGATAATTCCGATATAGACCGATATTTTCTTTGGTCTCTCCCTTTTACTATAGATTGCATAGTTTGCCCATTGCATTCTTTGCGGAATTAAATTATATATTTTGGGTGTTGTGCATTAAAAGAAAAATAAAATAAAATAAAAGGAAAGAAATACAAACAAATTAAAATGAAACTAGTGGTGAGAGCATGTGTATGCCCCATTCGGGGCACAAAAAAAACTTCCCGATTTGGTATTTCGGCGCAGCGTACTAAATTTATTGTTTTTCAATTAATCCTGGTTCATCAATGTGACAATAAACAGCTGCACATTTGACAATTCTAAACTGACTCATTTATGAACCAGATAATTATGAATATTTGAGTAAACGTATGGTGAGCATTAGTAGAACATTATAAACAATTGAAATTGTTAATAGCAATATACATACTGGACCAATTCCATCCAAAATCTAATCCGGTCTAAGTTACATGAAACCCTTCCGTTTGAGTCATCAACAAATTCGACCGAATGATTCGTTCACAAGAAATTTTTGACCATAAGCATACATCGTCACACACACACACACACGAACACACATGCGGACCTTTCGTTTTAAATAGTCTAGAATGGCCAAAAATACCATGAAACGTGGAGATCTGATGGAAAATCGATTTTTCATTTTCGTGGGCAAAACAATAACTTCCCCTATCGGGAAGTTAATAAAATAAAATCTATATGGAAATTATTTAATTATACAAACAAATCAATAAATGCATTATACTCGCCGAAAAAACTCCACGACGTTACTGAATTTCCTAGAATAAACCAGCAATGGAAAAAGCGCTAAAGTAATTTCACCGCTGTTGATTATAAATAATCACTCAACAAAAAGCAAAGATGAAAGAGAACGGAGAAATATAATAATGTTTGCAATAAAATAACATTCTACACCACCCAATGCAATATCTCGAATGCCAAATTAACTTTTCTCCTTAAAAATAATCTCCTTTGTTTTTAATTGCTTCCAGGAAGTTATGCTGAGAGTAATGAAAATTAGTCGAGTGGAAAAAATCTAAAAATGTCGAAGGAATGCAGATACTTCGTGCAGCATGCCTGGAAGAAGGAACTGTGTGCCAACTGTTTTGAGTCTCGGCAAGATCACCAACGAGCAGCGCCATGTACTACGCCATTTATTGCACGAGACATTAAAAACGTTCAGGTGAATACTTTCCCCCTCCTGCTCGTAGCCACCCCCCCCCCCCCCCCCCCGCCCGCCGTGGATCCCGCGAATCATTGAACTGCAGGTCAATCCAAGTTCGCGCGTTTGATTAAGGTACAGCTTCAGCATTCCCTGTGCCATGAGAGATTTGAAAAATTTCACAGTGATTCAGAGACACCATATGTGCATTATGGGGTGCAAATGGGGTACTCCATACCCATTTGGACAACCCGTGATCCTTACCTCTTCAGATTTTGATGGCGATTTTTTCTGAGGTTCTACCATGAAGAAAAAGTACTCTCAATTTTTTTCAGATTTTTTGTTTTTTAATCAAAAAAAATCTGTAGCAAAAATCGGCCCCAATTTGAAATTCCGAAAAAATCACAAAAATCTAAAAAAATATACCAAATTTTTAGAAAATAAACGAAACATGGAAAATCAGAAGCATTAATTATGTTATGAGTAGTTTCACACTCCATGCAGCTTTTCTATGCAAAGTGTCTTGCTGACAATAATGTTTAAAAACGATATCATTTTTTCTTCCAATTTGCGATTTTTTCTCAACTTTTTGTTTAGCGAAATTGGACTCAAAATGATCTAGCGGATAGAAGTTCCATATTTTTTCATTTTCTCAATTTCGTATATATTTTGAGATTTTTCTTCAGAATTTTAAATCGGGGCCTCCTTTTGCTACAGATTTTTGCTGATTAAAAAAAAATCTGAAAAAGTTGATAGTACTTTTTTTCATGGTAGAACATCAGGAAAAATCCCCATCGAAATCTGGAGAGGTAAGGGTCACGTTATGCAAGTTGGTATGGAATACCCCATATATATTCTTAGATATATGGTGAACCCATTCGCAAAATTTTGAGGCGGCGTTGCTCGCAATTTCGGGAAATTTACAATGTCAAACACTGTGGTTATCATCCATCGATAATGTCTGATGATGTTGGAGCTACCTTTTGGGAGGCCCGGAGCATTTTCATTTCTCCGTCGATTTACCATTGGATTCAGTATTTTTCATGTTTCATCTTTGAGTTTTAATGTAATCACTGAAAAATAATGAATGACACTATTGGAACGAATTACAACCGGGAAAATTGTAATGCCTCATCTGGACATTTTGAACTTTTGAAAATTTGATTTCTATGATATTCATTGAAGAATAAGGTGACGCGGCTGTATAGTTACCGTAGTCATTACTTAGCGTAGTTATGTACTTAAAGTGGGTTTCCCATAGTGCCCCTCATTATTTCTCGTCTGAGAATTGGTATTGCATACTTCATAAACTTGAGAGGGTCAAAATTACTAGGGACGAATGCTGCGCCGGGCTGTGAATCTGGGGATTTTCAGTTCGCGCAGTTATCGTTGTCATGCCTGCCGCTCGACCGTCAACCTGCCTCAGCTAAAAGTCCCCAGATTCCCAGTCGGGGCAACGTTTTTACCTAGTGATTTTCACTTGTGCTGTACACCAGACTGTCTAGGTTGGGGAGTATGCAATACCAAATCCCAGATAAGAGAAAGTGGGGGGGGGGGCGGTATGGAAAATATCTATGCATCGATGAGTTAGATGGACATCGAGAAGTCCAATGTCCTCTCCACCTTACCGATAATGCAGGGAATTCACTAAATATATCGCACTACATCAAGCCTCGTGCATAACTAGCAGATTTACTAGTTACTCCTGCGGGCCTTCTGCCGTTAATCTGTTGAAATTCAAATTTAGGATGAAGATAGAAGAAAATAATGTGCTGAACATACCTTTACTCTATTGGCCAATGTGACAAAATGTGTGTGCTGTTGTCATTAGGGCGCTGTATTCTATTTATAGGTTTTCTTTGAGTATGACGAAACATTTAGTAATTAACTTCCCGACAGAGAAGTTATTGTAATCACCCCGAAATCGAACTTTTTCATTTCCGCCTGTAACTGGTGTCTTAAGGGTACCAAAATGAACCCCGAAAAATTCTGAGTCAATGTCTGTGTGGGCGTACGTTTGTATGTATGTGCCCTAAATTGTGGTCGACGATTTCTCACGAATGGATACACCAATCGAAGCCATCACGGTCTCAATTGACGCGTCTTCATGTAACTTCATGTAACTCGGCCCTGATTAGTTTTTGATGGATCGTGGTTCAGAATATATATTGTTATTAACAATTCCAATTCTTCATACCGCTACATCTCGTAAACGGTTTCAGTTAGGGAAAAAATGTGTTGACATAAGTTGTTCTTCATACAAAGATCCACATTTAATGTCTATTGACTTTTTCTCATAATGTGCATAATTAAGGTGGTAGAGCCGTTAGAAAAGTATAATTCATGTGATGAGTGCATGAATGGAGACTAGATGCCGGCGGCGATCGCAAAAATTGGTTTGTACAAGTATACATGGACCGACTCAGAATATAATACTTGTATATCATTTTTGTGTATCAATGCTGCCAGGAACGTGAAGTCGAGTGAAGCCGGAGATACGGACTTATTGAACTTCTTCAACGTAGTTGTTGTATACTCGTGGGTTTAAAATGCTGCAATGAGACTCAAAGGCTTCAATGAGAAGTAAATGGCCTTCACGTGGAAGAGGGAGTTAGCTCTTGATTATGAAAAAAATCACAAAAGGCAGCGACACATAGAGAAATGAAAAAAAAATCAGTAAATACTCAAGTGAGAAGTCTCGTAAATTTTTGAAAGAGACATGATCTCGAAAGCTCGAGTTACTAAATCGGGAAGTTTGCCTTGCGTCCTAACGTCATTTTTATATTGCATGTTGAAAGTTACGCTTTGAAATTTTCCGGAAAGCTTTTATAATATTTCGTGTGCTTTAAACTTTTAGGGAGAGACCAAATTTTCATGTTTTAAAATTTCCGGTGTGATTATAAGTAATTAGAGAAATATAGAATCCCCGCACCGTTCATTTTTTTGTGTCCTACGGGCAAATTTGGATTTGGAATAATAGCAACATATTCTACACATTTGATACGAAATTTTCACATTTACCAGTTAAGCATGAGAGGTTGATATCACTCGATTCTGCAAATTGCTTTGGTATTTC
The DNA here is from genome assembly GCA_026005395.1 of Asobara japonica. NCBI lineage: Eukaryota > Metazoa > Arthropoda > Insecta > Hymenoptera > Braconidae > Asobara > Asobara japonica. Next base: position 939,895 of record BQMI01000554.1, on the reverse strand, counting down.
GTGGGTACAAAAAAAAATCAGTAAACATTCCAAAGACCTGCGAAAACTTTTATAGTAAATGAGTTGAGTTCCCAACTAATATAGGGTCCTATGGACTAAAAGTACTGAACTATTCGTATAACCGAAACAAAATGCTTGAAAAATTTCTATGTGTATCGAGAAATATTTAAGTGTTTTTCATAAATTTCCAATAACATATGAGCTTTCTATTCTACTATTCTTAAATTGTCAATTTACTCCGTTTAGTTGTAGAATTTTGCCCCGTTAAACGTTGCAACGCGGTAGTGACTTTCACACATACACTCGATTACAGCTGACATGAATGGCATGAGTGACATGTACACTACGGTACTCCTGGCGATGTTGTCAAATAGACCATTTCAGTCCAAGTAACTAGACACTTTGGTGCTATTACTTCCCGTGCTAAGGAACGTTGAAAGTAAAAAATAACTAGTGGGTGGGAGGTATTCGTGCTCTCAGTGAGGACACCATGCAAACTTCTCGATTTGGTAACTCGAGTTTTCGAGATCATGTATGTTTCAAAAATTTACGAGACTTCTCACCTGAGTATTTACTGATTTTTCTTTTCATTTCTCTATATGTCACTGCCTTTTGTGATTTTTTTCATAATCAAGAGATAACTCCCTCTTCCACGTGAAGACCATTTACTTCTCATTGAAGTCTTTGAGTGCCATTGAAGCATTTAAAACCCACGAATATATGACAACTACGTTGAAGAAGTTCAATAAGTCCGTATCTCTGGCTTCACTCAAGTTCACGGTCCTGGCAGCCTTGATACAATAAAATGATATACAAGTATTATATTCTGAGTCGGTCCATTTATACTTGTAGAAACCAATTTTTGCGATCGCCACCGCCATTTAGTCTCCATTTATGCACTCATCACATGAATTATTTTTTTCTAACGGCTCTACCACCTTAGTTATGCACATTATGGGAAAAAGTCAAAAGACATTAAATGTGGCTTTTTGTATGAGGAACAACTTATGTCAACAAATTTTTTCCCTAACTCCAACCGTTTACGAGATATAACGCTATGAACAATTGAAATTGTTAATAACAATATATATTCTGAACCAATATCCATCAAAAACGAATCAGGGCTGAATTACATGAAGATGCGTCGATTGAGACCTTGATGGCTTCGATTGGTATATCCATTCGTGAGGAATCGTGGACCAAAATTTAGGGCACATACATACAAACACACACACACACACAGACATTGACTCAGAATTTTTCGAGGATCATTTTGGTACCCTTAAGACACCAGTTACAGGCCGAAATGAAAACGTTCAACTTCAGGGTGATTGCAATAACTTCCCTATCGGGAAGTTAATTATATCGATATCAGAAGAAAACTGAGGTTCATGAGTTCTGTGGTCCACGAATTCTGTGGACCATGGATTCTGTGAACCATGAATTCTCTAGTCCATGGACTCTGTGCTCCATAAGTTTTGAGGTCCGGGAAAAAAAGTCAATGAGCTCAATTGAATCAACATGAAGAATAGCTCAACGAAATTAATCATGTTTGTATCCTACAACATTTTCTGCGCCACATTGATGGAGAATTCATCGAGTTTTTCCCGGGATTTCGCTAATTTGTTATTCCCCTCGCGGCCACTTAATTCCGTGAGGAATTCCATACGCTTTTACCACATTGACATATAATTCATATCTATCCAGAACTTGTGTGACTGTTCCCAGCCGTATCTATATTTCTGATAATAATTTCAAATAATATAACATATTTTCTATCTTGATGAACGGTATACTGTACAAAACAATACGAAATAATTTTTTTCTTCGATTTTTCAAATCAAATGGTCTCAAATGGTATTTACTATTGTCAGCCATACGCGCGACATTTTGGTCTAAAGCTGTTAAAAACATAAAATTCCTGTAAAAAAGTGCAGGGTAATTTACATCCACATTACCCTGGTGCTGACGTCTGGAATTAGAAATCGATATCTCGCGATAATTGGCCGCGAATGTAAGGAAGATTTTTGCATCCCGATAATGAATAAATTGCTACAATGTTTTTGTACACCACAGCATATTGAATATCCTCCAATGATCAATGAAGATCGACGAAATAAAAAAGATAATGAATTTTACATTTACTACCTACGTGATACCAGCTGTGACATCGACACATTCTATAGATTCCCTAGATCATCGTGCAATAATGTGGAAAATATGATAAACATCTCGATGTCGTGTCTACCGCTATATGTCTAAAGAAATCACATTTAAATGCATTTTCATTACCACGTGGCCGATTATGGTTTTTCATTTTTTTTAAGGCACAAACTTCTGTATTAGAGGGAAATTTTAATAGAAAAAAATCCTTACGACTTTTTTTTTGGATGTCCTTAATCTGATTAGAATACCCTTAAGGTACGTTCCCCGCAAAAATATGCAACAAATATCATGATTTAATTAGAGGACATTTGGTTTGTTCGTTAAGAAGTACTTTATAGAAAACACACTTGTTTAAATATCGCCATCAACAATTGTTTTAAAATTCTTTAGTCACCTGAATTTCCAGTTCTCCATATTGTGAAGATTTCGCTTGATCCTTGAAGAGGTGTGAAGTGTTCAAAGTACAGTCAACTCCCCAATGAATATACCTTTGGGACGGCGGGAGAGGAGAAGTTTGTAGTATTAGCGTTCCCCCACCACGCGCGCCCGCTGAGTGGTGAGCGTTAAGGGGTAACACCACTGTAACCCTTGTGTTTGGAGAGCTTTTGCGCGATTTCTTTTAGACCAGAAGGAATGGGGGTAAATGAATGAAAATTGGGGTATGTTGTTAACCATGTATTTAAGAGTACAAAGTATTTTTTTCAGAAAAAAAAAAGAAAATGGCGGCGATATAGCCCCCGCACTGAGACGTGTTCCGTTGGAAGGCCTCCACGGCACGCAGCACATGTGGTGTGAATTTGAACCTTCGGGGGGGGGGGGGGAATCTCCTATTCTCGATCAGTATCCCTAGAGAAACACGTATGGATTTGTAAAAATATTGATTTTTGTAATTGTGGCGAATGTTTGAACAAAAAAGTGAAAATTTCACTTTAAATGAGGGCTGTTTTTCGTTAATTAAAAATTGTCCAATTAATTTATCAAAAAATCCGTACATGTTTCTCTGCGTATGCGCGGTCGCAACATATGGTCAAAATTTCAATCGAAAATATTGAAAATTGTTTGAGTTATGGCGCGTACCAATTTCAAAAACCGTATTTCGAGTGAAGCACAATCAAACTTTTGATATGTGATTACATTATGATAAAATAAAAATTTTCCATACTAAAATGAGGGTTGAAAAAATTTGTTTCCACCCAATTTTTGGTTTACAGTATTCTAGGATAGTTCAACTATTTTTCAAGCAAAAAAAAATCGATTTTTTGAAAATTCTACAGTAGTGTTACCCCTTAACGAAATTATATTTAGTGAGTTGCCCTAATATGATCAATAATCATTGGTATGCATATTATGGGTGTATTGCAGTGCAATCGTGAGATTCAATAAATAAAAAACTGATTTTTCCTATTTTTATTGGGTAAGAAAGTAGTAAAAACGGTGATTATCTTGAAAGCCCGCGCAATCAAACGTAGAGAGGGGAGTGGCGGTGCTGAGAGTGGGGGTAGCGCTCGGACGGTATTCTATACGAAGGTATCTTAACTGGAGAGTCGACTCTACATTCAACGAAGTATATGAGCAAAATTTGGTGCCTACTGTCTATTGTGCATTTTTCACATTTTAGTGGTCCTCATAATTGGCACCATCACCGCCAATTTTTTAAATTTTATCTCTTCAAATTATTTATAAGTGCTTCGTTCACAAACACATCGTAGATCTCCGTCGAGGATTAGCGCTTAGGTAGAGAGCATAAATATAGCGACGTTAAATAGAATAAAAAAGAAGAAAAAATCTTTTCAAATTTATTGAAAAGCGAAATTGTTTAATCAAGTACCTCATGATGAACGCCTAGTGCTTTCGAAACGTATATATTGTTTTACTAAATTTGAAGAGATACATGAGGGAAATGTTGTGCAGGAATTATTTAATTGAGAATTCGATTCGGTTTTTATGAGTTTTAATTATGTAGTTTGAATGAAATACCCGGAATTGAATTTTGAAAGTGCGCACCAGCATTTATGAATTCAATGGCCATGGGGGAATTTTGAAGCCGCATGTACTTGGCCGTGACAGAGCTATCAATCATAAAACGAGCGAGTTTCGGCCTTTCATGGCGACCAGTATGTCGTTTGTCGTGCGATTTTCATGTTCGAAAAATTCGATTGAAGGTCGACTATAAGGCAAACACTAACTGGCGGTGTCAATTTAGTTAATTGATAGGTCCCTTCAGGCAAACTTAATTTTTTGCTCAGGAATTGCGAACTTCTTTTCGGCCTCATGACAAATTTATTCAAGTAAATTACTACCAAAACGGTTTCATAAATTTTGAAATTTCATTGATTCTAAGGACTTCATAATTTTATAACAAAACAAGAACTCTCATAATTTGTTAATTTTTTCAAAAGAACGTGTTGATTTGCAACCGATCATTTTCTTATATCGAAACTGTATTTATGTCACATAAGCGAAACATGGTCTGTAAAATTTGAGCCTCTTATCTCACTCATAAAACTTTTGTAAGGAAATATCATTTGTTGTCAAAAGAGCTGATGCTAAATTTTGAAACTTGAATTGTTAGTCTAATCAATCTCCATTCATTCCATATTGTCGAAAAGAAAGTTGCGCGTGGAAAGAATACCAATCGATGCAGAAAACTGTTCTAAATACAAAAGTCAGTTTGTTCTTACTACTTTTGCAACTTTTCAATTCCTTGAACATCGCCGATATTTTTTTCACCGAGAATTACAAAGTGCCTCCCTGTAACGAAATAAACTGATTTTGCTTAGAATGATACCCACCATCTAAGAAAAAATCACGATGGTTCCATTTCATCGCAGCGTGTTTACATTGGAAATTCGGAGGACCAATATACGGACAGAAAAGTTTAATAAAAATTACCAGAAAAGTTCCGTAAAATTACGGTCCGAAACGTAATGCGCGAGTGAAATGAAATTCTATAAAAATTACGAAACGTAACGGAATTTTCACATTTCGACGCGTAAATTGAACGTCGTAAGCAAAATCCTCAGCGACTTTTCCACGAGAAATGTTTGAGCGGCGTCACCTCCGACCAACTGCGTTTTTCACTTTGGCAAAACCCCCAGAAGATGCGGACCTCTGGCCAAGGCTCGAGTTTGACAAAATTTACGGAACAAGGAGTCGTAAAAATTACTATGAAAATTACGTAAAAATTGTGGAGGGTTCCGTAATTTTTATATGTTGAGCCAGATTTTTTGATGAAGTTTTCGGTAAACTTTACATGTTCCAGAACAATTACGGAACTTTTCCACACTTTTTCCATAACGAACTTGACAATTGACGAACCATAGTTCCATAGTTTTTCACTTGAAGTTTCATAAACACTGTCGAGGTATGATTTTCACTCACGCATTACGTGACTTGTTCCGTAATTTTTATTGAACTTTTCTTTCCGTGTTCTTCGTATACGAAGACACCAATCTGCGTCGACTGATAATGTCTTTCAGGGCACCAATTTTCCAACTTTCCTTTTCTTTTTGGGCAAAACCGAGTCCACACTATATTTCGTATAAACCCCGATGAATTTCTTTCCAATGTGATGGACATACATTCAAGGTGTGAACTCTTTAACTCTCAATTTTTCCCCCTGCTGGCAACTTTTTTTCCTCCTGAACAAACACCCTTAAGAAGAAAAAAAGTAAAAGATGAAAATTGCCGATGGTGAACCGCTGATGGTTGGGGTTAATGGCCGTCTGCCATAATACCTAACGTTCATTCCGCGGTGCCCATCGGCGTTATTATAGTTACCAAGCCACCTACCTCGCTTTGCGCTAAAAGAAGTGGGTTAGCCGGTCTTGGAAATGCGGAAGTGAGAAATGGTATTTTATCGTGTACACAAAACTTGTTCACAGGGTATTCTTCGGGGACTTAGAACAACGGCTGTGACAGGATCTAGACGTAAAAAAAATCGTGTTGCATTTCCGGAAGAGTTGAGTAGAGTTATTGGATATGGTGGTGATGATTATTCTGACAGTGATGGCGAAGGCGATGCAACATCAAACAATGTACAAATTATTGAGGCTGACAAGAAGAGCGTGTACAGAGATAGCAATGAGGATACAGAGATTGATTCTCCCCAGGAGAGTGATGAGGATAGAGCCCTCAATAATCTCACCCGTGTCAACACCAATTTCAACATGGTAACCGCTAATTTGACAACAGTGCCCAGTGAAACGAAGCCCAAAACCGTTGGCCTAATGCTTGGTAGAATGCAGAAAGATGCCGATGGCAATAAAACCACTCTGCTCATATCTGTAACACCATTTGGCGCTGATGACGTTAGTGTGCCAACAGCCCGAAGGCCAATTGAGAGAAAACGAGTCGATGAGCGGCCAATAGCACTCGAAAAAATTGTCGATATGCCGTTAATTGCATCGAATAATCTAATGGCAATGAAAAAAATTGAAGCACCAAGTAGTCCAGTAGTGGCGAGTTGTGTCCCTGATATCGAGCACGTCGAGGCCAAGCCAGCGTCAATTACATCAACTGATTCAATGGCCAAAAATAGGGATACAATGGAATGTGAAATAGCTGATGAGGCCTTTACCAAAATTCAGTTTGATGGAAAAGATGTGTCTAATGGTCAAGAGAGTTTAATTACAAGTGAGCAGAAGGAGCCAATTAATACTGACCCAAATTATGATGATTTGGGTGAGCGAACGGTCGAAGGTGAATCAGAGCCAATCGTGACTGGTGAGTGCCCCTCACTTCTCGACGATAACAATAGCCGTGAAGAGGCCGGTGTACCTGATGGAAAAGCAGACGAGGATGAAATATCCGTGGAATATACACAAGCTATTTCCACGGAGCCAAGACGTTCGTTTCTCCATTCAGACTCAATTCCAATGAAAAAACTTACACCACCAAAGTCCATAACAGTCCAGTCAAAAGAAATCACCAAGGCAATTTCCCCTGATGACGCAATTACTCCAAAAGCCGATATCAAGTCGACATTGGAGAATGCGGAAGTCACTGAAAGGCTTTCCGAAAGCAGCAAAGACGACGATGGTTGTGTGGATAATCAGTCAAGTGGTAATGGCAAACGTCGAATGGCACCAAAACCACCGGATGTCAATTTAGATGACAATTGCGCACCTCTATTCACACGTAAGCCAAATTTCAAAGGTAATCTCAAGTCTGATAGTCCCGTTGTTCGGGAAAAAGAGAAACGCGAGCGCGCCACAACGTCATCAAGTCCAAAATTGAAGAAGTCCCTAGGTCCCACTGTCGCGGAAGAGTCACCAAGTTTTTTAATTGTCAATCAGCCAGCGGACTCACCGGAACCTAGGCGAAGTCTGTCACTGTCACATCAGGATATTTCAATGTCGACAATATCCTCGGAGAAGCTTGAGGAGAAGAAGAAGACGAAGTCGCGTTTTTCGTTGAAAAAATTGTTGCGAATGGGCGGATCTAGGAAGGATATGAATCTAATGTCAACAGTTGGCTCGCCAGCGGGGAAAGTCGATGAGATACCAGGTACCATACAGCCGAAACCAAGATTGGAGATCATTCATCCGTTGGAGCTAGATGGTGCAGCTGTTGAAGTATTGAGACATGATAAGCTAATCAGTCAGGAGGAGCACGTGATCAGCGATTCGCGACAAGAATCTGTACATAATGTTACGGGTTAGTTGGGATAATTTATGAATAATAATTGTTGTAATCCCAGAACTGAGTTATCCATGAGATTGTTGATTTATTTGAAAATTTATTTCAATCAGCGCGACTTGGCAAGCCACCACCGCCACCTAGAAATGGCCAGTCATCCACTAGTTTACCGAGTAAACCAACTGCAAGGCCACCGCCACCAACACCAGACAATACCCCAAAATCATCATCGCCAGTGAGGGCATGGCATCCAGGACAGCATGGAACTGTAGCTGGTGATTCGATTTATGCGAATTTGGGTAAGTTTCGGCCCATTCAGTGCAATTGATTTTTAACATTTACTATTTTTTCATTGAGTTATTATTAAGACGTGATGTTGGTGATTCATGTTTTTTTTCTTGTTCATTCTCTTTTTTTTTTTAAAAAAGGAGAACATAAAAATTCTCTCTGTAAGGTCAATTAATTACTTATGTTAGTATCATTCTCAAAATGCCAATAGCTAACTAATTGCTTAATTCTTTTTTCGTTTTTGTTTTTATCTGTTCAGATAAAATGCCATATTAATGATTTGTTATGAGAATGTTACGCTTTTTTTTACATTGTCGTTATAAGGAATAATCGTTGTCCATACTGTAAGTGAAGGGGAAAAATTGGAGGATGATAAATACTGTGATACATCATTTTCTGTATTTTGAGAAAAGGGGGGGAAAAAAGGTTTGAAAAAGAATGAAGGAAGATACTGTAAATTCTCATTTTTTTTTCTGAAATAAACGTGATTATTTGAACGCTAATGAATTGCAATAACCACTCGATTACCCAAAAGAAGCAACGTTAAAAATTGTTGATGGTTTTTTTATGGAAATGCTGGACTACAGAAGACAGGGTAAGTGTGGCTGATAGCATGTGGCAATGGCATGCATATTTTTTATTACTTAAGGTTGTTTCTAAGCCTCGTTCCGCAAGTAGGCCTCAACTCAGATTCATGATTTAAGAATTTTTTTTTTCGCTGCGAAATACGTTTTTGAACAATCAAATTAATTGAAAAAAATAATGTAACGAATGTGACGAGACATTTGCGCTCTTATTCAAAATGTTTTTATTATGAATTCTTAATGTGGAAAGTGTTTTGAAAGCCCTAGTTGCCACTAGGCGAATCAACATAACGCGCGAACATCGCGATATTTATGAATACATAACCTCAATCATGGCGCAACACACGGAGAGATTTCGATTAAATGAAGCGTTTATTGAAAATCCCGGCTTGAACGACGTAGAAAAACTCTCGATGGTTTGGAAAATTACAACAGTGCAACCTCGTTGTTACCTCAAACTCCGCATTCCACAACTCGCACTGTTTTGACATCTGTGAGCCGCCATGACTCTTCTTAAATTCTCGGGGAATTTCTAGTGGGGCGCCATTTTTTGGGCAAGCCACAATCAATGAGAAAGCGATTCGACAAACATCCGCGAACCTTATTCATGACTAATTCTTTTGGCAAATTGAGCCAATTTTTCAATGAGACGTAGATAAAAGATTGTTCTTCCTAGTGGTATATTTTTTTCAGCAGGTCGAACGTCAAACTTTTTTATAGGCAAGTAACTTCCGGTGAAAAACAGTGCAACCTCGTTGTAACTTCGAGATTTTTGCTCCTCTCCCCTCTAATCATGTACTTCTTTATGTACTGATATCTTTTTAATTAGTAGGCGAAAAATTCCCCGAAAAAATTGAGCAGACGCGTGAAAGGTTGCTCTTGGCAATGGATAGAAAAAAACAACATGTAGAACGTGAGTGACGAGGCTTAGAAACTGCCTTAATGCATATTTAATAGAATGAAGTGGCTATTGAATAGCAAAACGAAACGCCCAATAAATGTGGTTGTTACTAACCCTTGGTGCTTGATGAATGGCGTGGGCCTGCAGCAGCGGAGAATGTTGCAGGTGAGGTGAGAAGCACACTTGCACCGTCCAAACCACAACGTACAGCCAGCATTAAACGTGAGAATGATACGATGAAGAGTTATCAATCGAGTCCAAGGGATATTGCTGCCAATCGACGTTATGAAAAAACTTGTCTCGATGTACCAGCGAATTCGGACTCCCTCGACTCGGTACATAAATTAGGATAAGATGTAGGGTAGATGACCCATATGACCCCCACTCCTATTTTTCCTCTATTCCATGTCCTCTTTTTCACTTACTTCTTTTTCTGTAGCAGAACCATCCATTTTTAATTATTCTATGGGCTTGATACGTGCTTTTATCGTCAGGGGAAACATTCCGGTTTCTTGATCCGTCAATAGTCGCGAACTTTTTCAGGAGTGCATTGAATTTTGGGATTTCTGTTTTGTTTTTTCAGGATATGGTAAAATCATATATGACAGTTTTGGTTGATTTGAAGATTGAAATTTCCATCTTAACTCTGCAATTTTTGTCTCCAATCAGATAACACTCACAATGTTAGTTGATGCATTAAAAATATAAAGCCATATAAAATTTGAACATTGCAGTACGGTTAAATTTTCCTTATTAACAAACAATTTTTTTTCCGATCCGTAAACTTAATATTCAATATTCATTGGAAAATGTGGAAATTGGAAAATTTACATTCAAGAACTTCCAGGTGAAGCGATTTAATATGTTTTTTTAAATCCTACTTACACTGCAAGAACGAAGTTATGAATCCTTATTATGTTCCGTATAATAATTGACCGGAAATGAACAGAAGCTTAAGAACTTTCTAATAAAGTAAATCCCAAAAATCTATAGAAGGTGGAAGATAACAAGGATCCGTAATTTTGGCCTTTTAACTGTAAGCAATAATAAAAAAAAACTCGTTCCCCTTTTCCTCTTTTCGAAATTGTACAACCACCTTTATTACGTATGTTTCGTTTAAAATTCTAAACAATAATACTATATCTATTTATCTGTCTATCTATCTATCGATCTATCTGTCTCTCATAAACTTCAGTAGTCGTTTGAATTTAACAATATCCAAAAACCGAAGAATTCTTGAAAACAAATTTCTGAAAAATCGAAATCGAGCGAGATAAAATTTGTTGAATAATTCTCTCGCCCTCTCCTAGCCATTTTTTGGTCTTATTTAAAAGAAAAACAAAAAAAAAATCAAAAACCAAAATCAAAAAACCGAAAAAGAAAACAAAACTTTTTTATATTTTACAAACTGAAAAGAAAATCTCTTTTTTCTCTCACCAAAGTTTCGAGCAGAAAATGTGCTCCCCATCAAGGCGTCTTTAATATCTCATCTTAAATCATTTCCTTCTTAACTAACGTTTCCTCAATTCCCATCTCTGTATAATATTGGATCATCATAACTAATTCTGGGTGAAAGGATGCTTTATTAGGATTATCTTACCTGGAAAGCTGCACACGTTATTTCGTTTCCGGTAACTTTGCCAGAAATGTTCCATCAACTTGCAAGCTTGAGGGCCAGTTCTTGGTCAGGTTGATCGTGGTTAACCAGCAGTTAAACTTCAAGTTGAGTTTTGTGATTGCTGGGGGCTTAATCTTCGCAGAATCAGAAGGCTCAGTCCATATAATAACCAAAAACTGGGCCTGGGTGCTATCAATGAAATCATTTTTTTCTGTTCAAATTGCATTCGATAAAAATAAAATTAGCAAATCCGCTAATTCACTAAAGAAAATGGTTTTTGTTGAAAAAAATTGTTTTATTTCATTTTCGAAATCTGCTCATTTGCAATCTAAATTCAATATCCCATCTATTGATTTTAACAGCCACTTAAATTGACACACTTTTGCTGTATTTTATATAACCAGTCTGGTGGCGCGTGCCGCGCATGCGCATTTCCTTTTTTCGCCGCGCTGACTGGTTTCAGTCTTACGCTTTTCGATAATTTCGATATATATCGATAGTTTTTTTCGTCTCTCCTTTTTACTATAGAAAAATTACCATAAAAAAAAATATAGACCCAATAATTAAAGTTGTATCAGTCAAAAAAGTATTATTCGACTCCTTGATCTTGAATGGTGTAATTTTATGGGCGGAGATTGGAACTGACAAAAATGATCATAGAAACCTTGCCATAATCTGTAATTTGTCACAAATTACTAGAAACTGACATTTTGTAGTTAGTAGTAATATGGAATATTTTCTCACATAATTAGTTAGAGTCTTTCACGAAGTGAATGATATGTCAACACCTGCATTCAATTTTTTAGAGAAAAATTCGACATTTCATGGTGTTTTACGACCTTGACATATGATATATGTTGTCAAAATGGGACGTCAGATTTATCTCAAAATAATATATGTCAATTGATTTTTTTTATATGATTTTTTGACGAAATATAAAGTGTCATTTGCGCGTGGCTGTGTTTAGTGCAAAACCACCCAGAACAGATTATGTCAGTCAACCAGAAACTTACGTCGATTACATATTCTACTATGTTATTGGAAACAACTATTATTAGCATGTCAATTCCCAAAACCAGATGATTTTACAGTGAATCCTACAGTGTTTTTGTGGAGGGCTACTTACATTGTTAATTAAGAAGCACCAACCGAATTTAGAATTTGCGTATTGTGTTTGTTTTTTTCAAAAATTATATTTGATTTTTTACTTATGGTATTTTCGGTATTTTTTATTTACCCAAGAACGAATTTTATCATGACCACAATTTCTGTAATAATGTCAAATCGTCAGTATTTAATTAAATCGTTCCTTACTTTTAATTTAAGTGCAAATATTCTTATACTAGATCATTGATAGGGGGCATAGAGTTGAAGTGGTTCCTACTTTTTTAGCCAACGACTCCGCGCGCGTGTGCTACGCACGCGCATTTCCGTTTTCCGCCGCACGCACTGGTGGCGCTTCGGTTTCGGTCTTACGGTTTTCGATAATTTCGATAGTTTCTTTCGCTTCTCCTTCTTAAAAGTATGTTCATAAAAATTCCCATTTAGATTTCAATCTAAACCGAATTGGATATGATTTCATTCTTACCTTAGTACTCCACTCAGGCTATTATTATATATTCCCTGAGCAAGTATTCCACGAGCAATACAAGAGATCCACTGTAAGATCAGATGGAATTGAAATGCTTCGACTGAATAATAATTGACTAAAAAAAAAAGAAGAATTAACGTTTGTATGAGCGTGTGTATTCCTATTGTTGTATTTCATTTTCGCTATCCCTCTATTATCATTGAATGGAAATTTTGATATGTAGACTTCGAGTGACAGTCACGATGTCTACGAGTTTCTCTCCAGCTCACCGGAGTGTGATTCAAATCTGGAGCTTCGTAGGCATGCCAATGAGGCAACAAGAACAAATGCCACGAAAAGAAATTCCGAGGGTGGCGTTGGTACTGATCATTATCGACAAATCAAGTACACCAAGTCAACATTTGCAAGATCCAATTCACTGCCGTACTGTCCAAGTGAGACTGAGAGCGATGGTTTTTATACTGGTAATGAGGCAAGTATAATTTCATTTCAAGCTACTTAATTTGTAACTGAGCCGCCATGCCACTTCTCAAATTCTGGGGAAATTCTAGTGGGGCGCCATTTTTTGGGCAAGCCACAATTAGTGAGAAAGCGATTCGACAAACATTCGCGAACGTTTTTCATAACTACTTCCTAGGCAAATTGAGCCAATTCTTCAATGAGACGTAGATACAACATTGTTCTTCCTAGTGGTATATTTTTTCAGCAGGTCAAACTTTTTTATAGGCAAGTAACTTCCGGTGAAACATCGAGATTTTTGCTCCGCTCCGCTCTAATCATGTACTTCTTCATGTACTCATATCTTTCTAATGAATAGACAAAGAATTGTCAAAAAATTTGAGTACGCGTGAGAAAGGTTGCTCTTTGCAATGGATACAAAAAAAGAACATGTAGAACGTGAGTGACGACACTTAGAAAGTACCTTAAGGAATAAGTTAGTCATTGTTTGGGAGGACAAAATATTCTCGACTCTGACTCGATTCTAGTATAACTATATACTATATATATTTATATATATTAAAATATATACTAAGAAAAAATTCTAGTGGATATCTCATCTGATTCAAGTGTATATGGGCAATTCCATCCCAACTCTACCAACATTTTCAAACTGCATGTTCAATTTTTTTGAAGATTTTATATTCAGTAGTACTGGTTAGGATTAACTTCTACGATTTTTAAAAATTTTTTTAATCGCACCATTGGCAAGATATGAATTTGTGAAAATCCCATTTTTGAAAATCCATCCTTTTTAAAAATATTCATAACTTTGCAAAAAATGAACGGATTTTTATGTTTTTTTATTTTCACCATTCTTGTTTTTAAATGTACTTTTTGATTGAGGGAGTGATATCAAGAGCATTGATTTTCCCTGGATTTTTATGTAAATAAATAATAGACAATACAATCAGGTGAAATATATACTAGAATTATATTTTGTTTTCCATCGCATGTCTGACGTCGTTGATCGCGGCGCGGCGCCGTAATATATAGTGAGAATAATTCCGCGGACCTTTCTCAATTTGGTAAAGAAGACTTGAAAACGGTGGTAAAAAGTGTTATATAACTCGTTTTGCCATTACGGACCAATGGCAGTCAAAGTGATGTTGCACGAAATAGACAATTCCTGGTTATTCCGATGACACGATCCGTCGCGCCCACGGCTCAACGCCGTACTTTCGAGTCCCACTGATCAATTTAAATTCATCCAATCAACGAGACATTGATAGCTCTTGGAATCTTCATTGAAACTTTGACAATTCCCTCATAAATGTCAATCTTTGAATTGCAATTTTTATTCATCACATGTATACCCTGCGGGTTTTTTACATTTTGTTCCTCTCCCTACAAAAGTAGAAATCCATTTTCATTGAGTGATTCAATCTTTGAATTGTTTCATTGCTAGTTTGCTTTTTTGAAGTTTCCTTCGGTTTGGCTCCGAGTAATAATTGATTTCGATGTTGGGCTAATGTTCTATTTTGAAATTCGTACAGACAAAATAATTTTTGATGTGAAACATCTAATGCCGCGGGTGGGCTCGGAAAAATTTGCTCTCGAGATAGGCAACTTTCCTTGACAAAGATATATATATATACTCCACTGCTTATCCATCGCCCCCTCTCTGCCATCGACGCAAAGGCGATGCGCCCAAGTTGTATGTACATAGCGAGATACGCTACAGCGTTTCAAAAAAATTTGAAAAGAATTGGCAATTTTTTTTAACAAATTAGAAAATTTTTAAAACAATTTCTAAAAATTTTTGACAAAGTTTGGACAAATTTTGAAAAATGTTGGAAATGTTTGGGAAATTTAGAAAAATGTTGAAAAAATTGGAAAAATCTTTCGGAAAAAAATTTTTTCGGAAAAAATTTCGAAAAATTAGCAAAAACTTACAGAAAAATTAGCAAAAAATTGTGCAAGAATTCAGAACAATTTCGGAAAAATTTGCAATTTTTGTTTCAAATTGAAAAAATTTTTGCTATGAGTTTGAGGAAATTGGAAGCACTTTTCTAAAAATTTGAAAAAAAAAATTGGAAAGATTTACAAAAAACTTGGAGAAAGTTAGAACGAAATTGGAAACAAATTCTAATAATTTTAAAAAACTGGAAAAATTTTAAAAAAGTTTGGAACAAGTTTAAAACAATTTGCATTTTTTTTTAAATTTCAGAAAGTTTTGTGAAATTTTGGACAAACTTTTGAAACATTTGAAAGAACTGAGTATTTGAAAGTTTCCAATAATTCTCGAGAAATCGTCAAAAATCAATTTAGATCAAAGTTAGTGTTTCCATGTTTCACATCTACCAGGTGTCCCATGACACCTCACTTTTTTCTTTACATGCTTTCCTGAAAGGTCAATGGTGTTCTTACGGAGTTGTTTCACAGGAAAACGTAATAGATGTCGGAGATTTAGGCCAAGGGAACAAGACGATATTTTGGAGAATGTTAGTTTCTTTTTTTTTCAATACAAAATTTGGAATAAATTCCCACAAAATATATTCCGACTTCACGTGCGAGTAACCTTTGGGGTACATCCGTAGTAGAGCGTGAAGAAGGAAGATCCGAAAATCCTTAAATCCTCCAACTTTTGTAATAAAAACAGGTGGTAAAGGTACTTGAGATTTTGACATTAGCTTTGCAATGGATTGCACAATGCATCTTCTACAGAGTTGGTATCGTGTATCGCGGAAGGTTTTAGCTCTTTCCGCTTCATGAGTTACCGCGGAAGTCCTTCAAGGTGCTCAGCGTTCTCTTCATGAAGAAATATATGGAAAAATTCGCAATGGTCATGGAATTTTGAGTATAAAATTTCGCGCCTGACTGAAGACAGTTCTGAAAATTTTATGTTACTTCAGTCATGACGAGAATGCGAGGAGCGACCTGTCAGGATAACTGCAATCAACCGATATGACCGATTTTACGGTTAACAGACTACTCACTGTGATATTTATTAAAAAATAACAGGGTGCAGAAGAGGACCAGGACTGGAAGACCAAGAACGAGGATTTTGTTCTGAATAGAGTACGCCAAAGACGGAGTCGAACTGTTGTTCATCGGAGTCTTGAGGACAACTATGGCGCTGTTGTCATTGCCAATCACGAGTCTCTAGCTCAATTACTGGAACGAGTGAGTTTACAATGTTAACGTCATATGAACTTGTTAATTTTTTTTTAATCAAATGGACCTACCTGCATATATATATGTACATAGATATATGGGGTATTTCATACCAACTTGGACAACTCGTGACTCTTACCTCTTCAGATTTCGATGGCGATTTTTTCTGAGGTTCTACCATGAAAGAAAAGTACTCTCAAATTTTTTCAGATTTTTTTTTTATTGGGCAAAAAATGTGTAGCAAAAATAGGCCACGATTTGAAATTCTGAACAAAATTACAAAAATCTCAAAAAATATAGCAAATTGAGAAAATGATAGGAATATGAAACTTCTATCTGGTAGATCATTTCGAATCCAATTTCGGTTCAAAAAATCAGAAAAATTAATTGTCATGAGTAGTTGTTCTAAGTAGAGTTCTTAAGTAAAACAAAAGTGAAAGCCTCGATGGAATTTAAATGAAAATATATTTGGTATCCTCAGGTGTCAGTGCCACCCGAGTTTACTCGCATGGTGAGCGATGTGCCGCCTGCAATTTTCAACATTTGTGAAAAAGGAAAGGGTTTTGTTTTTGGGAAAAATTAGATACCGCTCCTCTTTTCAGATTTTCATTGCTCAATTGTGAAATTTTCTTTGGCTCCGCTGTTAAATGAAATATTGATATCTTCGGAAGGGATAAAAAAATTTTTGACTCTCATAATTCGCAACTCATTCATTTAAAATATATTTCAGCTATCGCAAGTGGACCACACCCCTCTCTCCGTTCATCTACGACCCCTGAGTGCATCAAATCCCCGACTCAAAGACTTTCACATTGAACCCGACACAATAAGAACAATTGGCAAACGTTCATTCTTCAGTGCGTCATGGCAGGAGCATCCAGTGACAATTTGCCTGTCCTCCGACAATCTTTCATCACCAGTGGCGCACAAGGAATTTAGTCTCGTGCCAATTTTCGAGTTCGTAGATCAAATTCCAGATGAGTTACCTTTCACTCGCATCACCACACTCACCAAAAATGAAGACGGTAGGTTCAAAATTATGTTGTAACAAAATTATAATATTCTAAAAAAGACAATGTGCGATATATATCGATTATATCGAAAGTCTGTCTCGCTGAAATGCGCGCGCAACCGCTCCTTTGACAGTCTCTATCTGTCTCTCTCTCCTCATCTGTCTATTATATAAATAATTCAGAGTTTCGACCAGGAAATTAAATCGATTATCGAATTCGAAAACGGATAAGGAATGGAATGTGGCCGCGTAGCGGCCACCGGCAAGGAACTAGTCCTTATATATAATTGAGAGCTTCGACCACAAATCGAATGAGAATCGCAATAAATCGATTATCGAAGAAAAAACTCGATTATCGAAGAAAAATCTCGATTATCGATGCCATGATAAAAATTGAAAGCGAAATCGCATGTCGAAATGCATGTGGCCGCGTAGCGGCCACCGGCAAGGAACTAGTCTATATAAATAATTGAGAGCTTCGACCAGAAAAATAAATCGATTATCGAATTCGAGAACTCGAAGGTCGAAGGAAAAATATCGATTATCGATGACACAATCGAAATCGGTCGAGAATACAGACAAGACATGTGGCCGCGTAGCGGCCACCGGCAAGAACTAACATACAAATAATTAAGAGCTTCGACCAGGAAAATAAATCGACTATCGAATTCGAAAACTCGAAAGTCTATATAAATAATTGAGAGCTTCGACCAGGAAAATCAATCGATTATCGAATTCAAGAACTCAAAAGTCTATATAAATAATTGAGAGCTTCGACCAGGAAAATCAATCGATTATCGAATTAGAAAACTCGAAAGTCGAAGAAAAAATCTCGATTATTGATGACACGATCGAAATCGAACGAGAATACAGAGAAGTAAAGGCATGTGGCCGCGTAGCGACCACCGCATGAACTAGTGGCATAAAGATGAAATATTCGAGCCAAACTTTTATCATCACCTAAGCTCTCCCTGAACCTTGCCACGCCCGTTTTTCAGATACACATTATCCAACACTGTTGATAGATCTTAGAGCGACTTTTGGCTCTAGAACTTTTATGCTATGGATTTAAAAAAAAGGCGTGGAGACCTGCCTCCAAGAGTCATTTTGATGCGTCCAAGAATATATAATGCAACTTTAGTGACCCTGAATGCCAAGTTCTTTACCTCTCTTCATGAACGCTGGAGGAAGTACCTTAACTAAATAATTCACTGGTTCATTGACATTCTGAATAATAAATATCTCATTGTCATTGTTAATTTCAGTCACGGCATCAGTCCTACCGCCATACCAAGTCTGCTCGATGAAGTCATACCTCTCGAATTTACCGAGACAACTGCGTAATAACACCAGCAATGAAACGATAATGAGAGAATGTTGCCTAGTACTTCTTCAATTTGTAACAGCATTGAAAAATCTTCAAGCACGGGGAATTGAGGAATTGCCTAAGAGCCTGTGCAATATAGTACTATGCAAAGAAGAAAGAGATCCATCCTATCGGCTTTATCATCTTCAAAGGTAATTAACTCCTACCCTAAAGCTTATTACTGAAAATGAGTCGGATTAATTAATGGTTTATCATATATCCTACAGTCTACATGTGGATCATATAAACGATGTGGAGGAGCACGTTTCACTGTGTCAGGCTGCTCTTGTAGCCCTACGAGAACTGAATCTAACGAATCGACTTCCGGTAATGAGAGAATTACTCGTGCGTGAACGTGCTGTTAGCCTCTCGCAGGTAAAAACTCGTTAAGAAATCAGTGTTAGAATACGTGAGATATTTCATGTGCGCCTGTTTTTTTTTTTTTTTTTTTTTTTTTTTTTTTTTTTTTTTTTTTTTTTTTTTTTTTTTTTTTTGAAAGTTTATTAAGGGTATATGGGACATTCCACAATATCTTGCAACATCTCCATTTCCAATGAGAAATGTGGATGGAGAATGTTTTTTTTAACAGAACGCTAATGCATTTTTGGTAGGGTTTTTAATGTGAAACAGCTAATACGGCGCGTGAGATGGCAAAATTTGCTCTCGGGATAGGCAAGTTTGCTTGACAAATATATATAGATATACTCCACTGCTTACCCATCGCCCCCTCTCTGCCATCGACGCAAAAGCGATGCGCACAAGTTGTACGTACATATGAAGATTCGCTGCAGCGTTTCCAAAAAAATTGAAACGAATTAAAAAGTTTTTTGATACGGTAGAAAATTTTTGCAACACTTTGTCGAAAATTTCACAAAACTTGGAAAAATTTTGAAAAAATGTGGGAAACATTTCGAAAAAAACGTGAAACAATTGTGGAAAAATTTTAACAGAATTGTCACAAATTTACAGAGAAATTTATAACAAAATTGGAAAATTTTTGTAAGAATTCAGAAGAATTTTGAACAAATTTGGAATTTTTCCTTTAAATTGAAAACATTTTGCTAAAAGTTTGAAGAAATTTGGAATACTTTTCTACAATTTGGAAGAAAATTGGATAAATTCACAGAAACAGTAGAAAAAGTTTGAACAAAATTGGAAAGAAATCCTAAAAATTTTGAAAAAGTGTGGAAAAGTTTAGAACAAATTTGGGAAAGTGTTGTAGAATTTTGAAAAAACTTTTCAAGCATTTAAAAGAACTGAGTATTTGAAAATTTCCAATAATTCTCGGGAAATCGTCAAAAATTTTGGCTCAATTTAGATCAAAATTAGTGTTTCCATGTTTTACATCTACCGGGTGTCCCATGACGCCTAACTTTTTTTGCAGGAGGTTTTCTCGAGGAAATTGTTTGTAGAGAATCGACTAAATTTTCAGGGTAATAGGTACTTTATTTATCATCAACGAAATTGTTCTTTTTATTAGAAATTGTAAGAAATTATATAAATTGTAAACAAATATTTTATTAAATTATAAGAAATTAGAAAAATTATAAATTATAAGAAGACTTGTTTATGCTGATCTGAATATCAGTTTATGTGTAAACGGGCAGTAACAAATTAACATCACCCACAGACACAGATACACGGAATCGATGACTTAGAACGGCTTCGGCAATACCGAAAACAATTGTTCAAAATCTTTACTGGACCAGCTTTGCCTGGTTTTGAGCTTTTTTAAAAAATTGATCTGTGAATACTGAAGATAAATTTTCTGTCTCTTATCCAGGTGAAAGCTGTACTTGAGTACTCACTATGGGGACCAGCTGATGTGACGATGGACGTTTGGAAAGAGAGGGAAATTGTGTTGCAAAGGTGGTTGGATCTCGAGAGGGCGACAATCCTTCACGCTCTAGTGAGGACTAGACCGCCCCTGACTGTTGCCGATGAATATCAACTTATTTTCTTGGTTCAAACCACAGCGAAAAATATGTGCGAGGCGTCAGTACTGCTCGATGAGCAACGATCAAAATTTCACACCCTTCAACAAAAAAATAATTAGATGAGGGAAGCGTCCAGGGTTAGAGCAAATGCCAGTAATTTTGTATTTTACAACTTGAATTCACAAGTCATTTTTTTCTCTTTAAAATTTTTTTTTTATTTGATATTTTTTTTTATTTTTTAATTTTGTTAAATTAACAAAAAAATTCTAATTTTTTGTTTTTGAAACATGGATCACAGTTGGCAAATATCAATATTTCCCTGCAAGTACATTTCTTCGAATGAAACCAATTATCACAAAATTGCATAAATAATAAATTGAATGTAGGTTCATCCGCAAAATCCATCTTACTGTAAAAAATGGTGAAGTGTAATTACGTCGTCGTGACAAATGATTTCAGATCCAGAAATTTTTAGCGGGAAAAATAATGACATCAATAAATAATAATGATCCTATAGTAAACGGGAGAGACGAAAGAAACTATCGATATCCTATAGTAAAGAGGAGAAACGAAAGAAACTCCCGATATATATCGAAATTATCGAAAACCGTAAGACCGAAACCGACGCGACACCAGTCCGTGCGGCGGAACGAGGAAATGCGCGTGCGTAGCACGCGCTATCGAAATCGCAGCAGTACATTGAAGAGATTATTTGATGTTACATTAAACGAAATTCATGATCTTGATTTTTTCGTACAATAGCCAATGGATGAATCCGCATGTTCTCCAAAAAAAAAAATATATTTCTTGTGAAGAAATGGAGATCCCCGATAGATCTGATACCTTACAATGATCACGAAGCGTATACGAGTATTGACCTTGATATGATGTATAAGAATTTCAGTTTTTTCAATAACTTTTATAATCCGTTGATAACTTTTTTGGCGTTTTTCCTCGTTAATTTTGGAGACATACAATGTAAAATAAAAAAAAAATCGGTACGGCTTTAGGTTGCTTAGGGACAGTTTGTACTGTGTATCTTCAAATGTCAAATACCATATTACCTTACAAAGTGAAAATATTCTAAATGTTCCTGTATCATTTATTCTGGTACACTGCAAATAATTAGATAAACTACTGGATACGCTTTAACACTGGTCGATTCCTACCAACACTTGACAATTCGTTAAAATAACTCTCTAAAATGCTCAATTAACATATTCAATGATTCACATCTTTTTGTATCTATTTTGTATAATTTATTACTCGTTCGGAATTCGTTATTTATTCTTAAATTAGTTATAAATTTGTTACACATTTATCGTTCCATCATTCATGAATTTCTTCCTCTTCATGTTCATGTTTTTTTTTTCATTAAAAAAGGAAAAAGATAATTCTTTCATTAAGTGTTTATTATAATCCTTTGTGGGAGTACAATTTTGGTGGTTGCGTCTTGAATATGGATTTATACTCTTGATATTCAGTAGATGATAGTTTCAGGAGATTGATGTTTAGGGAGCTTGAAGGAATTTTATTTATGGATTATTGGATTATCAAATGATATATTTATATATTTTTTAAAAACGTAAGAAAAGTTCCATTATATTCTCACAAAACAATAATCAAAGCCATTAATTAAGCCCTCTAATGTCGACTCTGCCTTGAAACCGAAAATTAAAACTGACCGGCGTTTACAGTATACACGCTGTGTTAATTTTGACCGGAAGTTCGCAATATCTCACTCATTATGCGAGGTAGCGTGAAAAGTCATATGACCTAAAATATGTATTTTTATACGTGCAACAACTTTTGTTACACACATTTTTTGTGCCTCGAACGGTTCGCCTGATAGAGCGTTGTAACATCTAAAATTGGTTACATCAATTAATGCAATCGTCGCCTTCGTTCGTGAGGAAACTGCGCTCAAAATTTATTGATTTCGTTCTATAAAGCCACTCGTTTCTGGATATATTTAATTTATATAGACATTCTTCGAGTCAAAATTAGAGGCCCCACTTCAATCCTTAAAAAAATGGACCAAAAAATTAATTGAAGGATTTTGGACTGTAGAAAAATGGTTCAATTTATTTAAAAAATTAGTTGAAAATTTTTGGACTAAGAGAAAATGGTTTGCATTATTGAAAAGATCATCTTACTGAGTCTCGTGGTACATTGCCAGGGCACAGGGTATCACGAAAAACAAGCTGAAAAAAAATAACAACATGAAAAGTTAACGGAAAAATATTGAGAGCGTCTCACCATTACGCCTAAATCAAGACAATTGTTTTTTATTTTACGCTTCAATGCGATTATGCCTATGTGGCGATGCTCCCACGGTGCCGATGGAAATCGAATTCTTCCCAAACTGTACGGCATTCACTTAGTTTGACCCAATAAATGCAATGCCTACCAGACTCTACATTGCTTGGGTCAATCTCCAATTGAAGGAAAACCACGGAAAACCTCAATTTGTACAGCCGGTTCTTTGAGGAAGCTCCCGTTCGACTATGAATCTCTATGAACTCGAGCGCTGGACAATTGCACTTTACTATACCAATCGGAGAGTCCTCAAGTGGGGACTTGATCCGTGGACGTCGTGTGCTCGGCCATAGCCGTCGACTTGACTTGAAAATTGTTTATTAAACATTTGTCATATACACATACTATATACAGTATTAATATCTTAACCGCTTAGTCCTAGATCACCAGCCATTGGCTTTATATCTAATGTGAACAAAGTTTAACCTAATTTTTCATTCTATATCGACCATAGCCGTCGGTCAATAGCTTCGTTGTGTAGCGACAAGAGGGACAAGTTTTGCCCATTATAATCTTAATGCTAAGCGCGCGGGATTTTAGGTCAAGACTTATTCCGATTGTCGCTACACAGGAAAGCTTGAGGGAATTATTCGATGAAATTTGAAGGTCGAGGGGTATTCGGAGGATTATTTGTTTCAAATTTTGTGCGATAAAACTGTCAAACTGATGAAAAACAATTGATGAGCCAGTGCGAAATAGAACTAGTGAAGATGTCACGTGACCTCAAAAAGTGGGCTCTAATTTGACAAAATTTGGGGGGGAAATTAATTATTGATGAAAAATTTAATGTCATCGTTTCAATCACAGGGTGTCCTCATGTTACTGACATGTTATTTCACATCTAAACTCCAATTGTACGTAAGTTTCAATTGAACAATTTTGGTTCAGGCGAACATTGATGTTAAACTGTTGTTTGAACAAACTCCGTTCCGTACAATTGAAAGTTGGAGGCGAGTAAAATCAATGAAGTTGTAATCAACGAGTTGTCTTGAACGAAGTGTGGCTCAATTTTGATGACAGATTTTGTTCATTTTCATGTTTATAAAATTTGCTTTTGAATGCAGAGATCCAGGAGTCAGATCAATGGGTACCCGGTTGGCTTTCATGATTTTGCGTTGTTGGAACACCTGTTGCAACTATTGAATCTATGGAATTTTGCAGAAGTGCAATACTAACAAAAATTTGACCCGAGTCCCCTCTACCAGAGCACTAATCCAAAATCCCTGTTGGAAAAATCCTGTGCGGTGAAATTTCTTCATTATCACCGGAACAAGCAGCATACCGGGGGCCGCTATTGTAATTCGAGATAGCGTGTATTCTGCAATCGCTTTAACTGCTGCAATTCTCGAGCTCATGACTTCACTGACCGTTGGATCATTGTGGAAGAGTGCTATGCCCGTTTCAATTTCTCTTTTTCTCATTATCGGCAAGTTAACGGCATTTCCGGTTGCAATTGCGAAGAATGGCCACCGCTTCTAATTATAGATGGGTGGAAGAAAAAAATAGTAGCTGCAGTGGAAGGGAGGGTTACGCGGCGTTTAAGAAAAGATCAACGGATCAACTAATGCTTGCTTCCGTATTGAAGAAATCGTTAGGTGAATTTTAGTAACTGATCACTATCTTGTGTCCAACATCTGAGATTTCGGCTGCGATGAACATTCGTTGCGCGTTATGTTGATTGGACTAGTGACAATTAGGGTTTTCATAAAAAAATTCCATATAAACAATCCATAATAAAACCATTTTGAATAGGAGCGCAAATGTATCATGACATTCGTTGCATTATTTTTTCAATTAATTTGACTGTTCAAAAACATATTTCTCGGCAAAAAAAAAAATCTTAAATCATGAACCTGAGTTGAGGTCTACTTCCGGAACGACGCTTAGAAAGTACCTTTTTTCTTGGTGCTGATACCCTCATGCTTCTGATCTCCAAATACCCAGAAAAAAAACTATTAGAAATGACTATGCTATTAATGTTCTGAAGTAACTGAGAAAAATTGTCACGTGACAAAATATGTGGAGTAATATCTTGTGCGGCACTGTCCAAACGTTTGCTCCAGCTACCGTACGAGTCTCAATATGAGCTAATGGTCGAAATTGATAAACAAAGTTCATTTGATTTCCTTGGTGAGATGAGAAGGGGGAAGGCAGAGATTTTTGAAAAAGACCCAAGCATTATAATACTGCTACCAATTGCTGAATACAATTGCAGTTTCCAGTTTGCTATGATCTCTCCTATTCCTGTTTCTCCATTCCGTGTTACTATATTCTGCTCCATGTGTAATTTGGTATTATCAACTAACGGCAATGAGAGATCTCCCAGAGACAAACAAATGATTGAATCCTATAGCAACAACGCAGCTGGCAAATGTCGCACCAATGAACGCTTGCTTGAGGATGTCCGCGTCTCGTGGTATGCCTGATGTATGGAATCCATTTTTGTAATAGACTGTGACGTTAAAAGCCTGATTCAGGATCTGTCAAAGAATCATCGAGTGGGATGTTCTGTCTCAGACAAATGGACTAACGCAATTTTAATTAATCAACTTAATCGATCAAGTTGAATGGTAGAAGAACAAAACTGAGTGAATGCTTTCAGTAGTTGTTATTAAAATTTTTTGCTAACGAAAATAAGAAAATGGATATTTTACTTGTAGTACGTGAGCATCCCAGTGGTGAGGAAAATATTTCCAGGTAGCTGAAATGATATTCTATCGATTATGTTCAATAGTTCGCCAATAATTGGATCAATAGTACTGTCCCTTAATTTTTTAGCCCTTCTCACATCAGCCTCTGTGACTCCCTTTCTGCCTCTAATACTCAAAGGTGATTATTAAGCGAATATCCCTGGTGGAAATCGCGTCGTCAGAAAATTATGTCAGATTATGTCAGAATATCTCATAATTTGTCATAATGTGTCATAATTTGTCATAATATGTCATTTTACGACAGAATTTGATATTTTGTGTCATAAATTGACATTATACGATTGGAGTTTCGGACACGTTGTCAGATTATGTCATATTATGTCAGACAATGTCATAATCTGACCGAATTTGACAAAATGTCAGTTACTTTTTGTTTGAATTTTCAGGGCCTTTAAGAAAGGTTTTCAAGTGTTTGCATGTTTAAAGGTTTTCAATTTTTTGAAATATTTGGAAATTTGTGAAGTCTTTGGATAATAAAAATTTCCAAAATATTGAAAATGTTGTTAAATTATGAAACTGTGAAAATCCTCAAAAGTGTGAATTTTGAATTGGCGTCTTGTCCGCGCCCTTGGACAACCGGCAACTTACACTGTATGTATAGACATCGATAAGTAAGAAATTGTCCACATGCTGAGTGACAATGGCCCCTCAAAATGGATCCACAAAAAGCCGAGTGATAAATTCCTCACATTTTAATGGCTATTTCTTAATTAAGTAACCATTTAATATCTGAAAAAGTTGACAGCTCGACCGAGCGTACCAAATTTCCCGCCATTTTGCTCGGCAACCAATCACGTGATTCCTAGACATAAACCAGAGATAATAGGGGAGATTGCTGGGGCCAATGTAAAATGTTCAACCGCGGAAGCGACTGGCGGAGACCGTGGTACCCGTGGTACTAATTATTCAGCCGAAGCTACGGGTAAGGCAGAGCGCAGAGAAGATAATGTCGATACGAGGTCGCCTGTGGTGCGGATAGGTGGGCGAATGGCGGGGTAAGTTCGCCTAACTAAACGGAGGACTGGTGCAAGCAAAGCGGCTGGCTACCGATTAGGGTACATGAAGGGAAAATGAAAATTTGAATGACGTGCAAGTTAAGGACACTTAGTGTTAATATGCTTGAAACACTATCTAAAAGTTTGCAGCACAATTTGACCTCCAATTGTTAATTTTCTTCATTTTTGGTACATCCTTATGTTATAACGAAAGTCGATTGTTTTTTTGAGTAAATCGTTTCCAACCTTTTGTTTTTTGTAATTTACCGATTGAATATCACGCCCCCATACCTTTGAACGGCAAACGTTGAAAGTTAGAAATTTTCAGCGGTGCCCTTTCTCCATTCACCACTGAACTTGTATGTATGGGACGCTGTATGGTAAATTGCCTACAGTTCCATTTGCAGGATTTACTGGCAGTGAAACAGACTCCAGTATAGTCGGTAAGTCATCCCAGGGAGCCAGGACCGTCAATCGGTAATTTAGAACCCCATAAGACTTCCGCGCTACCTTCTGCGAATATAAGAATCCGCGAACCCGCCTCCTGAGTTCTCTCCACCTTGAATTTTCGCATTCCGCGTACGGCAATTTGGAAGCCGCTTCTATGATAAACCCCAAATGAAATGACTAGACATTTCCGCAGATACATCGCGGTAAAAAAAAAATTCCATTACTTCAAGGTCATCAATAGCAATTTAGCTTTTGCTGAAATCTCACTTTTCCGGAAATCTCAATTTCCCTATTGACATTCCATTATCATAAATTTCACCTGTCCCTACCATCTTAATTAGCCTTATCGCAGAAAAGCCCGTGCTTGTTAAACCCGTACCAATTTCCATTAACAACATTCTCCCCCTCAATTTGGTACTTCATAAACCGGCAACACTGTTTTCCGCATGCAGTAACAGCTGACGACAAACATCCGTGCGGAAATTCTCGCGCATTTCTCGCGGCAAAGTTCACGCGCCCCGGAGCCCATTGAGCCGCCCCCTTACGCCACCATTGTACAACCACACCACCGCCACCATCACCACCACAGACACCATCATCGTAATTTCTATTTCTCTTGCCCCGCGCCTTGCTGCGCCGTCAAACACCGCCCTCGCGCGAGCGCGTATCGTTTTCCACGAGGTCATACTTCCTCGAGTGCTCAAGAATGGCATAGTGCCTTTGCCTTAACAAATTCCTCCGCCCCCCCCCCCCTACCGCCACTCAATCCCTATTATACCCCATGTCCTATTGGTTATCTCACCCATTAATTCAAACCCCATCCCAATATGGCATAATGCGTGATACCATTCAGATGAAGTTTGCGAGTTATTTGTACTGGTTTTTTCAGGCAAATAAAATGGCGGGAAATGAAATCGTATAGTTCTCACACTATTTACGCTTGCATATGCAGAATTTTTTTTTGTTGGAAGGAAAAAAGGGAGAATGTAAGATGAGGGTTGTAAATCATATGTATAATGAATTTCTGTATTTTGTTGTTTTTAAAATGTTTTAAAAAATATAAAATAAAAAAATAAAATGAACTAGTGGTGTGTGCATGTGTGTGCCCCACTCGGGGCACAAACCAAACTTTCCGATTTCGTTTTTCAGCACAACCAACTAAATTTATTCTTCTCCAATATACTACGGTTAATCAGTGTGACCCCTGTTATTATCATAACGAAAACATGCCTATTTGAGAATTTCAAACTGACTCATTTATGAAGCAGATAATTATGAATACTTGAGTAGACGCATGGTGAGCATGAGGATGAGACTTATGCGTGTTACTTGAGTGAGAGTGAGACGCCAATAAGGATGCGGCTGCAAAACAAAAACTTTAATATTTTACCCAGTGGTACAGTATAACCAATTGCAATTGCTAATAACATTGTATATACACAAGTGCCATCCAAAATGTGATCCGCTCGATTTTGCATGAAAAGGCTTAGATTGGGACCGCCATGAGAGCGCTGGGTCCATTCATTCACTTATTACATACATAATTGTGGAGACTGCTATACCTCCTTAATTATGCAAATTATCGAAAAAAGGCATTCTACATAAAATAGTTTATGCAGTAGAACATTATAAACAATTGACATTGTTAATAACAATATAAGTACTGGACCACTTTTACTCAAAATTTAATCAGTTATAAAATATGCTTATATCTTTTAACTGTGACATTGAGTACCTGGATAACATTTTTGTGTGAATGAACGTTCTTTATCACTATTTTCGATTTTTGCTCAACATGAATTTCTCAAAAACAGGGGAACTACTCGATGGATTCGATCAAAAATCTAATCAGCTCTGAGTTACACGGAGACGCAAAGATTGAAAAAAAAAATTAATCGAATCGCACGATCCGTTTCGTAGAAAACGTAAACGAAAAATTTTGCCACATACGGACGAACACTCACACGCACACACACACACACACACATACAGACACTTTTCTGAAATCACTTCAGGATGATGCAAAACGTCGAGAAATGTGAAAATTTCATCGATCTGGCGCTTTTCATTTTCGGGGTCATTACAAATAAAAAATAGAAAATAAAAATCTTATCGCGGATTGTTTACGTCCACTCCGTTAGCTCACCATAATTGTTATCATAACTATGATAAGACCTATAGTCTTCGATTTTCCATCTATCGACGCCTCTCTACGCCATCGTAAGCCAAAGATATTTCACTAATTTACCTACTTGATTATTCAAAATACCCCATTTTTAATAATTTGCAATGGCATAGGGGTCGCATAAGAACGCGAATAAGAAGTGGAGGAAGACGATGATGGTGAAAAAAAGGACTAAGATGAGGAATAAAACGAGGCAAGATGTTTATAAAAGAGTTGGAAAAACAAGAAGATGAGAAAGGCGAAGATAAGGTGAAGAAAGAGGAGAAAAGGTGGCAGGCGGGTGGGGTTGGAAAGACTTGCCGGGGGGGGGGCAGCGCGGAGAGGGCCGGGGGGGGGGCGAAAAAGAGATAGAAGAGAAGGGACAGTGTGGCGCGGGTTCGACGCCCGGCTGGTGGCCCAGTGACCGGGACCGGTTCCCTCGCTGTTCCTCCTTCCGCCTTCCTTGCAAACGCACAACTGCATCATCTCTTTCTCCGCCGTTTTTACTCAACACCACTTTGTCTCTTTCTTTTTGCCATTGCTACCCACCACACTAATACAACTACACCTTTTATCTCTCTCGATATTGAACTCCATGATGCAGTCGTTCTTTGAGCTCTCCTTCGTCCTTTTCCTCTTCTCTTTACTCAGGATGCTGTATATATATATATATATATGTACATATAGATATATATTTATATGTGTACTTGCTTCTGGTGGTACTGCGGTTACTGCTGCCACTTGGGGGCACCCGCAGCTAGCCACCAGGCATTCACGCGTCTACATCCACACTAAACCAGATATTTGAGAATTGAGTAAACACGCACATGGAATTTCAATGTAACATACAATAAGATTTAAATTTAGCCAGCTAACACATGTAAATGAACATTTTGCACAATTTTATCTTGCAAGTTAAATTTATCACAGTATAAAATTACCAGTTTTTCCATGATGCAAGGTTTATATTATACATGAGGAATGTTTATTGTGGTAAAGTTGAATGTAGTACGATGAACTTGGCAGTGAGATGATGATGGTGGTAATATATATAGGAAGGAAAAGTAAAATGAATACACAAGGGGGAATCATAGTACGATGACGCGCCATTGCGTCTGGCTAAGTACGAGGCGAGAGAGCCGGGTTTTAGTTTGATGGCGCTTCGACATGGGCATGGTCGGGGGGCACCAGTCAAGGGCCTGAAAGGAAAAGTAGTGTGTCTATGCGACCGAGGGGGAAAGGAAGGAAGTGAAAGTCCAAGCTGGCGCGTGTGCTGCGTTGGGATCACAAGTGCATTTGAATTTTGTTGGCTTCTTTGATGTATCGAGATACATCTATTCCAGGTGTAATTGATATACCGATTGTGGG
This sequence comes from Asobara japonica, assembly GCA_026005395.1. NCBI lineage: Eukaryota > Metazoa > Arthropoda > Insecta > Hymenoptera > Braconidae > Asobara > Asobara japonica. The sequence goes on along the minus strand of BQMI01000554.1, from coordinate 909,170 downwards.
CTGTCATCGAGAGGCGCTGAGCCAATCAGATGGAAGGTGAGGATGGGAAAAAAAGAGAGAGATCACTCCATATTCCCATTCACCTAGCTTAATCATCTGTTTCTCTTCGCTACTATTTCCTCCGATTTTGGAGGCAAAATTTCGGCGTCGAAAATTTTCCATTTTCAGTTTCCGACAATCACTGCTCAGCAAAAACATGAAGGACATGCAAAGCTTCGATTCGGAAGCAAAGACCCCGACGAGAACTCCAATTACATCGACGCTATAACTAAGAATTGATCATAAAGATACACTGTGTATATATATCTTACTATCATGAGCGTGTGTGGGCAGATATCACAAATGATGAGGCAAAGAAGCGAAAAAAAAATTGGGCCGGCCAGCTCAAAAGGATTTAACAAGGATATAACGGTTAAACTTGACGTTCTTGGGTCACGGTATAATTTCGGTCCACTCAAGGGCCCACCAGGCCCGCGCGCTGGGCTATAGTCATCGCAGAATACACCCTGAGGGGACTTCCTCGTTCCATGGCTTCACCACTACCCAATATCATCGACCTCCCATCCCGCTAGGCTCACCATGTACATACGCAATCCCCCAAAATTGAGCTCTCCTTCGTTTCTCTTACTCTTCATTCTTCTCTTCCAGTCTTGCATCACAAGTGATTCTCTCGCTTGTCTTTCGTCAAGACTTCCGAGAATTCCGACCAACCCTTTCGCCATTGTAACTGATTCGCCAGTATCGAATTTGATGCAAATTGCTTGAGAATTATTTTTACCTTACTCGATCGACAATGATCATTTTACCAACGTGGAAATTCTTCACGTTTATGGTGAGTTCCCACAGTCGGAATTAATCCTTACCTTTGAAATCTTGGGATTTTTATCGAGCTGTGACGAAGCACTGACAGGGGGGGGGGGAGTGAAGGTGGGCGGCGGGGGGGGGGGGGGGGGGGGGGGGGGGGTGGCGGATCCAAGAAAAAGCATTTTTGATAACCGGTAGATCATCAATCGCAGTACGAGTGACGAGGGGTCCGCCGGGAGTACTCTCGAGCACCCAGTATATACAGCCATTGGGTATATACCCAAGAGAAGCTCCACTGTGCAAAGTAAAGAGAAGCCGTTGGGTCGTTGGCCGCAACTCGCCGTGACCCAGTGCGAGCGCTAGGACATTGACTCTGCCATCGCCATCCGCGATACCAACTTTACCTCCCCCCCCCTTCTCCCCCCTGGACCTATCTCTCTCACGCCGTGCCGCCCCCCCCTCCGGCCCCTCTGCCCGTTCCTCCCTCCCACCCTTTCCGCGCTGTTCATTCGCGCTGCCCTTCCCACCACTGCGCCTTTTTGACGGTGGATATTGCCTTGGGTGCTATTCGCGCGTGCACCTTAAGCACAGGGCCCAACGACCACCACCCTTGGGCTTCTGTCTAGGAGTATAAAAAAAATTTTAATGACACATCAGATAAGTAGCGATGGCCCATATATGGGGATGCCCACGTGCAAAGGGCTTGTTTCGGTGGTGACAATTTTGGAGGTATTCACGTTTTTCTGTTCGCGACTTCTATTTATGTAAATGGTTAATTATATTTGGTATCGTTATTTGTGGATGGTTAGATATATCGAATAACTTGGAACCAAAAAACCTGTCTGGAAGTCAATGTGTCATCGTTTCGATCATGATCAATCATACCAACCCTTCAGTGGTAGCCCTAAGGCGCTAGGTACTGGGTGCTTGCATCTCCAAGTGCCAATCCCCGATTGGGCTAGAAATTTTGTGAAGTGTGTAGGAATTTAGCGAACTAGGGTTTCTGTAGCTTCCGGTGTCTCATCCGGCCAATTTGGTTCAGTAGATGGTGCATCAACTTATGTATCCTTACTGGATGGAAAACGTTGAAGCTAAAAAAAAATAGTCGCGCCTTTGTACCCTAAATTATTTGTCGCATAAACACAATGTATTATTCAATTTTGAGAAAAATAAGGGGAATTATATTGATGGTTACATTATGCTCCATATCTATATTGTTTTGATTTTGATTTCAGTTTTTATGAAACCCCGCCCTACCGTATTTTTACGATTTTCGGAAAAGCAATGTGCACACACACACACACACATCATTCCTTGACTGTTCTGTTACGTAACGATGAGAGGGAAACGGTTTTGAAGATTCGAAAATTCGGAGTACGGCAATGACTGCGAAGTTGAGGACGTCCAAATTACAATTTTAATCGATTGCAAAAACTACATCCGATGGTTGCGGCACACCAAAACATTAAGATGATATCATACTGATCATTACCACCAATTCTCCCTAGAGCTTGCTCTTGTGTGTGGAATCGGTGACCGAGGAATGGGGTACCTCCAAAATTCCCAATCTTCGAAAAATTTTGGGTCATTTAAGCGCGGCAAGGGGGTGGGGGGGGGGATTACCGGGTCAGGTGTCGCTGACTACACTTAACACCTTTGGTAGTGCTCCATTAGTCAATTATCTGTCGGCGATTTGAATTTAGCCAATGAACTGTCGCTCGCGAGAATGTATAGTATAGATAGACGTAAGCGCCACTAAAGATCATTTTCGTAACCGCGAACAGCCATATTGTTGACGCAGGAAAAATATTCTGTCGTGAAAAAGTTTGTGCATTGGCTTTAAATTAAAAAGGAGAAAAAATCCGAGGCTGGGTAGCAGACAGTGATGAATTGGAGCCCCCTCCCCCCCCCCCTCTCTTCACGGGAAGGTTTAGTGAAAGTATAATATTTTTTTGTTTTTGTTTCCTAATTACTTCAGTATGTAATCTTTTTCAACTTCATTGCTTCTTCGGAGTTTTCGGAACTTTCAGAGAGAGGATCAGAGTGGCAGACCGAGGCACCCGCTGCAGGATTTGCCGATCTTATGGATGCGGCCAATATATTGGTCACTACCCCGACTCGATGTTGGGTAAACCAAGCATTGGCCAATATGTCGGCCGAGATCGGTCTGCAAGGCCGTTTTATGTAGAATTATTCCAACTTCCGCGGTAGACACAGTATTTGTTTTGAGTCGGTGTCGTGCGGACGCATGTCTACCGCTCCCTACGAATTACAAATTTCAAACGTACCGTGCTTCTAGTACATTGAAATTTTAAATCGAGTAAAAGTTTTGGCACAAAAGTGTCAAATCTAAAAAACCTAAAAATTCCCTTGGCTCCCAAAAGGAAAGCCAAAACGAGTCCTCCGATGGAAGACCCAAAAAAAACAAAAAAAACCGTTATGAAACGGTCAAACAGCGCGAGCTCTGAACCAGCCCGCCCCAACAATCCTCCGACCTCTTCTGATGGGCCTCAAGACGCTCAAAAAAAAACCTCAGTGCCTCCAATCATCGTTGAAAACGACAAATTGGAGACCAAAAAGTTAATAAATTTCCTGCAAGTCAATGCCTCGGATAAAAACTTCAGGATGAAGTTTAATGGAAGTACCACGATCGTCCACCTACAAACGACCGACGATTACAACAAAATCGCAAGTATCCTGAAAAGGCAAAACCTTAATTTTTTCACCTATGGCCTTAAAAGTGAAAGACCGAAGAAATTTATTTTGAAAGGGCTTCCCAGCAGTTTCTCGGAAGCCGAAATTCAAGCCGAACTATCAAATCAAGGCATTAACGTACTTTCCGTTCGCCAGTTCGTGAAAATAAACAAAGACGGAAATATTAAAGAAAACAGGCCTCTCCCGATCTTCGCAATCACGGTTGGCCCTGAAGTAACCTTGAGCAGCTTTGCTGCTATTAAAACTATTTTCTATCACACATACAAGATAGAAAAATTTGTGAAATCCGAGCAACCGACCCAGTGTTTCAGGTGCCAACGGTTCGGCCATGCAAGCCAACACTGCAACCTGAACCCCAGATGTGTAAAGTGTGCGTCAAATCATGACGTCAAAGCCTGCACTTCGAAAACTCTCAAGTGCGCGAACTGCGGACTAGCCCACACGGCCAGCTATAGAGAGTGTTCCATGCGCCTAAAATTCATGGAAACTCAGAAAAAACGAGCTCAATCGGCCAGGCCCAGCATAGCGCCACTGGAATTGCCCACTACACCTCACTCGGCCACGATCCAGAATCTGGAAAGGAACATCCAGTCCCTCCAGTCTCCTGCAGTCCCAGTGCCAACTCCGAGTTCTACTGCCAACACGTCCAGGCCCACCTACGCTTCCTTCTTCCCGACGGTGGAAACCTCGAGAAGGAATCTTATCGCACCCACTGCTGAACCTAGGGGCAACCCAATGGAAACACATGTTCCCGAATCTCATTTAAGTAGAACTATAAACTATGTAATTACAGCAAAGCAAGTCCATGACGAGCTAACAACCCTTAGAATTCCCGAAATCCTTTCAGAGCTAAAAGAGATGAGCTCTAAACTCCAAACAGCCCTTACACCAATTGATAGGATCACAATCATCGCATCCTATGTCCACCTGTTCTTACCCTCCTCAAACACACCTACGATTCCCCAGCAAACATAACCAACATATTAGCAATTAATATTTTTGCGCTCAAGCCTAATCTGGACGAGTTATTACACATCGTCCACAGAAATAACATCAAAATTTGTTTGATTTCAGAGACTAAGTTAAACAGCAAAACTAAGAAAATTAACTTCCCAGACTTCTCGCTGATCAGGGAAGACAGAACGGCCAAAGCAGGTGGTGGTGTTGCGGTGGCGATCCACAAAACCTTGTCACATAGAACTCTTCCGCATGATCTCCTGTCGCTCACCGAATACGTGGGAGTAGAGGTCCAAGTAAACAATAAAAAAACGAAGATCTACTCGATCTACAATCCACCGGATGTCTCAATAGATACAAACCTATTGAGGCACCTATTTTCCGATAGTACTCCAACAATTATTGTTGGAGACTTCAATGCGAAGGACACTGCTTGGACCTCTGCTAGGCCAAACGAATCAGGTAAGATTCTCTCAAATTTTTTGACGGAACAAAAAATTAATCTGCTCTTTCCAGACGTTCCTACACACTACCCTCATAATTCAAACACTCCTAGTACTATTGACCTTTTATTAACAAACAACATCTCTATCATTAAAAATTTCACCACACTTTCCGAATCCCCATCCGATCACCTACCATTGTTTTTCTCCCTATTTGGCAGACCAACCTCACCAGAATCATCAAAAATTTTAAACTACGCAAAAACCGACTGGAATAAGTTCAAGGATATCTTAAATGATGAGATTTCTACACCAAACCCTACTTGTAACAACACTGAAGCAATAGATCAACACATAACACATTTCACCCAAGTCATTCAAACAGCCCTGGATTCCTCCACTCCCAAACGCTCAACCAAATCCACCCACACTCCTATCCCACCCGAAATAGCCTCATTAATAAAGCTAAAAAATTACATTAGGTCAAGATGGCAAAAAACCCGAAATCGCTACCTTAAATCCGAACTCAATCAGCTGATAAAAGAAATCAGACTTAAATTAACCGAATGGAAACAATCATCTTGGGACAACAAACTCAGAAACATAAACCTAAAAGATCACTCTATTTGGCGCGTAGCAAAATATTTTAATAATACCGGTAAACGAAAAATCCCCACACTAAAGTCAAACAACACACTCCACACAGAAGACCACGACAAGGCAAATACACTCTGCAGACACTACGCACAAATACACGAAATATCGGCCTCCCGAGGCAACAAATCCTTTGAACAACAAGTCACAGGTCATGTGAGAAAGACTATCCTCAAAGCCCCTATCGAAACTCCCATAAAATTCCTCACGAATCCCCGTGAAATCACTTCCGCTATCAAAAAACTAAAAAATAAATCTGCCCCGGGTGTGGATAATATTCCCAATATAGCACTAAAAAACCTCCCAATTAAAGCAATAAGTTTACTAACAAAGATATACAATGCATGTCTCCTCAGACAATATTTCCCGGAACTCTGGAAAGGAGCGGTGGTCATTCCGATTCTAAAGCCCGGTAAGCCCCCTTCGCATCCGGTGAGCTATAGGCCTATCAGCCTCCTACCGGTATTGGCTAAACTCTTTGAGCGAATAATTTTAGCTCGTCTCAAAAAACCCATAGAAGAGTTACAACTAATGCCTATCAATCAATTTGGTTTTCGATCAGAACACTCGACCTGCCACCAGCTGGTTAGAATTACGAATGATATAAAATCCGCGAAAGACCGGAAAGAAGATACCGTTCTTCTTCTCCTGGACAGCGAGAAGGCCTTTGATTCTGTTTGGCCCACAGGCCTTATATACAAACTCGAAGGATCAAATGTCCTTAAATATCTATGTAAAATTTTACTATCATATCTCTCAAATAGATATATCCGAGTTCGAGTCGAAACTTCGCTTTCGAATAAAATAGAAATTGTCGCGGGAGTCCCACAAGGGTCTATTCTCTCGCCTGTTTTATTCAACTTGTACATTGCTTCTGTTTTTAGTAGAATTCCAAGAAATGTATCCATTGCAGGCTATGCTGATGACATTGCCTTGTACTCAGCTAGCAAATCGACAAACAAAGCTATTAGAAGAATAGAAAATGCTGCTTCTCTCACAATCAGTGAATTAACGAAATGGAAAATTCAAGTGAATGCTGCTAAAACAGAAGCAATCTTATTTACTAGCTCCAAGGCCAAGCCGACCTTAACTATTCGTAGCGATAAGATCACACCAACCGACTCTGTAAAATATTTAGGCTTACACATCGATTCCAAACTCCTGTGGAAAAAGCATATATCTGAAATCAAGGTCAAGACTAAAGTTATCCTAGTAAGATTATATAATTTGCTAAAATCACCCGCGCTCAGTCAATCCCTCAAACTTACTCTCTACAAAGGGTTAATTAGGCCCATTATCACCTATGGTTGTCCTGCCTGGCACAATGCAGCGAAAATGCACTTGAATCATCTTCAAGTGATTCAAAATAAATTCCTACGAATAATAGGAAATTTTAAAAGAAGAACGACTATTGTGGAAATACACGAAACGCTCGGCATGACAACCATAGGCGAATTTATCGATAGAATAAATGAGACATTTAAATTTAAGCTACAATCCCATCCTAATTCCCAGCTCCAAAACATCAATATTGACATAAAATCCAATTGGTCCCGCTGACCACCTGTTTTGTCCCACCTTTCCATATATCCTTTTCTCTCCCGCCCCTCATGCACCCATTACTTATAAGGTTTTTTAGAAGTCATTTTTCCTTATATCGAGTCATCATGTAAATAATCACAAATATCTGTAATAATGAAAAATTAGGTTACACTTCTTTCAAATTAGATATAAAGCCAACGGCTGGTGATCTAGAACGTAGCACTTAAGATATTAATACTGTATATAGTATGTATATATGACAAATGTTAATAAACAATTTTCAAGTCAAGTCAAGCCGCGGTAGACAAGTGGTCAGCGCGCAGAATTGGTAATCTGATGATCCGGGTTCGATACCCAGGGGTGGCGGAAAAGAACGTATATACAGCTTTTTCCGATATAAAATGGTGAGGGATTAATAGCAAGATGATAATTAGCTCCAAAAACGCCGCTGAATTGTTTGGTAATCCTTGCTTTTAATTATTATATGCATTTAGTACCGTTGGTCGCAACGTCGGCATCAACCTCGACTATTTCGCGACCCTACATTGGGCCATCATTGGTGCCGACCGTTGCCGAGTATAGGGGGCGATAGTCGGCCCGGTGTTATCATCCAGGCATCGGCAGTGACTTCGGCTGATGTTGGTTGCGAGGCTTGGCACTGACGGCGTCGAGCTTGGGCCGATGTGTAGCCGTATCCGGTTGCCCTGCACAGGACAAGAGCTTTTCAGACCTAATAGCGAAGACCGGTTTTGTCACTTGGTCGTCGCTCCGCTCAGTTAAGTCGCGGTTTAGCTGGCCTAGTCACGAAAATAGTATATGGTATTCGGCGCCGATTTACGAGTCGTGTGAAGTTTACCCCATAAGGCATAGTAGAGTCTAAGACGAGGCGCATCGTGGTAGTTGTGAAGTTGTCGTCTCAGAGTCAACCACGCCTCATGCTGCAAACTTCACTCTCCTCACGAACCGCCGCTTAGCCGGCGTAGTGACATAAGATACTATGACGGAGAGTTGGAATCATTGGTCCTTAATCGTAGATTAACGCATGACATGGCGCTAGAGGTCTTTTTCTTCCGGTGAACATTGCCGATTTTCTCAGCAAATTATTCCCGATGCGGGGCTAAAGTACCCCAAATTCGCGGATATAAACACCCAATCTCAAATTCGGTGTTTTATGTGTTCTGGGAGTGATTAAAAAATGCTAGAAAATTTTGAAGGACTCAGTGTATTTATACTTTGAAGATGTGGATACTAAAATTTAGGTACTTGGAAGAAATGATAGTTAAACTGAGAGGACAAGATCAAATCGCATTGTCGAACTGTATCGTACTCTAAAGGAACACACGGAAAAATATACATGAGCATATTTAATTGTCCACCACAATTGTCCACATAACAATTTTACACCAAATGTGTTTCGTTTGACAAACCTAAAAAAAACTAGAAGATAAATCGGATTTCGAGAGTAAAAAATTCGTATAATCTCATTCGAAATTCGAACCCGGGACTCTCGTGCGGGGCACTTTTCCAACTAAGCTACTTAACTAGAGAAATATTTATTGTCATAAATAATATGTACATGCTATATCCAGTAGACCAGATGGTTTTGAGGAGATACAGTTTCATATGGTGTAAAGAAAAATAACATCTAAAAAATCTCATAAATAAAGGGCTTTATAACTAAACAAAACTTATAAACTACAATTTATTTTCTGACCAGAATTCATCAAAAACGAGACCCACAATTATCATTTGGACACCCAAATTCATGGAAAATTCATTTCCACAGTTCGAACTCGTCAAGTCATGCTGAACAAAAATCACGAGGGTCTAGTGTGAGTTAACTTGGAAAACGTGACATTTGTTTGTACCGTGCGTTTTGGGAAATTTCCAATGATTTCAAAGTTCTCGTAGTATTACAAATGGACATACCGAAGATAATAAGATTCTATACAGTCTATCTCCAAGCGGAATCTTGTAGCTTTCATCGAATATTGAGTTGAGACTTTTCGAAAGACAACATAGGTGTAGCCTATATGTTGATAACGGTTTCAGAGTAACTCAAGCTTGTTCCGAAATGAACAATTCCAGATGAACAATTTCCGAAATCTTTTCCGAAAATATATTTTTGACTTCAGGTTATGGAATATATGGTTAACCAGCGATTTTTTAGGAAACATGTCTTGTCGAAAATGCAATATTCAATAAGGTATGCTTATCATATTTTGCGATTAGTTCCAATTCTAATAATTCTCTCTAGGATTTTTATTTGCAATTTTGAATTGAAACTTTTTATGGCTTCGCACGCCGTGAAATGAAAGGCCGATGTAACAGATTTCCACAGGGTGTGAGGGGCGAGCGGATCGTAGTAGGGGACGAATCCAGGGAGAATGGGAGACTACCGAAAGAGGGGTGGAAGCGTGCGTAGCATGGTTCTAGTAGCTGGAATTCGATGTGAAAGAGTGAGAAATGCGTTTAGTGAGAAAGAGAGAGAGATTGATTGATTTATTTAGCATGTTTTGCTACATTGTTATACATTTCGTTTATCTTACAACTCAATCTTGCTTGACGCATTTCAGAACTTCCCGCTCAAATGCTTCCTTCCTCAAACTCTTCACTTCATGGGCCATTGAATCGTAGATTTTCACACCTCTATACAAGATGTCGTTTTGACCAAAACTTGTCCTTTTCGATTCTACATGCACATGTCCGCCACTTCTGGTTTGTCTATCTATCACATTACTTTCTTCAACTTGCATATCGCCTTAACTTAAAAGCCATTGGACCAATTTGGATCCAAAATCTAATCGCTCTAAATTACGTGAAGACGCTTCGCTTGAGCTCAGCCCTGATTATTTTTTGATGGATAATGGTTCAGAATATATATTGTTATTAACAATTTCAATTGTACATAACACAATATCTCGTGAACGGTTGGAGTTAGGGAGAAAATGTATTAACATTAGTTGTTCCTCATACAAAGATCCACATTTAATGTTTATTGACTTTTTCCCATAATGTGCATAATTAAGGTGGTAGACCCGTTAGAAAAAAATAATTCATGTGATGAGTGCATGAATGGCGATTAATATAATACTTGTATATAATTTTTGTGTACCAATGCTGCCAGGAACGTGAAGCCGGAGATACGGACTTATTAAACTTCTTCAACGTAGTAAATGGCCTTCACGTGGACGAGGGAGTTATTTCTTGATTATGAAAAAAATCACAAAAGGCAGTGACATATAGAGAAATGATAAAAAAGATCAGTAAATACTCAGGTGAGAAGTCTCGTAAATTTTTGAAATAGACATGATCTCCAAAACTCGAGTTACCGAATCGGGAAGTTTGCATGGTGTCCTCACTGAGGGCACAAATACATCCCACCCACTATTTTTTCATAAATCCTACTTCACGTCTAGTCGCACATGACATAATGCAGTTTCAAGAACATTATAAATATCCTTAATTCATCGTTTTCTACATAAGCCTGAGAAAGTATAGCGCGGAGATTCGCGTTATGAACATTGAACTCAGACGAGAAAGAAAGAAAAAAACATTATCAGAATTCTTAAACACATCAGACGTAATAGATTGTTTCATGAAAACGTGTTACGAACATGTGAATTTGCAAAATTAAAATTGTTAATTTGCCTGTATCGCTTGGTGGAAAGTCCCCGAGTGAGCTTACCAATCGATGAGGATAACTGGAGGCAATGATCGGTCAAGAGTTTGCGGTTACGACGCGTCACGTAAGAGCAGGGTGAACAGTCTGTTGTCATTTGCAGCTCGGCGCCAACCGTTAGTTTCTTTAGGGTATATTGTTCCACCCATGATTATTCCTCGTTGATCCATACAAACCAGACGGAGTACCTCGATGGCCCGATTGCGTAGCTCACTATACTGCATTGATTGAATAATTGAATGATTGATCTCCACGATTGGTGTTTTGATGTTTGCGAGGAATCGTTCCGACTGCTCCATTCCTTTTCCTCTTGCACAATTGAAATTACGGGAAAAATGGGAAAATATCGCAGAGCGGATGTGAGGAAAACATTTGGTAATAAACCGGAAGTGAAGCCTCATGGATCGAACCTGTAACTTCCCAATAAAAAATTAAAATTTTATGCTAAATGCGATTAGTCAAATTTGTTTGGCCCCAAAGTTTCAGTTTTGTTAAATGCGTTGACTTGTTCAGAAATTGTTGAACCACTATCTATTTCCAGAGAGATGAGATTGGCTGGAGCGTTTGCTGGTGGATAAATTACAAACTCACCGGATGCCACTAGAATTGGAAACGCTTTTTCCAGCGGGGCAGATCTACTGGGCGCTCGGTTCGATGCTTCATGAAAGGCACAGAGACTCTGTTGCCTTAGAAAATTCAAGGAGGTAAGAAAAGAGAGATGAAATGAGAGTGGGAGGAAGAGTTGACCCGCGTCTCGATTCCTCCGGGCTACGAGAATATAAGGAGTCAGCTGACTCAGGAGGATAGAACGTGGTGAGGAAACGAAGTGGGTGGGGGGGGGGGAGGAGGAGGAGGAGGACGACTCATGTACCTCCAAGACCAGCTGAGATGTGCACTCACAAGTTGTGTATCGAAACTCCCAATGTCTTTTTCACTGGATTTCCCACGGTCAAGCATTTGGAATCACTATCTTGGTGAATAATCTCATTTTAATGATACCGAAAATGAAATTAAGATCTCTTGAATGCTTTTGGGATGATTCTGACAAAAGGAAAAAAAAGGAATATCAGGAGGAGGCACATAAACATGCACACTTGGTCCATGTCGATCGTAAATTCACCTCTCGTGACGGGCGCCATCTCCCTTCGGACCCGGAAGTGCCTCATCCAATTCCACCGGCACAGCCAAGCACCCGCAGCATGATTTTTTGTTTCCCCGTAAGGCTTTAAATACATAAATTATATTCAAGTGGTGAAAGAAATATCGGCAAAAGAGGAGTCATATATCTGTAGCGAAGTGGTAAATTAGAATAAGTGAACTTATCAGTAGCCTTAGGTGTCAATGAATTTCGGAGAATTTAGAATTGACTCGCGAAATTTCATGGGAAGTTCTATAGTTCTTGTCTTGAGTAAATTCTGCACGATGAGTTCTATGTCGCGATGGGGTCCACATCACCTCGCGCAGGAGTCGCCGCGAACTCGCCGCACTGTCTGTAGACAACATTGATCTCTGCAAAAAAATATGTTTGGCAAACACACACACACCCACTCTCACGCACACACACCTACCCAGCCACTCACACCCACACACACAAACAGCTATTCCAAATCTATTTATCACCATATATCACTGATCCCATATTCCACGAAATGTCCACCAGCAAAAAAAAAATAGAGCGGTATATTTCCCACTTACAAAATCTAATGACATGCGCGATAGGGCGGCGCCCAGCTTTTTTATTTTCGCGTCACGTTTCAAACGCAAAGAATAGTATCGACTCGTCACTCTCCTTCATCCCATTATTGCATTGTCTTCGCCACCACCATCTCAGCGGCCCAAAATTGTCCAATGGAAATCGCCCGATTTTCCCGATTTGAATTTTCCCAATTTTGTCCATTCCCGGAAGATTGACGCAGAAATTCCATGAGATATGATCCTCAAGGTATTGACAAAGTGGACTGCTCAGAAGCAAAAAAAAAAGATGAAAAAAATTCGGCGCACGTTTCCTAGCCCTCCCCCCACCCACTTTTGGTCTCATGCCGCATCGTGCATCCGCGGGATACCGTTACGCCTGCTCCGAGGGCCCCCAAAAAGCCCAATGTATTTGTACAAGTCCGTGTGCCCTTTCCCAAAGTAAAAAAGAAAAAAAAAAGCAGAAAAAAAACTATCGCTCACGTATCGTCCGGCTGTCCGAAAAATATGGCCATGTATAATGCCTCACCTATATGAGTATTTCCATCCCCTGTGCCGTTTTTTTTCCACCACTTTTTTTTAACTCGTCTCCGGGAGGTGGAGGCTTCTCTCTTGTCCTTTTGTAGCCTCCCTGAGTATTCGCTTACCAAGGATCAAATTACATGTGGACGCGTTGATTCACGTTGCGCAATCAAGGCAGATGAGACTCATTCGAATTTTCGCCACAAATTATCAGTTGTGAATTAACTCGTTGGATGATGAGTTAATTGACGGCATAGGCGAAAGATTTCATTTGGCTTGCTATAGGGAAGTTAGATAAGTTGGCTTTAATCCAATTGAGAATCGATAGATTGCGGCGCCGATGGCTCGGAGTGAGATGGAGTGACCGAATTCTACCTCGCACATATGGGTTTAACCCCTCAAGAGCTTGTCCTATCGGTCGGAGTCTACGTGTCATATAGACCCTTCCCGTCATTCATAAAAATGAAGTTTCTCCCTTACTATAATAGATATCGCAAGTCTGAAAATTATCCCGTGAAGGACATGAGTTTGTCAATATAATGCAACTTCATTATTTTTTTCAAATATTTTCTGAATTTTTTTCTAATACATCAACATTACGGAACTAAATTTCATGTCGGTTGCATACAAACCTCTCGTTTATCGGGAAAATTTTCATAAAAAATTCGGAAATTTTTGCCAAACATACTTTGTAAGCCCCTCTGTCAGATGACATGAATCGAATTTGGATTTGATGAATCACTGATTTATTATTTAAAAAATTCTGACAATCGCCGATCTCGGTAACCAGTTGGAGTATTCAACTAAAATAGATCTTAAAAATTCTAGAAAAATATGAGTAAAAAAATACCGTACTTTAAACAACTTTTTGGTGAAGGACCAAGATCATCAGTAAATTTTACCTCATAATTTTCTGATGTTATGTATATAAGTTATCGTGTATTGAAGAGCGCATGCGAGTTGACGGGAGTCCGCCGGCCGATGCGAACACATCGCGCCGTACTTGAGGGGTTAAGATTATGATGGCCTCCCATAATATTATTCAATTACTTAATATAAGCGTGCCTGTGTGTGTGTGTTTTTTGTCTCCGTCCCTCTCATTTGTACGCCCCGGGTAGCCGCCCGGGCTATTCCAAATAGACGAAATTTCATGCGAAATGAAGCATCGGGATCTGTGCATCATAACGAATAAAATTTGTCTTTTTTTTCTGCTTGATTTCGTTGATGTATCCCATGAAATCTCAGCCTTAACACTCACATCGCGAAGAGATAAAATTTACAGCAACGTGCTAACGACTTTTATCTCAATTTCTCATGCAGTTGCCTCTGGCATTCATGTGCATGGAAGTACCAAGCTGATTGCCCATTGGGTACAGGGAGTGAAGCCAACGACGACGGTCAAGGCCTTCGTCGAGTCGTGACGCCAGGCATCAGCACGTTGTTAAAGAATTTAGGTCAAAAAGTCACCGTTGTATGTATAACCGTTCGCTATTTGTTTCCAACGTCAGTATATACAAATACATACACAAGAGCGTTTACATCTTCCTCGTAGCATCATCCCAGCATCTTACTCCGCCTTCCATCTATAAGGTTTTCACGATTATCCAAGCAGTGGCGTAAGCATACACCCACGACTATACCCATTTCCTACCAATGATCCCTTCTTGGAAAAGTTGAAGGTAGATCTCGTCCTATTCAAACTAACGAATCCACGTCAAAAAGTCTCCTAGTTTTTATGCATGTATGAGACTAAGAACGGTTTACCGCCAAGTGGTAACGAATTCGATAGGGCAAATGAATAAATAAATCTTAGGGGCACGTGTAAAGTTCGGGCGTTAAAATATCGAAGGAATTATGTTCTTTGGTAAAACACTGCCTGGAACATTTTTCCCCAGGGAAATGGCCGATTATTAGTCCCCCACTCAGCAGCAGTTAGTACAGCGCGAGGTGTGGATGAACTCTGGTACCTCCAGATCGATCATAGCGCTCGGAACCGCTGCTGAATCTATTCCCTGGGATCTCTTTGGAAGAGGTAATTCTCCGGGGAACGTATAGCCGGGAAACAATTTTCCGGGGAATAATGTTCTGGGAACAATTTTCTGGGAGCAAAGTTCCGGGAACAAAGTTGCGGGAGCAAAGTTCCCGGAGCGAAGTGCCGGAAGCAAAGTTCCGGAAGGAAAGTTCCGGAAGCGAAGTTCCGGGAGCAATGTTCCGGAAGCAAAGTTCCGGAAGCGAAGTTCCGAAAGCGAAGTTCCGGAAGCGAAGTTCCGGGAGCAATGTTCCGGGAACAAAGTTCCGGGAGCGAAGTTCCGGAAGCAAAGTTCCGGAAGGAAAGGTTCGGATGCAAAGTTTCGGAAGCAAAGTCCCGGGAACAAAGTCGCGGGAGCATAGTTCCGGGAGCAAAGTCCCGGGAACAAAGTCGCGGGAGCATAGTTCCGGGAGCAAAGTTCCGGAAGCAAAGTTTCGGAAGCAAAGTTCCGGACGCAAAGTTCCGGAAGCAATGTTCCGGGAACAAAGTTGCGGGAGCAAAGTTCCGGAAGACAAAGTTCCGGGAAACAATTTTCCGGGAACATTTTTCCGAGGAACCAATTTTCCGGGAAACAAATCTTCAGGAATGACTTTCCAGGGGAATTACTCCGTGTACCAATATATCCCGTACTGAACCACTGTCCAATATTAGAAAACGTCGAGGGACGCATGTTACACTGTTGTGGGGGCATGTCACAGGGACATCTCCTCCGGAAATCCTCTGAGTCATACCATATCTACCAACTAACGTAAAGTTATTAGTCATAATAATTCATTCAAACATTATTGTCCCGGCATACCAACGACCTAAGAAGAAAATCAGCGTTGGCGAGATGAAACGCTCAATCTTTTCCGACACGTAGTGTGACCCAGAACTTAGGAAGTGGACAAAGTCGGTGGTGATTTCCACAACCGTCTCCTGAACCTTTGACATTTCAAATCATCAATGTAGCCACTACAGCAAAACCGCATTTCAATCCAAAAAACATCTCAATTGGTATTTTAAATTTTGAACCCTTTAATTGAAAAATCGTCAATTATTAAATCCATTAGAAACTATATCAAACCCCCGAACTTGTCTAAGATTTCTGCGTAAAAATGCATTAATTCACGGCAAAATCACTCCAACCTTCTGATGCTATTAAGTATTTCAACTGAAAATTTAAGAGGAATCATGACAGTCCATACTGTCACTGGGGCATTGGGCTCGTAACAATATCATTCGTGCATTCTTCCCTGGTTCATCAATATTGTTGTTGTTTGTGTCAGCCAGTGTCCATCATAACTGTACTCTAGCGTTTTTTTACTCCGTCCTTTGAGATTCATTGAACGGAAAAAAAGTTTCGTGCACTTCACTCTATTTCCCAGAACCCACGGAAGAATAAAATGAACAAAAACAACTGCAAAGATGTAGTTTACGTAATTTTGAACTTTGCCAGAGGGAAAATTACTGTTCTTAGATCATTCCTAATAGGGTGTCCAAGTCGATGTGTATGTATGTATTTGTTTTTGTCTGTGTCTGTGTCCCCCACGTTTTTACTTCCCACGTTACTCAAAGGAGCATTTCTTCAGAAGTCCTACTGGACACCCATCCATGCGGCTGGGGCCGACCTTCCCCATCTTAGGCCATCGTATTTCTAAACACAGGGTAAACCTCCAGAAACCCCTACGTTACGATGGGGGCACCTACGATGGATGCCTCTTCCTCCCCCACCCCCCACGACGGATTAGGGTCGCGCTTATTGGTCCGAACCCAAGAGAGAATATCTCATCCGCCGATGTTTCACCCACTACGGCAAAAAGTGTGTGTGTGTGTTTGCATGTGTGTGTATGTGTGAGTCTGTGTGTGTGTATTTATGCATGTGTGAGTGGGTGTGTGGGTGTATGTGAGTGCATGTGTATTTATGTGTGTATGTGTATTTATGTGTGTATGTGTGAGTCTGTGTGTGTGTGTGTGTGTGTGTGGTGCATCGTCCATCAATGGAGTATATCATTATACTAAACCTGAAAAAAATTATCGAATTGTGACAATGTCGTTTTTCATAGAAAATTTGATCAGATTTTATGGTACCGTGTGATTTCTCGTTTTCCTTTTCTGGTTTTCATCTACAAAACTCACCCGAATTCCCCGAAAATCATTATTCATACGGTGTACATTCAATAGAGATGTTTGGGCTCGTTTATTTTAGTAATGATGCTAAGAGGAAGTGAAGTGAAAACGAATATATAAGACAGTGTAAAAGTATTCAGGATTGACAGTAGCACGCAATGAGCTTTTTGTTGATGCACGAAGGGATGTACGTCGCCTCACTACGATGACAGAATAAAATGCATGCCATCAATACTATTAGGTGTTGGCCTAACACTGGTTGCTACACCATGATACCATAGACCAAGAAATGCAAGTGTTCAATGTAATAATTATTCTAGCGGTGCACAGGCACAAGTGCAAACGTTTCTTGGCCAATGGGACTGTCGTTCTATGGGACAGTTGACGGTGGTATCCCTATCGCTTCAGTCAAGCCACGCCTCGTGACCCAGACTTCTTTTCATGTAACTGTTCTCCAAGTATTTGAAGTGATGTTTATAATCAGTTGAAGACAATCACTCAAGAAAATTAGCGGATAAGATGACAAGAGTACGAGGCAATTATCGTGTATCTGGAACGGTAGTCTGCTAGAGTGCAGAGAAATGTTTGATAAAAAATCCATTTGCGTTAAAAAAAAAGTGAGGCGTCATGGGACACTTGGTAGAGGAGAAACATGGAAACACTAATTTTGATCTAAATTGATTCAAAATTTTTGACGATTTCTCGAGAATTATTGGAAATTTTCAAATCCTCAGTTCTTTTGAATGTTTGAAAGGTTTTTTCAAAATTTTACAAAACCCTCCCAAATAAAAAAAAAATTCAAATTTTCCAAACACTTCCAGTTTTTATAATTTTTTTCAAAATTGTGCCAGAGTTTTGAGAAATTCTTGCAATTTTTTTCAAGATTTTTCCACAGTCTTTCAAAATTTTTAGAAGTTTTTTCCACTTTTGCTCAAACTTTTTCAAATTTTTTTTGTAAATTATTGCTATTTTTTTTTTAATTTTTAGAAATGTGTTCCAAATTTCTCCGAACTATTCAATTAAAAAAAAAGAAATTCCAATTTTTTTTCAATATTTTTCTGAATTCTTACAAAAATTTTCCAGTTTTGTGGTAAATTTCTTTGTAAATTTGCTGTAAATTTTTCACAATTTTTCGAAATGTCTACTAAATGAGCCAAATTTTTTCCAAAATTATTCCACATCTTTTTAAGATTTTTCCAATTCTTTCAAAATTTCCCTAAATTTTCCAAACATTTCCAACATTTTCAAAATTCATTACAACAACATTACCTACAACTTGTGCGCATCGCTCTGCGTCGCTGGCAAAGATGGGGCGATGGGTAAGCAGCGGAGTATATCTATATATAATTGTCAAGGAAATTGCCTATCCCCAACGCAAATTTTTCAGGTCTCGCCCGCCGCATTAGAGGTTTCGCACAAAAAAAAAATAGCGCAAAATTTTCAAACGTTGAAAAATTCTGAAATTTGGTATAATTAAAAGTTCAAATAATTACTTCCAAAAAAAACATAATTACAATAAAAGGAGTAACCCGAATTTCTTTCGAAACTTCTGAGAAAATAAAAAACGACGACTGAGAAAGACTTAGGGTAACTTCTAAATCTCAAATCACTGAATACGGCTCGCTCCCGGAAAACTTCAAACAATTGTCCGAGGTCTCTAAATATTGTATTCCGATGAGAAGCGCTCTGAGGGATAAGCAAAGGTTTCAACCGGTAGTCCGTCCAGTTAGTGAATGAAAAATACCTATCCGTCACCTCTTGTCCCAAAATCCGTCTCATGCCTCAAAGAGCCTCTTGACACTTACACGTGTCCAATGGTAAGGATTAAGCCGACACTCCGGAGTTTTGCCTTTTTCTTCCATTGATACAGTGGCACACGCCCCAGGAGCCCACTGAGGTCCAGCCGATCGCCCATGAAGAGTCCGGACAGCTGAGAGTCGATTTCGTGCAACTAATTGCCAATTAAAAGAACATTTTTCGTTGGTCAAAGAGTTTTTCCAACTGTCCACTGGACACCCAACCATTTTTCAAAGCGAAAACGACTCATGCATTGTTACAACTCTTTCAGTCCGTGGACAACCCTTCGCTGTCCATCTCGGACATCTGCATTTTTTTTTTCAATCTTTTTACCTTTGCGTCCACCTTTGATGTCCATTTCCATGAGAATGGGCCAACGCACGCGTGAATGAAGCGTTATTTGATACCGCTCTTGGCTGGCATTATTGTGGTATAAATGAGGCGCGACAATGGGGCGGAAAAATTTTCCGGTTAAAATCACGTGGCACGCGCGTCGCTGCGCTTTTTTATATGTCGGCTATATTGACGGGAGATCGACATGTGGTCTTTTGGATGGGATTAAAAAAAAATGTATTTCGATCCTCCAAGGACATGAGGACCTATTACGTATAGCCGAGGACTTCCGGGCCGGGCCGATTGTCAGCTAAACCGAATAAATCCCGATTTCCCGGAAGAAATCGATATCGATTTGGGAGAAAAAAAAGCAGGGCGGCACATTGCCGGTAATGGACTTGGGATTTTTTATGGCGTGCCCACCGCACTTCAGGATCTATTCGTAGACATCTGCAGGGAATTGTGAGGATAATTATGGAATCTTCGGCATTATGGTGAACAGGCAAAATCAAACGGAAAAAAATGCTTGTCAAAAAATTTTGCACAATAGAAGTTTTCAGAATTCCTAAAATTTTTGATAGGTCACTATGTATTGTTAAAATATTTTTTTGTAAACTTTCCCATCTGACCAATGTAAAAAATTTTTTTTTTGTTTTTATATACGCGCCGTTTCAGCACCTTAAATTATTGAGATTTTTTGGAAAATTTTCCAATTTGGGAAACTTTCAAATTTGCAAAATTTTTATATTTGGAGAATTTTCAAATTTGGAAAATTTTTATATTCGCGAGCGTTAACCCTAGGCGTGAACCGAAAAGCAATCTCCAATCTCGTGTACGAAGTGTTATTTAATAAACCAATAGTTTGTGCGACGTAAAACTCAGTTAATCCATTTGATCCATAGTCGAATGTAATAATAAAATTACAGGAAAACAGGCTGAGAGTGGGACCTTCACGGGTTAAACCAATAACTTCCCGATCTCAATGTGTATTTTTCTGTGGGGGACAACTTTCTTTGACACGTTTTGTCGTCTTTTCGTTCTTACGATGAAGCCATATAAATAATTAAATTTGTTAATAACAATTGACCGAATAAGTTCCTGGGAAAAACGTTACTTCCGGACTTGAACACGAGTGAGACATTTCAAGTAAAAAAGAAAAAAGGACGTGAGTGTGACCCTCGACGGGTCGCATCTATAACTTCCGGATAGTATGTGTGTGTGTGTGACGATACATGTATGAAGCCAAGTTGTATGTCAGTTACGCAAATTCGACTAGTGATCGATTATTACGATTTTTTATCGATATCTCGTAAAATATGATGCCTAGCAAAAAAAGTAATATAACATGAAATATGTAGTTTCATGAGAGGAACAACTTTTATTTAAGACTTTTTCTCGTATCTGTCACCGTTCTCGAGATACAGCATTATGAACAATTAAAATTGTTAGTAACAATTGAAGGAATTGTTTTTGAACATTGACACTCCTTTCCGCCCTGCACATCAGTCAGAGGTGATTTTGTATTAAAGGAGTAACAAATCGATCGAGCCGTTTACCGGAAACCGTTTCTCAAAGAATCACTTGCATACGCACACACACACACACACAGAACCCTCATCTAAAATTCGTCAGAATGATCTGAAACGTCGAGGAAAGTGAAAATTTTCGATTTCGAAGACACTTCATTATCGGGGTGATTGCAATAACTTCCCTAAATCGGGAAGTTAATGAAAAGTTCAAGTTTGATTCCAGTGTAAAATAATTAATTAATTAAGTAATTGGACGTGCTAAGAACAAAAGTCATAAAATATCAAATGTGTATTTTTTTGCGAGGAATAATTTTTATTAAACACTTTTTTTCGTATCTCAAACCGTTCTTGCAATAGAGCGATATAAGCAATTCGACTTGGTAATAACAATCGGAAGAATCAGTTTTTCGACAAATCGCGCCTTTCGGATGTGGAGACCAGCAAGGTTGATCAGAAAAAAAAAAAAGAAAAATCGGTCCAGTGGTACCGCCGGAAGCGTCGAACAAAGTTTTGTCCACACACACACACACATGAAGACACTCCTCTAAAATCATATCCGGATGATGTGCAGCATCGAGAAAAGTGAAAATTTCTTGAAAATTCAACTTTTCATTTCCCCTCTGGGATCGGGAATTTAATGCAAGTTCATATAAAAGAAATTATATATGTATATATGGATATTGTCCTATTAATTTCCCAGTTACCATTCCATATATATTTTTTTCTTTACGACTAATAAAACCCTGACACTTTCATTGCGCTTTTGACATCCAAATTCCCTAAGAACCGCCAACAGAAGTTTCTCCTCGAAAAAAAAAAATCGGAATTGTATGTAAGTTTTATTTTATTCACTTCCTTCGTGGCTGCAGATGCAACACCGATGACGCCATGCCTTACGTATTTTTTCCGGAAATCCAGAAAAGATGGAATCCGAGATTATGGATAATCCGTCCTTCTTCATGCCCCGGAAGACGGCTAGTCACATTCTTCTCGGCGAAAGGGTTATCATGTACTCCAGCTGCCAGGAAAGAGGCGTAGGGTGAAAATTTGGTGAAAGGGGTAGCGCACTCGAAGTGGTGCAACCCCCTTTCTCCAACAAAGAAATAAAAATCATCAGGTATGTATTACAACTGAAAATGCCACTTCCTCATAGGATTTCTTTGGCACTGCGGTGCGTCCCGACTGTGAATCATTGAGTCACGTGTCGCGTGCCCTGGCACGTGAGCCTCTCCTCGCTTCAGATGCTTGTCTCCTCTGAGCACTCACAATGGGCGGAAGGAGTGGATCCACTTCCCGATTGAAAACAAAACCAATGGAAAATGAAAGAGGAGAAAAACGTGCATATCAACAATAAATATATAACTAGTGATGTGTGCATGTTTGTGTCCCACTCGGGGCACAAACAAAACTTCCCGATTTGGTTTATCAGTACAACCTACTAAATTTATTCTTCTCCAATATACTACGGTTAATCAGTGTGACCCCTGTTATTATCATAACGAAAACATCCCTATTTGAGAATTCCAAACTGACTCATTTATGAAGCAGATGATTATGAATACGTGAGTAGACGCATGGTGAGCATGACGATGAAACTTATGCGTGTTACTTGAGTGAGACGCCAATAAGGATGCGGCTGCAAAACAAAAACTTTAATATTTTACCCAGTGGAACAGTATAAACAATTGCAATAGCTAATAACATTGCATATACTACACAAATGCCATCCAAAATGTGATGCGCTCCATTTTGCATGAAAACGTTTCGATTGGGATCGTCATGAGAGCGCTGGGTCCATGCGTTCACTTATTACATACATAATTGTGGAGACTGCTATACCTCCCGAATTATGCAAATTATCGAAAAAAGGCATTCTACATATAATACGTATTTTTATATGGCAAACAACTTTTCTCACATGAATTTTGCGCTAACTCTAATAGTTTATGCAGTAGAACATTATAAACAATTGACATTGTTAATAACAATATAAGTACTGGACTACTTTTACTCAAAATTTAATCAGTTATAAAATGTGCTTATATCTTTCAACTGTGACATTGAGTACCTGGATTACAACATTTTTGTGTGAATGAACGTTCATTATCACTATTTTCGATTTCTGCTCAACATGAATTTCTCAAAAACAGGGGAACTACTCGATGGATTCGATCAAAAATCTAATCAGCTCTAAGTTACACGGAGACACAAATTTTGCCACATACGGACGAACACACACACACACACACACATACAGACACTTCTCTGAAATCACTTCAGGACGATGCAAAATGTCGAGAAACGTGAAAATTTCATCGATCTGGCAGTTTTCATTTTCGGGGTCATTACAATAACTTCCCTAGGTCTAGAAGTTAATAAATCTGCGCTTTGACAGAAGAAGCCTGGAGAAGAAACTGCTGAGGTAAATTAGGGTGGCCCTTGAAAATCGCAATGGGAATTCCCCGGTTTTGAATTTACACACATACACGTGCGCTAAGTTAGATCATTATTCATGCTTGAGTGATTGCACGATGAGCGCGGGACGAGAGGCATGCGCGGTACGGGAGTGCGAGCGAGATGCCAACGGCACAGCGACCGCTCCCGGGTTGCGCCTACACGATACCTCCCTAATTATGCGAATTAGCAGAAAACTCATTCAATATAAAATATGTGGTTTTTCATGAGGAACAACTTTGCTTATGACGATTATTCGGCTATCACTGGCCGTTTAGGGAGTGGAGCGTTTAAAAAAATGAAAATGGCAATGCTATACATATCGGGCGAATTCATCCAAAATCTAATCATCTCCTACACAAGTGGCCCCTTGCATTTCGATCTCGATGACTTCATTGGTCAAAGAATGTCAGAAATTTTGAGGA
Organism: Asobara japonica; assembly: GCA_026005395.1. NCBI lineage: Eukaryota > Metazoa > Arthropoda > Insecta > Hymenoptera > Braconidae > Asobara > Asobara japonica. Next base: position 885,483 of record BQMI01000554.1, on the reverse strand, counting down.
AATCGCCAGATTCACTTAAACCTTCAACGGACCATGAATTATCATCGCCAAAAGGTCTTAATTTTCAATGAATTCCATATTCAAGCATATTTTTGCATGCATTAGTCTGATTTTACCAAATTTTTTAACTGTCAATTAAATTGACATTTGCACTTATCATTGAATATTCATGGACCATGGGGTTCTTGTCTCAAAAATTCCTTAGATTGTAAAGCCAACATGAGGATTCCCATTCTCTGAAATTTTGCGGGAAATGAAAGATCACAACTTCGCAAATAATAGCAGTGTGACGATTTTACAAAATGAATACCTCAGTGAATGGTAGAATTTGACACAAAATTATTGTTTTGAATATATAGCTTCATGGCCCGAATTGCTTACTTGGACCCTCCAACTAATCGGATAGACGGAATGTACGTGTGACCCTCGACGGGTCGCATCATGAACTTCCCGATGTCTTAGTCTATGTGCGTGTGCGTGTGTTGAAAATTTGGAATAAATCAAACGCTACCGCCTTCATTATGACTGTTACAAAAAAAATCATGAAACAAAAAATGTATGTTGCTACATGGGGAACAACTTTTATTTAGAACTTTCCCGTCTAACTCTTACTCTCCATGTAATAGAGTGATTTAAACAATTGAAATTGTTAACCAGTGATATCTCCTGAGCTATGAAAATTATGAAAAAAAATCATAAAACATTATATGTGTATTTTTGTATGAGGAATAACATTCATTATACACTTTTTCTTCTATCTGTAGCGGTTCCTGCGATAAAGCGTTTTAAGCAATTGAAATTGTTAATAACAATTGAAGAAATTGTTAATAACAATTGAAGAAATTGTTTTTCAACGTTGACACTCCTTGGCGTCCTGAACATTAGTCAGAGGCAACTTTGTGTCAAAGGAGAAACAAATCGATCCAGCCAGTTACCGGGAACCGTTTCTCAAAGAATCACTCACATACGAACACACACACACACAGAACCCTCATCTAAAATTTGTCCGAATCATGTGAAACGTCGAGAAAAGTGAAAATTTTCGATTTCTGAGATACTTCATGATCGGGGTCATTACAATAACTTCCCTAAATCGGGAAGTTAATAAAAAAGGAGGTTGCTTCAGAAGCATATATAGGCTCAGTGGCATTGCCGTTGTAATCATCCGTTGATTGTCCATACGTTGGTGAGTCATCAAGATTTTGGTATAACCGATCTTGGTTATTGACCTTTGGAACAACTGTATTTCAAATTCTCTCAGTTGTAATTGATACGATGATACTCTGATTATGCCACGATAAGGTAGGGGAGGGGGGGGGGGTGGGGAGGAGAGTGTCATTATAGACGCCCACTATGGTAGCACAGGGGTTTCTGGGAGTTTACCCTGTGTTCAGAAAAACGATGCTCTAAAATGGCGAAAGTCAGCTCCAGCCGCATGGATGGGTGTCCGGTATGCCCTATGAAGGAGCGCTCGAGTTTTTTCTTGATATATATCAAATTTTCTTGAGTTTTGCTCGACGTTGGTAATTTAAGAAGACCTCTCTACTAAAATAGAACAATTTTATTTTTTTTTTAACAGTCTATATCAACTTGAGCAGTTTTATGTACTGTTGTGAAATGTTTACTCATGTAAAAACAGTAAAGAAAATAAATGGCATTTTATTTGATCACTCGAGACGAAACCGTCAGTTGCGAAGCTGTGTGAAGCCAGGTAAACAGCGAGACTCTTCTAAGCCACCAGTGGGTTAAATCCCAAGGTCCTGGGCTGGTATACACGTCAAACGAAGGAGGAAAGTAAATATATCTCACGAGATATATAACCCTTTTCCCTTCTTCTGCCTCTCACCGTTTTCGTCCTCGTTGTATTCTCCTCCTGCTCCCCTCTCCCCCCCCCCCGCAACCCCCCTTTCGGAGATCCGCAGAGCAGTCGTTGGGCAACATTGACTAACAGTACCTATATATTGTATATATACATTACTTGCAACGTGAACCGCTGCGGAAGGGGTGAGAAAACTTACGCTGTGTTAAACCGCCAGTGCTTCGCGTGTAACTTTTACGCCGTTATATAGGCCACTGGTGTGCCAACTTCAATCATTGGTGCATAGGATGAACTGAGCAAGTGGGAAATCATGAGGTACTACCATGTGTGTAATGCATGCATCGAGCGAAAAGTTTCATGAAAATTACCCTTTCGTTTGGTAAAACTGTTATGAAGTAACATTTAACTTATCGATGGGGATGTTATTAATTTGTTCTCAAAAATGAGCAATCAGCTTCTCATTAAATATTCATGTTCTAAGGTACGTCGACGACTGTTAGACCATCGCATCAATATATCTATATGTGTATGTGTGTGTATGTGTGTGTGGGTGGTTATGTGTAGGTGGGTGGCCGGTTGTGTGCAGGTGGGTGGGTGGTTGTGTGAGGTAGGTGGGTGGTTGTGTGCAGGTAGGTGGGTGGATGGTTGAATGTAAGTGGGTGGATGGTTGTGTGTGGGGGGTGGGTGGGTTGTTGAGTGTAGGTGGACGGATGGTTATGTGTAGGTGGATGGCTGATTGTGTGAGGTAGGTGGGTGGGTGGTTATGTGTAGGTAGGTGGGTGGTTGTGTGTAGGTGGCTGGGTGGTTGTGTGTGGCGAGTGGGTGGTTTTGTGTGTGTGGGTGGGTTGTTGAGTGTGGGTGGGTGACTGATTGTGTGTAGGCGGGTGGGTCGTTGTATATAGGTGGATGGGTGGTTGTGTGTGGGTGCGTCGGTAGGGGGGTGGGAGGTTGTGTGTGACAGGGTGAGCGAGTGGGTGGGATGTGTGTCTCGCAATGTTTGAGGCGTATTTTATGATTTTTCTCTCCGTGGGATGATATATTGAGATCCACAACAACAGTATCCTGTCAGCATGCAAGCCATCCATAGGAAAACAAAATCCCATTCATTACGCAATATTCGCTGCGTCTGTGGAAAAAAAGAATTGCCAAGTTCATGCAGTGAATATGACTTACTTGGACAAAAAAAAAACAATGTGTAATTTTCACCGCAAGATGATTTTTTTCGACGATTTTCTGGATCAACATGTTGAGAATCAATCGTTATGAATGACACTAACATTTAATATCAGTGGTAAATGATTTGCTATATGACAACAGCTGGGTCTTGCCAAACATACATTATTGGGGCAAACTGCTCCTGCTGGCTCCAGCTGTGCGGACGAGACGCCACGGTAATGACGTAATGAATCTTGCAGTCGCGGTGTAATATATCTCGAACAATCCATGGTTGATTTCGATTGTGGGATTCGAGATGCATGTGTTTTTCATTTGAGACATGCACACACACACACACACTTTCTCACACACACATACACATTTTGTTGAAAATCATTTGAACATATTTGCATCGCATTGAATCCTGGAGAGAAATAAATTTGACATTTTATATGTTAACTTTGACTCATACAATCCTAACCAAAACGTTATGCAACAGAGGGTATTTTTTATCAACTCTTCTCTTTGAGCGGTTACAAATAAAAGACAATACATCAATAGGTGGCTTTTAAAAAGACGGGTATGAAAAACACATGGGCTTTACATGGGTATTACATGCACCTTTGGTCTTAAGAGAAGAGAGGATATATTCTCCAAAGGGGGAGGAGACTATCCGTGTGCCATGTGCCCCGTTACTCGGGGTGTCGCACATAGCCAGTTACCGTGTTACCGCAATTCAGGCCACAAAGTCAAAATACAGTTAGCCATGACCGTCCATGGCTGTTCCTCGTATATCCACTCCGGGGAAGGAGCAACCGTGAAATGAACGAGAGAAAGAAAAAAATCAAGATTTGTTATTCTTTTGTAGTATCGAGAGGTTTGATGGGCATCAAGTGCAGACGCAAGTATCATCAGCGCTGTTGGGTATCAAGAGGCGGCGGGGGGGAGGGGGGAGTTATCACGGGAGAAGGAAGAGACCTAGTTCTCAGGATGCTCACTTTAATGGCTCATGAAGTACCTAATAGAGTCATGCTTTGAATTTCAAGCACTCAAGTGGATTTCCACGATTTTCATTATTATCTCCACGTGGAAATGCTGACCAATTACACTTGTTTTGAAAGATTGATTAATTCGCAGAGTGGCAAGTTAGTTTGGTGAACGAATTGCATTGATTTTTCTCCAAATTCTTCAGCAATTTTAGTTGTTTACTCACCTATTTTCACATCTCTCCGCCCATCACTGGTCGCCTGATGAGCCTTGCGCTGCTCTATGTATTTTTTTTCAATTTTGATGTGAAACATCTAATGCGACGATTGTGTTGGGAAAAAATTCTGGCTGGAACAGGCATTTCCAGTACAAATATATATACAGATATACTCTACCATCGAGGTTACCCATCGCTCCCTCTCTGCCATCGACGCAAAGGCGATGCGCACAAGTTGTATGTACATATGAGAGATACGCTACAGCGTTGCAAAAAAATTTGAAAAGAATTGGAATTGTTTTTTAACAAGTTAGAAAATTTTTGAAGCAATTTCTCAAAAATTTTGACAAAGTTTGGAAAAATTTGGAAAAGATGTGGAGAAAATTTTTAAATTTTGAAAAATGTTGGAAATGTTTGGGAAATTTAGAAAAATGTTGAAAAAATTGGAAAAATCGTTCGGAAAAAATTTGGAAAAATTTTGCAAGAATTCAGAAGAATTTTGAAAAAATTTGCAATTTTTGTTTTAAATTGAAAAAAAATTGCTACAAATTCGAAGAAATTCGGACCACTTTTCTAAAAATTTGAAACAAAAAAATTGCAAAGATTTACAAAAAAACTTGGAAAAAGTTAGAACAAAATTGGAAGAAAATTCTAATAATTTTAAAAAACTGTGGAAAAATTTAGACAATGTTTGGAACAATTTTTAAACAATTTGCAATAAAGTGGAATTTTGGAAAACCTTTTCAAACATTTAAAAGAACTGAGTATTTGAAAATTTCCAATAATTCTCGAGAAATGGTCAAAAATTTTGGATTAATTTAGATCAAAATTAGTGTTTCCATGTTGGTTCACATCTACCAGGTGTCCCATGATGCCTCACTTTTTTTTCCATAATATTGTAACATGTCAGAATCATGATTTTTGGGTGGACCACCTGTCCGAAGGGGCTGAGTTGAAAAATCTATATTCCAAATGATACATCTCTTCTATAAGTTAAATTGTTCGGTATAAGAGGATTTGACAAAAAAGAAATGAAGGAGGGGATATTCGAGTGCGACTCGTTGTTTTTTTCTCATGGATACTCAGAGGTCTCTTCATTTTGCAATAGCTATTAAACAACTCCTTAGGTAGGAAATGCCAATGCTCGGGAAATGAGCCGAGCCTGGGATAGGCCTGGCCTACCAATCCTTGGCGCCCAAGCTTGGCCGGAAGCTTGGCTAAGGTTCTAAATCACCGTCGATACTAAACCTTAGACTTGAATCGCTCGACATCGGTCGCATAATAAGCGCAGCGCCGCGCAATATAGTTTCTAATTTTTAGGATAAAAAAAATCAAAATATAGCACAAAACTATTAGACATTTTAGCGATACAGCTTGTTGAAAAATGACATATAAATACTGCAAATTGCCAACTCGATAGCAAAAAAATAGGAAACTATTATGGTAACTTTTTTTTTATTAACTTCCCGATAGAGAAGTTATTGTAATCACCCCGAGATCGAACTTTTTCATTTCGGCATGGAACTGGTGCCTTAAGGTATATTGATAGGTTCAGGGTCCACGAGCTTGACCCTATATTGTGGTATTCATTTAAAAGAGTATTTTTTTGTCTATATTGAGGATTTTTTTGAACAAATCTGTAACTTTAATGAATCAGATAAAATTAATTGAAAATCACATAATGCAAGAGTAAAAATGTCTCAAATCGAGAAGTTTTACCAGAAGTGTGACATTTATGCGAAAAATTCACGAGCTTCCCAAAAAAAAACATACCACTATATAGAACAAGCTTTCAACTACATCTTTTGAAAGTTCACGCTTGATCCTAAGTTCGAGGATTTAATGAAACAATTAATAAGAAACTCCGATTTATCGTCGCTGGTTCGTCAGTATCATGGCGGCTGGATCTGGTGATTCTTTTTCCCCTAGTATCTGAAAGTGTAATGGCTGCTGCTAGCGGTCAAAACATTGCCGCGAGCGTACAATAATAATCGTGAAAGGATATTAATATTTTAGCCAAAGCCTCCAGCGATTTTCGACGTTGATGGGAATGCTTTTTTTTATGAACTGTCCACCCCACTTCAGTTGATAATTTTCACAACTGTCACAATTCCCGCGCATCGACCTCGTGGATTAGGTTAGGTTATCGGTGAGGCTACTAATGTCTAGGGATAAGCAAATGACTTTCCGTATAAATAATTTTTATAAAATAAATGTTCATTCACTATTAATATCGGTTGCAACGATTTTAATATTATTTTTAAAATTAACTGAGAGGGTTTCGACGCTGTAAATATATATTCTAGGAATCCAAAAATGAACATGAATTTTGACTAGGGTGTATTTCCGACCTCAACCTATCAATATACCTTAAGGGTACCAAAATGATCCGCGAAAAATTCTGAGTCAATATCTGTGTGTGTGTGTGTATGTTTGTATGTATGTGCCCTAAATGTTGGTCAACGATTTCCCACGAATGGATACACCAATCGAAGCCACCAAGATCTCAATCGACGCGTCTTCATGCAACTCAGCCCTGATTAGTTTTTGATGGATATTGGTGCAGAATATATATTGTTATTAACAATTTCAATGGTTCAAAACGCTATATCTCGTAAAGTTGGGGTTAGGGAAAAAATTTGTTAATTTACAATATAAGTTGTTCCTCATACAAAGATACATATTTAATGTTTATTGACTTTTTCCCATAGTGTGCATAATTAAGATAGTAGAGCCGTTAGAAAAAAAATAATTCATGTGATGAGTGCATGAATGGAGACTAGATGGCGGCGGCGATCGCAAAAATTGGTCTCTACAAGTACACATGGACCGACTCAGAATATAATACTTGTATATCATTTTTGTGTATCAATGCTGCCAGGAACGTGAAGTCGAGTGAAGCCGGAGATACGGACTTATTGAACTTCTTCAACGTAGGTGTTGTATATTCGTGGTTTGAAAATGCTTCAATGAGACTCAAAGACTTCAATGAGAAGTAAATGGCCTTTACGTGGAAGAGGGAGTTATCTCTTGATTATGAAAAAAATCACAAAAAGCAGCGACATATAGAGAAATGGAAAAAAAAATCAGTAAATACTCAAGTGAGAAGTCTCGTAAATTTTTGAAACAGACATGATCTCGAAAACTCGAGTTACCAAATCGGGATGTTTGCCTTGTGTCTTCACTGAGGGGACATATACATCCCACCCACTAGTTTGATAACCAGTAAACTCTTTTGCATCAACATGACCTCGTCAAAAGTCCTTGTCACTGCACTTGTCTTTTCTCAAATTCTCACATGGCCGCCAGTGCTCCACGGGACAGGCGCTGTAGTTGATCTAAATCGACAGCTATGTGACAGGACCTCCTCGTGATGCCCACATCGGTCCGACTAGGCGTAACCTCGGCTGGCTTACCATTGATCGTCATCGGACTTCTACAATTGCCGCAGCCATCCACCAGGTCTTCACCAGTCGGTGTTCCCAATATCTCACGGAGCTCCGGACCGCTTGCACCAGTGCAAGACCTCGTCGTCATCATCTCGCAGTTCAGGAGGTAGTGGTCCATAACTTTTGCATTAACATTTAGCAGCCTTGGCTGCAGCCGGTTCGGACATGTCTAATCGCGTTTGTCTACACTTTAGGGTCATTTAGCAGGAGCCTACAAACGTGCGCGGAGGTCGGGTACATTTCCACACTAGGAGAAAAATTTGTTGGGGCAGAAATCCACGAACTATCGAGCCCTTTTTAACTACTCGATTATTCGGGAAGTTATTGTAATGCACCCAAAATACAAATTAGTTGGTTCATTATCTAACTAGGGTTTTAAGTATACCAAAATGATCCCCCTCCAATTCTACGTTGGCGTCTGTGTGTGTGTGTGTGTGTGTGTGTGTTCGTATGTGAGTGATTCTTTGAGAAACGGTTCCCGGTAAACGGATGGATCGATTTGTTTCTCCTTTGACACCAAATTACCTCTGACTGATGTCCAGAGCGGAAAGGAGTGTCAATGTTGAAAAACAATTCCTTCAATTGTTATTAACAATTTTAATTATTTAAAACGCTCTATCGCGGGAACCGTTATGGATAGGATAAAAAGTGTATGATGAATGTTCTTTCTCATACAAAAATACACACATAATGTTTTATGACTTTTGTTCATAACTTTCATAGCTCAGGACATATCACTGGTTAACAATTTTAATAGTTTATATCGCTATATTACACGAAGAGTAGTTAGTTAGATAGAAAAGTTCTAAATAAAAGTTATTCCCTATGTAGAAACATATATTTTTTGTTGAATGAATTTTTTTGTGACGGTCATAATTAAGGCGGTAGCGTTTGATTTATCCCAAATTTTCAATACACGCACACACACGCACGCTAACACATCGGGAAGTTCATGATGCAAACCGTCGAGGATCACACGTACATCCCGTTAATTTGCTTTCCTAATTATCGCGTATTATCCTAAATACTCGGAACTTAATCAATTAGCAGAACCTTAAAAAATGTTTTGCGTATATAATTTTCAATAACTACATCAGTTATGACGACTTGAACAATTCTTATACTTGAAAACTAACCCCCAATCGATATCCGAAATATCGATGTTTACCGATGCAGACGCGATTACCCACAACCTTCAGGATGTTATATGATTCATCCAATCAAGCAATACGTGAATCACAATTCAAAAATAAATTATGATAGACCAATAAAGAATCGTTCTACGACTTTCGACTCTGACGATATTGATCTTTGTGTATGTGCTTTCTTGAATAGGAATATATAACACATAACCAAATTGATGAATGGAGTGTATTGGTGAAATATGTTTTTACGGTTCAATACACCGGTCACTTTTTCGGTACCTCAATTGCGCACATGAGAATCCTGTATGTATGTGTAAACGCTCATATGATACTAAGGGGAGAAATTTGGACTTGTATCAATGGTATCTTTGCCCATGGCCACTCGTGCCTGTGTCTCTATACCAATTTCACATCTTCCACTTGCAATATCTTGAATAATCAATTTTCCATGTCGATTGCCTCTGTCATTGATTTTATTCGAGATGCCACAGACACACACAGACACGCACACACATTCACCCATTCATCCACCCACCCTCCCACCCACTCACCCAACCACCCACCCACCCAAGAACCACTCACCCAACCACCCACTCACTCAACTACCCACTGACTCACTCCCTCACCCACCCAATCACCCACCCACCCACTTATCCACTCACCCACTCATTCACTCATCCATTTACCCACTCACCAACCCACCCTCCCACCCTGCCACCCTCCCACCCACTCACCCACTCATCCACCCACTCACCCACTCTCTCTCATACATACACGCACTGCATAACTTACGTGATAAAGTCGAAATTTCCTGCTCACTTTGCTCCACAAATTTATTTGATGAATTTGGATTGGAGTTATCGCTCTAACATTGGAAACCACTTATGAAATATACACACAAACACACCAAATTTTTCTTAAAAAGGCTTACCTACCATTCTATATACCCGAGAAAGGTGAAGAAATGTTGAACACTAGGAGTGATTACAATAACTTCGCGCTAGTTGAGCCTAGAGGACTATGAACTCTGAATATCCTTAAATTCCTCAGTTCATTCTCTCGCTTCCCAACTCGATGCTAAATCAGGTTTTGCTAACATCTATTCCAAGTCTAATGATGGGTGTGTGAATGGTATTAGGAGGGTGACGAGTATGCAAAATAATTTTTTTTTTCTTCAGGGCGCGACTAGATACACTCAATGTCAGGGAAGTCCTAACGCTTCGGGTATTTGCCGCGGTGGGTGGTGTGAGGATTATTTGACAAGCAAGTGTGCTTAGTCACGTAGATTAGTGGAATAGAGATAGGCCATTGCCTCCTGTTACTCGAAATTGCCAAATTTAAATTCTGTATTCAGTGGGCAAATTTATATTGCTTGACTTTATTCCTAACGCTTAGCACAAAACGTTAGAACACAAAATTATGCAAAAATAGTCGTCATGCTGTTCCACCTCAGTTAAATAACGAGTTTTATCTACTGAAGAAATTTATAACGTGTCAATTATTCCTTGATTCTTCCCTGGAATTTAATTATTTCATTTTTATCCACATTTTAAATCAAATAAAATATCTTGCCAGTTCAATGGAGTTTGATAGTCGAAGAATTTACGTGATGATGTGTCCAATGGAAATGGAGATTCGGTGGTAATTTCTTCGAATTATTTCAGCATTTTATTAATCCTTTTAAAAATAATGGGATAAAAGTGTGTGTGCTCCCGTTGGGAACAGAAACAAAACTTCTCGATTTGTAATTTCTGTTTGCCATTCCTAGATTTTCCGATACATCAATTAAATGCTTTAATCCCATTTAGCGAGAGGACGAGAATTATGCACGATACTGGACTGGGAGTGAGACGCCAATAGGAGTGCGAATGCTCGAGGGTCAAATGCGTCATACCTCCTTAATTATGACGAATATGGGAAACAGTGATAAAAAACGAAAGATGCATTTTCACTTACAGAGCAAGTTCTGCTTAATACGTTTTGTCGTATTTCTTACCGTTTTTGAAATAGAGCGTTCTAAACGATTCAATTGTTAATAACAAAAAAATTGCTCGGTCAATTTAAACCAAAAACTAATCCTATCTAAGTTCCATGAAGACGCTTCGAATAAGACCTCGACGACCCAGATCGATTGACCCGTTCGTGAGAAATCGTTAACGTAAAATTTCGATTCCGCACATACAAAACACACACACACAGACATTTGTTCAGAATTCGACGGGAAGCATTTTGGTATACTTACAACCCAGTTACGAATCGAAATGAACAAAATCAATTTAGGGATCATCACAATAACTTCCCAAAAAATCGGGAAATTAAAAAAAATAGTTTCAATTAACTATTTTAGATAAATTCCGTTCAATACTTGGAATGCCTCAGTTGAACCTATCAAAGTATTCAACTACCTTTTTCCGAACAACCTCATTTTACGACTTCATTTTATGACCTTTCAGATCTTGAATTGATTTTTTTTCTAGGGGTTTATTGGAACTCCCTGCTATTCACATGTGCTAAGCGACTCAGAAAGAGGTGGACAGTGAAGAGGAGAAAAAATTTAAAGTACCATTCCCAAAGGGAATATTGCAACACTGGGCTCTAGCTACTAGGGCATCCACGTGGAGTTGAATTTTTCGAAAGGCTATGCCATCATAGGTATTTCACTCTCCTCTCAGCTGTCCTCCTTCTCACATGCGTCGTAAAACGAAGCAGTGTGGAAAGAGGCGGAGATCACATAGCAATGACGAAATGCAGTTGAGAGAAGAAAGAATGAAGCTGTGAAGGAGATGGGGCGAAGTGAAGTGTCCCACGTGGCATTCCAGGTTCATTCGTGGCTGTGGATTACGTGCACGAGGGCCTGTCTTATTTCACCCAATATTGCTGCTGTCGTTGTACCTTTCTCCAGCGGAGGATCAGTGATTAGAGGACAGCCCATTACAAGACCAACAAGTGAATTTAAGCTGATGCTGATATTCCTGAATCTTACAATTCCGTCATTTGAGAAACTTGTGGGTGTGTTGGACCACTAGCAACTGTCCTATACGCCCAGGGCTCTCCATGCGATAGACTGTAATTCTGATGTCGGGAAAAACGCATTCACTGTTCCAGTTTTTACGATTATTCATACTATAACGTAAATTGAGAACGAAACAGTACGTACATGTAATGCTTTCTCAGTTTCCTCATTCAAAGGAATACTCTTCAAGTATATCTATATACACCTCCGGTAACTGAGGTACAAGACCGAAAAGGCCAATACCTTCTAATCATAACAACACCGATCAAAAACAAACACGTATTATAACGTAGTTGATACCGTTAGGTTCAGTATTTTTCCAAATCTGATTTCGCACATAGCGAACAGGTTCAGAAATTTACATTTTAAGGTCAAGTATCGTTGTGAAGCTTTGATGATCTCAATGAAAAATGAGAAGAGACCGCTTCCGAGTTCTAATAAACAATACGTAGATCTGAATTCTAATTTATTGCACGAAAAATTAAATCGGCATTACAACGTTTCGAAAGGTCTAGTTCTACTTCATCAGGTGCACAAATGTTATCTAAAAGTCAAAAGTACAATATAAATTACAAAAGTTGAACCATTTTTTTTTCAACATGTTTGTAGGAGTGATTTAATTTTTCGTGCAATAAATTGGAGTTCAGACCGACATAAGGCTCCAGACAACTCATTTATTAGAACTTTGATGATCTCGTCTGATTGTCATATACGTCATATGGCCACCAGAAACGGCGAGTGGGAATTTCCGTCAAATCATTAGATCAATAAATGGGCTGTGGGTTTGACCCTCCGCGGGCCAAAATTATAACCGCCCGTTGTCTATGTGTGTGTGTGTACTTTCTTTCCAACCTCTCATTTCGCTCACCATAGAGCTCTCTAAATTATTCCAATCGGTTATAACGCTCTAACGCCGAAACGGTTGGAGATACGAAAAAAGTCAAATAACACAAAATGTGTATTTTTTTATGCGAAACAACATTTATTGGACACATTTTCACGTATCTATAATATTTCGTAAGATACAGCGTTATAAACAACTGAAATTATTAATGACAATAGAAACCTGCAGACATTCATGCCGTCAAACATATGTTGACATTTTACGTCAAAGTAACTGCAAATTATCTGATGCCGCAATTTTTAACATGATGGATGATGAAAAAAAAAATTTTGTGCGCTGAGAACAAAAAATAATCTCCTCAAGTACGCATATCGCGGCAACGCCCAATTGCCAAGCGCCGGATGAGCGAATAGAGGATAGAAAGCTGGGCCTCGGCATCTCGTCTATTTTAAGTAGTTGCTGTAGTTTTCACGGTCCCTCACCTCGTATGAACTCCTAGGTTGCCGCACTAAGGACAATTGATTTCCGTTGTCACGACTGGGGTTAATGACACTGGCAACATGGACTGTCGAAATACTCCAGCTGAATATTATTTCGGACCTGGTTTGTTACCGCTCAACCTTCTCAAAGCTCCTTCCTCACGTTTTTCACTGGCTCACATATATACCTCTCACTCGTGCTCACACTCAAGCTCATCCACTGCCGAAAAACCAATTGAGAGTTTGGCTCGTAATATATATGTACACATTGCGTGCAAGCGAGTGGGTAACCTACGTGCGTGCATTCGTTAAATGCTCTGGACGGTTGAGTTTTTAACGAAAAAAAAACGATGAAATGAAAAAAAAAAGAGAGGAGTATCTCTGTGCGCACGTGTGCCCACCACCTGGCCCGCGATAACACCATGGAATGGAGAATCGTGGAATAAGATGTGCTGAAGATACAAGGGAGTTCCGCGAGCTACTGCGATTGGCATTAGTTTGCGTCATATATTAATTTTACGGGTATTCATGGCTATGGTTCTAGTTCTCCGCGAGTTAATCAAGCACTATTTCCGCTTTCTGTATCATAAATGCAGCCGATTAGGGATATGAAGAAGAGATAAAAAAACCAACGAGGATTAGAAAATTGAAAACTAGTTTCAGTATGGGAAGTCGGACTGATAGTAGGATTCAGTTGTGGTAAAAGTCCCATGGTAAATGGTGTAGGATTGACATAAAGGTGAAACGGGGGGATTAGAACTTATCGTAGGATTTGATTATGTTCGATTCCCATTGCAATCATTACAATATGTTGTGTATTTTATACAACCATAACAGTATCGATGCAATCACAATGGGATACATTGCTGCATACACACACACGGACCTGAACACTCACCTACCCACCTACTCCCCCCCCCCTCCCACCCACCTACTCCGCCCCCTCCCACCCACCTACTCACCCACCCATCCACTCGCCCACCTACCCACCCACTCGCCCAGCCGCCCACCCACTCGCTCACCCATTCACCCACTCCACACCCACTTACCCACTCACCTACTCACCCACCCACTCGTCCACTTATTCACCCATTCACTCACCTACTCACCTACTCGCATACTCACCCATCCACTCACCTACTCACCTACTCACCCATCCACTCAACTACTCACCTACTCACCCATCCACTCACCTACTCACCTGCTCACCCATTCACCCATCCACTCACTTACTCACCCACACCCACACACACACACATACACCCACACCTTCTCAGAAATGTCCCAAGATGATTCAGGCTGTCATAAAACGTGAAGATGTAATGAATTTGGAATTTTTTCGAATTGGCACCATTATAAAAAATTTCCCTATCGGTACGGCAAAAATTCTCCTTCCGTTTGATAGAAGTATAGTTTATGGCATTTCCGCAATTTGCAGCAATGCGGAAATGCAGGAAAAATTGCTGAATCAAAATCATATATTAATGTCCTATCAATAAGTTTTATCTTGCGACAAATCAATTCGCTCCGATATTTTATGTAATCGTAATCAATTAATATTAATTTCTAATCTATAAAAAAAAACTGCTTATCTGGAACAAATCGGTCGAGTTGAAATGGACCGAATGATATCTTACATAACTGTTCAGATCCACATTTCCATATCAATTTTGCCATCTAAATAAACAACAGTTAGCATGCATCATATAGATGATGTTACGTTCAACTGAACTCAATAAATCCCAGCTGACTAGAATCCCCTGTTGTTTTTTTTCTTCTAATAGGCAAAAGCTCGGGAAATGTTATTTTTCCGGAAAGCCATTCCATTACAGATACTAACTCGTATCCTTGAAATAATAATAAATCAAAAAATCACTCTGATTATGTTGTTAGGAGGAAATCGGTGGGAAAAATAGTGGCAGTATCACAGTTTACGACTTCTCCTTTTATTTTTTTCCGGTTTATCCTGCCTTTCTCTCCGGATGTACTATTATGAGTTTTGCAAATGCTACTGGCCAGTGTGGGTATCATGGTGGCGATATCCGTGACAAGTCGGTCGCAACGCATTATCCAGCCACTTACAGATAGTTATAAACAGGTATACCCTTTAATGCTGATGTACGTGTACAAACCCAGAGGAAAATCGGTTATCGAAAAGTTTTGCGAGAAACCGATATTTTTAACGGGATATTCAGGCTGTGATTGTAGTGACCCCAAAATGGATTTCTTTGGTCCTGTAACTGGTCCAAAAATCCACGAAATTCGTAGTCAATGTGTGTACGTTTTTGTTGGCGCCGACTTTTGCCAATCAAGCCATCGTACTTCTAAGCGCAGGGTAAACCCCCGGCAACCCCTCATGGCGTTCCGTTCCTATCCGGCGTTGTGGCCTCATTTCCTGGGTATCGCCGCTGATACCTACAAAATGTGCCTGCTCTCGGTGTAAATAAAAAAATGATCAAAAATTGATCGTAAATTGATCAAAGATTGTTCGAAAATCGATCGAAAATTGATAAAAGATCGATCGAAAATTGATCAAAGATTGATCAAAGATTGATCGAAAATTGATCGGCATTTGATTGAAGATTGATCAAAGATTGATCAAAGATTGATCAAAAATTGATCAATAATTGATCGAAAATTGATTAGAGATTGATCATAAATTGATCAAAAAATGATCATAAATTGGTCGAAAATTGATCTCAATGCAAAGAACAGGGATTCAACCAATCACAGTTCCGCGGCTGGTTTCGTTAATCCTCTAGCGTCGTGGGTTGATTTCCGCTTTACGTCTCAGAAATTAAGTTAAGTTTGTTGTTTTGATGGGGAAAAAACATACGATATAGATAGAAGAAAGCCGTGAAAGTTATTCAGTTCACTGAGAGTGGATTATTGGCGAACAGTCGAGAATTCTCGGTTGAACGTTCTCCGGCACGCCTTGACACTGTGCCAGTTTCGCTAGTAGACCTCGATATGCCCTCACCCCCCCCCCCTCGCTATGTTGTTTATTTTTTTAACCTTCTTTCGATGTTTACTTCCCTATATTCACCTGAATGTATGGTACGTTCGCTTTTGTTTAATGGGAAAAAAAACTTTCCTTGGGTCTTTCACTCTCGCGAAATGCGAGCAATCGGGGTTGAGAATTACGTGAGATAATTAGAGTCATTAGTGACGTGCAGCTAATCACGTAGTGATTTCCTACATGAGCCTCTGTTGAGTCCATTTTTTTGTGATTACCGTAAAATTTCCTCTGCATCTATATGCGCGTCACATGCCACGAATTGTTATTGGAACACATGAAGTTCAAATTTGATTAAAAAAAAAAAAAATTCTGAGCATTAAATTTTTAAGATGAATATGGAAAGTATTATGGACCATCTCGAGTCACCAAGACATGGAATTAAATGCCGATGATAGTAATTCTTTCAAGCAAATGCAGATGTATTTATGGAAATTTTCATTTTCTCTTATTCACTTCTACCTTTCACTTTGACACTAAACCGAGCTTTAGCGCGCCGTAAATACAACTATAAATTATATGCTAGTAGTGGTTCAATTCTACGATGGCGGGAAATAACGATGGAGCAAAATTTTTAAGCGTGGTCTTCCTTTTCAACTTTTCAACAAAACTTAAGGTTGTTTCCGTTTAGATAGCTCTCAGAATTACCTTTAAAATAAGCCCCTATTAATTAAGATTGATCGTTTCCAAGTGGAGATATGATTTTTTGAATTTAACGTGTAGTTACGGGCAATTTCATCGTTTTCGATTTTTTAACAAATAACCACCCCTCATTTTTTATTTAAAAAAAAATACAATGTGGGAATAGTGTTCAGCGATATACTGACAAAAAATGGAATTGATTCATCGTTTTATAGTCGAGAAATCGTGGTTCAAAGTTATTTTTTAGCCCAGTGGGCGGGACATGTGCGTTTGGTGCATCTGACGCGGCAACAGCGCAGTCAACTCAGCGGCGCGGATTTATTTGAAATTGGGTTACGATGAGGCTTTTTAAAATGCAGCAGTTTATTTACTTTTTTGTATTGACACCGATAACTGACAAATGTTGTGAATGTAAAAGGCCGAGTAAGCTATACATGGCAACAATAAATAAATAATAAATGTTGAAAATAGTAAAATAACAATAGCTGATCATTTCTTACCAGACTCGCAAGTCTCAAAAAAGGAACTTATTTTATCAATAACTTTTTTGCTTTTGGTAACGCTGGGTTTGTTCATATCATTTTGTCTCAGCTGATTTGACATGTTTCCTAATTATTTTATCATGTTCAATAATACAAAACACGAGCTTTGATAGGTTATGAGTCTGACGGAGTAGAGAGACAGACTGCGCGCAGTTGCCACGATCGACACCACTCGGCGTTAGCTGTGTGCGCACGTATTCATGTATAACATAGTCCTGTATGCGTCAGCCAAATCAGACGGTACGCCAGCAAAAGTTTCTGTAGTAACCTGAGTACTGTGTGCAGCGGGATACTAATCCCAAGCGTGAAAAATTTTGAGTCAGACTCACACGAAAACAACCTTAATGGTATACTCCAAAATAGATTTTCTACTAAATG
Source organism: Asobara japonica (assembly GCA_026005395.1). NCBI lineage: Eukaryota > Metazoa > Arthropoda > Insecta > Hymenoptera > Braconidae > Asobara > Asobara japonica. Next base: position 867,797 of record BQMI01000554.1, on the reverse strand, counting down.
TTTCCAGGGCCTGGATGTTAATAACTTTCGCACATAGTTCTCCGATTTTTAGAGAAAAAAAAATCAATTTGTCTGGTCAATATCAATCCACGACATTTCAAGATAAAAATCGTCTTTATATAATGATTGAGTTTAGGTATGCTTGAATATTCTCGACAGTTGAGCAATTACGTTTTGGAGAAATCATGAATATGTTAGAAAATTTTCCTCGGACTCACGTTCAAAATTTATCACTCAAGTCACACAGCTGCAAGCAAGATTGAAAGAATGCATTTCTTCTATATACTTTGCATTAAGAATGCTATTTTTTCATTTTTTCCCCGTCCTTAATTTGATCGATGTTGACCGAAATTGGGTTCGTTTCAACTTGCGTGAAGACCTGTTCCATCTCTTCATTTGACTGGTCCACACACTCGAAAACAGACGTGTTCGAAAATTACCGAAATCCATCAGTTCCAAATTTGCATAGGTGACCTATATGTTTCAGTGGACCAAACAAAAACTGCCTTACATGCTAGTGTCCCCAGTTTGCTACGGGACGTCCGCGAGCCATTACTTCGTTGCATGGGGGATTATAGGCATAGCTCTTCCTTCCTGCCTTCTCCAGCAGGACCGTCCTCCATTCAGATTGGATCCTTCCCATCGCATTCCAGGCCGCGCAGCACTCTTAGAACCTTCTCCGGCGAAAATATCCAGCGCCCCATGCTGCTTCTGATAATCTGTTGTCCGCGTTCCTTTTTTTCCGTCCCTCTCTTTTGGACTCCCCATGGTAGCCACTTAGCATTCCTAAGGGAGTACTGGACATCTACCCATCTACGCCATCGTGTTTGTGAGCATAGGGTAAACCTCCAGAAACCCCTATGCACAGCTGGCAGGCGCCTGTGTGTGTGTGTGTGTGTGTGTATGTGTCTGTGTGTGAGAGAGAGGGTGAGTGGGTGGGTGGACGACTGTGTGTATGTATGTGTGTGTGAGTGGGTTGGTAACTGTGCGTGTGTGTGTGTGAGTGAGAGAGGGTGGGTGGGTGAGTGGGTGGGTGAGTAGGTGAGTGGATGACTGAGTGTGTATGTGTGAAAATCGAAGTTCCCCCTTCCATGGGTTCTACTCAGAGCCCACTTACTGTCATTGAGTTTAATCTGGTTGCGACTAAATTTTGCGACGTTGGCAGCCAAACAAGGTCATGCCGCGGGAATACTGGATCCAGATTTCTTCTTGTTCCGTTCAGACCATTCAAAATCGTTCCTAACCAATAATTGATCGCAAAACGAATTGAAGCTTCTGTTCGGAAGTTGAAAAAAAGAATGAATCAAGAAAAAAAAAAGAGAAATTAAATGAAAGTGCAGTGGGATGCACTTGGCATTAGGACCGGGGAGTAGAATGAATAGGTGTGTTTTACCACGAGAAAACACTGATTTCACTTTCCCCAAGGGGCGCCCCGTCTCCTTCGCCCTCCATCTTTTTCTCGCTATATTAATGGAGCTATGCACCTTGCACCACAGTGCAGTCATTTTTTTTCCTCCTATTTCATTGACACGGGGCATAGGGAAAGTGAAACCATCCACTCTTACCTTATTTTTTTTTTCACCATTTTATGAGAGACTAGAGACGGTGGAAATTACATGGTTTTCACCCACTATCTCCTCTCACCAATTTCTCCCAATTGGCATAAAATCGTTTAGACCAGCAGTGAGTATGAGAGGAAAAAAAAAACATTGTCGGCTTTTATAGCTATGTACTGATGGCGAGAAAGTCAGGGATGACGCTCTCGGGCAGGATGTTGGCCTTGATCGTGGGTATGATTTATCGTTATTCGCAGGATACGATAATTATTTTTACCTGCGTTTTTATGGATTAAAAGATCAGTGATCCCTAGCGACTAGATATGAATAATATTTTTTATTATTCAGAGGTCTTGCGATGAACCCAGAGCAACGTTGATGGTATTGATGAAAATTCAGCTGAGAAATTTTGCCGCGGAACAATTTTTTTTGTGGAAGGGGTCATTAGCGCCATATCAATAACTCCGATTCAATATTTTCCTCAAGCATTATTAGTTTTGGATGGTCAAGATACCTCAGATATCTCGAAAACGAATGATTCTATGGACGAGTGTTATAACCTGTTTTTCAGGAAATTTTATCCAGAAAAGGGAACCGCTTTTTCCGAACTGAATTATGATCGAGAAAAATGAACATTCTCATTTTTAAATTCCCGGTATACGGAAGTTATTGTAATGGAGCCGAAAATCAAAAGTGGAAATTTCATCATATCTCCACGGATCAAAGTCTGTCGAATCGTTCTAGAGCATTTTTACCAAAATGTCTGTATGTATGTGTATATGTGTGGTTACGCGTACGTATGTGCCCACAATTTGTGGACAACGATTTCTTCCAAACGAATCACCCGATTCGATGATTTTTTTTTACCGATGCGTTTTCACGCAGCTGAGACCTGATTAGATTTTGAGAGGAATTCATGCACTAGTTTCCGGTTATTTGTTTAAACATGAAGCATGAAAATCGCCGAAAGTTTCACGCAATCATGATTTACGAAGGAAAGTTGTGATCAAGCTAATCAATGTCGCAATTGGAGTCTCTCGGCGTACCTTAGCTTCGATCAAAATTTGGCTCACTTTCATAAAGTGAATTATTACGTATTGGTTAATTTTTAGTGGCGCGAAATTTCAATGACTATTCAAACTTTTATATTCGGTCTAGATCCGAAGTTGTCCGACTACCGCCGGCGCATGCGTATTTGGCGGCATTTGCACAGGAGAGTCTAAATGCGCGATGCGCAGTGTGATTGGTCAGTGCGTCACGTGACATAGTCGCAGGTAGCGACACCTGTTGTATTCCACTATTCAAAATTTCATGATTCCTATTTTTTTCTCTGAAACTAGTCCTTGAACATTTAATTGACGTGTCGGGAACTCTAGAAATGGAAAACAGTAATTACGAATCGGGAAGTTTTGGCAATAAGGCAGTTCTCCCGGAAATATAGAATACTAGAAGAGGAACAAATATCACATTTTCTTTGATGATGGTGGGTCTCAGGATTCGAATGATCTAGAGGACTTGCTATCGTTGCGATCGCGCCCAGCTTCTGAAATACTTCCTCATGGACTTCGACGATGGAGACCACAAGGCCGCGCGGGAGCCTAGTCCGACGTTGGGGGGGGGGGGGGGGGTGGTTCCACCATAAGCGCCGCAATCGTAGCGCAGGGGCTTCTGGCGGCTTACCCTGTGTTTGGAAATACGATGGCCTAAATGGCGAAAGTCGGCTCCAGCCGCTGGGTGTCCAGCATGTTCTCCCATTCGAAGACATGCTGAAGAGCGGCTCTAGTGGGGAGCACAGGGGGAAGAGATGGAGGAAAAAAAATACACACATCAATGCCTGCATTCTCGTAAAGAAGTCTATAGTCCTTCGGAATTTGGGTGTTATTTAGGAAGGCTGTCACATCGTGTCCCAGTATATAGCTCTGAGTCATTGACCGCGATATAACAGTCTTCTGAATTTAGATTACTATGTCTTTTTAGCATAAGAAGTGAAATATCACAGAAGCAAATATAACGGTGGTTTTTTTTCCGGAAAGAAAATCGGTCATCAATGCAAATTCGGGGGAATGAGAGAGGGTCCACGGAACGACACTTGCCGTTTTGTCAACGGCAGTTATTCATGCTCAATGAATTTTAGGTTTAGGTTCTTATGATTGCCAAGAAAACTTTATGAAATCCTACAGCAAGCACGTAGGGTCCAGAGACTGTGACTCATCCATGGTTCGAGTGATTAATCACCGATTTAGATTTCCGGAAGTATTCCCAAAAACACGACAAGTAGATTTTATCAAAAGATGTGTCATTGAATATTTTTTATACACAATTTTATTTGCGATAGTGATAATTTTTCCCACAAATTTATTTACTTTCGACATAAGCCTAAATTCATTTTTACCTTGTCCTCTCAGAGCATTTTTCACACGAATACTAAATCGCACACACACACATACACACACACCAACCAAACCACCCACTCAGCCACCCACCCGGCCACAGACTCACCCACCCACTCACGCACTCGCCCACTCACCCACACACATACACATATACTTACACACACACACACACATACTCATCCGCATACGCCTTAACATCGATTTGACTAATCATCTAATTTTTGGATCGCTCTCCTGACCATAGAATTTCAATCAAATCAACGTTTCATGTATGGAAAAAATGAAGTTCATCAGGAGATTAAAATCAGTTACATAAAAAATGTAAATTTCGAAATTTATTTAATTCATACGATTTCTGAAATCCATGATCTCGAAATCAATGAACTTTTCTTGAAATTAGCTCGAACCATAAAACTTGTAAATTTTGCTCTAATTACAATCACGAATTATTCGTCCTCCTTCTAAGAATTGCCGCGCGAGCTTGGTTTGAAATGTCAATTTTTTTTTCCAACGGCGTAGGTAGGGAGCAAACTCGTGACTTTTCACTGGTGAAAATTACCAATCACATGATTGTACTAGTGTCTTGACGCTCCTCAACATCGCGTCAGGTCAACGCACCGAACCTACCAAGCGCGCGACTCCTCACGATGCCGAACCAAACATATACACGTATCTATCTGCCTACCTACCTACCTACCCACCTACCTACTTATCGTTGCTTATTCACTGGCGCTTACGACGCACCGAGTTTCATAGTCCCCCAGCGCTCTTACGTGATTTCGCTCACAGAGTATTTCGATATACGCCAATGTTCCCAACATTGCCCACTCTGTAACCGCGTACGAAAAATCCTTATGTGCGTATATTACAAAACCGAATTTGCGTATACAATATCCCCAATTTGGGGATGGAATATCTCTGATCTGCGGAGATAAAAATCCCCTGGTTGAGAATTTGGGGCATGCTATCCCCGAATGGAGGATGCTCATATTCCGAAATCGGGGTCAGTTTCCGTGTTAATATCCTCGCGGTCCCACACTCCAAAAACTTGATACACTTTGAAGTATGCAATGTGTAATTTTTTAACGACCTGAAGTTATTGTACTGAACCGTAAACCCAAAAGCGTACCAATACATGAAGTTGTCACTTTCCTAATGTTTTATATTAGTTTAGCCCCTACGGGGGCTATACCACATATAGACCTCAAAGCTTCTCCTATCGGCTGGGATCTATATGTCATATAGACCCTTCCCGTGATTCATAAAAATGAATTTCCTCCCTTACTATGATAGATATCGAAATTTTGAAAATTATTCCATAAAGTACATGACCTTGTCAATACAATGCAACTTGATTCTTTTTTCTTTTCAAAAAATTTTTTATATTTTTTTTCTAATACATCGATATTACGGACCTAAATTTCATGTCGGATGCATTCAAACTTCTCGTTTATCAGGAAAATTTTCATGAGAAATTCTGAAATTTTTACCAAACATACTTTGTAAATCCCTCTGTCAGATGATGTGAATCAAATTGGCATTTAATGAATCACTGATTTATCATTTAAAAAATTCTGACAATCGCCGATCTTGGTAACCAGTTGGAGTATTTGATTAAAATAGGTCTTAAAAATTCTAGGAAAATATGGATAAAAAATACCGTACTTTAAACAATTTTTTGGTGAAGGGTCAAGATCATCATTAAATTTTACTTCATAATTTTCTGATGTTATGTATAGAAGTTATCGTGTATTGAAGAGCGCATTCGAGTCGACGGGAGGCCGCCGGCCGATGCGGACACATTGCGCAGTATGGGCGCCGTAGTTGAGGGGTTAACATTTCAGTGAGACGAATGTGTGTGTGTGTGTGTGTGTGTAGTATTCATGCAATTTTCAATGTCCCGAGATTTTGTATGATTTTGACAGTGGAGATCTTATTTTGGAAGTGGTATAAATTTATGTGTATGTGTATGTGTGCGTGTGTTGTCTTTTTCCTTCCCCATTGAGGCCCGCACGGTAGCTGCTCTTGAGTATTTCTTCAGAAGCAAGCACTGGACACCCGCCCATGCGGATGGGACCGACTTTCCCCATTTAAACCATCCTAGTTCTGATCACAGGGTAAACCTCCAGACACCCCGGTGCAACGATAGCAGGCGCCGATGATGGAACCTCGCCGAGGGAGCGGTCACCTTTACGCCCGAGGTGCCCATACAATTTTCGATGCCCCTCAGCGAAACATTCGTTCTCACCCGGAGGGCGGAAACTAAGGACTGTCCAACCGGAAAAGGACTTTCGTGCAATTTCCGCCCTAGGCCCGGACTCGAAAAATTTTACATGAGTTCGTTGATATTTTGAACAGCCTCTCTGTATTTATAGTCTCCAATTTCACGTGAATACGTCAATGCTTATGTATTCAAAGATAATAGTTCAAAATCAAAATTGAGACATCAGCGCTAGCGTTGCATCCTGCAACTTCAGTCAAAGTCAAGCTCGCCTTCGGAACACTGTCCAGATTTCTCTCAGTGTGCTATCGTAGACTTGTTATTCTTATGGCAGTATTTTTCTCATTCATGATTTTATGAACCTTGGACTAAAGTCTCTTCTGGTGTAAGTCATCCAACGATTCGCTCAAAGAATATTATTTGGCCCTACCATTGACAGGAAAGATTCGAATTTTCTGGTCAATATTCTAAAAGAAAAACAAAATTATAATATAAAACAATGACATTAAATGTTCAGTATAATTTTTTTTACCGTCCAACGGCTGCCTAGTACGATAGCGATTGTCGTTATTGATATAAGAGGTTTAAGTTGATACACAATAATCTCCCGAATTATGAACTCGACTGGTTTAGGTAGTTTGTACCAGTCGGGCTGGGTTCAGTGCGAGTTCAACTCGTTTCGCAAAGAAGTGCTAATTTCGTTTCAAGCTTTAAAAAAAAAACTGCAACAGGTTTCAGTAGCCTTCCTTAACCTCCGCAAATGTTTATTAATGATTATTCCTCTACCCCAAAATTTCATGTTAAATGGACGCCAAAAGAAACAAAAAATTGGTTCCAAAGAAGTGAGTTAAGGTAGGAGTAGAAGACTCAATGCGCGGGCAGCACAAAATTAGGATTATATTTTTGACATGAACCGCATGCAAAATTTTTCAAATACGAGATCTGAAGTTTTGAACCGTGGGTAGAAAAATGAGCGCTCCGTGTGCGTGTGTGTATGAAATCGAGTGGGTATATGCGTGTGGGTGGGTGGGTGCATGTAAGTGGGTGGGCGGGTGGCTGCATGTAAGTGGGTGGGCGGGTGGGTGCATGTAAGTGGGTGGGTGTATGTATGTGGGTGGGTGCATGTAAGTGGGTGGGTGTATGTATGTGGATGGGTGCATGTATGTGGGTAGGTGGGTGGGTGCATGTAAGTGGGTGGGTGGGTGGCTGCATGTAAGTGGGTGGGTGAATCGGCGGGTAGGTCCATATATGTGTGTGTGTGTGTGTCTGTATAAAAGACACTCGCTGCTGCCACCAATCATATGTCCTACCTTGCGAATTATGAAAAAAAGTTATATCACATTATAAAACTTGAAAGAAAAAATCGTAAATCAGCAGCGGTGAGAGCATAACGCGACCTCCACGAGGTTAAAATCCCCCGTCAAAAGTTGCATGTTAAGACATAAAAATCAGGGAAACCCACAGCTGAATCCTCCACGTATTGTCCAAGTTTTTTTTTAGTGGTAGAAGAAATCTAACGCGGCTTAGAAATTCCCGGAGCATTGACACTTGCTGGTCCAAAGTACCGAAAATATATTCAGATAGATTTCTAACGACCTCCTCGCTCCCCCCCCCCCCCCCCCTCTCCAGCATTCACGCGGTCTTTGGACGAGCACAGAGTGGCTACGAAGAGTGTCGGTGGAATTGTACGACAAGGGTGAACGTCCGACCTAGAGGCTTGCTCTCGTTGGTTGCGTCTTGGCGCGCGGGCAATACCGAGTTTTCGCGGCCGCTCAACGCCGTCTTACTTCAACCGTAGAATCCCCCACCTCCCCCCTTCCCCTCAACCGCTGAGTCCTCGAGGGATATATACATTGAGGAAGAGAAAGATAAAGGCGCGGTGTGGAGTTGTACAAGGTATGGGAAACAGCGATAAGGGGATTCCTGAAGAAAGACACATATGAGACCTTTTCTGAAATGCTAGACCATGGACGTGAGCCTATAGTTGCTGGGAAAAATAAAATTGTAATTTATTTATTCCCCTCAGGGAGGGGGGGGGGTAGGGGTGACCAAATTTTCTGGCAAATGTGACTCGAAAATCAAATCCGTCAGGAAATCTCTTCTGACCCGAATTTCACACACACACAAAGACGAACATCTCGCCCAAAATGGTCGGAAACGTTTCCAATGGTCATGGACCGTGGAGTTCACGTGAAATTTCCGATTTCGAGGAAACAATGAGACCTCACGGCCGGATGGGAACCTAACCCGGCGCAGGGGGGGGGGGTCGATCATAGGTGCTCGCCATCGTAGTACAGTTTCTGGCCCAGTTGCCGAAAGTCGGTCGCAGCCGGATGGGTGTCCAGTGTTCCCCTCAAGGTATGCTCAAACAGCAGCTACCGGGGGGAGGATAAACGAGAGGGATGGAGAAGCAAATAAATAAAATACACACACATTCACCATCTCAATCCGCTTCGGCGAATTCGGAATGAATACAATATGTTCCCAAAATCGGGAAATTGAAAAACCTTTCTACTTCTACAAACGATTATAACTTGCTGTATCGAAAATTGCAAGCCTTGAGTATTCAGCTTATAAAAAAAATTGCTTTCAATTGAAATTTCACCGAAATTAGAATAACCGAGTGGGTTAAGCTCGCAGTATCCATGATGGATCGACGGCGTTGAAGATAAAAAAAAAAAAATTACCAAAATTCATAATAGATGCGCACTTAGCGCATTCCACGAAATGTCCAATCTGTACCTATTATATCACTATTGTCTCACTCTGTTCATTCCTGCTGGTGTGAATGTCATTCTCCCACCCACGTCAGCTGATAGAAAACGAAAAGAGGCACGAAAAAAAAGAGAAGAGGATGAGAAATAGACAAAAATGTATAATGTATCTAGCCGAGGGGATTTTCGTAGCGTTCGAGTCCTTGGAATATAAAGTATCGAGTTGTGGCCGACCTATCGCAATCATCGATGTTAAATGGTGAGCATGTAACCACCCATTTGGCTCTTTTCAACGAGATTGGAATTAATTCATACAAGCGATTAATGCTCACTGGTCAATTCGCTGCTTTACATGATCAAGACGTGTAATAGGCAGAGAGATGAGAGTGAAAAAGAAGGATGAAAAATAATAAAAGTGCAGAAAACGATGATAATTCTACATAAATTACAATGTAATCCGAGAGACACTCGTAAGCTGCCACTGGTTCAGATTTTTTTTCCTCCTCTTTTATTCAATGCTTCAGCTTCCTTTTTTCTGCCAGGTGAGTTTTTTTTTGTTTTAATTATGGGTGACGTGCGATTTCATTTACGGAGTTGGCGTTAGATCACGTATAATACCGTAGACGGCTAAGAGGAAGAAGACGAAGTAGTTAGGTCAGGGTATACGCCTGGGAGATGAGGAGGTGGAGGTGGAGGAAAGAGACAGAGGCTGTGTGTGTGTGTGTGTGTGTGCAATGCTAAAGTTTTGCCACACGCACGTCGCTGGTACAATTGGATCCTTCAAGTTGTCTCTGCTTCTTCCTCTTCTGGTTTGTTATAATACCGGCATTTTCGCCACAATGCTCCATGTTGACTACCACCCTTGCACCAGAACATTTCCTCTTTACACTATCTGTGTGCTTCATTTTTCCTTGGTTATATTATTCATCTAGAATTCGTTGGTATCCTCGCAAAGAGAGGAGAAAATATTGTCGAGTTGTGCGAACGTAATTCTTGAAGTACGAGGTCCATATGTGGTACGGCCTGTCATCTGAAGGTATGTATCATTTGAAACTGTAATATTTTTGTTTGCTACACAATCGTAGTTTCGGTATGTAACTAAAATAATCCTCCAAAATTGGTAAATCGATGTATGTGTGTCCTTGGGCGTGGTGTGTGTGGGTGGGTGGGTAAGTGTGTGGGTGGGTAAGTGTGTGGGTGGGTGGGTAGGTGGGTGGCTGAGTAGGTGGGTAGGTGTGTGGGTGGGTGGGTGGGTGGGTGGGTGGGTAGGTGTGTGGGTGGGTGGGTAGGTGTGTGGGTGGGTGGGTAGGTGTGTGGGTGGGTGGGTAGGTTTTTTTTTTTTTTTTTTTTTTTTTTTTTTTCACTCTTTCTCTATTCGTATTCACCCACGTCCCCGCTGGTAAGCATTACTACATGGGCAATACTACGGATCAGAGTACCCACCCATTGCGGCTGGGGCCGACTTCGCCATTTCAGCTCATCGTATTTCTAATCACAGGGTAAACCTCCAGAAACCCCTGTGATACGATGGCGGGCGTCTACGATGGAACCCTCCCTCCCCCCCCGCGCGACGGGTCGCGTTCGGTCCCGGCTCACGGTCTCACTTCATGGATACCGCCGATAGCACACACGGAATGTTCCTGCCATCGGTCGGAGTCCGTGAGAAAATATTTTTCAGAAAAAATATTTTGCAGTGAGCGGGAATCGAACGCGGGACCTTTAGAATAGTAGGCAGACACTCTACCGACTACGCCAAAGCCCCGTCAGTGGTGGGTGGGTAGGTGTGTGGGTGGGTGGGTAGGTGTGTGGGTGGGTGGGTGGGTGTGTGTGGGGATGGGTAAGTGGGTAGGTATGTGGGTGTGTGTATGGATGCGTGGATGGGTGTACGGATGGGTGAGTGGGTGGGTGGGTGAGTAGGTGGGTGCGTAGGTGAGTGGGTGGGTGGATAGGTGTGTGGGTAGGTGGATCAATTTTTTTTATAAACTACGGGAAAGTTTAGAAAATATTGGACAATTCTTCAAAAAACGCTCGAATGATTGACCGTATCGTCAAAATTTTGAGCAGTAATACTTGATCAAGTACTCGAGTCAATGCTAATAAATATCTAAGGAACCATTTAAATATTACGTCACACACTTTTCAGAGGTTTTAGACCCTCCTCCCTCCCTCGCGCTCATCGTCACAAGGCCATCACAAGTGTGGACTCCCCTAGTACATTACGTCACCGAATCCATGACCCCCCGTTATGTGAATTTTTAGAAACTCTCTGAATTGAATTGAATGGAGAAAACTTTGTCGAGCGACAAGAGCGAAGTATTGCGGATCACCAGCACTTCCAAATGATAGAAATTGCTTAGAAGCTTCATGCCGAATCAATGAACGGGCTAAATTTTCCATGTAAAAGAAAATTTTTCTGGAAAACTCGACAAGTGCAGGAATCTTTGAGAAATTTACCGAGTAATTAGAAAACTAGTCAGATGGGATTACTCTTTCCTTTCGAATTTTGACGAATCGTACCGCGACACTGACAGAAGCCGTTCACTTTGATAATTCCTTCGGTTACGAACGAATTATCAAATTGATAATGTCGCAGTAGCTGACCCATGATTCTCTGTAATTTTGATAAGATTGGGTGGAAAAAATTTCTGTGATAAATTGTGGCCATGTTCAGTGAATGGTTAAAGACAGGGCACTTTGTTGATAACTGTTCGCTAAATGAAATTGAGAACTATGGTATGCGAATATTTGAAATGTCAAATCCTTTTTCCAGCTCCCAACTTCATACATGTAGACACCTGAAAAAGATCACTGAAAGCATCTCAAATTCAATTTTCTATCAGCTGCGGTGACTTCAACTGAAAAATAAATTCTTCAAATTTTCATAGCACCTATTTCTAAATATTCCACGAATATTCTACGCTGACCCGATTTCTATATCCCATAAATTTCGTATATAATGCTGCGGGAGAAAAATTCCCATAAAGAAGTAGATGCATAATACAAACGGATAAAAAAAAATCCAAGGCAGTATATTACCAATTTTTGAGGACTCCCACTCCTCGAACTCTGCTGTCGCTCACCGCTTTCCATGCCTTTATATTCGAACGACCTCGCGCGGTTAGTTTCCCACTGTGACGTCATTTTATGCACCGGCGTTAAGTCGTAATCTCAGTGGCATGACCTCCAGTTTACGTTCCACGGATTTCAATACCATTTTTCGGCCACTTTATTTTATGAAGTGAATGTCGAATTGCTGAACCGAGCAAAAATATAAAAAAATTGGTTGAGTATTCAATTCAAAGTATCAATCACTCGTTTCGAGAATTTACCAGTTAGACAGGGTAAACCTCCAGTAACCCCTCTGCTATGACGGCGGGCCCCTATGATGGGATCCGCCTTCCCCCCCGCCGTTGGTTACATTCCCGCTCGGCCTTGCGGTCTCATTTTATGCATCACGTGAAACATTCTCCGGATGCTGGGCTCGAAACCAGGACCTTCAACGTAGTAGGCAGATACTCTACCCATGTCACATTTTATTATAATTCCCCCATAAGTCACATTTAGATATATACCTCCTTAAAATTTTTTTCTGAAACTTCTTCAAAAAAAAAAATTTCTTCCAAAAAATTGCTTATCCAAAATTTAGATATGCTAAAATATCTCACTGATATTGCATTAATTGGAGAAATTGATGAAAAGAACTAGTGGTGTGCAAATGTGTGTGCCCCATACAGGGCGCAAACAAAACTTCCCGATTTGGTATTTCAGTACAACATAAACACGGAAGCATTGTGATGAGCAAACTCAACAGTGATATCAATAATTGACATTGCGACTAATAATTACTGCACGCGATCAATTTAATTTGATTTCTAACCCCCATGAAAATATTCAACTGGAGTTCGTCCGCCTAGTTACTCTCTCTACCTCTGTACTTCATTATCCCGCTCTTTGACATCCTTCCAGTAATTGTCGACATATTCACTCGTCAAGTATATTCTAGTTCAACTTTCGATATGTTCTAACTTATATTGAAAAAAGCCAGATTGAATGTGCATTTTTGTATAAGGAACAACCCTGGTGTTATGCATTGTTCCCATATTTCAAATTGCTCAGACGACTATATCTCCTTAGTTATGCAAATTATGGAAAAAGGTCATTCCACATAAAATGTGGATTTTCATATAAGGAATAATTTTCTTCTAAGAAGTTTCCCGATAACTTTAATATTTTACCCAGTGGAACGGTATAAACAATTGCAATTGTTAATAACCTTACATATACTGCACGAGTGCCATCCAAAATGTAATCCGTTCGATTTTGCATGGAGACGCTTCGATTGCAACTGTAATGACAGCGTTGGGTTCATTCGTTCACTTATTACATACAGTCGACTCTTCCACTAGTACACTGCGCGGGACCGGACGCTCCAACGCCCTGTCCCACAAGTGACCCTCCCCTACTTCTCCCGCTCCCGGATGCTAGTAAGCGCAGTGAGGTAGCATCCAAAGTCACGCGGGACCATCTGTACAGTGGTGGGGAGGCGGCGCTTGAGGTGATAGTCAGTGGTGGGGTCATGACGATAGTGACTATAGGGATCCATCAACTTGTGGGACGTGCACTGGTAGGGCAGTTGACTGTACATAATTGTTGAGACGGTCATACCTCCTTAATGACGCAAATTATCGAAAAAAGTTATCCTATATAAAATACGTATTTGCATATGGGGAACAGTTTTTCTTATGTTAATTTTGCGCTAACTCTAATAGTTTATACAGTAAAACATTATAACCACTTGAAATTGTTATTAACAATATATATACTGCACCAATGCCATTCGAAATCTAATCAGTTCTCAGTTATATGGAAATGCTTCGAACCCGACCTTGATAACTTCCATAACTTCATCCGTTCATGAGAAATCGTTGCCTAAAATTTTGTACACACACACACACACACACACACACACAGACGCCAACTCAGAATTTGGTATATTTAAAACGCTAGTTAGATAAGGAAACAACACATTTGGATTTTGGGGCCATTACAATAACATCCCGAAAAAGCGGGAAGTTAAAAATTGAAATTAATAGATGAAGACTATTGATGAATTGAAAATGTATATCTGCATGATGCTTATTGTATAAAAAAAATGAATGATATATTGCAATTCATGGGCGTGATTATCGTTGAAACAGGAATAACGATTCTGACAACAGCAAAAAATTAATATAAGCGTAATTGATAATACTTTGCAATGGAGAACTACCGAATTTCCATAATAATTGTCTTCCTTTTAATGAGACTTTGCTATCATTATGCCAAGTTGTGACCTACAATTTGTTGAGCACGGAATCGATTGGTTGTAGCACTTCTTATCACTCGATGATTGAACGAACAAATTGAAAAGTTGATGCAATTAGTAACGGCCCTTTGCAGTGCATTTTATACATAATCTCAGACATCTGTTGAATTACATTTAAGAGTCACTGCGTGAGGCAATATACTAGAGTCCATAGTTGATACTCCTGAGCGTCTTACCAGCATCCAAAAGAGTGGCTCGTTGCGTAAAGGCCAGTTTAGGAGCCCAAGCATGTTGCACCATAGTCACTGTTTCATCAATTAGATAGGGGGGGGGGGGGAGGGACTATAGCGCCCAGCAGATAGTGCCAGCCATCCACGTTTGTAATGAGTAACGGAGAAAAAATGGACCCTCTACAATGAATCCGTCTGTACTTGCATTACACGGCTTTTACTCAACAAAATTTCCTGATAATATGTTACTAACTTCCCGATCTTGAGGAAAGTTATTGTAATGGGTCCGAAAATCGAAATTGGAAATTTCACCTGATCTCCACTTTTCAAGATCCATAGAAACGTATCCGACGATTTGGGAGAGATGTTTGTCTGTGTGTGCGTATGTGAGCAAAATTTTGTCGAACGATTTCTCTGAGACAAATTATCCGATTTGGGAGGGGAGGGGGGGGGGGCGGGGTTCGAAAATTGAAATATTTGAGGGAAAATTTTTCGGTGGCTTTCAGATTATTTAAGAGGAGGTGAAAATATAAGGGAGTTGATGGGAATAGGATTCTTCAATTCGATCAGCATTTTTTCGCGTTACGCGCCGTTAGGTTTTGCATCGCTATCAGCTATGGAGAATTTCTGCGCTATCAACCGACCGCATTTTTTGGCGGACATCTTGAATTGTTTACAACGCTCTATTTCGGAAACGGTAAGAGATACGGCAAAAAGTATTTAGTAGAATTTGCTCTGTCAGTGGAAATACATATTTAATTTTGTGTCACTTTTTTCCATATTTGTCATAATTAAGGAGGTATGACGGGCTTAACCCTCGAGCGTTCGCACCCCTATTGGCGTCTCACTCCCACTCCAGTACCGTGCATAATTCTCGTCCTCATGCTGATACTTTTTTATCCCACCAGTCACTTTTATAATGATATACAGCCATGTGAGAAGTATATCTGAAGAGTTCAGTGACCTTTATCTTCGAAGTTGCTCGATACCCTTTCCTTCCATCAAAAACTTCATGGAAATGTCGAAAAACCCCATAAAAAAAATTCCTGAAACCCCCATAAAAAATCTGTGGAATTCGACACACTTTTCTTCCCTCATTCCAGCTTACATCAAGAAATGAACGACTGGTAGATTGTGACGTCAGACTTCCCATTCCCCCCCCCCCTCACCCCCCTTCACAAGGAAGTAACTAAAGACGTGCCAACTCGGAAATTGCTCTCTCACCATAAATCACATTTCAAGGAACTGTCGTGTACTTCATCATCGAATTATGATATACTTCTCTCGGTTTTCTAGCGAGAGTGCAAAACTATCTGTAAAAATCAGGCATTAGTGAAAATGAAAGGGATATGGTTGTAACCTTGTACGGGTCGAATCAACTTCCTAAGCTGAATTGGCAATCTCGTCGTGGGAATATTCTTATTGCTTTACACTGCGACTCTTCCAATTCCGTGTCTGAACATTTTCATAAGATAGGAATTATTTTCTTACTCAGTAGTTCCAGCGAAAAATGTTATACAACATCTTTTGTGGACACATTAACTGCCGATGAAAAAAAAGTTATTTACTATTTTTAGTGAAACTGTCTCATTCGTGAGATAATTATGTTGTT
This sequence comes from Asobara japonica, assembly GCA_026005395.1. Taxonomy (NCBI): domain Eukaryota; kingdom Metazoa; phylum Arthropoda; class Insecta; order Hymenoptera; family Braconidae; genus Asobara; species Asobara japonica. Next base: position 851,766 of record BQMI01000554.1, on the reverse strand, counting down.
TCGTGGTAGAGATCAAATTCGACTTTGAGTTGAGGCGTACACATACATATGTATACAGGGAAACAGTTACAGATGAGCAAGTGCAAACACACACACAGACACCGACATACGCATATGCATATGCATAGGTTTGCAGATACACACATACATAATACAGAATAAGAATAATTTTTATAATAATAACTAGGCGGTCAAATTCCAGTTGAATATTTGTATGGGGCGCAAAAATCAAACTAAATCGATCGCGTGCAGTAATTATTAGTCGCAAGTTCAATGATTGGTATCATTGTTGGGTTTGCTCATCACCATGGTTGCGGTCTTATTCTGTGCCGAAATAGCAGGGGAGGGGGGTGGGTTCCATCATAGGCGCCGGCCATCGTAGCACAGGGGTTTCTGGAGGTTTACCCTGTGTTTAGAAATACGATGGCCTAAAAATGGCTAAAGTCGGCCCCAGCCGCATGGGTGGGTGTCCGGTACGCCCCCTGAAGGAATGCTTACACGGCCGCTACCGGGGGCGTACAAATGAGAGGGACGGAGGAAAAAAAAACACTCAGAGGACCGAGATAGTGGAAACTCCACGAATATTACGCTTTTGATTGTCGGAGTTATTACGATAACCTTGGTGTGGGGGGGGGGGGAGTGAAAACTTGTAATTCAATAATGCAGACATTCCTAGAATGCTTCGTAAATGAGGAATTCCTAAAATTCAGAAATTTGTTTATGAAACATTTATGAGAACCCGTGATTTAAAAATAAACGTCCAGTGCATCTGTTATAAAACCTGATCCATTCACCATTATATTCATGAATTTCACTTCTATAATTGACTTTCAAGAATTTATGTCCTCCTCTTATCCACTCAATTCAAAATTAGGCTATTCACTAGATTATGGTAATGATCTTACGAAATACCGAGATATTCCGAGGTGGAGATAAAATGATTCGTTCGTGCAGCAATTTTGGACTTGAATTATGCGGAAGGTCGGTATTGGATCCTCGCCTTAATATTTGTATCATCTTGTGTGGAATATTGCTTGTTATTGAGACGTTATGCTCCGTATGTATAATTTCATTTTTCAGACGCAACAGTGATACGGGTAAAATGGAATATTAGTTCAAGTCACGCGATAGCTGCTTTATTTGGCTTTAGTTCATAAATATGGATCTATGAATTGCACTATAACTTGTACCGGGACGACAAGTACATCAATGAATAAATTTACTATACACAAGTACATAAATGCATGGCATTGAATACAATTTTGATACGTTCTGAGCTCTTTGTATTTTACTAAATTGCGTCAAATTTTTGAAAAATTACTTGGCCTTGTGGTCGTTGCCAACCTGAACTGATAGTCAAATAAAAATTTCTGGAAAAAAAAATTTTCTGCTGAATATTTTTTGTCCCTCAATTTCGGTAAATTCTATATTGACGCAGAGAAAATTTTACTTGGACAAACAGTACTTTCTACTTAAACATTACTTTTAATGGTGGTTATTGTAAGGAATGCCATTGCCCGAAGGCCTATATGCAACATATATGCAGGATTTACTTTGTCAAATAATAATTAATAATATGGGAAGCTGTAACCATGTCTTTAAATTTTTTCCGCAATATTGGTCTGCGATAGATATTTATTCTGTCATAATGATACGGTTACCGAAAGGAGAATTATTATCGTTACCCTGGTTGCTCGTTACTCCCGTCACTAAACCGCTCCAATGACTCCCCAGGTATTAACAATTTTAATTAATTATCCATTAATTACATCTATTATCAGAGCGATTAGCGAAAGAAAAAAAAGTGTTGCATACACATTTTTCAAAATACATTTTGCAATTTGCATTTGTCATCTCAAACTAATTAAGTGGGCCTGTTATCCACCGAATCATCACTGAAAATTTCGGATATATGTCGGGACCAATTCGACGCAGAGAAATTTTGCATAGACTCTTTTAATGCATAATGAAATTCCTTACGAAAAATGTTCTATAGAAATTTTCCGTCAAAAACCTTTATGAAGAGCCAATTGGGTGCATAAAAATCAAAGAAAATTATTTTAAGCAGAAGTTGCAAATCGCGAAATTTTTTATGTGAAACATCTAATGCAGCGCATGGGATCGGAAGAATTCGCTCCCGGGATAGGCAATTTCCTTGACAAATATATATAGGTATACTCGGCTGCTTACCCATCGCCCCCTCCCTGCCATCGACGCAAAGATGGACAAGTTGTATGTACATATCAAGATGCGGGGCAGCGTTTCAAACAATTTGAAAAGGATTGGAGATTTCTTCCCAAATTAGAAAATTTTTAAAACAATTTCTGAAAAATTTTCCAAAATTCGCCAAAAATTGGAAAAATGTGGAAAAATTTGAAAAATTTTCTATAAATTAGTGAAAATGTTGGGAAGGTTTGGAAAATTTTGGTAAAAATTCGGAAGAATTTCCAAAAAATTTGGAATTTTTTTTTAGTCGAAAAAAATTGCTAAAAGTTCGAAGACATTTGGAACACTTTTCTAAAAATTAAAAAGAAAATAGTAACAATTTACAAAAAAATTTGGAAAAAATTGTAAAAATTTTGAGAAACTGGAAAAATTTTGAAAATGTTGGGAATTTCTTTTTTTCAATTTAAGAAAATTTTGTAAAATTTTGAAAAAACTTTTCAAACATTTAGCAGAACTAGGTATTTAAAAATTTCCAATAATTCTCGAGAAATCGTCAAAAATTTTGGATCAATTTAGATCAAAATTAGTGTTTCCATGTTTCACATCTATCAAGTGATGACGCCTCAATTTTTTTCTCCATCCCAAATGGGTCACACGCACTCCGTATCACTTGTTATCAATTTTTCTCCCCTTAAAATAGTATTGATTTAAATATCAAAGATATAATCACTTGAAATAAAATAGTCCCAATGAGATTAATTCATTCTGTCAGTGTAATGACCTTCAATCGGCCGAGGCAATCAATCCACCCCAGGCGCCATCCCTCAAGCCACCCATAGTTAATGTCGCATCGTACAATTCTCGGACTAGTGGCCGTAGATATAGGAAACTTGAGCAAAAGGTGGGCAGGAGATGGAGAATTAATGCGAGTACATTCACCTTTTATCCCAGTAACACGGCGTTGGAGTCGCGAGTGAGAGAGTAGAGAGAGGGACGTTATAGGAGGGATCAACTGCACGTACTCACATCGGCGGATACGGCGCACATGGGATGAGGTGGCTCGTTGATACTGCAACAAGGGAAGGGGGGCTAGGGGGGTGGGGCCCGTTCAGAAGGAAAGCCACTGTGCTTTATTTGTAACGTTCGAATCGCCGTAGCCGGCGTGTCTCCTTATCCCCCCTGGGCTTTATATGTATTGAAGATGTGTGTTGTGTGTACGAAGAAGAACCAAGCAAAATGCACATGAAAAATTGGAATGAATATGATTGGAATTTACAATTGGTGATCATAAGTCCCAATTTGGGGTGTTACTGTCGAAAGTTCCCCTAATTTCTTTGACTTAAGACATTGGAATGCCTCAACTTAAAGTCAACCAATACCTTAAGTTTAGACATAGGAACTAACTTGAGTTAAGACATACGAATGCTCCAAGTGCAGACCTACGAGCGTCTCATTCTAAATGGTTTTAGTGCGACCCCTAGGTAATAACCACATTAAGACCGGCCGTAGGCCTTAAACTGAGATTTTTTTTCTTTTGGCTGAATAGCTGCAGATATTTCGAAAGTCTCTACGTAATCCGCAGCTAGATATTCGAGTCGACAAAAAATGTTATTTTTTCGATCATCTTCCCATTTTCTATGGTTAATGATTTTCAGCTTCCCGATTTTTCGGGAAGTTATTGTAATGACCCCGAAATCGATTTTTTTCTTCTCGCTTCGTAACTGGTGTTTTAAGTATACTAAAATGCTTCCCGTCGGATTCTGAACAAATGACTCTATGTGTGTGTGTGTGTGTTTTTTTTTGTTTTTTTTTTAAGAAAAAAAAAGAAGCAGGCTTTGTTTTTAACCTTTGATCCTTTATAGATATGTGGGCTTATGGACCATGCGCTGCACGGCATTGGCATGATAAGCCACTGGAAATCACAGAAAACTTATGTCGGTATAGGCGGCTACTCTATGAGCAAGCTCCCGCTCATCAGGCATTCCGGAAAAATTCTGACCCTGTCGGGGATTTGTTATTCTAAAAAAAAAAAACAAAAGAAGTTTTGTTTGTGTTCCCAACGGACACACACATACTTTTATCTCACAACTTTGAAAATTTTCGAGCCTTGAAACCCGAAATCTCTAATCTCCATACAGAGCACTGAGCAATATTGATTTCTTGAATAATTAATATGCGCTATCGAAGCCCATTGGCAATGAATTGCATCAGAATAAAGATTTTACCATGATCTTCCATCACAAATTGATTCCAGATTTTTATCTCCCAACTCAAGTTGTCCATGCTACTTTTAATGACGAAATTCCATCCATAATTCACATTCTGCCAAGGTCAGGGCTGTAACCCGAGTTCATTCACTGGGTATATCAGTTTGGTTGAGAACGAGTGCACAACCAATATTGACTATATAAAGTGGAGGGGATTTGTTGAGCACTGCCGGCAGTGAATGGGACACATTAATGTGAAATAAATGTGGATTAGGCGATTGGGGCGGTAATCCACAGGGGCTCACCGTCTCGCCGTACTGACGACCATTTTTTTAGGTAACAAATTAAGGTCCGGGTGCGACAATTTTTTCCACATGCTGGGCCATCCGCGAAAGAATCATTTCACGGTCTAACCGATCCAAAAAAATTATTTGAAAAACATAATTGTATGTGGGGAAAAAAGTAGTTATTTTCCACAATTCGGTAATTAGGGCGAAGAAAGGGGAGGAGAGTCAAAAAATAACAATTATCAAAAAAAAAAAAAAATGAGACCAGAAACCCCATCATAAATTTGGCAAGTAGAATTTTTCCGTTCACCAAATCAATTGTTTCACCTTTATTGCATTCAAACGAGTCGACAGTTAGGTAACATGATACTCCATGGTGCCCAGTTAGCGATGGCTTCTCAGAAGGCAGGAGGGGAAAAATTGCACGTGGGCCTCCACCATCTTTTGATGAATTTTTTTATCCTAATTAGAGATGGACGGCTTTTCTGAAACTTTTCCGCAAGCCTCATTAATGAATTCTCAAAACGTATGAAAAATTTCAAACGCATCCACGGTCCATGTGAAAAGGGCCCACTTTGTCGGTATTGAGTTATCTATAGTCTGGTGGTCTTGATTATATTCCTCATCTTTTAAGCCCAAAATTGTTCAATTACGGTGAAAGATGACGTCAGTATACAAGACCGAAAAATAAAAGCAATATCAGCGTAAATGGGAGACGTGACGAGAAAAAAGTCAATTTCAGAAACTAAGGGGGAGCAAATAGGCCCTTCTCATACGGACGACAAATTTCACCTATAGTCTATTAATGTTCTTGGCAATTGAAGCTTGCCACATTTCAATAATTTTCATGGGTATCCATGGGTTTCTCGCTACTTTCATAATAATGCTCAAAATAATTAATTCCAGTATAAATGCTCATATCCAGGATCTTTTCTTCTGAGCTAGCGATAGTTTCTCTCCTATAAACTTCAGTGAAATCGGATGTAGGGAAGCAAAATCTCATCATTGAATCCCTAGCAAGACGATCGGCTTCTTCATTTCCATCTATACCGGTGTGGGGCGGGACCCATGTGAAGCTTAAGAGAAACTTCATGGTTGAACAGGGCTAGAGCACATCACTACAATTTAGTTAGCTCTTTAAAAAGAGTTGGTTACCGTACAGGATCAGAGATATACTGAAAGCCTTAAACGTAAAGATTCTACGACTGATTAACTCTTTTTTTATGTCATGTAAACTAAATATATAAGGACATCATAAGCCAATCACAATGTAATGTTACAATAATAGGTGAATAAATTATATCTCCATTTTTGTATTCTTTTTCAGCAGAATAAAGTGTACTCGGTTTGAATGTTTTAATAATAGAAAAGAACTTTCATGACATTTTAAAATGACAGAACTGCAACCTTGGTTTTGTTGGTAGACTTGGAGAGAGGACGTCCGGAGGATATGTCATCGTGACTTGTCCTCAGGACAGTGTCATTCAGTTCTAAGCATATTCCTCATGAACGGCTATGACATTTACAATTCGAGTTCGCAATAGCGGATTCAATTTCTTGATTGATGATTTGGTTGCGGCGGACCCAATTTACCTAATGGGGAATAGACTTTCTCAATGGGAAACTGAAAACTCATATTTTTCTCAAAAGCTAAGAGAGTTTTCTACAAAACGTGTATCATTGTTTATTTTTTCTAACATTTGAAAAGTTTCTCAATCAAAATGACATTTCGAAATTGGAGAAGAAGCGAAATGCACACTCGTATATCCGCGTGAGTTATTGAGCTAGAAAAATTTTCTACATTGTATTTGCGAAGTGAATTGAGGCAAATAAATAGAAAAATATATTACGCAATTGTTTACTGAAGTTTCGTCTCAAATATGGTTTTTTTTTCTCGCGTTGTGAAATTGTCCTATATGTTCACTTGATTTTTTTCCATTCAGTTTGTCTCATCGATTCAACTAGATCATTGCAGATGTTAAAATCTGAGTTGTACGTACGCTGAAACAACCCTTTAGCTGTATCACGTTTGCACGATAAATTCTGCGGTGAGTGAATTATTTACGACTGGTTTTGTACGCGGAATTTTTGACAATTGTGGTATTTATGAGAATTACACGAAGAAAATTTTGTTTGCCCTTGGTTAAATCTGTTGCATGCAAGGAAGGTTGATTTAATACTTATTATTTTTTTATTTTAAATTATCACTAAAAAAATCGCACTACTTGAGGTCACGTGGTATATAACTTTTGTTATATAAATTGTGCGCTAAGTCTAACAGTTTATGCAGTAGAACATGTTAAACAATTCAAATTGTTAACAACGTATATACTGGACCAATTTCATCCAAAATCTTATCAGTTCTAAGTTATATGGTAACGCTTCGAACGCTTTTGTTGGGAAGGGGAAGTAAGGGAGAAGAGAGGGGTAAATCAAGGGTCAGGGGGGGGCTGGCTCAAAGGTTAAATTTACGTCACCCTACGTTCAATTTACGTTCAAATATGTCATGAGTAGTCAACGTAATTCAACGTCTTTTAATTGTACAATGACGTAAAACTGTAATAACTCGATGTCACTACATCCAAACTACGCCAAACTACGTAAATTTATAGGAGACCGCTTTAACGTAAATGAGAGTAGCTACGATGTATTCAGAGAATTTTTTCTACGTTCAAAATCCCTTAAATCGTTGCGGAAATTTCGACTCGGGGCGACCTTGTGACCTTCCATAACCTCATTGGTTGATGAGCAATCGTTGCGTGAAATTTTGTGCACATACATACACACACACATAAACACAGACGCCAACTCTTAGAGTTTGACGGGGATTATTTCGGTATACTTAAAACACTGGTTACATAATTAAACAACAAATTTGGGTTTTGGGTGCATTACAATAACTTTCCGAATAACCGGGAAGCTAAAAATAAGCAAGAGCCCTTCCCTTATACTTCCTTATTTTTTCATACGCTGACAAATTTGTTTCAAGCAGCCGGGATGTTGAGCAACTTGTCAAATTAACTTTTTTTCTATTTAAATGATTTGGAGTTTGAAATTAAATTTGAAATATTATGATTTTCAATTCTTGTAACAGTTAAATTTGAGTTCGCTTTTGATTTTGTTTAAATTAAATTCAAAAATAGATAAAAATGTTGGCATTGGAATTTGAATTTGAAAAAATAATTCAACGTGGAATTCAATTTTACAATTAGAAAAATGAAATTGTAAATTTTTTGAATTTAAAGTATGAGCCCGCGCGAAGAGGAACATGGCAACGTACATTTCAAAGCCAATCAGATTGAACATGAACGAAAACAGTATGGCGGGCCACATGACAGCCCATGACAATTGAAATTAGTGTAATGGTCGCTGCCATGACATGGTTGGTCATTTTTCGTAAGGATTAGTGGTGGATGAAGTCGACGATGCACAAACAACACGTTTAGTCGAGAACGTGCCTGGACGAAAAGACGGTTATGACACTTAGAGGACGTAACTATTGCGTGGGACCGCAGTACGTATGCCTTGCAGATGCACAGAAGCAAAAATGTTTCTGCGCAAACGTCAATCGCAAATTGTGCGTACGCATTACACAAGTGTCGCTCATGAGAATTCATGTATTTTGTGTCGATTTCTCGATGCCAGTCGCAAAACTATCAATTACTCGCATCTAATCAACTTTCATGTTGATCTATCGATTTTCCTGTCGATTGTTCCCTTACGACAATAAGGGAAACGAACTTCGTTTTACAAGGGGTCTCTTAGCTTATGAATGAGCTCAGAGATTCAGAGTATTTGAGACTAAGTAGGTTATATTGTGCAATATTTACAACAGTTATAACTGGTTGGGTCTTTTTCAGTTAGCGCAGGGAATGGCTAAGGCCTGCTGGCGATACACTCTAGGAGGATCGAAGCTAAGCCCTGCTCCGGGGCGCAAAAGGGGCTTAGGAGGATATGTGACAACGTGTAGTTTCTTTATAAAAGAAAAAAGGGTCTCTGGACAATCAAGTGGCAGCTTTGGTAGGATTTCTGGTATATAGGAGAATATTGGTACTCAGGCTCCTACCAGGACAGTTCTAGTCATATCAAGAGTTACATTTACATTTACTTCTCTACCAAATCGGAACGCTCGATTCATGATAACTAACATGGGAAATATACGTTGGTGATTCCATCTTATCCTCACAATTGAGGAAAAACTGCATCACTGGTTGTGCCATCCCTTATTGTAGGATGTAACGGATTATTATTGATGTTCGATTGCACAATTTCTAAGAAAAAAAAATTAGTGGTTCACACTTTACCCTTGTGGAAGCCTATAGTAAAAAAGGAGAGACGAAAGAAACTATCAATATATATCGAAATTATCGACAAACGTAAGACGGAAACCGACGCGACACCAGTCAGTGCGGCGGGAAAAGGCAGTGCGCGTGCGTAGCACGCGTCACCGTACTGGTTCACATAAAAATGTCTGGCCAATCCTCTTGTTCCGAATTGCCATCTTGGCCGAAAGATTACGGTCCCAATCGCAGCGTTTCCATGCAAAATCGAGTGGATTACATTTTGGCACGAATTATATGCAATGTTATGAACAATTGTAATGTTTATACTGTTCCACTGGGTAAACTATTAGAGTTACTGTTGTTAGTGCCGCCGCACCCCTCCTGGCGCCTCACTCCCACTCAAGTAACACGCATAAGTCTCATCGTCATGCGTACCATGCTTCTACTCAAATATTCATAATTATCTGCTTCATAAATGAATCAGTTTAGAATTCTCAAACCTGCAAGTTTTCATTATGACACTAATAGGAGTCACACTGATTAACCGGGGTATTTTGGAGAAGAATAAATTTAGTACGCTGTGCTGAAATACCAAATCGGCAAGTTGTGTTTGTGCCCCGAATGGGGCCCACAAATACTCATACCACTAGTTTCATTTTGGCTTTACCCTGGGACCATTGAAAAACAACCCTTGGTTGAACCGTTGCAATGGCTGACGTAGAGTGAAACACGTAGGCGGAATGGGGAAGAGAAAAGTTGTCGCGCATGCGCTACAGGGTAAGGCGGCGTAGGGGGGGGGGGGGGGGGGGGGGGGGGGGAGCGTGACGGAAGTGTCACACGCCTGAGTTATCCTTTCGTTTATCGCAACATGGGTGAAAGAGCTTCCCTCTAACATTGTATACCAAATATTTTACCCGCAAAAAAATTGATTAAAAAGTCCTCGTATGGGATTTCTACTTTCGATGTAGTAGTGTGGAATTATCCGGGCTCTAATCCATACGGGTTCATCGTCGGATGGGCGTTTAGGATAGTCGGCTGTACTAATTGAGAGTTTGTATTATTTTCCGTCGATTACCGGTTATACCACAGAATCTAATACCCTGGAATGGAGGCTGTCCAGTGGAGAAAAACAACTGGCTCCACCCAAAAATTTTGCAAAATATTATTTGTAGCGAGTTTCATCCCAAAAACGCTGAATTTTTCCGTTCCTTTTTCTTCCCATCTACTCCAGTCAATAATTTTTTCTGAATTTTCCTTTTGATATAAATTTCTTCCTGGCGAAACGCCATTTTTTTGGTGAGCCACGAGAAATTGAAAGCTGATTCAATGTAATTGAATGAGTAATATCATCATTTGCATCACCGAACCTATGTTTCACTCGTTTCCAATGTACGGATTAGACGTGTATGGGTGTGTGTTACGGTCAGACGATTTTTCCGGTATTGCTCGAGGAATTTTCAGGGGATTACGCAAGTATATCAGCGTCGACATAAGCTTACTGAAACAAGACCATGGCGATTAGTTAATGAGGAGAGTCTTGATGTGTATCTGGCGAAGTGGCTCGTGGAAGTAAAAAAATTCAATGAATGTGGAAATATTGATACTGTATGTGATGGTGAGGAATAATCCGATGGTGGTTTCATCTCAGATAAGAAGATCTACGAACACAAACTTCTCAGGAACCGTCGTCTGGGTGAACAGGGCCAGATCCAACTACTATCACCTTAACAAGTCCCTATTTTGGATACATGTACTGGACAGCCCTGAATGTAGTTGTGGTGACAATGCTGAGGTGCAGGACATTCATCACGTATTATGGTACTGTCCTTTGTATACAAAGGGCAGGCCAGAAATGCTAGACGGATTGGGCAAACTCAAGTGGCTCAGGCTATTCACCATAGCTTCCTTCCTGGCTCTAGATGAAAAAAATTTGGCGCCTCTTCATGACATTGACAAGCTTCTCAAAATCAACAATATCAAAATTTAGGAAGCATTCTGTAGATTATGAATCGCTGTCATATTATTGAAATGTATAAACATAAGTATAAATTGAATGTATATTGAACACAACCTATCGATGTAAATAATCCCTACAGGGATTAATACTTACTCTTCCTTTACTAAAGGAAAAAGGAGAAGAACTCGTTCTCGGCATGATACACTGAATGAAAACAAACGGCAACGCGTGAAATAAAAGTGTATGTGTCCCCGTTTGGAACACAAAGAAAACTTCCCGATTTGTAATTTCTGTTTGCCGTTCCTACATTTTCCGATACGTCGAATTAAATGTTTCAATCCCATTTATCAAGCCGATGATTATGAATATTTGACTATCCGCATAGTCAGCGTGAAGACCAGCATTATTAGCGTTACTGGAGTGGGAGTGAGACGCCGATATGGGTGCGGACGCTCAAGGGTTAAACCCGTCATACCTCCTTAATTATGACAAATTCGGAAAAAGTGATAAGAAATTAAATATGCATTTCCACTTAGAGAACAAATTCTGCTTAATACTTTTTGCCCTATCTCTTACCGTTTTTGAAATAGAGCGTTGTAAACAATTCAATTGTTAATAACAAAAACACTGCTCGGTCAATTTAAACCAAAAACTAATTCGATCTCAGTTCCATCTAAGCTCTGAATAAGACCTCGACGACCCAGATCGTTTGACCTGTTGAATGCCTAGTTACAAATCGAGATAAACAAAATCGATTTAGGGGCCATTACAATAACTTCCAGAAAAATCGAAAAGTTAAACAAATCCTCCAGCAGCGTATTCCGCAGATGTTGAGGAAACACACATGCAAAAATTTGATTTAATTAACAAAATTGATGACTGAACGCCTGTAGTGATTACAGTCACTCCTACTTCATTAACCATGCTGTTCTAATAGTTGATAAACGACTAATCAATCCTTCGACCAATCTAGGAGAGGAATCATTATAGAAAGTGTACTGACGTAGATGCATTACGCGTGACAAGTTTCAAGGAGTCATAGAAAACCACGTATGGTTTTTCGTTTCTGCAATTTTTTTCTTAGACGAGGGAAAACCATTTCGAAAGCTGGGAATATGGGGTCAGGCAGTGATGTAAGTAGCTCTTGAAGTTGCAGGGGAAAACATAAAGAAAACAATATTGAATGTGAATGAAGAAATTGAAGACGAATCGTTCCCTTCGGCGATTCCAGTAATGTCTGCAATTTTTTTATGAGTCTTAAGTGCTAATGAGGTACCTCAATAGGAGGGATTGTTTGCATTCTAACGCTGAGAAATGCACTGGACACAGAGGACTAAGCCAAAAAGACGTCTTATTAGGCAAAAGGGGCTGGCAATAAAATGCATTTTTACCTGAGCAAAGTTGAAAATTTTCTGGGGATTAGAGAAGATAATTCGTCATTCAACGGTAGAAAATTGTAAAGATGGTTTATTACAAATTTGTCGGTGGAAAAATTGTCACTGTGTCATAAACTACCCCATATTTCAATATATCTATGACGAAATAATCTACAAGAGCGCAATTAATTATAGCTCTACTAATTATATTACTGCTCCTAAATTTCCACGTCTCTCAATTTGCAACATATTTTTTTTTCACGAGGAAGTGAATGCCTACTTGGACTTAATCACACGAGTAAAAATAGACACGCGTCCGGTGTGATATTTTTGAATACATCTAGGATGAAAGTGTGCAACTTTCACGTTAATGAATAGCTCCAACCGCACGTCAATTATTTTCCTTTTCCCTGGGATGTTTTTATCATTGCAATTTAAAATAAATTTGCATAATATTATGGAAACTATTTTGCATTGGCATCATTTAGTGAGTAGAGGTGCTGCTTGATGAGTCAAACCAATACATTCCCAATCACCATCTCTGTTAATTTGCACGTGAAAGTGCAATTTTCGTAAACAAAATTCATTCAACAATTTTATCTATATCATTAACCATTCACGCAGTGGACCCTTATTGACAATGAATTTTTTTGCGCACTCACATGTATACACACAAACATGCACACACCCAGCCTCACACATACATACACACAAATACGCACATATACACACACATACACATGGACGCCCTTCTTTTTTCTCTTTTTTTTTCTAATAAAAAAAAACACATACACATACACATGGACGCCCACACATATGCATGCAGACACACATACATGCACACACATACACAACCATGGACGCTCACACATATGCATACACACACACCCACACACACACACATACATGCACACACATGGACGCCCACACATATATACACACACACACACACACACCGCAATGGAAGTTTTGGTGTAGTCGTTAGAGTATCTGTCGACTGCTTGAAACACCCTGCGTCGACACCCGCTCCCCCCCCCCCCCCGAAAAATATTTTGAGGACCAGCACCAGGAACCCGTGTGTGTGTTACCGTCGGTTCCGGCAAAATTGGACTGCAAGCCGGATGGGAACCCAACCCGACGCAGGAGAAGGGCTTCCATATTTCGAGCACAATGGAGGGATACATTGTACTGTGCAGTCCTTATCATGTGACCACTGACAACGGGTGGGGAGGGGGGAGGGAGTAACATTATTTGAGTATTAGCGAAAATTTCGTGAATACTTTGCTCCATAATATTGGGGATCAATCTAGGATGCAGTTGGATATGCAATTGCGATTCAATGCCCGAAGCAATTTCTATTTCGCTTATCGATTTTAACACATGCAAAGTGGTAAACTCACATTCATTACATAAATTTTCCATCCTGTTCGCGTTCCTTCGAACCAATTTTTTCCATCAATGGGGAAAAACCATAGTGCTTAGCCATGACATCCGGAGTTAAATAACTCTGTACATTTCGTTAGTTACATAGAAGAGGCACGTATCTCTATGAGACGGTCGATGGAGATACGTGACTGTTCTATACCACTAACGATTTCGTTGGCTGGTAATTTTATATGCCCAATTGTTATTCTCAATTTCACGCGGGAATTTGGGAACTTATTTTAAACCCATCATTCAAGGAATTCAAAATTTAGAAATTCTTGAAAGACCTCGAAATTTTTCACAATTATGCAATTTGTCCTACTTTCCTTACTAGGATACCATGAATACAATTCTTAACTCCTCGATTCGTAACTAGGGTTTTAAGTATACCAAAATTCTTCCCGTCGAATTCCGAACAAATATCGTGTGTGTGTGTGTGTGTGTGGATGTTTGTATGTGTGGAACCGGAAATTTTCCGTTAATGAGAAGTCGTTCACGAACATATGCACACACACACACACACACACACCGACAGACATTTGTTCAGAATTCGACGGGGAGCATTTTGGTATACTTAAAACAGCAGTGACGAGGCGAAAACAAGGAATCGATTTAGGGATTCCCAATAAATCAGAAAGTCAAAAATAATATAACCCACAAATACAACACATGAGCAATGCATACTGTCATTTTCGGTTATATACACCAAATGTGGGCGGCAGATTGAGCCGCTTCATTCTGGGTGCTCACAGCGTGGTGTTATTTTTAACTTCTCGAGAGGGAAGTCAGAGTAATCACGCCGAAAATGAAGTATCTCAGAACCATGAACTTCTCAGTTTCCTCAACGTATCACATACTTCTCACAAATTGTGTGTGTGCGTGTGTGGATGTGTATATGGGTGTGTGTGGATGTGTGTGTGTGTGTGTGTGTGTGTGTGTGTGTGTGTGTGTGTGTGTGACTTTAGACGTAATCGATGAATTTCAAAGTGTCACTTCCATTATACATAGATCTACACACACATTAGTTATTCATTGGTTGAACTGAAATAACAGGGCTACAGGGAAGTTACCAAGTACAGATAAAAGTCGTTGAGCCGCTCAAGTGTTTCGCTCACGAAACTAAATGAAAAACAATTATTTGAAAATGACAATGGGTCGCGTGACCGAAACTTGACATGCTCCACCTCCATGAAAAGTTTTTCCTCTCATTCCCCACCCACAATTTTCCCCACTCCCGTACATCTTGAGATCGCGATCACCTGGCGAACCAATTCATTGTATATATAACCGAAAGGGGGTGGTTCTTCAATAACGGAAGATTTCACGTGGTGGGGATGGTGCACCGTGTTTGTCCCCCACCCGAAAAGAAGCGCTAAATTTTTTGAAATGAGACCACGTGAGCGCATGAGGACCAGACCGCGAATTTCTCGATTTCATATTTTTCAACGGCCATATTGTTTTTCTCCGAAATGTCAGCATTACCTCTTCAGATTTCCATGGCGGCTTTTCTCTGAGGTTCTACCATGAAGAAAATGTAGTCTCACATTTTTTCTTTTTTTATTTTTAACCAGAAAAAATTTGTAGCGAAAATGGGCTCCGACTTAAAATTCTGGAACCATTCACAGAAATCCTAAAAAATATGCAAAATTTTTAGAAAATAAAAGAAATATGGAACTCCATTTTCATTTCAATGTCGGTCAGAACAATTGAGAAAAAATCGCAAATTGGAAAAAAATTATATCATTTTCAAAAGTTATTGTCAGTAAGGCACTTTGCATAGAAAAGCTGCGTGATTTTTCAAATTTGTTCCTACCGACATTGGAGTGTCAATGATCTTGCGGATAAGAGTTCAATGTTTCTTTTATTTTCTAAAAATTTGGTGCGTTTTTAAAGATTTTTGTGAATTTTTTCAGACTTTTAAATCGGAGCCTATTTTTCCTGCAAATTTTTTCTGATTGAAAAAAAAAATTCTGAAAAAATTTGAGAGTATTTTGTTCTCATGGTAGAACCTCAGAAAAAATCGCCATCAAAATCTGAAGAGGTAAGGGTCAGGTTGTCCAAGTTGATATGGAATACCCCATCTGTATAAAGTATCAGTTTAAAATATGAAAGAATAAAGATCTAAAAACTTCGAAAACACTTCAAATGGAAAAAGTGCAATTTGCAAACATTGTACATGTATATATCAAACAATTCAAGAAATTCTAAAACTAAGAAATATCTCCGGTAAAAAATCAAAAAATCCGAAGGGCACCAAGCTTCGGCAAAAGCAATCAAAAGCTGAAAAATCCCGTATCATATTGATGTCTTTCTCAATTCATTAAATACCCAAATAATACATATAATCAATGATTATCTCGTTGCAACGAATCTCAAAATTCAGTATTAAGGAAATCTTGACTTGTATCGAAGATTAAGTCAAGGCAAACTATGTTTGTATGATGGTAAATTTTTTTTTACGGTAATTAACATAAGTAAGGAAAAAAGTGCAAATTCTGAAAAAGCTCAAAATTACTAAATCATTTTTTTCAACGATTCTTCGTGCTTTTTCCTAAAAGCTCCTGCAATTAATCAACGGAAATTTTTTGTTAACCAGTGTGAAAATTTGGTTCCTGTGGCAAGTACGTTACAAAAATTTTCGCTAATTGATTCCTGACGAACAAGAGGAATTGAATTTAAACCGTACTTCTTAAATTTCTTACCCCCACCCAAATGTACAAACATCCTCAAAATCACCAAACAGTTGGATGGGGAAATTTTCCGAAAGCTCGCCTCTTCCGCAGCGATTCCGGTGTAGCCGGTAGGCTTGGCCAATGGGATTGTAGCGCAGTACAGCCAAGTGGGGGTCGCATCGAGACTTAAAGCGAGGCCACTCGCCGTGAGCTGTCAGAGCTCTGTGGGGCACGGTCACGCGCGTACCATCAGGCCCAAGTTTACCGCATTTGGAACTCTTTTCGCCGATAACTGTCGTCATAAAATTGACCAACTCATTAAGAGTTTTTTTTTTCGGTCGTAGTTTGTTCACCAAAAAACAAGTCCGTGATTTCACAATAATTTTTTTTCATTAAGAATTCGTGTGACTCGTCGGTGTATCATCGAGGAGGAGACAGAATTGAAATAACATTACAAATCCAGCAATTTACGGTGTGTTCACCAGGCAGCCGAATTTGTGCTGAAATTTAAAAAAAATTGGTATTCGTACTATTACAATCCGCTGACAATGGGCAAACTGGATCCAACTGGATTGTACTGAGCTCGAAACCAATTATTCCCAAAATCACTTCGAATTTGATTCGATCATGGCTGGAGATTTGGATCCAACTGGACTCTACTAAGTGTTCAACTGCGCAAAGTGGGAAGAGAATCGCCAATAAATTTTGTCTCACGTAATCCAAAGACTCCAATCCAAAATGACTGATCTAGACCCTACTGGCACGTACTAACCATCGTGCAAAAGAAGAATTGGCGAAGCGAAGGCGAGAAATTCAGGAAGGAATAAATTACGGAAGAGGACTCCAGTTCGTCAAGGTCGAGACATGGCTGCGGCGCTCGATCCAACCAATACCTACTGAAGGTGAATACGACACAGGTCGTAGAAGAAGGAAGGCAAAGAGGAGGTGAATGAAAAAAAAAAGGGTAACTCAAAGCTGTTGTGGTGGCAGGTGCAACAAGATTGTCGTCACGAAAGAATGGGGAAACATGTGAGAGGTAAAGAGGAGACATCGTCGTCGAATCTGAGGAGATGGGCCTGGAGTATCAACATACGCAAGGGTAGACACAAGTCATGAAATTGAGGAGAAGAATTAGCGAGAGAGATAGGAGGATCGTCAATGAACTCGAGCACTGCCAACGCATGAGGTAAGTCATTTCACCGCTGACAAATTCATTAGTCCACATGAGCTTATTACCATACATCCAACTGCTTCTAGACACTCTCTAACCCCGTTAGTCTCACCCAAATCCATTGCCAATCAATTGACAAATGCGAATACGGTAGAACGTATCAATCAGTCGCGTGTAATAATTCCCGTGTGCATTTGCAAAATCCGCCTGAAAATCTCACTTTTACATACTCACTATACCTCCGTGTGTGTGTTACGTCACACGTGATGGCTTGTACATACACATTAACGTGCTTTTATTCAATCTTGCACTTTCGAGTACACACGTACATCACTATTTGTATGTACACGTATAGTGTAGGTGAGGGGACGACTTGAAAAGGGATAGAGGAGGACAACGCGAGCCAAGTGCTAGGGGGGTGGGGGGGGGGGGCGGCGGCGAGAGAGGAGCGAGAGGGATGAGTGAGGCAGAGACCAGAGAGCTCACCTCCTTCGTCCTCTTCCTCGATCTATCTCACTCTTGCGTGTGCAGTCACGCGATAACCTGGCGCCTTCTTAATCACAAAACTCGCGTTATACCCAAATACACAATTTTAGCCAGACGCCTTTGTTTCATCTTTTGTCTGCAACTTTCTTTCATCTCCTCTCATCCACCTCATGGCTGAGGAATCCCTTTGTTTAATTCACTTCCTCTGGTGTTTTACAATACCATTGGCTAATTAAAGTCCAATTAGGAGGTTTAAGCCGGAACCATAATCCTGGAAGGTGAAGGGTGGGTGGGTGGTAGGGTCGTTGGGGGGGCGGGGGGATGAGGGGGCGATTTTATATACAAGGAGTCAAAGAGATACCCGATTTCACCCGATCGTCCTCCACCTCCTCCACCTCCTCCTTCACCGTGGTCGTCCTCCGTCGTTGGCGCTCTCGTAAAGGCACGGAATTAGTCTCGCTTCCATGGGAAAGACAAGACCCCGATATAGTGGGTAAAAGAGCGCAGGCAAAAGCCAGGCCACTGCCGTGGCAAGCGTTTGTGCGCGCGCCCCCCCCCCCCCCCCTCCCTCTCTCTCTCACTCTCTTACTCTCCCTCTCCCTCCACTTGGCTTCCAACTCCTCACATGGCCGAGTTCATTGACACTACCACCTCAGTTGAGTTTTGGGCATTGGTCCTCTCTCACTCGCACCCAAGTTCAAACTTATATACACGCTTTTGGCTTTTGGACGCGTTTGATCGTTCGTTCCTCGTTTTTCCAAGTGGCCGATTGCCATGGGCGAGGAGCCGTCCTCTTCTCCGCAATATCCCTCCCCCCCCCCCCCCCCCACCCGCCACCCCCCACCCACCACCCATACCACCTTTTATGTATAACTCTTTCTCTATCTCACATTTTTTCGGGTACTTCCATACGAGACTCTTTTTCTTCCTCCAATGGCCCTCACCACTCGCGTCGCTTCTCACACTGAACGATCGCCCTGGACACGTCAGGGAAAGAGCACTCAAAACGACAGGTACGAGCTTGCTTTCAACCACTATAATTTCACATGATTTTTTATGCATTTTTCGTCTCCACCTCATGTCCCTCAACATATTTTACACTGATGGCAAATTCAGCCAATGAATTTCTCTAATTGATTGAGGGCAATTTATTCATGAGCGCATGCCGAACTACTCGGTGATCAATACGTCGATTTAATTTTAATGATCTGGAAATACATGGTGAAAATTAATTCCCATCATTCTCACAATGCGACATTATTATTCTCTTGCTTGGAGATTTTTTCCATTTTTTTTTCTTCTCAGTCATTTCGTGATTGTGTGTATGTGTGTGGTTGTGGGGCAGTGTGTGGGGATCGTTACCCCGTGAGGATTCTTGTTGCATCACGTAAGAAAATTGCGTCAACTCGAGCGCACTGGGTAACGATAAAAGACGACAGTGGTGAGGGAGATAGAGTTATAACTTCAACAGAGGATGAGGACTTGGCTGAGATAAAGAGAGAGGATCACGCGTGACCTAGGACAACACACGCTGTACGACCTGCATGCCAATCGTTGGTTTTTTTTATTTTAGCTTTTCATTCAATTTCTAAGTCAGCCCTTGCACAGTGCAACAGCTGGAGTGGAACATTTCCGGTGGGGGGGGGGGGGGGGGGGATTTACTGCGCATGCGCGGTGGAAAGTAATCGTAAAGGAATCACAAGCAGCAGAAACGATTTTGATCAAAGTTTTTTGGAGTCTCCGAGTTTTTCTGGATTATATCTTGAGGGCTTTGCTCTGTCATTTGGACCGTCAATATATATAGTACTTACATGATTCGATAATATTTAATTTCATGATGGTCATTTCCGATTAATCTCGTTATGATAATTCTCCAATAATTTTCGAAAATAAAAGAACGATCAATTCCAACACTTGATGTGTGTGAGTGGGTGGGAATCGGTTAATTACAAATTGGGACGCCGGTATAAACCCGCCGGGCATGGATCACGTTCGAGGTGCTATCGACCCACAGGGTCTGTAGCTTGCAAATGCCTTATCACGCATACCAATCACCCATCGGAATTTAAATTCGGCAGTCCTTTTTCAACCCAACTGTCAATATTCAATTCAACTGACTACTCTGAGTGACTTGATGGAGGAAAAAAAAATTATCACATTTATGACTTCCGCATTCTGCAATTGCTCCATTGAATTCGCTCCGATTAATTTTTTTTTAAAGAAATTAAATGACCATTTGAAATTGGTTGGATGAATGGGAGGATGGCATTCATTCAAGTTTATTTAGTTATTTTGCTGGGCGAGCCTAATCAAACATCGGAGTGACTTGGAAAAAGGAAGAGTAAGTGAGAGTGATGTGAGGAGTCATGGGAGAGGAGATAAAAGGGCTTTCGGTCGCTGGTGAAAGTGATCTTGATCTAACTAAATCTCGTCTACAAATTTTCTTGGCTGTAAATGCAAACTCAATTACTCGAAATCTACATTTTGATCAATGCAATATGTAGATTTTGCAACAACTGATCTCTTCTATGCGCCCATGGGCCAAATAATAGCATATCAGCAATTCTTTTATTTTCTATTAAAGAGTCCTCGTCATTCTCGTTTTGTATAGAGTCTCCTTTTTTTGGCGCTTCGCCGGCTTCTCCTTTTTTTTTTATTCCTCCTGGGGCCACCGGGGCGAGAGAGGAGTCAGTTCGAGGTTCGTTCACCTCTCATCTCGTCTAGAGTGCTTCTCAGAGTCGCTGGAGTTCAGTCCCTCTCTCTCTCTCTCTCTCGTTCTTTCTCCCACTCTCCGCCTGTCCCTCTCGTCCTACGGTCGCCGAGGGACTGTTGCCCGCGTCGCGAGACGATCTATAGACGACTTCTATTCCCCAAGATCATAGGGGAAGGACTGCTTAAGGCTGTTGCTGAACGACAGCCTTTGTAGAAATTTGACTGGAGCCCAACTTTTCATCCAACACTGCAGCCGAGCTCATGGAAGGTCGCCGGACCTCCAGAAATTCATATATCAAGATTTATAGAGGTCAATAATCAACAGGATAGAGACTCACAGCCACGAAGTCTCATCAGCTATTCCATGAATTTTACTTCGCCTTTTTTTTCATCCGCTAATAAGTCCTTAGGGCGAGCAGTGGGGGGGGGGGGGGAGGGATAAGGATGCGGCAGGTAAATTTTTTTTGCCTCCCCTTGTTCAAACCTCCTTTATATTCCTCCCCTCCGGCCGTAACGAGAAAATTTCCGCTCGTCTACCAATAAATCAGAGAAAAATATACGTCAATTTGAAATAATTTGATCCCTGAGAATACGGGGCCACGGGAATCAATAAATCTCACGTTCATTGCCATCTTTATTCTGCTGTTGGGAATAGATAGATTGTTTGCA
Source organism: Asobara japonica (assembly GCA_026005395.1). NCBI lineage: Eukaryota > Metazoa > Arthropoda > Insecta > Hymenoptera > Braconidae > Asobara > Asobara japonica. The sequence goes on along the minus strand of BQMI01000554.1, from coordinate 830,355 downwards.
TGTATATGTCAATATCGCCTCCAGCCAACTGACGTCTTAACGCTGACCCGCGCGTTACAACCGTTAGCATGATGAAGAGGTGACGAGTGATATTTTAATGAAGTAACGATTCACTTTTCTGTCTTTGCATCTAATTCGGTCAAAGGTGCCATATTCGCGTGTTACCTTTGGGGTCCTCGTTCGCAGCAAGTAGGCTGCTCTTCTGTTCCTAGTCTTGGATCAAACTGAAAAAAAAAATACCTATTTTGCATTAGCAGACCAGAGGCTCTGAAGGTCTCATGCCACCAAGAGACATCGTGGTGTCTATAATGCCAACCAGTGGCATTTACCGCGGTGTACACTAGCGCGGGCCAACCTTTGCCCGTAGGCACACTCAACCTGCAGTCGCGAGACTACTCAACTACGTGAGCTCTTGCACTAGACGTCTTTCCTTCAAACCCTGTTGTCTTCAAGTACTTCTTCTGGCTAAGAATTGCAATGCCAGCTGAGCAGAATGAATGGTACCAGAAAATTTCTCGAGAAAACGCCGAGTTGTCGCTGCTTTGAGAAGTACTTGGAACGTTCTCCAAATTTTAGATCGCCTCCATCCTGTAAGAGCGTACATCACTTTCAATTTGTGTATGACTATTTGACAAATTCCAATGACACTTTACGTCATGCTTGGAAACCAACAAGTGCTGAATCAATGAGAAACACTGGTATGATTAATTGGCGAATATGATATTTGGTAAATTCGAGGATAATGGCTTGTGACGCAGAGGCAAGCCATGTCACCCGTGTCAAGGTCGCCAACTATATCCACAATCTAACACTCTTCGAAAACTGGTTAAGGATGTTTGGTATTCCACATTTCGATTTAGTTATCCTTCGAGCAGCATCTCCACCGACTAATCGCTGCTCCGTTGTCCTTGAGTATACCACCTCACTGCGCCATCGTCCCAGTTGGAAAGTTAATGAAGAAGATGTCAACCCTCGTAACAATCCACAAATGCTCAGCATTCATTCATCATGTATAAAGTCCCCAGCGTCGTATAGAGACAAATTAGTACGTGGCCCAATTGAAGCACTACGCAATAATGACTTTTCTTTTATCTCAAATATACAGACGGATTGGCTGGTGGTGAGTGGCTTGCCTTGACAATTTTTTTTTTTTCTAATCACGTGGCCGTGTGGCAAATGACTCGTTATATAAACTTAATGATTATCCCGGAGTACAAATCTCCCGATGGATTTACACACAGCCAACTGTGTCTAATCCAATGAGCCTGACGGAGGTCAACGTGGCGAAAAGCTAGGAGAATGCATCATTGGCAATCTAGCCGAGTCATATTGCAAACACCCCCTCTCGCTCGGTAATTTATGGTGCAAGTCGTTTATCCTGGTCTATCGTCTAACGGCTCTTCTCCCATCGACGTGACTAAACTCCTCTTCTCCTCCCCCCCCCCCCCAATCGCATGATTATTTCATAAATTAAAAATTCATTTCTACAGCGATGGGTCAATGTAAACGTCAATAATGTGGATGTTGGTAAAGGTCATGACGGTGTTGACGAGACTTGAAATACGATGAGACAATGATCGAGGGGAGAGACGGAAACGATAGTAGATTGAAAGGGAAAGGGGGCGCCCCTAACCCATGGGAAAATGACTAAACGCAATATTCCGATCCGTCGATGTGAAACTGTGTCAACGATTTGGGAAGCGAAGGAGGCAGCATGAGATGTGAAAAAAAAATGAAAGGGGGAAGCCAAGTTCAGGGGCAAACGAGAATGCAGGCCTCAGAGAGAGGAAAGGACCAAGCGACTATGTGTGTGTGTGTGTGTGTGTGTTTTGAGATGTTGCCGCGGTCCTTGGTATTGAATCAGTTGGACCTAGCCTCGGGTTGTCTCGGGTCAGGTTATTCGGTTGCATATATGGGGTATGCTGAAAAGGCACACGCGTCAAAGCTCTATAACGGTCACGCTGTATATACTGTCTGGTTTTATTCAGCTCTTCTTCTTGTAGTACTCCCCCACGCAAGAGGGGGGTGGAGGGGGGTCGGAGGAACTACACCGCAGGCCCATTCGTTTCGCCCTCCTTCTTTTTATCTTCGTCCTTCGGATGCCCTGCGAGCACCAGAAAACGATTGGAGGCACCTTGATACATGCATTCTTCCCCCGTACGTCGACTATGTACTTTTTCTTCATTCAACAGCGCTGTTTAATGGCATGCACGCTAAATATTTGAGGATTTTTTTTGCAGCGGGGCGGGTGGGGGGGGGGGGGGAGGGGGGTTGCATACTGTTTTGCTTTTATTTAGCCTCTTCGGCTCTCCTGAGCTCTACCTCACCTGTCTGGGTATTCCGACCCTAATACAACCTGGAGGATACGAAAAAAAAGACAAACTGTATGGAGTACCGTTTTTCGGGCTGAACTTGGCCCAGAAACTTGAGAGAAAGTGGAAGTGAACAGCTATATATTTACCCCTCCCCTCTTCTCCACCTCATCCTCAAATTTTACGTCACCCAGAGGTCATTTATTCGGTTAAATTTAGCGCGGTTAATTTCCGGGAATTTCTTATCGAATAATGGAGGGTAAAAGTCGTAAAGACAGACTATCGAGTTAGAGAGAGGGGGTTGTGCGGAGGGGGTTGTATGGGCGCGATACGTTTATTCGCAGTAGTTGAAGAAAAATTCAGGGGAAGGGAAAGATAAAGACGAAAAATTATTATTCGGCCTCGCACCGAGCGAAACCGTCACGAAGGCCGCCAGGCCTATCGATAATTGCACGAGGCTATTTATTATACCATGTTACGTGGGAGAATAGATAACGCTTGAGACTTAACTTCTTCCTGAATATTGAAATTACGCTAAATAGATTTTTGGAGCAACTGACTTGGACAAATCTCCAGTTAGATGAATGCTAACAATTTCATTCTCCCCCCCCCCCCCCCCACCCTCATTTGAACCTAGCAGAAATTTTTTCGTATGTGATTAAACGTATGCACCAATTACATTTTTTCTAAGTACTGACGAAATTCCTTAGATCTATCCTAAATATACATATATACATATATATATTGCACCTACGGTGAAATTCTTGGAATCTACGTAAACCATCTCCGCGATAAAAATTTCCCTGGACCGCATGAATAAACATGGCCAATAAAATGAATGATACATCAAATAGAGGTGTCTCAAGTGCCCGCACCCGACACGGTGAAATGTCCCCCCGAGGACAGCGACGTGAGAGCTAGGGCGTGGTTTCCTAGTGAAGTTTTTGCCTGCCTAGAATGCACCAGGCGTCCTTCACCAAGATCAGGATACCTCGTTGGCGCGCCCCGCCTCACTCATACCCACTATTCCAATCTCAGCTTCCTGCAATCTTCAACACCAAATTTATCACCAGTACAATTTTACCACCAATTATTGCAGTCAATGAGGAACGATTTTCTAATCATTTATCATTTGCTTATGATTACAGATGAACAGCCAGAAGTCACTGCCAGCTTAACGTAACGCGGTTAAATTCGTCGGAAAACTAAACGCGATGGTGGGGGTGGGGGTGGGAGGGGGGGGGGGCGGGGAGGAGGAAATTGGCTGAAGACAAAAGTACCGAGAACGAGTCTTATCACTGCCATGGACATCAGGATACTCAGTCTCGCTTTCATGACTTCTCGTAATGACATACGATTATGCTGAAATGGAGACCACTCATCATCCCTCCGGCTCCACAATGAAAATCATCAGACTGCCTTTCATCAACGACGCTAATGATCAACCTCGAAGACCCTGAAAAAAAAAAGAAAAAATGTTAATTATTCTACCAATCCAAATGCAAATACTGTGGCATGCAATTATCGAGTACTAAATCGTGCATTTTGACGATGTGCCTTAAGCGTTGAACCGGGAACACTATTAGTAGCTGTTATTAACTTATTATCTCTGGTCTTGAGAAATGAGAATGAAAATGTTTGTGTATTTGCCAGCAAACAAAATTACGATGACTTTATTATTTTGATAAATGAGCTTCATGTTTCCCCCAATTTAATTGTTACCCCTTACTGAACTGATACAGAATTGAAGCCTCGTTCAACTGCCCTAGCACAGTCTCTACTATTAATAGTCCGTCTGATATTGTCAATGACTTAATGTTTTAAGAGCTACCAATCACTACCACCCGAACTACAAGACTGTTGCTGGAGATGTTGCATCGATTATTTGCGAAGTACTTTTCATAATTTTGTTTTTTTGTTTTTTTTTTTTGTAATTACCCATTGTATCCATGCGCTCAGCAGCGCCTAGATTCTTCATTTCAATCATTTTTTTAATTTTATTTGTATTATTATTAACAAATTTTTTTTTGTAGTATCTAATTACCCGTCGAATTCGTAGGTTGGAAAAGAAAAATGTGAAAATATAGCTTTCAGCGCGAATTTAATCGGTGTGCGCGCATGAAAGCATGCCTGAAAGAGTGTACGAGTTACCAGAATTATTTTTTCTCTCATCCTTCTGTCTTTTTTTTTATTCTCAAACAATTTGTATAATTTATCCTACCACTGCCTAGTGTGGAGCTTTAATCACTGTTCATCTTTATCTGTTCTACTTACTTCTAATTATCACATCCTAATATAAAAAAAAAACGAAATTTTTTTTTTAATCCTTAGTGTGATTTCAGCATAAAAATGTATTATGTGTTTGAGTGATACATCGAATGAGTGATCCATTAATGAGTGTCCATTGCGCAAATGTTCAATATTGACAAATATATAAGAAAATATATATATTTTTGTACTGACTGACAAATCGTAAATAATGTGTATGGATTTTACTGAATTAAAGGGACTGTAAAATTCCAAATACAACTACTGAAAACTCTCCAAATTAAAAAAAAAAAAAAATCCATGTATCACATTACGACCGATCGACGGACTTAGGACAGAGATTATTATGTTTTTTTTTTTTCAACAATTTACTTGAGGTTACGTTTGGAATATCGCGCGTTGTTGTGTTTTATTTGCCTTAATGCACTTATTATTATTTAACGGCGTATCTCAACGTTACCCCGACTAAGGCCGACGGTGTAGACTTAAATTATTACCTTTTTTTTTGCCTGCAAAGCGCGGTTAATTGTAGCTGTACGTTTTGCACAATAAAATATCAAGTTCCAAAATATTTATTTGAAGCTTCTTTCTACCTCTCACCCCCCCCCCCCCCTCCTCCCGCCCACCTCAATTAGACTTTCATCAACGTGCCATTGAATATTCAATGCGTTCTATCGTCGTATTGGTATTAGTAAACAAGACGATAAAAGTAATGAAGAGCAATTAAAATAGTCGTATAGATGATAATCTCTGGTGAGGAAAATAAAGAGATAATTCTTGATGGTACAACATTGTACCTAGGTAGGCTGAGAAATAATAAGTAGTTAAATATCAATCGAATTTTGTAATAATTTCATCATATCTCCACGTTTCAGTCTCGCTAATTATTCTACAGCATTTTTAACAAAATGTCTGTATGTATGTGTGCATGTGTGTTTACTCGTACGTATGTTCCCCCAAGTTTTGGACAACGATTTCTTGCAAACGAATCACCCGATTCGATCATTTTTTTTTACCGATGCGTCTTCACGCAACTGAGACCTGATTAGATTTTGAAAGCAATCCATGCACTAGTTTCCGGTTTTTTTTAAACATGAAGCATGAAAATTGCCGAAAGTTTTAATCAATCATTATTTACGAAGGAAAGTTGTGATCAAGCTAATCAATGTCGCAATTGGAGTCTCTCGGCGTACCTTAGCTTCGATCAAAATTTGACTCACTTTCATGTAGTGAATTATTAGTTATTGGTTGATTTCGTGGTGCGAAATTTGAATGACTATTCAAACTTTTATATTCGGCCTAGATCCGAAGTTGTCCGACTACCGCCGGCGCATGCGTGTTTGCCCGCATTTGCACAGGAGAGTATGAATGCGCGATGCGCAGTGTGATTGGTCAGTGCGTCACGTGACATAGTCGCAGGTAGCGACACCTGTTGTATTCCAGTATTCAAAATTTCATGATTCCTATTTTTTTCTCTGAAACCAGTCTTTGAACATTTAATTGACGTGTCGGAAAATCTAGGAATGGGAAACAGAATTTACAAATCGAGAAGTTTTATTTGTGCTCCCGACGGGGGCAAAGACACTTACATCCCACTAGTTCTGTCATGAGATAACAATCGCATTATCACAATGCTGATGATGATAAAAGAAGAGATGAGGGAATAAAATATCACCTTGAATAGAGACCAGTGCGTGGATGTGGATGCGATTGGCGCGTGGCACGCGCTAACTCTTTTGTTTTTGCAGACCAGTGAGGCGTCCTCGGCACTGGGTTACTGGGCCTATCCTCGTGTTGTCTTTACCTCTTTCTTCCCTTCGTCCTCCGGCACACCGGTGGAGGAATTCTCTCCCCCCACCAACCAATCGGTTTTCTCTCGCTGATGCACGATGCAGCAACCAGCCCAGCATCTCTTGTGACTTCTCGTTCACATATACAAACAACATTATCCCTTGAGGGCGAGGACAAGATTGGTGGATTAGGGTTGACTGAGGTGTTGCTAACGGGATCCAAGTGTTTAACTTCGGAGCTAATTCCAATAATCATGGATGGTTATAATATTGGTACCAACAACTCATTTTGAAGCTTCCAATGCAGAACTTCAGACCTCCATGCATGCGAATTACCCTCCTAACATGGTTCCCTTTGGTTCTTTTGGTATTTGGTTTGCTTTCATTTCTAGATGTAAGATGTTGACGTATGAGTCTAGTACCGTGCGGAGTTATTTTGTTTAGTGGTTGATAGTTGCATTACAATGTGGTGGGGAAGCATGGTGATCAGGTGTGCTGTTCTCAGTAACACTTGGATTAAGTTAGCTGAGCCCCAGGTAACTAGTCTCCGCACAAACTTCTGTCGATATTTCAACTTTTCCTAATCAAATTTACGACGAGAAAAACGCACAAGTTCGTGCTGGCCGCCCCGACGACTGAGTGGAAAGTGAGCGCTTTCCAGCCTGCGACGGAAAGGACCTCCTTACGGTCGGAAAGTTCAACTTTCTGCTCTGGCTCCTCAATAGGAACGTAGAATAACGATTGATCAGTCGTGTGTGGAATTCTCGGCCACCCCGAAGGCGGCGCGCGGCGAAGATCTTTCTTTACGTCTACGCCTGGACGGAATTGGTAGTTTTCTAACCTAGGAAGGTAATGGATTCTCAGCCGCATGTGTAATTGTCAGTCGAGTCGAAGGCGGAGTTGGTAAGTTGGCTGGTTAATGTCGTTTCGTCTGAGCATCGTTTCCTGGCACAGCGGCCCAGGTGAACGATGCCAAGCTTGGCTCAGGCTTGGCTGCCATGCTTGGACCAAGGTTGAACCATTACGATGGCCAATGTGGGGCCAAGTCTGATGTCCGTATAATAGACGAACGTCGGCAGACGATTTTCGGCCAATGTTGGCTCAGCATTGACTTCCCAATCGTGTCAATCTCAGCTAAAGACCGGCTGGGGCCAGACTTGGACCTTCGTCCACAAAAGTTGAATGCCAGTTGGCAGGATTATATGCACCTTTACGGTTAAGGCGACGATATATACATATTATGCATCTACATTCTGCGGTTTTCTTTTTTAGTCTATAATGCGGATGAGTAAAATGTATTCGTTATGGCTCCTATGATTTTTCTATTACACGAATATCATGATGTGAAAATTATCAATTGTGAGTCTAAGTCGGGGCCCCTATATAGTAGGATTTGCGAAGGGTGGGGGTAGTGTGTCAAGCCTTTACAGTGAAACCATAACACATTCTAACTGTGCATCATTGGACCAGAGTCGAATTTTCCTCTGGTGCGTTGGAAGGGGGGGGGGGGGGGAATCAAATTTTACTTTGCAATATAGCGTTTTTATATTGAACGAAGAAGGTTTATTCAATGTATTTTTCATTTGGTACTCGGAAGAAAAAAAATTTTATTCCAAAATAAATGATTTCCTTTTCGTAATCAATGACTAGCAAAACCTCAACTGTAAAATTATACTGAAGTATAATATGTTCGGTTAAAATAATTGGTATCAATACAATTGATTATTATTTAAAATGATGTATTGCAATTCTTTTATGGATAGGAATGGGAATATCCAATGGGGAGAGCGGAGAAAATAAACGCTATGTATCCTGGACAATAGAATAGATAATAATAGATTACAACAGCATGCATAATCGTATGAAAATTTGTGGAATGATATAATTCAGTAGTGAAGCGATAAATCATAACGGTATTTTCTGGTTTCACTAGTCGAAACACACCTCGGAATCGTAAGAAGATAACGAATTGTTAGTGAATACTATTATCATGAGTTAGATGGATTCACTCATTCGTTTTAGGAATTTATTTATTTTATGGTTACATTTATGCATCCAATATACTTATTCCCTTATTCTGAAAATTTATGTATTTATTGAAAACTACTATTTCAAATTTCACTGTGGATACATCCATTTCTATTGCTTCAGCACATTATATGATGCTAGGCTGCTCACAATTTTGTCCCCTTATGAACCATACTTTAAATAAACGTATATTCGTAATAATTCATCAAAGAATAAGTCAAAAATTTTCAGAATGGTTACAAGCTTCAAAATTTAAACATGAGCGCGTCCGCGAGAAAGAAAGAGTGGGCGCCTGAGATGGAACTCACCCACCGCCTCCCCCCCCCGCGCCAGGTTGGATTCCCGTCCGGTTTAGAGTTCTCGCTTTATAGGTACAACCGATAAACATCGCCTTACTAGTCATAGGGTAAAGCTCCAGAAATCACTGTGCTACGATGGAGGGCGCTATGATGGAGCCCTCCCCCCCCCCCCCCCGGCGTCGGGTTACGTTCCCGTTCAGCCTATCTCAGTTTATGGGTGCTGCCGATAACACTCGGAAGGCTATCGGTTACCAATATTCCTGCGATCGGTTGAGATCTATCAGAAATTATTTGTGAATAATATGCCCCGGAGGCCTCGCGCCAAGAACCTTCGGCGAAGCCACAATACAGTGTGTGTGTGTCTTTTTTATTTTTCACTTCCCGATTGTTGGGGACGTTATTGCAATGATCCCTATCTCGATTTTGTTTATTTCGTTTCGTAACTAGAGTTCTAAGTATACCAAAATGCTTCCCGCCGAATTCCGAACAAATGTCTATGTGTGTTTGTATGTGTGGAATCAGACTTTTCCGTTAACGATTTCTCACGAACGGGTCGAACGATCTGGGTCATCAAGGTCTCATTCCGAGTGGCTCCATGGAACTCAGGGCGGATCAGTTTTTGGTTTAAATTGACCGAGCAGTGTTTTTGTTATTAACAATTGAATTGTTTACATCGCTCTATTTCAAAAACGGTAAGAGATAGGACAAAAAGTATTAAGCAGAATTTGCTGTGTAAGTGGAAATGCATATTTAATTTTTTATCACTGTTTTCCATATCTCTCATAATTAAGGAAGTATGACGGGTTTAATCCTCGAGCGTTCGCACCCCTATTGGCGTCTCACTCCCCCTCCAGTAACGCACATAATTCTCGTCCTCACGCTGTGCGGCTGGTCAAATATTCATAATTATCTGCTTGATAAATGGGATTGAAACATTTAATTGACGTAGCGAAAAATCTAGGAATGGCAACCAGAAATTACAAACAGCCCCGGGTAGCTGCTGCTTGAGCATTCCTTCAGGGGGCGTGCCGGACATCCACCCATGCAGCTGGGGCCGACTTTCGGCATCTTATCGTATTCCTAAACATAGGGTAAACCTCCAGAAACTCCGGTGCTACGATAGCGGATGCCTATTATGGACCCCTCCCCTCTTGGATGGGGTTAGATTCCCGCCCGGCCGTGCGGTCGACTTCTAGCTAGGAGTTCTTTCTATATGGGACCGTCATGACAGCGATGGGGCCATTCGTTCACTTATTAAATACATAATTGTGGAAACTGCTATACCTCCTTAATTATGCAAATTATCGAAAAAAGGCATTCAACATAAAATGCGCATTTTCATATGGCAAACAACTTTTCTTATATGAATTTCGCGCTATCTCTAATAGTTTATGCAGTAGAACCTTATAAACAATTGACATTGTTAGTAATAATATAACTACTGGATCACTTTTACTCAAAATTTAATCAGTTATAAAATATGCTTATATCTTTCAACTGTGACATTGAGTACCTGGATTAAACCATTTTTGTGTGAATGAACGTTCATTATCACTATTTTCGATTTTTGCACAACATGAATTTTTAAACAACAGGGGAACTACAAGATAAATTCGATCAAAAATCTAATCAGCTCTAAGTTACACGGAGATGCAACGATTGAAAAAAAAATTAATCGAATCGCACAATCAGTTTCCGAGAAAACGTAAACGAAAAATTTTGCGACATACGAACGAACACACACATACACACACACACACACATACAGACACTTCTATGAAATCACTTCAGGATGGTGCAAAACGTCGAGAAACGTGAAAATTTCATCAATGTGGCACTTTTCATTTTCGGGGTCATTACAATAACTTCCCTAGATCGGGAAGTTAATTAGGAAGTTCGTTTGAGTTGACCTATGTGGGCGCAATCCCCTCGGACCCCTACGCCCCTTCGACCAATTACTTCGTATTTGATTTCGTAAGATTGACACCGGATCAGAAGCTCAAATTTGGGAAGTTCTTGCCCACTTAACTACATTGCAGAGGAATAGTTTTCGACTTCTAGCTGCTGCCAGCTTTGTCATCCTTTATCCTGATGAGTTAATGCGGAAGTAATTCAAGATCAGAAAAAGTGAAAAACGAGATAAACTATGAATCGAAAGTTAGTAAAAAAAATAGGCTCGAGGAAGAAGAGTCGTCCTTGCTGGAGCACAAGTCGGATGTTACTTTTGATGAATAATTATGCGAATTGTATAGTAGCTTCTTCCCTTCCACAATAATTTTCGCTTCTTCATGTAGCGGCAATCGTCGACAGATGCATGAATCATATAATACATCCGAAGGACTTTTTGCATTTTCATTAATTCGAAGGCCTCCATCGGCCAATCTGCGTTTATAAAATCGATGACGATCGATATAAGGCTGCGCGGCTAATAACATAACTTGCTAACTGCACAGGTGAAAGGTCATCGTTCAGTTCCATATTTTTTCTTTTCATTCTCCACGATGTCAATTTTAAGGCTGCTCGGCTCTGAATGAAAATTTCCAATTCTCTCGTGAAACTGGACATGCAGGAGTAACCTGGCACGAGATTCGAGGTTATTACGCAGCTCATGTGTATATGTAATGATTATGAGCGTACGAGTCACGCGGAAATTTACGGCACGAGCGACTGCACCCGCTTACCGTGAACTTTTGATTTATATACCAGCCTCCCAAAATATTATCTTTAAATGTATCGACCAATGTTTGTATGGAAGTGGAATTACAAAAATCGATGTTTCACGGGCTTTTCAAGTTTCAAGGTAAGAACTTTTCGCTATTTTCGAAGCGTTGTATGTATACGCACCTATGTGCACAAGTGTGTTTTTTTTTCTTTTTTTTTCTCCGTCCCGCTCGTTTATACTCCCCACGGTAGCTACTGTCGGAGCATTAAGGGGGAGTACTGGACACCCATCCATGTGGGTGGAGCCGACTTGACTGCCGAACTGCACTACATCAAAGCCTGGACTGATTGTGTGTGTGTGCGTGTGGGTTTGGGTGGGTGGGTGTGAGTGGGTGGGTCGGTGGGTGGGTGTGAGTGTTTGCGTGAGTGACTGAGTGGGTGGGTGGCTGGGCGGGTGAGTGGGTGGGTCGGTATGAGTGGGTGGGTGAGTGCGTGGGTGGGTGGGAGGGTGTGAGTGGCTGGGTGGATATGAGTGGGTGGGTGGGTATGAGTGGGTGGGTCGGTATGAGTGGGTGGGTGGGTGAGTGGGTGGGTGTGTGCTGGTACTCCTTGTGTATGTGTGTATGTGCAGTTACTCCGTAAAATGAAACATCTCAAATTATGAATAAGATTATGATAAGAGAACTCTCGTAGCTCGTTCTTTCCCCAATCAACCTGTGAACAACGCAGTCCTAGATGACAACTGGTTACTTTCAAATTTTTAGTTGCCATCCATTTTTTGTCTTTTCACCTTCTGTGCAGGGGAGAATGTGGAGGAGTGGCTACAGCGCTCAATTTTTTGGCGATACCGTTAGGCGGAAGTCAGAGAGCACTTTTTGTGCGACATTATGCTTCGGGTCAGTCTCAGGAACCGCACGCATGAACAAAGAGGGGACATACAAAGTGCCAATCATGGAGCGCTGCAGGGGTGGCTGTAAATACATAAATATGCTAAAAGGCAAGTTTTTTTGGGTATGGATCAAGAGGCCTGGGAATATTTGTGTGCAAATTGGGGTAAGTGGCCTTGGATATTTTTAGGAGTTTTTCGGGCTTTTTTGTGGTGGATTTTTAAGGATGTATTTCGGAGAAGTCATGGATTATTGGGGTGTTCCGTGACTTTTGGGGTCGTCGAGGTTTCACAGTACTTTTATAACGTTGGGATAATTGCTTCATCTTAGGCCATAAATAATAAGGCGAGCGAGTAAAATAAAAACCGACCAAATCAGATATTTCATTGGAAACATTCTCCCAGGTAGGAATTGACGATCGGGACTGGGTCGTCTCAGTCCTCAAGGAGGGCTGGTAATCTTGGATTGAGGCTGAGTGCTAACCCTGATTCAGGCCGGTTTCAGCCTCGAAATGATAACGCCGTTTGACGCTCGTAAACCAAGCCTTAGCTCAGGGTTCATGGGGATCCTCAATGCAGCCTTGAAATCCCAATGAGCACGGCCTGAGACAAGCCTCGCAAGGCATTCTTCTCAAAGACTACACCACATTGGTAAAAGGGTTGAATAGGGCTCATCGCTATTGATTAAAATCGATTAATTGACGCGGTTATTATTGATATGTCACGGTCGATTATGTCATACAATTTTTCGAGGAGCTGAGGAAGGAACCGTATCAATAGGCCGAGGATCAGCGAGTATGCATTGACGAAATTGGTTAGCTTAACCTCCATTAGCAGGCATCAGCGCCTCCAATGGATAATTCTGGCGGCCATCGTATCCATTGAACTCTCCTGTGCTAAGAGTAAGTATTTTTAGCCTCGAGAGCCCCAGCCTGAGGCAATGCTAAACCAAGCTTTAGCAATAGCCTTCTTTGCAACCCTGAGTCTAAGGCTGCTTCGGAACATGAGATTAAGCCTGGCACAGCCTTGACTGAGTCGGGCTCGGGGGAGCATTACGCCTATGATTGAACCAACTCCGCCCCCCCCCCTTCGCCGTTTTAGGTTCCCGCCCGGCCGTGCGGTCTCATTTTACGAATAGTACTGATAGCACATACGGAGCGTTTCAGCTATTGGTCGGAATCCGTACTCAATATTAATTACAAATAAGGAATGCATAAATATGCTTCAGGAATAATTGTGTGATTCTGCAATAGTTGAGGCGCATAATGACGGAGGGCCCTTTGAGGTCCCCAGGTAGGGCAGAGGAATCGAGGCTTGGCCGATGAATCGAGAGCAGGCATGCAAGGGATCATGAAGAGTCAGGGCGAGAGAAGCATATATCGGTGCGGACAAGCGTCACGGTGGTCGAACCTGCCGCGCACTATAATGACTTTATGGCAGTCAAAAGGTACGACAATCTGGCAGCAATGGAGGAGGCCACCCCCCCCCCCCCCCCAACCACCGATTTTTAGCTGTTAGTCGCAGGTTTGAAAGACTCTTCAGGGACAATAGGGGTTCCGAGGGGGGAGTACTTGTAATTTTCATCATCCAAGCGAATACCCACTATGGTCCATAAGGAATGCTGACTTGTTGCTCCTGTAAATCAATCAACAGGTCAGAAGATGTGAGGAGACTCCCAGTAAGCTATCATGATAACGACAAATTTCTCGCTTCAATTCGAATGCGGCTCCCGTCTACAATTACACAGGCAGAGAAGTTCAACGAAATCTCCCAGAAAAGGGAAACGCAGAAAGGACGGAGAGAAGAGGGCATTCTGAAATATATGATAGCAATGGATTCCAATAGCAAACGGTGGATCAGTATGAACAATTGCAATTGTTAATAGCATTGCATATACTGCAGGAAATCCAAAATGTAATCCGCTCGATTCTGGGAATGCTTCGATTGAGACCTTCATGACAGCGCTGGGTTCATTCGTTCACTTATTAGATACATAATTGTTGAGACGGTCATACCTCCTTAATTATGCAAATTATCGAAGAAAGTCATTCTACATAAAATACGTATTTTTATATGGCAAACAACTTTTATTATATGAATTTTGCGCTAACTCTAATAGTTTATGCAGCAGAACATTATAAACCATTGAAATTGTTAATAACGATATATGTACTGGAGGAATTCCATCGGAAATCAGATATAAGCTACATGAAGAGGCGACACATACATATACACACACCCACATATTCACGCACTCCCCCCCCCCACACACACATAGCGACAGACATTTAGTTTACAATCGTCTGCAAATGTTGGAAAAACCTTGAAACGTGAACATCCGTTGAAACAGAAATTTTTGATTTTCCCGGGCATTCTATATCGGAAAGTTAAAAAATATGTCGCACTATTCTCCCAAAATCTTACTGGTAATTAAAAAAAAAAATTACAATATAGACAACTGATGTAATACTGCTCATCTACCTGCTCCCCAACTACTAACAGATGCACTCTGTCGTTATTTTTTCCTCTCGCGGTAGAAAGCCCATTATAAATGCCACATAATATCCAGCATAATGGTTCACGTAATACAGATCCACGTATTCCTTTTCCATTCAGTCCCCCCCCCCTGGCCCCCCACTGCCGCGCTATCATTAACCGATGATATACCGTCTCCAAGCATGTAAAACGTTTTCACTACAAAATTCAAAAGAGCTGCCCCCCCCCCCAAAAAAATTCGTTAGTGGTGCACACATGCGTCTTCAAGTGCAGCTCTCCCTCAAACATTGAATAAGGACACAGCGAGGAAGTACGAGGGCTCAAAAAAAGCAGCTTGTGCCTAACGGGAGTGCACCGCAACCACCCGCTTTATTGCGGGGGTTTGTTGAATAATGAAAAAAAAAAAAAAACAAAATTGTGAAGAATGGCTCAACCCTTCCGCATACCGAGCGAGTCATTTGGAAACGCCATCGCCCTTAGCAAATTTCACGTTTCTTTTCACTTCGCTTTTCAGACGCCCCCTTCCCTCGGGGCCGCTCCAACCCCCGCGCGCCGATTTTCAATCGTCATATGCCGCTTCATTCCAAATATTGTCAAGGATCCACCCGGAAGAGAATGGGGCTCACGCAACATACTTGGGGGGGGGGGGGGGGATTTCTCAAGTGGTTTTCGGTAGTACCACCTCCTCCAGGTGCTAAATTTTTTTACGCCGGCTGTTTTCCGTCCCTTCCCTTCTTTATCATTAATTTCACGTTTTCAACATATCGTTTCATGCTCAATTCACGTAAATTGAGTGCGGCTCGTTATGAGCAACACCCATGTAATTACCAATTTCCAATCTTTTGTTGAAATCAAATACCAAACTGAATCGTGGCAAGTTGAGTATATGGTGTATTCATTTGTAAAATTCCGTTAAACTTCCGTGTTATCCATATTGGTTCGTTACTTGATTGACAGGTGATTCGAGGAAGTTAAATTCTTTATTTTCTCATGGAAGGTGGATAAAAGTGCAGTTAGGACCGTTAAACTTGGAAATAAAAGAGTTACCTCAATGACAGATGATGGAAATAAACTGTCCGGAGTTTTTTTTTTCAATTTTTTAATTGAGCGTGGACAATTGTGCGATTATCATCGATGAGGTGAAGGTTATGGATAACCGTAATAGTAATTAATAGGCGGTTTGTCTAGTCGGATCAATATACTATTTTGGTGCAATCCGTAATTTATTGCGATTCAATTTGTAAAGTACCATTTGACATACGTAAATTACGATTTGGAATACGTAAATTACGATTTGCAACACGTAAAGTACAATTCGGAATACGTAAATTCCAATTCGGAATACGTAAATTACCATTTGGAATACGTAAATTACGATTTGGAACGTGTAAAACAGGATTGGAACTACATAAATTATGATTTTGGAATGAGTAAATAATAAGTGGAATTGCTTAAATTACGATTTGGAATACATAAATTACGATTTGAAATAGGTAAATTATGATTTGGAATACGGAAATTGCGATTTGGAACACGGAAATTACAATTCGGAATACGTAAATTCCAATTCGGAATACGTGAATTACGATTTGGAAAACGTAAATTACGATTTGGACGACGTAAATTTACCAATTGAGATACGTCAATTACCATTAATTATTCGTCAATTACATTTTCAATATCGTAAATTACGGTAACTTTAGCTCCTCACGTAATTTACGATTTCTTTACATAATTTACGAATACGAAGTCGTAATTTACGGGACATAAATTACGAATACTCCTATACATAAATTACGAATAAGGAGTAGTACTTTACCGTCGATCTTACAGAATTTATGAATAATGAATTGTAATTTACTTCGTATTTTTATTCTCATTTGTTAATTTCTTCCCAAAATCGAGAAATTTCAACGTTTTTCGAATTGGTTAAAGTTTTGAATATTTGGGTTACATTCAGCGCTTTGGCAATTTTCAGAATTTTGAAACCTGTGAACGTTTCAAACACTTCCTAAAATATTTCCTGCAAATTATCAGAAATTTCTGGCAATTTTCAGACTCGGTTAATTCGTATTAATCTAGAATTTGTTAGAAACATGTATTGATTTATTTATTTAATTATGCCCGTCAATTGACATTTATATCACCAGTTTCTCTCTCCTTTGTCGCAGAAATAAATTGCCCCTGAAGATGACGCCGCATAGGCTGCTCGAAATGTTAGGCTTTGCAACTTTTTTAGTTTATTTTATGGAAGTATTTTATAATACTTTATTGCGTCGTCCGAATAAGCCAATTTCTCTAATGAATTTATCATCACGGTCGAAAAACTTTTCAAAAATTCTGGGAGTTTTAGCAAATTCGGAAACTTTGGAACCGTTTCCAATTTGGTCCTTAATAGGAGGTCTGAATATCGAGATTAGCTGTACCCTAAAATTTTAACAGGTGAACCTTGAGTAGGGCACAATTGTTTCTTCCAATCTAAAAAAATAAATTTCTTTCTCCCTGGTATTGTCTAAGGACTGACAGAACAATAACATCTACATAAATTATTTAATGAAATGAATAGTGTAATTAATTGGTTACATTTTCATCGAAGCTGAGATGACTCACGCGACGAAAACCAAAGGATTGAATGCATCCCACGTCAATGACTCGGCGATGGATGGGAATAAATAACACGTTTAGCCGACTATTGGTGGTCTGGCACTCGTAAGGGAGGTAGGTAGTGTCTCAATTTGCTGGCAAACACGCAAGCCACTGATGAACCAGGGAAGTAATCCGTGCTAATATTAATCACCCGTGTCTCTCGATGTCTAGACATTTGCGATTAGTATACGAGGACTCTAGCCCAAGTCGACGCTCATTAACAATCTTATTCGGATGAGGCTCCTTCATTTGCCTAATATGTGAAAGAATCTTCGCTCCCTCTGGTCATATTCCATTACACGTATGAAAATTTCTGGAAATTCCTGGAGGATTAGCTATGCCATATTCTATAGGAAATATGTGTGGATGGGATTCTTATGCTTCGGAGACGTGGGATGGTACATCCATGCAACATTTGGACTTTTTTTTCATCTTGACCGGCATAGATTTTCTCGGGAAACATTATAGATCTCATAGTAATTCCTTGGTATTCCTGTAATTACTTACCAAAGATTGGTATTCCAGCTTGTGCCTACCATGGACCAAGCCTGGATCACCTCGGTTTGGTGGACTAGGGTAATGATCAGTACCGATCATGGTCCAAGCTTGCCGAGTCTTGATATAAATGGCGTAAGAATTCCGTATAGAGGGTCATGGCCTCTTCAACATTATAATTATTCAGTATTAAGCATTGATGGTTGAATAGACGAGTTACTAATAAACCTGTCTCAGCTGGAAGAAAATCTGAGAATATCAAGGCGAAGTTTATGCTGACGATTCAAAGTACAAATCGTACAAATTGCGAAACGGCCGACGCGCTAGTGTCTGGAACTAGTAATCTCAGGGGTTCCAGTTCGATTTCACTGTAGGCGATAGCATGATCTTAACCTAGAGATGTAAGATGGAGAATGCTCAGCTGCATGTCGAGCGGAGGACAAGCAAGCCTCCTCTGGACAAATTGCCAGAAAGATTTTCTATTTGTAATCACGGTGGTTGTAAAATGTCAATAGAAGCTGTCCTTAGATTAAGCCCATCCTTAGATTCATCCAAGTTAAAGCTGGGCCGTGGACCATGGCAGTTTGACCAGAGTCCGACAGCATCATCAGAACTTCGGATTTCCAAACTGTACTGACAGAACGGTTTGGTTAGTGTTGACGACCGAATTCAGTTGACACATTGAAATCATGTAACTCTCAAGTATGCATTTGTTAACTTTTTGTATGCAACTGTGCTATGCTTCGATAGTTAACGAGCTTCGTCGATGACAACTAAACCCTTCTATCAGTGCAGGCACCTGGTAGCGCGGAACTCGTTCTTGTTTACTTTACGATTTCAGAATTATTGTTATAACCTTTCAACGACAAAATATTCCACATTCATGATGGTCAGTAGTTCAGAGGATTGCTTCGATCAGCAATTCATAATGTCCAACTTCAGCTAAATTTATGAATTGTTTTGGCTGAAGGCCAACGGACGATGCGTACACTGAGAGAACGATTTCGTTAATACTACACAGGCTCGGTAACTGTTACCTCATAGCGTGGTTAAATAAGAACAATTGAATGGCCCGGTGATAGTTACCGAATGGCTCAATTGAGAGGTTAAGGTTGAGCCAACTGGAGGATTTGGTAATAGTTACCGAATCGCTAGTTAGTATAAACTGTCTGTTATTTATTATTAACCATTGATTGCCATATAACAATTTCAAAATACGGGTTGTCTATAGACATATTCCTTAAACAATTCTTCCATTTTATTTTCACTTTCCATTTGTTCTTTGATCTTCATCACCAATTTTTTATCACAAAAATTGACCCGAGCCGGCCGGCGTTTACACACGTCATGGCTTCTTCGCCGGGCACTGTTATAACTAGAGGGCGCGTTGAATTAGCCTCCATTCGGTAACTATTACCAAACGCTCGGTTGTATTAATCGGGTGCCGGTTTGCATCAACTGAAAAATTCAGTACAACCAAATGGTGTGAAAATCAACTAGCAGTTGAGTGTACCACCATTAGCTCTAGCTATTAATGAATATACGGTTATGTGAACCTCATCGTAAAAAAACCTTCAACCGAATCCGTCAGGTAAATATAACCAAATCGTTCTCTCAGTGTATATCTAGGGTTTCTTGCAGGACCGTGCAGGAAGTTAAAAATAAACAGGATGAGAGTGTGACCTTCTAGGGGTCAAACCAATAACTTCCTGCTCTCAATGTGTATTGTTGTATCTCAATGAAAGTTTGATTTTCGTGTAAGATAATTAATTAATTCGTTCATTCATTAATTATGCGTGTTAAAAAAAAACTCATATTATATTAAATGTGTATTTTTTTGCAGGGAACAACTTTCATGTAACACTTTTTTTCGTATCTCGAAGGAGCGATATAAACAATTCAATCTGTTAATGACAATTGAAAGAATTAGTTTATCGACAAATAGTGCCTTTCGGGCCTGGAGACCAGTAAGATGTGTCGATCAGAAAAATAAACTAGTGGAATGGAAGTGTACACGTGTTTGCGCCCGTTGGGAGCACAAATAAAACTTCTCGATTTGTAGTTTCTGTTTTCCATTCCTAGATTTGTCAATTAAATATTCAAAGACTGGTTTTAGAGAAAGGAATAGGAATCATGAAATTTTCAATACTGGACTACAACAGGTGTCGCTACCTGCGACTATGTCACGTGACGCACTGACCAATCACACTGCGCATCGCGCATTCAGACTCTCCTGTGCAAATGCGGCCAAACACGCATGCGTCGGCGGTAGTCGGACAACTTCGGATCTAGACCGAATATGAAAGTTTGAATAGTCATTAAAATGTGGCGCCACTCAAAATCAACCAATAACTAATAATTCACTACACGAAAGTGAATCAAATCTTTATCGAAGCTAAGGTACGCCGAGAGACTCCAATTGCGACATTGATTAGCTTAATCACAACTTTCCATCGTAAATAATGATTGATTAAAACTTATGGCGATCTTGATGCTTCATGTTTAAAAAAAAACCGGAAACTAGTGCATGAATTTCTTTCAAAATCTAATCAGGTTTCAGTCGCGTAAAGACGCATCGATTGAAAAAAATGATCGAATCGGGTCATTCGATTGCCAGAAATCGTTGTCCAAAAATTGTGGGCACATATCCACGCGTAAACACACACACACATACATACAGACACCTCTCTGAAATCGTGGCCGGATGATGTAAGACATCGAGAAAGGTGAAAATTGCTTGAAAATCCGACCTTTCATTTTCGGGGTGATTACAATAACTTTTCTCTGGGATCGGTAAGTTAAAAAGGTGACAATATGCTGTATCTGCTATTGTCATGTATTCAGTGAAATTTTGCTTGAAATATGAGAGAACTGAGACAGCCAAGCTACTTTATCTCCACTTGTGGTCATATATAGATCGATTGTTAATGAATAAATTGAAATGCATCCCGCCACTTTACACTATTACTGAGTTTGCGCCGAAGCCTGTCATATAACACTTGTGTAATTTTGGGACGCGGTCCGGATTCCTCTCACTGTACCAATTTCCCCTGAAAATGATGTTGTCCACTTTTTTCCGAAAGAGAATTGTCTGCAGAATTCCAAATTTCTTTCTTTCATTTTCTATTGTTGCACTCTCTTCGGTCTCAATAGTCGACCCCACCAACTCCCCCGAGCCCGCGTGACGTTTGTCGCATCGATGGGCCGAAACAGATTTATGTCGCGCCTAACAACAGGTCACCGATATGAATCTGTCCCCAACAGTAAAAGAAAGAAAAGAAGAGCATGGCAGAGGTGGTAGGTGGGAGAATGGGAGGTTGAGCTTCATGGCAAATACAGGAGAGGAGGGTATTTGCGTGTTCGAACAATGCGCCACTCGTTCCGTATTCGTTTGCAGGACAAGATACTTCCCAGAGATATCGTCGCATAGATATGAATGTGATATCTGAGTGGATGGTGATAAAATGTTTTGAGAAATTGTTACCCTAGTTCATGTTTTCCGGAGTAACATTGATTTTAATTCTTGGAAAAATGAGTTGTACACTCCAAACAGGGGAAATCATTTTGCACTCACGTTAAAAGTCCACTTTAGGGATCAGGATCATATTCGTGTGTGTCTATGTCCGTTTATTTTATTGTTTCTTTTTTTGGATAACCCCTCCCCACCCCCGCCGTTCGGGTAGGGTTTCACCCCCCCCCCCCTCCTACGTTAAGGCACTCCACAAAAGCCGTGGTTTCTGGGGTAACAGACCCCGGTGGAAAGCGTACTTTCGGGTTGCGGAGGCAGAAAAATAACTTTTAAGCCATTCACTTCGCTTTAGTCGTTGATGAGATTACTAATCAAGAATATTAGACTTTCGAGTGATTATATAGGCGACTATAAAAATTTCGGAAGTTTTTCCTTTACATAGTACTTAATTCTGAACGTATGAAAGTTTACAAAATCCAAAATAATTCGGATGGCTTAGTTGACCCATATATGTCCACAATATATTTATTTTCAAAGAAGTGATCAAGTAATCGATCATATTAGGTCAATGAAGAGAAAAATATTCTTTGTATTTCGAAAATCCTAGATTCCATAAGCAGATCATTTTTTACGTACCAAATATTTGATTACCGATATAAAAAAATCTGCAGCTTTGGAAAATCCAGCTTCCGGTTGTGCAATGCGTCCGCCGTCCTCTTCATGCCACCCCCCCCCTCCTCCACCTGGGTACCCATTTTCGACGATTTTTTTACGGCGATTTCCCGTTTTTTTTCACTCAAAGAAAGTACACACAATTTTCACCCCCTGTCTTCAAAAGGTTTGCCTTGTATCATAGGTCACCCCACCCCAAAATTGACCTACCTTATTTGTTCTGCAATCTAAATAAAATAAGAATAGTACATTGGACGAAAATTAATTGCTGGTTTTATGATCTGGTACAGCCCCTCCGAGAATATTGCTTTTCCACAATATTTCTCAGATAAACAAAAAAAAAAATTTGTATAAATAATACAAGCGGCGCGTCGCCGCCCGGTGCGAGTAAAGAGTGCTACAATTTTCGAAAGGCGCTTTTAACTCCATACGTACATAGATCGCAGGCTAAGACAGCCTAAGGGCCAACCCTGCGTCCTAGAATATGCGAGCGGCGTGGCGCTCACCATGCGAGTAACCTCGGATAAAAAAAGCCATGACAAAAAATTTGAAAAACTGGACAGCGGCCACCAAATTGCGATCGTATACTGTCGAAACGATTCTCAAAATTCGGAGGTAGAGTTCCACGGAATTCCATGAAATTCCACGGAATTTCATAGAACTCTCCCAACTACCCATGCGACTCGCAATGCAGACCCGATTTTGTGCGATCGACTACTTCACCACTGAATTTCCCGGCCACCGTTTGTTACATAAAAAATGATATAAAAGGACCTATCAACAATCAATACTTCCGGTTGGTGCCGTCCAGTGGATACCCCCCGGATGCCGATTTCCAGTATTTTTTTCTCCCGCCGATTCTCCATTTTTTTCATTAAAAAAAAAAAAAAACCAAAAGAAAAAAAACCACACACGCAATCTCCACCCGCTCTCGACAAAAGGTCCGCTCGCCCCCTGCATCTCTCCCCAATATCATCTTCCTCATTCCCCGATTTTCCATGAAGGATTTTTTAACGGGTCCATCATTTGGCTTTAAAAAAAAGGCCCCAGCATAGCGCAGCTTGCCGGCAGATTGGTTATAGAGGGGGAGGCTGAACGAAAGAGATGAAGAAGAAACTGTCCGAGAGAGACGCATGCCGCGGACACGTCAGTGTGTGTGTGTGTGTGTGTACACGGCCGGTTTTTCACGTCGGCCAGTGATCGTTCGTCGCGCGCGCGCAAGAGAGGCAACCCTGAAATGCAGGAAGTTACGCATCCTGCACGAGAACGGTCCATACATAGATACATACGTTAACTGTTGGGGCAGTATCGATGAATCTCCGTGAAGACGACTTGAGCCAACATTTAATCGAGAAAATTTTTCACGACCTTGCTTGGTCATGATCGTCCAGTCTCCCTGCTCCGCCTCCTCACCCCACCGCTGCGCACATCTCATCTTTTTTTTTACTCATTTTCTCTAATTCAATGTTTTTCGCCTGCGCAATGCGCAAAGATAATCTCGGACTGCGATGAGCTTCCGGGTTTCATTGCCGTCGAAGCAAAACGTCGACGAGGGTGGCCCAACGAGCTGGCTCTTTATCATGCCACCGGAACATCCATTTTTACTTATGAAGGAAAAATTGCATTTGTTGGATTATCAACGTCAATGCTTACCTGGAAAAATTTGGCTGTGCTTCCTGAATTTTCATCTCCAGCTCATCTTGACGAGTGAAAATTCGAAAAGCTGTTTCAAATTGTGTTGGACCGAAGCAATTTTTTACCGTGTAGCGATTTTTCCTCGGTTGAGCTACGACGCTAAAATAATCGAAGGTATAATCTGCAAACTTTAAGTTGCTCAAGTTTTGCGCTGTGTTTGTAAACAACTTATCTCAGGGTTATAAATTCAGCTAATGGTCTCATCGATCGAGCAATCGTAGGCCTCGAAATCATAAATAGTTCACGAAATTATTGACATCAGAAGGTACCTTGGAGGAATCACGACACCTGCAAAATAGGGATGGCTTGGAAGACATTTCCCAGGTGGGAATTGACCATGCGATGAAGCTCGATCAAAGCTAGGACGAGGTTTGACTAAGCTTCGCCAAAGCTGTGTTTTGAAGCCTCGGTAAATCTGTGCAGAACATGCGAATGTAACACCAATCCGAGCTTAGAGAATAAGCCTCGCCCTAGCTTGGTTTCGTAGGTTAATACAAGTTTCGAACGTTATCTTTATTCAAGCTTCGGACGTTAGCTTGGTAAAAGCCTCGAAATTCATTTTCGTCCAAATTCCAAAGTTTCTCGTGGTGGAAGTATCGAAGTTAATCTTGGTCCAAGCTACAAAATTTATCTTGGTTCAAACTTCGAAGATAGGAACATTGAGGTTGGACCAAGCTTAGTTGAACATTCGTTTCCGAGCTTGGGCTTAGGTGGTGCAGCAATCCTGGATTTATATATGAATCTAAAATTAAGCAAAGTTTCACTGAAGCCGGTCAATCGAAACTAGGAACAATATGCTCCAATCCAGCTTATCCGAGATTCATGCTTGTTGAAGCTAAGATTCAAAGCTAACAAAGCTGAGCTCGGACCAAGCTTAGCACAACATGGTTTCTGAACCTTGGCTTTGGATGATTCTAGTAAACTTGGATGTAGGTATGGATCCAATATTGGACGTAGATTGGATTCTGCCTGTGGACCAACGCTAGGGACACTAAGATTGAGCCAAGCTTGGCACAAGCTGGGCCAACGAAGCTTGGATATCTTTGATATAACTAAGGTTGGTTTGATCTAGGCTTATACATGGGATGAAGCTAAGTCCAAACTATCAAGTCCAAGCTTCGGCAGCGACGGTCGGACCAAGATTGATCTCATCGTTCAAGCTTCGAATTCCCCACCTGGGTTGTGGTTGATATGAGCGACATTGGATAATTTGTTGAATTTTGGTTCCCCCGAGGATCGCGTCGACTCAATCCCATATTTACTCTGTTAAAGAGACGGAAAAAACTACTTAGATGCATCAACAATTACCTGAAATTATACACCAATAATTGGTTCATTGCATTCTGGACTTGCAAACCGCAGGTTTTAACTTCCCGCTCTAGGGAAGTTATTGTAATGACCCCGAACATGAAAAGTGCCAGATCGATGAAATTTTCACGTTTTTCGACGTTTTGCATCATCCTGAAGTGATTTCAGAGAAGTGTCTGTATATGTGTGTGTGTTTTTTTTCCTCTGTCCCTCTCATTTGTACGCCCCAGGTAGCGGCCGTTAAGCATTCCTTCAGGGGGCGTACCGTACACCCACCCATGCGCCTGGGGCCGACTTTTCGCCATCGTATTTCTAAACACAGGGTAAACCTCCAGAAACCCCTGTGCTACGATGGCCGGCGCCTATGATGGAACTCACCCTCCCCCCCCCCTTGCGTCGGGTTAGGTTCCCGCTCGGCCGGGCGGTCTCATTTTATGGGTACCGCCGATAGCACACACGGAAGTTCCTGCATCGGTCGGAATCCATGAGAAAGTATTTTGAAAAACTATTCTCCGGCGGCCGGGCGCGAACCTAGGACCTTCGGAGTATTAGGCAGATACTCTGCCACTACGCCAAAGCCCCGACACTTATATATGTGTGTGTGTGTGCGTTCGTCCGTAGGTGGCAAAATTTTTCGTTTACGTTTTCTCGTAAACGGATCGTGCGATTCGATTTATTTCTTTTTCAATCGTTGCGTCTCCGTGTAACTTAGAGCTGATTAGATTTTTGATCGAATCCATCGAGTAGTTCCCCTGTTCTTGAGAAATTCATGTTGAGCAAAAATCGAAAATAGTGATGCTGAACGTTCATTCACACAAAGATGCTGTAATCCAGGTACTCAATATCACAGTTGAAAGATATAAGCATATTTTATAACTGATTAAATTTTAAGTAAAAGTGGTCCAATACTTATATTGTTATTAACAATGTCAATTGTTTATAATGTTCTACTGCATAAACTATTAGAGTTAGCGCAAAATTCATATAGGAAAAGTTGTTTGCCATATAAAAATACGTATTTTATGTAGAATGCCTTTTTTCGATAATTTGCATAATTAAGGAGGTATAGCAGGTTCCACAAGTATGTACGAAATAAGTGAACGAATGGACCCAGCGCAGTCATGACGGTCCCAATCGAAGCATTTTCATGCACAATTGAGTGGATCACATTTTAGATGGCATTTGTGCAGCAATTGCAATTGTTTATACTGTACCACTGGGTAAAATATTAAAGTTTTTGTTTTGCAGCCGCATCCTTATTGGCGTCTTACGCTTACTCAAGTAACACGCATAAGTCTCATCCTCATGCTCACCATGCGTCTACTCAAGTATTCATAATTATCTGCTTCATAAATGAGTCAGTTTGGAATTGTCAAATCGGCATGTTTTCGTTATGATAACAACAGGGCTCACACTGATTAACCGTAGTATATTGGAGAAGAATAAATTTAGTAGGTTGTTCTGAAAAACCATATCAGGAAGTTTTGTATGTGCCCCGAGTGGGGCACACACATGCACACACCACTACTTTTTTCAAAATCTCAGCAACACCATTTCTTGTTGAGCAAAAAAATTCAATCGTCAGAAATATATCGAACTACTCTGCCAACATCCAGAGAAGCTGCGTCTTACCATTAAAACAAGAAAATTGAGGGGAGAAAGGACTATTTTGATGGGCATAAAAAAAAAGGTTTATAAAGGGTTAGGCGGCAGGTAAAAGCGTCAGACACTTGGCTAGAGGATTAGACCCTCGTCCATCCAACCGCAAGAGATCGGATCTTTGCGGAAGTCAAGGAGGCATCTGATGAGAAATTCATGTGGCAGTAATAGTAGGTACAAATGTATCCACTTTTCCCGGTCAATCAACACGTTTATTAACAATTTTCAGGTTTATCCTGAATTTGTTCATTCAGGTAGTATGTGTTGATGTTTCAGGCTATTTTTTGTGGGCTGTTTAAATTTTAGTGGAGAATTTTACATTGGGATAGGATTGTGAGAAAAGTTTAGGCATCGTGCGTTATGATCGCACGAGGCTAAAAACATTCTTACCGCAAGTGTCTAACCCTTTTTTTTGTTACAATGCGTGGACCACCGAATTTTTGTAATTTTTTTTTCTGTTGAAGTCGCGGGGTATTCGATGGATCATTCTCCCCCCCCCCCCCCCAATTCCAGACGATAGCAGTGTGGTATCGACCACTTCCATTACAAAGTAAGATTTTCCTCCCGCTGCACGGGAGGCGAGTCTCTCATCAGTTTACGCGCGAATGGGAACCGTCGCCGAAATGAATGCCCCCAGCCGCGTACTTACCAAGCGCCTACGGTCCTCTCGTCGGCATTTTAAGGAACTTTCACGGCGGCCAATGGGACGCCTGGCTTTCCGTCGATTCTGACTGTTCAAGGATATTCCCGCAAAATTACCGATCCAATACTTTTCCAGTTGTACCACGTGATGTCAGATACCAAGTTCGTATTGACTGGAATTCGAGGAAGCAAAATAATCCGTCTAGTGGTAATAATTCATCGAAGAATTGATGGCTCCCCCGTGCATAATATTATGACTAAACTAGCTGACCCGGTAAACGTTGTTTTGCTATGTAAATATTTTTAAAAGAACTTCTAGTGTAGAGAAAAAATAATTAACTTAGTGCAAGCGTGAAGGCCCGTTGCTATGCCCCGTTGCTATGACCTGTTGCTATGGCCCGTTGTTATGGCCTGTTGCTATGGCTCGTTGCTATGACCCGTTGCTATGGCCTGTTGCTATGGCTCGTTGTTATGGCCCGTTGCTATGGCCTTCAGATAGTCCCATAAGAATTTTAATTTCAACAAATAATTTTGGGGTGGACACCCTTATCACGTAGGGGTTTGAAAAATAGATAGTAGACGATTCTCAGACTTACTGAATATGCATACAAAATTCCGTAGGAATCGGTCAAGCCAAGAGTATGGAAACGGACATTGTGACACGAGAATTTCATATATTAGATATTGCTGGATCATGATGTGTCAGATTTCTTGCCGCCAATATTAGCTGGATCCAACAAAATCGAATCTATATGAGGCTTCCAGGACTTGACCCAGAAATTTCAAACGCAAATTTTTAACATCGCACGTTAACACAGTCTAGGATTGAACTTTACGCTCTGACGTTATGTAAACACGATAGCATTTATAATGTACAAATGCTCGACATCCAGTATCTTCAAGCATTAACACATTGCCCGCGCATGTATCTTCCCCCTGGACTCATAATAAACCAACAAAGATTTACTACCCAGTTACATAGAACTTCGCGTTTTAAGTCCCTCTTACCTGCATTTACCTATTTTAGATCTGATCAACATTGTTGTGGTGCTATTAATAGGTCTGTCGCCAGCTCCTTCGCCCCCTCACCTTGTCCAGGATTTAACTATCGATTTTATTGCTTGCAATTAGGATTGCACAATTGATACTTGTTTGCGACACTCCCACATTGTCCCAAGCAATTTCCAGATGGTTCTCCCGTAGGTTGAATAGGAATAGATAGTGAGGGAGGGATGCTGGGGAATGGTGTTGATATGATTATGGAGGCTCGGTCGACAATTCGTCAATTCCCTAGTTGATGAAAAATGAGGGTCGTTCAGAACATTTTAGAGCAATCTGATTTGACGAAATGGGGGGATTTGCAAATGCTTCAAATTATTGGCATTCTGTTTTTTTTTTAGATTTTGAAATTTTGGATGGTTTAACAATTGGAAATTTTAGAAATTTTGAAAATTTTTGAAATTCGAGAAATTTTGGAAATTTTGGAAATTTTGGAAATTTTGAAAATTTTTGAAATTTCTGAATTTTTGGAAATTTTGGCAATTTGACAAATTTTGGAAATTTTGTAATTTTTTTAGATTTTGCAAATCTTGGAAATTCTGGAAATTTTCCAAACTGTCAAACTTTTGAAAATTTCGGTAAATTTGGAAATTTTGAAGATTACCAAAATTTCGAAAATTTCGAAAATTTTAGAAATCTTCGTAATTCAAAAAATTTTGGAAATATTTACAATTTTCGTATTCTTTTAAATTGTAAAAAATCCGCAAATCTTTGAATATTTCGAATATAAAAAAGGTTTCAACTTCCCTGCAAATAGATTTTATTGAAATTGTTTCGCAAATATTTAAAAGGTTCTAAATTCCGAAGAAGTTCAAATTTTCGATGAAATTTTCCTGAAAGATTTATTGAAACTTGCAAATTTAACCAACCTGCAGAGTTAACAATTGACTTAAAGAAAAAAACTGTAATTGTTGAAAGTTGGAAGCAGTTCAGAATATTGGAACCTTTTGGAGCTTGCAGTGCTCAAGGCGCAAGTAGAATAAACGCATGTGTTATATAACAGACCGTTATCTATGTTTTATAACCGAGTAATTCATCAAAAAATTTGAGAGTTCTCCAAAAGTCTGCGACTGTAGAAAAAACAAATTTATGGAGGTATTGCAAGATCTCCATTTTTCTTCGATTATGAAATTTTCGGAATTGAATAAACTATCTGATCATTTTTAAATGTGAAATCCACAAGATTTATTTTTTCAGTATCTTTGAGCATGTGCGAATTAGAATTTTTCAAATTTTTCTATTCCATCTTTATCAATTCATGATATCACAGAATGACCTCAATGTTGTATATGTAGCCAGGAAGCTAGCGCAAGAACGACAAGGGCGAGAGATGCCAAGTGAACGAGGCAGCTCGTTACAAATGAAGGAGTGTCTCGTCTTTTGAATTTCATCGAAGACCTTTGCTCTGAACACGAGTGGAAGATCGCCAACATACCTTGGACCATAAAATTTTACTACTCTTGTTGGTTGGTGTCCCCCCCCCCCCCCCCACCCCATTTTCGACAGTAGGGGGTTACCATTCAAAGGGTGTCGTTGAAGAGGAAAGTTTGCCATCAATGGTCATACCTGCATGTACCTCCATCCTATAGATCACCGCAGGTCAATATTATGTCACGAATTCTCGTAAAATATTTCATATCGTACAATATTTGAATTAAACATGATGCGCTGGTGTTATCCGGTTTCTGGGTATATATTAATAAATAAATAGGTGACTAAGTGTTTAGTTACGGCTAAATATACTGACATGTTTTTAGA
Source organism: Asobara japonica (assembly GCA_026005395.1). Classification (NCBI taxonomy): domain Eukaryota; kingdom Metazoa; phylum Arthropoda; class Insecta; order Hymenoptera; family Braconidae; genus Asobara; species Asobara japonica. Next base: position 800,212 of record BQMI01000554.1, on the reverse strand, counting down.
GTGCTTTTTCCTGTATATCTCCTCTGTTCTTAATGAGTGCTAATTATACAGAACATGTAAATTAATTATGATCCATTTTTGAAAAATAGTTGGCATAAAAAATGACTTATGTACCTAGGAGTAGGGTCATGAAAAATTGTATGATACTTTATCAACTTCGTGAACACAAGTTTATGTCTATCCTTCTCGTTTGTACTCCCCATGGTAACTGCATTCGAGCATTCCTTCAGAAGGGAGTATTGGACATCCGCCCATGCGGCTGGCGCCGACTTTTTCCAGTTTGGCCATCGCATTTCTAAGCACTGGGTAAACCTCCGGAAACCACTGCGCTACGATGGCCAGTGCCTATGACAGAAGTAACTGCCTCCCCCCCCCCCCTTGGCGGGTTAGGTTCCCTCTGGGCCTTGCAGTCTCATTTTATGGGTGAAATGTTATGCGTGTGTGTGTGTTAAAAATATTGTAATAAGCTTAAATACTAATGGTAATAATAACAATAATAGTAATATTAAAATACTCTCAAAAATATTGCTGATGTGATTTAAAGACTGATACGAATATGCCTGATGATTTTTTTTTGTTCCTTAAATTTGAAAAATACCTTGTGCGGCGCAACGCTAATCATGCGACCAACGACTTCGGTCGAAGAGCTATGCTGAAGGACTCATTAGTTGAGTACTCTTCCTTCTATATATTCATTGATCGTTCATATCTTGATTATTATGAAAAAAAAACATTTTGGAAAGTTCGAGGAAATTGAACGAGTTAACCACTCAAAGCTTCAGCGAATAAAAACCAATTGGTCTAGCTTCACGGAGAATAGTAGTGTTAATTGACTTTGAAAAAAAAACCATCTCAAATTTGAAAAAAAAACCGGATCATATTGGCTTACCAGGGACCATGTATTTACCGTCGATAAGAACGAAAATTGATGTCTTTTGAATGAACCAGTAGATATTGAGGTGGTACGTGAGCGACTTACCGTGCCCTGCGTTACCAAACGACAACTATATAGCTCATTACCATCATATTCAATCGTTATAATGAAGAGATCCGTATTATCGACTGTCAACAAATTTATTCGCTCGATTAGTAGAAGGCCGTCTGACATATCTGTTACCACATGCTCTGCCTCAGGACAGGCCATTCCTCTTGGTGTTTGGCATGCACACAGGCTCAACAATCAGTTGTTCCGCCGGCACTTTGCTGATACCAGCTGCATCCCCTGGATATTGACCCGCATTGTCCGCTGCCAATTGAAGAAGTCAGTATTTAAAAATTGGAACAGTTACTTTGTTAAGGATGTCCGACCGCTATTTCTCACTTTTGTCAATTTTTTGCTAATTTATCCCAAATTTTTGGTTTGATAGGCGGGAAAAAATGTACAATTTTTCTGTAGCTTTATTCTCTATCGACTCCTAAAATTTCATTGTCGTAGACCCATTTTTCAGCGTTTTGCCTAAAGTTTTATGAATTTTCATACAAGCGTAGAGAAAAGACTCAAAAATATGTTTACGGTAATGAAATTTCGAGAGTCCACGAATAATAATGTTATGCACAAACTGTACATTTTTTCCCGTCAATGAAACCAAAAATTTGAGGTGAATCGTCAAAAAATTGAAAAAAAATTACGAATAGCGGTCGAACATTCTTTAGGGGTCACCCCGGTGAAACTTCGAAGTCCTCGTTCGGCCTGCGGACCCACCAATAGGGTTTTGATATATAAAGGCATATCCAAAAAAGTAAGGAAAATTCCGGACCCAACCCATTCTGCCCTTTATATCCATCAGAAACATTGTTTTTCGACTTTTGGGCTTCAAAGTGCTCCTCGGTCCACAATTTTCGTCCAATTCTATTTTTTTTTCGTCCAAATGTTCGTCATACTCCAAAGAACAAAGTTAAGTATCCATTCTGTTCTATTCGTTTTACATCGTGCCTAAATTATTTTTTAGCCTGCACGTTTTTTTTATTTTTTCGGAGAACATGAAAATTTGTCGTTTTCACTAATTGATTATTGTAATCATACGTAATATGTCTTTTATGACGAGAAAAATGATCGCAGAATTCGCATTCAGTACAAAAAAATTATAGTGCTTTCATCTGTCTATGAGAGAAACGCGAGAAAGTGCAGACATATGTTGCAGCAATCTGCTCAGGCAAAAATACAGAAATAACTCATAAAGTTCTTTTAAATCTTGAACAAAGAATCTTTTTTTTTTTGCATAAAAGACATATTACGTAGAATTACAATAATCAATTAGTGAAAACGACAAATTTTGCGATTTCCCGAAAAAATGAAAACAACACGCACATCAAAAAATCATTTTCTCATGATGTAAAGCGAATAGAACAAAACGGATACTTAACTTTGTTGTTTGGAGTATGACGTACATTTTGAAAAAAAAATAAATTGAAATCGGACGAAAATTGCGGACCGAGGAGCACTTTGAAGCTCAAAATACGAAAAACAATGTTTCTTATGAGTAGTATACTAGCTGACCCAGCCACGCGTTGCTCATGCCGTTTTTTTTCTCCAATAATTTTTGTAGAATTTAAACCACGAACTCATGCTTTCATAAACTCATTCAGTGTCCATGTGTAATGTCCTGAGGATATTGTACTATTTTATATATAGAATGTAAATATTGATATTAAGGGATTGATGTAAATTGTTGTCGAATTCCGTTCTTAATGTAGTCATGACTGCAGTAGGATGACTAATAGCTAAACCAATGAATAGTTATTATTATATTAATAAGTAGTATTCGAAACGAAGTTCATTAAATAAAAACATATATCATCACAAAAATCTATGTGATTAAACCGAGCATCATCGTGCATAATAATCTAGAGATCTTTAACCTTGATCTCTGTGATGTTTTTTTATTGCTTTTTTACATTTTACCATACAGTATAGACCATGTTACTATGTTGCATGGTAATTTTCCCCATACATCTATGGTAAGGGTTACCAAACAACTATGGTAACTCTTACTATGTAACCTAGTACACGTTACTATCGAACATGGTGATTTTTTCCTATATTTAAAGGCTTCATTCCCATCGAGAGTCTTACTATGTCCTATAGTATCCGTTGCTAGAGCCCATAGGAACTATTACCATAGCATAGTAATGGTTCCCAAACTCGTAATTCTTACTAGTCGTAAATATTCACATGGAATTCTCTCCGATCACTCTTTTCTCCGTGAAGTTTGATCGAAATCGGTTGGGTAGTTTCAGAGTTTATCGCGAACAAACATTGTGATACCAAAATTTTATATATATAAGATGGGGCAAAATGGGTTGGGTGCGGAATTTTCCTTACTTTTTTGGATATGCCTTTATATATCAAAACCCGATTGGTAGGTCCGAACCCCCGGACGAGAACTTCGAAATTTCACCGGGGTCACCCCTTAATGGATCAATCCATTTGGAGGACACTTTAAGTTGTCATGCAGCTTGCCAGATTGCGCAACTGCAACTATTTCGCGGGGATGCTAACAAAAATATTAGCGTATTCTGAATCAACTTAATTATTGCAATGGAAATTTGAGGCGCATTATTCAACGGTTTTTAAAAATGACCGACTGGAAACAGGTCAAAAAGCGCCGGAGTCAGAAGGCGCTGAATATTCGCATCCTGAGTTCATCCCCAGGCGCGAATATTTTTCTGCGATGCAACACTATATGTAAATTCTCAGGTGAATTAATCATGGCGCTCGAAAAGAGATTTTTTTGAAATTTTTGGATACAAAGGAATAATTGATATCTTTTTTGGATTGGACCGAAACTGGAAGTACAAGTGAAATAGTTTTCCATTACTAGGTTTTTTTTTCTCTTTTGCATTTGCTGTGTTCTTGGAATAGTGGATGGTTCTAGAAACTAAGTGGAAGGGTGAACTTCTTGTAATTTCCGATTGTATTAACTGTGTTATACGACTGGGCTTTCAAGTATACTAAAATGATGCCGGATGAATTGTGCGTCGATGTGTGTGTGTTGTTTTCCACGGCCCTTTCTCTTCTACTTCATATAGTAGCGGCCCTTCAGCATTTTCTTCGAAGGACCCTACTGGACACCCATCCGTCCGGCTAGGGCCGACTTTCACCATCGTATTTCTGAACACAGGGAAAACCCTGGAAACGCCTGCGTTACGATAGTGGGCGCCCGTGATGAAACCCACCCACCCCCTTACTGCGTCGGGTTAGGTTCTCGCCCGGCCTTGTGGTCACATTTTATGGTGATCGAGGATACTCATATTCCTGCTATCGGTCAGGATCCATGAGAAAATATTTCATCATTCTCCGGAGGCCGGGCGTGAACCTACGACATACAACATAGTAGCCGGATACTCTGTCCACTATATTAAAATCCAGATTGTGTGTATGTGTGTGTTTAGGTGTTGGGTTGATGGAAATTGTGATGTTACGTATCTCACGAAGTAGCTACACGTTGGTATTCTCACGAACATTGCTTGATATACTTTTTCAATTTTTTCTTTTATAACGCTTCAATTTAAATTGCTCTAGGTCCGCAACTCATCCAAACTTTTTTTTCTGAATTGTTGGTTGTCATCATTCGGTCTATGGTTTGCATTTACCTACTGGAAAAAAAATTTTCTCTGGACCTGGACTCGAACGCATGTCCTTCCGATCGATGTCGCGTAGTGCATAGCGACAGCTGTCTATAACAAACAATGTGGCTATCCTTTTTTTTGTGACTACCATAACAAAATACATTGGAGTATGTATAGCGACGGCATTAAAAAAGAAAAAAAAAATAAATTTAGAGATATTGGACTGATGTCTAACTATCACATGGACTCAAAAATGGTTTTTGTGCACCCTTCATTTCATTGTTCATCTAAAAGCAGTAAATCAAGAAGCTCATGAGGTGAGATAGCCATCAATAAGGCGATGAAGATAATGGAGCAGAAAGCAGATCATAGAAAATAATATGCAGATCATAGGAGTTTGCGGTAGACAAAATATATTAATTATCCCGGCTGTGTACGCAAAATGAATTGAGAGGCACAAATGAGAGGGACGGAGGAAAAAAACACACAGATGCACCCACACACACACACATATACGTACACACACATATTAGAGAACTCTGGCGGGAATTCTATTAACACGAATTAAAGATTCTGCTGTTTTTTTGCTACTTTTACAACTGCGAGCATTGTATACATCCTAAGTTGCGCTCAGTGTAGCACTCATAGTGCGACATTTACGCGTAACTTAAGGGGAGTTGTATAAACTCAGGAACTTGCAGGAGGTTGTGAAATGTTGCTGGTAATACTCAGCCGACCTACGGCACAAATTTTTGAAAAAATTGTTCAAAGCTTTCGCGAGACTTCTGGAGGGAATTCTTCTTAACTAATTGTTTCGATAATGACCGATGGCTATTGGAGAACCGTATAAAATTCCGCCGACCTCACGCGAGAATTTCACGTGTGCGATATTCTCGTACTATTTGTACAAAAATTCCGTATAAGGTACATAGTGTAAGCGATGTGGAAATATCGCCGACTCAGGCAAGAATTTTGCACGCTAGTTTTTTGCATAGCTTTGCAAATGTTTCACTTAGTGTTTTCTCTGTGGCCACAGAATTGAAAATGTAAAGTACAGTCAACTCCCCCACCAGTGCACGTCCCACAAGTTGATGGATCCCTATAATCACGAGGATCCCTATCGTCATGCCGCCACCACTCACTATCCCCTCAAGCGCCGCCTCCCCACCACTGCGCAAATGGTCCTACCTGACTTTGAATGCTACCTCACTGCGCTTACTAGCATCCGGGAGTGGGAGAAGTAGGGGAGGGTCACTTGTGGGACAGGGCGGTGGAGCGTCCGGTCCCGCGCAGTGCTCTAGTGGGACAGTCGACTGTATAACAAGGAAGAATTTTTGAGTACCAACTAACCCCAAAGTTGACATGGATTTGCCGCTGCGGTTTTTGTACACGGTACGATACAGGGATTTCTCACTGAATCCCCAATCATACCGCAGGCTTGTGATGGTGCCATGCCAACGGGTTTGCAGTCAATCTCACACACGTACTGCATCTCATCTGGTGGATCATTTCGTATTGTCAAACACTTGCCCTGGATCAAATAGCAATACGCCATGGAGAGTACAGGATTTCCGGTGTATGGTATTTCCAGAGCGTGGCCTGAAGATAGATGGGAACCAATTCCAATGTGTGAATACTTCAAGGGTGTACAGCTACATGCACCATGCTGCAATAACAAGGGATAATGGGATTTTCTGGGTTATGGAGGTAAGAAATGGTTATCAAACACAAATATTTTTTTTCCTCACACTTTTTCTTTTTCAAAGCTTGTGAATTTTTGTTTTAATTTTCATGAGAAGTAAAAATTTGAAATGCTACCTTAAGAGGTTATGTGAAAAAAAATTGATCGAAGAACAACGAAGAAGTTTATTAGCACGCCGAAGAATAACGAAGCTAAAGCAAATCGGAATAACCACAGTTTACTGAACTCAATTCATTCGTACGGAAAATAAAGGGAATTGAAAATGAAAAAATAGCGAAGTCAATATTTCATATACAATGCTATTCAAGAGCTTTATTTAATTTTTATATAAGAAAAGGAAAATATGATCCGACATTAACACAGTGATTTTACAGAAAGCAAGGTCATAGCTTTCGAAATGTAAATTCTACAGTTTTCGTTCTTTAAATTTTTACATAACACTCAGTTCATGTCATGTCATACCAAATAACCCATTCATCAAAAAAGTCAAACATTAAGCTGAATGTGACCTCAGAACACAAGGAAAATATGGGATTTCATTAAACAACAAAAGAAAATAGATGTAGATATATATATATATATATATAAATTTACTGACCAAGTTCTAGATAAACAAGGCAAACAAAAAACGTGCTCTTTTCCTTCGCCACCATCCAACCAGTTGTACGCCAATGAAGTGTTTAATAAAATTTTGGTACTTATCTCTCAGCTGCAGACTAAGCAGAAAAGTTATTGAGACACGTGTCTTTCGCATTACTCACAAATTTTTGGAATTCCACTATTGAGGAAATACACTAGAGGATGTTTACAGTGGGCCGGCTCGGAGGAAAGAAAGCGATCATTCGGCTCAACGATTCCTTCGAAGCAATCGGTCATAAATAATAGCAACATTCAGAAACGACTGTGAATAACTTTCGTCCCAAAATTTGCTTTACCCTCTATTGATAAAATCTTTCTCCCTTGATAAGAGTATTTTTACCCTACAAGCTTTGCGACGCAATTAAATTTTTTACAATTTTTCCCTGTAAGGATTATGCAACTATAGCTCGAACTATAGTCATGGAATATATATATATATGGGGTATTCCATACCAACGTGGACAACCCGTGACCCTTACCTCTTCAAATTTTTATGAGGATTTTTCCTACAATGAAAAAAAGTACTCTCAAATTTTTTCAGATATTTTTTGTTTTAATCAGAACAAGTTTGTAGCGAAAATAGGCCTAAAATTCTAAAAAAATTATATATATATATTCAAACATTAAAATTTTATACATTTGAAATTTTCTAAATACGAAAGTTTGCATGACTATCATTATTCACAATTTTTTGAAACTCCCAGAGGTCTGCCCTTACTCCTCAACCTCCTTCCCATTCTCCGCGTCAGTAAATGGTGACCAAATATTAATAAAAACGACGTAATTAAACAGCGACGATAAGATTGACTAGCCCAGCTCAAATTGATCTTTAAAACTGTACACAAGAACAGGAAAAAAACTAAACGAAACAGTAAAAAAGTAACCCAGCGACGAGGGCAAAGGAGCTATTCGCTAGTAATAAAAAAAAACCATAAAAAAAAGTGTCCAGGTGGAGCAATGCCGATACCACCAATAACCACAGTGTTCTTCTCAGCCTATAAAGATGAATTCATTGAAGTAGAATATTGTTGGACGACGGGTGTAAAACAACAACGCGGGGGTCACGCGGGTTTTCCAGTTGGGCCACAGCTGAAAGATAGTTACACGACCCAAAGGTATAAAATGAGATAGATTGTTAAGGGATGGTATGTATTGGTGGAAGCTCCTTGTACGTGTTTCGCGCCAGCTTTTATGCTCGAGAGTCGTAAAATTTAGCAACGTCAGCCCCCATTGCCCAGTGTACCAAACCCCATAATGTCGTGGATTTCAACGTCAGTGGATTTACGACTAAAGGCGTCTATCCAAACACGTTTAATTCCGTGGCACGAGGAACTTTGGGTAATTAAACAATGAGGAAATAAGGGCTTCGAGTGATGGGATTTAACACAAAATGATACGTCTGTAGATTATCCTTTTCGGAAGGAGGGGGGCAGGGTATAGAATTTAAAACTGGTGGATTGTAATTATTTCATGCTGATATTGTTTTTTTATGGGGCTTTTGAGCTTGGCCATTCATGGGATTTTATTGCTCAAGTGTTGGTGGTTTATCTGATTGAACAGTGAGACTGATTTATTCATTTATATACTTAGTGAATTGAGGATTCTGCGGTGGGTTTATGGCTTTTCAGATATTTACTTCGTCGTTCGTGGTAGTCTGAATACTTGGAGCGATTAACAGGGTTGCAATTTTTTGAATGCCACGTGCAGTCACATAAAGATGGTGATAAGAGACATTTGGATGGGATTCGTTACACACTCACGTACCCCACCCCCCATCACCCACCCACCCATTCCCCACTCTCCTCCTCCCCCCCCCTCATCCACTCCCTCCTCTATCCCCCACCCCACCCTCCCCCATCACCCACTCGCTCCCTCATCACCTACTCACCCCCCCCCCCTCGCCCACCCACCCACTCCCTCCCTCATCACCCACTCACCCCCCCCCCCCCCCCTCGCTCACCCACCCACTTCCCTCCCCCCTTTTGGCCCACATACACACACACACAACCTCTAGTTCCATATGTATATTATAAGATACAATAGATGTCTTATTCTATTCGCTAATCCCAATCAGGAGTCCATGGGGAGATGTTGGAGATATTGGTGTGTATCAGACTTTAACTCCCAGTGGAACTTTCTTTTCTTTCTTTCTTAATTAACTATAATTTCTTAACATGAGCGCAATGCATTTGAATCCCCTATCTTCAATACAGACTATGAAATTACAATAAAAAAAATTCGAAATCTTCCATATAAATGCACACATTGGAGTTACTGATAAACTGATAAGGTCAACGGTGCGAGTCAACTGGGCTTCATTAGCGATTAGTTGATGAGGTATTGTAGTGTTTAAAGGTCCATTGGCTCAATTAGGAATCGCTTAGCAAGTGCCAGTACTGGTGTAGCACTTGGTTGATCAGGTAATCGGCGTGCACTCGCATGGATATCCAAATGGCTGTAGCTCAAAGGCCTGTCAGACTCTAAACCGTGCTAAACGTACAGAGTTCAAGCGTTAACATTTGCCCAGTACATGGCAATTTCACTTGGTATAAAATAGAAATGCCTGCAGTCGGTGAAATAACATATAGTCGATGTGCCATTTGACGTAAAGCAAACGTTTTTTGGGGGAGGGGGGGGGGGGAAATGACAACAAAAGTAGCTTTTGACCTGACTGTATTTACCTTGTCCAAGCCAGAAGCCACGATGAGAAAAGCAGCGGGACCCTGATGGCCCCGCTCAAGTTTCGTACTGAGCACATTTGCTGCCTGTCTGACGTCGTCGCCTTCGGCACGACCCTCGTGAAACCTAAAATCCTCACGACGTATCCTCGATATTTCAAATGGATCGCCCATCGTCTCACCGGATGCTTGGAGTTTCTCAGCATTACTCGACTGTCTAGCTACCGCATTGTCCATTACAATCTGCCAGAAATAACGATCATAAATTTTCTGCAAACTCCTGCAGGTGTACAGTGAGAAGGCCCTCAAATTGGGGATATCAGTCTTCACTAACGATTTTTCGGGAAACCAGCCTAGTGCGCGGGGAGATAAACGGGATATGGATGGGAGACTCGATAGGCCGACCATATAATCTCCCAATGTGTAGGAGCAGATATGTGCGTATGTATTTTGCCATCTCATTAATTAATTTTCATACGTATGAAATGAAAAAGAGTGAGAAATGGTTAACGCAAAATTCCGATTCCACACATACAAACACACACACACACACAGACATTTGTTCGGAATTCGACGGGAAGCATTTTCGTATACTTAAAAAGTATACCATACCTAGTTACGAATGGAAATAAACAAAATCGGTTTAATGGTCATTACAATAACGATAAATCGGGAAATTAAAAAATCGACAGAAAATCATTTCAAAGTACCGATAAGTCAAGAGTTCCCATTTTCCTCGTAAACAGATATAAAGTGGCCTATCGCGATATTCTATTCCAGAATATGAAGCGGGATCCCATTTCACCCCAATAACTGTACCTTAAGATAGAATTTATAAATAAAGATGTCAACCGAGAGATCTGATTCAATTAAGTGTATTCTCCTGACAAATAAACATTATTTTGAGCGTAAACTATCTCCCGAAAATGCTGTCAAAATGATTGGGGCCATTCCCAAAAATGTGGGTCATTCCATGGGGGTGTGACACGTGGCCTGGTAAATTCGAGTTAACCCCTCAAGTACGGGATCTCTACCACATATAGACCCCAGAGCTTGTCCTATCGGCCGGGGTCTATATGTCATATAGATCCTTCCCGTGATTCATAGAAATTAATTTTCTCCCTTAATATGATAGATATCGGAATTCTGAAAATTATTCCATGAAGTACATGAGTTTGTCAATACAATGCATCTTGATTTGTTTTTTCAAATCATTTTTTATATTTTTTCTAATACATCAACATTACGGAACTAAATTTCATGTCGGATGCATTCAAACCTCTCGTTTATCGGGAAAATTTTCATAAAAAATTCTGAAATTTTTACCAAACATACTTTGGAAGTCTATCTGTAAGGTGACGTGAATCAAATTTGGATTGAATGAATCACTGATCTATTATTTAAAAAATTCTGACAATCGCCGATATCGGTAACCAGTTAGAGTCTTCAATTAAAATAGGTCTTAACAATTCGAGAAAAATATGAGTATATAAATACCGTACTTTAAACAACTTTTTGGTGAAGGGTCACGATTATCATTAAATTTTACTTCATAATTTTCTGATGTTATGTATAGAAGTTATGGTGTATTGAAGAGCACATTCGAGTAGACGGGAGGCCGCTGGCCGATGGGGACACATCGCGCGGTATGGGCGCCGTACTTGAGGTGTTAAATCAGTTGACAAAAATTGAAGTCAAGATCAAAGCAATGATTGCTTCTAAGATAAATGTAATGCAGACAGAATAACTTCATTTGAATAATTCATTTCCACTCTTCCCATGAACACCTATGTACTAAGTGAAGGTAGCTTGGCTCTTATAATTTTTCTCTTATTCCAATAAAGAATCCCATTGCAGACAAGACCTCAAACTTTTACATCAAACTAATTTGATCAATTCATAAAAAGAATTTTTCAAAGGCGAAATTGGCCCGCGATGAAGTATTTGATACCAGAATACTTGAACCTCAAAACTAATTACACAGAAAAGTCCAGAGGGCTAGAGGAATGGAGGGAGGTGTTTGATAAATTACCAGACTTTCTGACGAATGGCAAAGTTACGAGGCGAGACACGAAATGGAATGAGGTGTAAGACCGATCTTATATATACCAACTGTAATGAATTCTGCGTGTCTGCGGAAGCCGCCGAGTATTATGGTAAATATTGAAAAAACTCGGCTAAAACTTACGAGACTTGATGAAGAAAACTCTACAATGCAACAAACTTTGGATTTTTATCGTAAAATGGGTGATAAACTTACGGAGTAACCGCTTCCAGTGGCAAGTCTAGCATGACCAGTTAATGTGGCGACTGTGAAGATGTGTGGATTGACGGAGCACAACGCCATCTCTTTGATGTGGAATAGGGCATCAGCCATTGCCATTCTGCCCTCAGCATCGCTGTTCACAACCCGCACTCTTCTGCCAGATTTTGCGGTTATCACTTCATCAGCCACATAACTATTTTCCCCAACGCTGTTTCGTACAACACACAATGCCGCAACAACCTTGACTGTCGGTGGTTGAAGGAGGTTCACAACCTACATCACATATTTATTATCATTCTGCTGCTTTGATAAGAAAAATGTCATAGTGAAAAATACGGGATATTACAAGGAGCAGGGGAAGACCCGCATGGTGAAATATATGTTCTGAAGAAAATATATATGTTTTATAGGTTCAGGTTATTCGCGTTTACGTTTTACACGCGCTATATATAGAGCCATCCCGCGGCTAATGTAAAAAAAAATTATGCCCGGTTAAAAAAAAAACATGTGCGTAGAGAGCTACTGGACAGAAGTAAAACTTCTGAGATGTTATGATATCCTGTAAATCTTTTTTTCTACTGCTGATGATAAGATAGCATCAGTGGGTCTAATATCAGTGTAAATCGGAGGTTATGATTCGAAACAATCCAATTATATCAATATACAAAAGATTTTTTCTTCCGTTTCCATCTCACGATTTTCTACAAATGAAATTATCGGTTTGTGATAACTGAAATAAGAACCCAAAATTTTGATTAACACACACGCCAAATTATTCCGGACTTAATTTGGGATATGGGAAATAATGCTCGGCACATATATAACGTATACATTAACACACCAGACTGAAAAGCAGCTGGCTTTTTACCGTGGATAGAAAATGCGCATAACGCCATCTTACGCCCTGCGTTAAATTATGACGAACGCGTCATTATCGACGTTACCATGCAACAACGTGTAAATGGGTCTAGATGCACGTGAATGCATTTATTCTTCTCTCTCTCGTGCTCCCCTCTCCGTACCTCGCACACCGTCTCTACATCCTAGCGAGTAAAGTACGTAGGCACTCCATATATGGCGCTTCCCCCTCCTCAATGGTGTCGATTTTTGTAACATAGGAACTCGCGTGTATTCGATTCACACCCAAACGCGCCTATAGAAGTTTCACTGCAAAAATGAAATGCTCATCCTCAAAAATGAAACATTTGACGACCCTATATTTCATTATAATTTTGGGAAGTGTTCCAATGCACAAAGTGCTGAAAACCCTTGTCACGTTGTTCAAACGAGTTCTATACCGGTCGCGTGGCGCTACCCGGCAGACCCCGCACTACCGCTGTCGGTGTATATCACTGATCTCCATATAACTGGATAATCGATTCTTATGCCCCTATCGCCAAAAGTATAATCATTATTGCCCACCACCGCCACCTCTTAAATACCAGGTACGCAAAATGATAGCAGGGCGCAGGCGCGTAAATGGCGGCGCACGGACAGTAGATGGCGTAATGGGTAAATTACCGACTAACTCTTCTCATGGCATAACTATGCACTCCGCGAGACAGGTATTTTCGTGCGGAGGAAAATATGCGAAACTTTTTGTTAATGTTCTCGGTAAGTTTACCCCCCCCCCCCCCCCCACTACATATGTACATTTCCCCACGAAAATTGCGATTCCCCTGTATTTAGGAAGTGGCACTGCTTGTTCCTCATACAAACTCGGTTATATAGAGAGGAGTATACCCTCACTATTCAACCGAATAAGCAGTTCTCGTTTGATGACGTCATGAGGGCCTTCGGAGCGTTCTCCATGCTTTCAAAAATTCATAATTAATTACTGGGCCAACCGAAGAATTTTTTAGAAGACAAACGCATTCTGGAGGCCACGGCGTACCTACTACATGTATGGCGTACCAAATACGCGAAACTACGCATGTATCTATGAACTTCGGTTGACGTCACTGCAATTTCCCCAGCAGTAGACGGCGTCTTTGCCTTCAAATTTTTCCAACGAGAATGTGATCTAAACCGAATCATATTTGCCACCTAGAAATTGATCCTTGTTCTGGTCAGTAACACTTCTTGTTTAGAACAAAGGGTTTCTCATTTCCCTGCAACCATGACGTCAATGGAAGTTCCCACCTCCACCCATTGGTTCGGGCCTATGGTCCCACATTTATACATATATGGCTCAAATTAAATCTCAAGTTAGTTCTAACATCTACTCTCTGACTAGTATCACCTAGTACACTTCTGTACCTATCTCACGTTTAACTATTAGCTTTGAGTGCAATACACTAAAACTTAGTATCAAGCATTGACTCATCTCTTCAAATCAAACTGTTAAATATTTGTAATAAACGGAAATCATCGTGAATCCGTGAGTGATTTACTCATAGACCCAAGTCTCCCAGTATTCACCTGTCACATCTTCGGTCCTTCCACTCATTATAAATATACACGCTTTCCGTAATTAACTGCACAAAGAACCTAATCGGCATGTAGTAGTTTCGTGTGAACACACTGCATATCATACTAAACAACATGCGTATGTGAGGGATAGTGGCATTGGACCTGATGAATCACTCAAGATGCTATTGATGCTCGGAAGAAAACTTCACAAGTTATGGAAAAAATGTCAATAAAACATTTGATAATATAACAATCAGACCGTTTCGTAATTTCAATGAATAAAGTTGTTTGGGCCATATATCCGGTCGTGTAAAACTCCAATTTATTCCATTTAATGATAATATAACGTTTCAAACGTTCTGGGCGTTCATCTTCAGGTACTCAAAACTAAAATAAACAAATTTGTACATAAACCAACATATTCTTGTAAAAAACAAGAAAATCCCGGAAGGTTATATTTATTCATGATATATAATAAAATATAAAAATATAACCCCCCGGGATTTTCTTATTTTTTACAAAAACATGTTCGTTTACGTACAAATTTGTTTATTTTAGTTTTGAGTACCTGAAGATGAACGCCCAGAGCGTTTGAAACGTTGTATTATCATTAAATGGCAGTAAATGAAATAAATTGGAGTTTTACACGACCGGATATATGATCCAAACAACTTTATTAATTAAAAAAAATTTGATAATCTGATACGTATTAGAAAGTAACCATGAAAGAACAAACATGAATTTAATTACATCATTTATCATCTTTGTTCATACGCAAAGTATGCCGGGTTGATACTCAGTGAGTTAGAACTAGTTATTGTGAAAACTCGAAATCTGAAAGAAAATAGGATAAAAACAGGCAACGAGAACTGAAAAACTTCTGTACCACGCACCCTTAAAATATGATAGTTCAGTAAGTAGTAGAGCCTACAGTTTAGGCTGGCAACTAAAGATAATTTATAGTCTCGAAATTTTTCAACTGAGTCGAGGGAGCAAAATTATTATAACCAAACTCGCGTAATCAAAGTTATTCACTAAATATTTTCTAGGTAATTAAATTCCATAATTTTGTGTTAAAATATTCCTATTTTATGGAAAAATAACAGAAGTTAAATATGAAACTGGTCGACCAAAAAATATGTCAGATAAGAATTTGCTGATAAACTTTTTAATACTTTCCCTCCATGTACAGAATATGATCGAACCTGCATGAAGCCAGCGCATGCAGCCGCACCACACTTGTCCCTGGACATTCCAATCATACTGCCCTCAATCTTAACATCAGCGCCACCAGTATCATACGTAACACCTTTACCCACTAGGAGAAGGGTCTCTAAGACACAGGCGGTATTCTGCGGCTCGTAAGTGAGAAATATGATCCTACCACGATGACGTGGAATAACCGAGGCAGCGCGGTTTACCGTAGCAAAGAGAGGATACTCCTGGAGAAGTGTGTCCTCATCACTGATGACTTGTACGTTTACGTTTGAGCCATGAAACAACTCAGCTATGTACTCTTCAACTCTTGCTGGTGTCATGCGCTCAGGATCAGCACCTCCTGGTGGGCGTCAATAAATTGTCTTATTAGCTCGTGATGATAGATAAAGCACACCGTCGAGTCAATTCCCGAGGGTGCTTTCCTTTTTTTTTTCTCCAATTCCAAATTGAAAGGAGAATGAAAAAAAAGGGTCAGAGGTACGTTGGAAACTCTGTAACTCTGTCGATTCCATTCTCAATTAGGACGAGGAAGCCAGGACGGCATTTTTTTTTCATTTCCACTCATTTTTACCCCTCATACCCCATTCTTTTCATTGGACAAACGAACAAACTCTGACGCTCACTCGTTTTCTCAATTGACGGCTTTACTTTTTTATTTTTCACTCCCTGCCCCCCCCCCACCGCCCACCCACCCGTAAGTTTCTCTTTTGGTCTATTTTTCTACAGGAGCACTCGAAAAACTTTACCGCGCAAACTCCTCGAGACACCGCGCACTTGTTGTAATAAAATAACGTTTGAAGGAAAATGAAAGAAATAAATAGGTTAAAGAAAAAATGAAGTTTTAATCTACTTGAATGACTCACCGATATCCCGTGCAATGTATCTACCGCTTTCAAGTGCCGATGCTAGTTTCACGATTGCCTGCAGCTTCTGGCTGCAGATGGTACTCCAGACTCCAAGCTGATGGGCTTTGTAGCATCTAACTGGATGGCTCTCCCTCACCTCCAATGGCTGGAACAAAGCAAGAGAGGAAATAAAGTTGAAAGGATAACTCGTACATTAAAACTATTTTCCAA
Source organism: Asobara japonica (assembly GCA_026005395.1). Lineage (NCBI taxonomy): Eukaryota > Metazoa > Arthropoda > Insecta > Hymenoptera > Braconidae > Asobara > Asobara japonica. The sequence goes on along the minus strand of BQMI01000554.1, from coordinate 783,652 downwards.
GTATTTTTTTATTCTTTCCTTCCACTCTTTGGATTCGATCTCTTCGTGGAGGACTTCTCAACTTGAATCGACGGAAATTGATGAAATTGCTTACGGAGAAGTTTCGATTCCCCTCGAGGCATCATCGTGTAATGATTTTAAATTTTCGGATGGATTTTGCGGTACGGGAACCCACGCAGTTTATAGAATAAAAATATTCGGCATATAAATCTCCAATCTTCGTCGATCCATTCCCTACATTTCCATTTACACGGCCCAACAATTTAGTAGTGTTGCTTGTGGTATTTGTAAAATGATGGGTTGGCCCGCTCCATTCCGCACTTTACCTTCAGTCTACCTTGCGTTATTCGCCGAGCGGGTTGTCGGCGGAAGGGGGGGGGGGGGGGAGGGGGCAGGCCAAAGAAGCTAGGCGATGCCCGAGTATTCCGCTAATTAGGTCGCCGTTGGCGGCCACAGGATTGAGGAACGCTTGGTATTCGTTACCTTCAGGCTTGCCAGTTGAGGAGGAAGGCGCAGTTTGAGATGTGTGATATGTATATTTGGGCAAACTCTTCGTGGCCCCCCCGCGATCAATTCGGTGGGTATACGTTAGTAGCTTTAGTCCAAAGTACAAGGGTACGGTGCGCACTTTCAACTCATCAAACCGGCCGTTACATCCACTTGCACAAGCTGGGGTTTAACCCTAGGGGCCAAAAGTTGCTGTTGGAAACCAAAGTTACCTTCTACATTGCAATCCACCCCCACACTCCCCCCGCCGTATACCAGAGAAGCATAGAGCTTCAGCTTTCTCAACTCGAGACACAGGATGCTCTTTGGATAGATATGGCACTCCATGGATATATATATATATATTTATGCATATAGATGCATGTGTGCAGGAAACTGGGAGACACCCCCCACGTGCCGTTACAGCGGCGTGGCTGCGGGGGAAAAAGCTGTTTGCATGTCAGACATAAAAGGAGGATACTTGGCTGATAAAAATAGAACAAGTGAGCGGTTTTGTGTCGTCAAGTGTGCAATAGATCACAGGGATACCGGGAGAATTATCATTTAATTTGCACACCATCCGCATTAAGTGCATTATCTTCTTAAATTTAAATGAAGGAGGTAAGATGGCAACGCGGGGTGTCTGAGGTATCATATGATGGTGCAGTTTTGGTTCAGCAAGGATTATGGGGTTTCATTTAGGGGATTAAAAGGAGTTCATTGAAATTGATGTTTGGAGGTAAAATTTGGATAATCTTTTCGGTGGCGAGTTATTTATGGGAGTATTTGGAGCGGTCAGTCATGCGTGAGAAATTAATATGATACCAAGATGACGGTTGGTTCTTCTTCTAATATTGTTTTTGTACTCGCCAGATTTGGGTTTTTTGGTGACGGTCCAAAAGTACAAATTGTCTGATGATATCAAATATTGCACTGAGGGAAAAATATACTTCGGCCCAATATTACCATGTTTCAGAGAAATAGATATTTATAAAAAAATGAATTTTATTGTTTTAGTGAAACCCAAGTGACATTAATTAACTACCACTGATGTAAATCATATAACTCTACGTGATACTTATGAGACAGAGGATCTTAGGTGAATTTGTACAGTAATAATTAAGAATCCCGAATTAATTAATTTTTTATTTTAAAATTAATAAAAATAATGTCCAACCTAGGTCAGTTGTCATATAATTGTTTGGAATTAAGCGCTTCACATGATGAGATTTAATTGTAATTGTTAGAGGTTAAATGCAACGACGAAATTTCATTTTTTAGGAATGCCTATTACTCTGAAAAATGAAATTGTTGGGCCGAAGTATATTTTTCCCTCAGTGTGAAAATGGATCGAAATGAAATTTCAAAATTGTAAGAATTTCCTAAAAATTATGTGTGGAAGAGGGGGCTGTTGGTCCAGGAACGGGTGGAGAGTGTATCATTCTGTGCCACGTCTCAGTTTGAGCATGCGCGACATTATGCCTCATTTTCAGTAAATACATATGGGCGTTTCCATCCCAACTCGACCAACATTTTCAAACTGCATCTTCGATTTTTTTGAAAATTTTGTATCTGGTAGTACTGGTTAGGATTAACTTCTACAATTTTGGTCCTTTTTTTATCGCGCCATTGGCAAGATATGAATTTTTAAAAATCCCATTTTTGAACAAGCCTTCCTTTCTAAAAATATTCATAACTTTGCAAAAAATGAACGGATTTTTATGTTTTTTTTTTTTCCAAAGTCTTGTTTTTAAATGTACTTTTCGATTTAGGGGGCGAAAATGGAATTCGATCCGTATTATGGGGATATTTTCACTTTTTAAAGATAAATCATGGTTTTTGGGAATGTATGACTGCATCGAGTTTCCCTGAATTTTTATATAAACAACGTTATTATAAAAATGGTTACTTTTTGTTATCTGCAACAACTCGTACAGTGAATGATTTTGGTTTATGAAGGCTTTCTACATTCAATTCACACGGGATTTTTGCGACGTAGTTTAATTTGCAGTACCATATTGTTCATTTTTTTCAACACAGTCTTACGATACAGGTGCAAAACTTTGAAAAAACACAAATATATTAAGGTCGAGTCTAAAGTCCTGTAACTAAACTGTAAATTGTTTACTACTTGATGACTTGAAGTTCGGAGGATTATAGCTTCTGCTATTCTGTCATTTCACTGCAGACAGTACCATCCAATGCCTAATCAATTCGGAAAATTCCATCTTCTCAAAATTCATGACATAATTAACGTTCCGTCTCCAATCATGGAAATAATGAAGGTAATAATTTTACACGTAAAGTGATTGTGTCTTCCATTGTCCTAGTGAAGTTCAGTTAATGGTGTATAATGAATCAGAGTGATAGAATGAAGTTGGCCACCAATGGAACAAAGAAAATTCACATCTAATGAGGAACCCAATGGGGAGAACAATTTAGCGAAGTAGGAAGTAAGTGAGAGGGATCGAGGGTATGTAGTGGGGGTTGGTTAGAGAAAGGTATAAAATGGAAGACTGTTGAGTGGGTACTTACAACGTAGAGACCCTCCAATGCACCAAGAAGTGTGACCAACTCGACGTTCTCGAAGCGTAAGTCAGGGAGTAGAGCGATCATTGGACACCTCACACCAGCTTTGAGTGCTCTGCAAATAATGGATATAATCTTTCGTTATCAATAAGTCGTAGTAAAATAGCATCACTATATTGCTCTTGTATGTGGTACATATTAGGTCACAAGCAATTTTCGGTCGGTTTGTCAAATAAGGCATAGCGATGTTGAAGATGAAAGTTTATGCAAGATTCTTAGACTAGAATGGGAATATCGCTCACGTGCTTTGATACCACTATATAGGCAGTGTAATATACACGCAAAGCTTGCAGCATATTTTTTGATAAAATTTGGGATTTTATAAGATTGTTAGAATCCCAGAAATTTATAATTTTTTTAACCTCCCTATATAGGGAAAGGATAACGTCGACACGCACACCGGCAGAAATGAAGGCTCCGTTTTTCATAGGGGGATGCGGCAAATCGAGAAGGCCAATACCATCCAGGCCCTTTACAGGACGAATCGGAAAGGAACGATGCAGAAGATACTGGGTGAATCCGATGGACCCTGTCAAGGGCCCAAACCGGAAGTCGACCAGTATTTCCGTAACATGTACTCCCTTCCGAGGAGTCCTGTAGAGGACTCAGACATTGCCTGGCCAGAGGAGGGCAGGAATGCACTTAATGCAAACCTGGAGAAACGTTTTGGGGCAGCTGAGGTGAAGCGTAGGTTAAGGGGACCCCATAATAGCTCTCCGAGCCCAGACGGATTAACCTACAATGACCTCAAGAGGGCAGACCCAGGATGCCTGCCTCAGACTTGCGGCATTTCCAAGGCGTTGGAAGGTTTCGAATACGGTGCTCATCCACTTCCCTATATAGGAAAGTTATTGTAATGGCCCCGAAAACCAAAAGTGGAACGTTCATCATATCTCCACGTTTTAAAGTGTTCTAAACCGTTCCAGAGCATTTTTAACAAGCTATCTGTAGGTATGTGTGTATGTGTGTTTACGCGTACGTATGTACCCATAATTATCGGAAAACGATTTCTTCCAAACGAATCACCTGATTCGATGATTTTTTTTTGATCGATGCTTCTTCACGCAACTGAGACCTGATTAGATTTTTAAAAGAAATTCATGCACTAGTTTCCGGTTTTTTTTTTGTAAACATGAAGCATGAAAATCGCCACAGGTTTTAATCAATCATTATTTACGTAGAAAAGTTGTGATCGAGCTAATCAATGTCGAGAAATCACGCCGCTCAACCTCCGATTGAAGCGGAGCCTCGGTTAAAATCCGCCGCTCCACCTCAGGTTGTTATTGAGCCGCACTGGCTCGGCTTAACCTCCGCTTGCCGGCCGGGCCATTGGAGTGGGGGAATCTTTCATTCCGCGCGGTGTATATAAGAAAAATTTCTAGCCAGAACAAGTTTATGCAATGATGTTTTTGAAACATTTAGATTTTCAAAGATTGTAAAAGAATGTCTAGAAGAAGTTTTCGAGTTAAACGCGAAAATAAACAAACCCTTAAAATATTTAACCTTTGGCTGGTCGTTTCACCTCACCAAACGTTCATTTGTTTCGTATCTTTAACCGTTCTTGCTATAGAGCAATCTAAACAATTGAATTTATTAATAACAATTAACTATCGGTATTTTTGTGTATGGAGCAACTTTCATTGAATAATTTGTTTCGTATCTTTAACCGTTATCACGAGGCAGCGTTATAAACAATTCAATTTGTTAATAACTAAAACAAACGCTGGGTCGATTCTGTTTAAAATCTAATCAGGTCTAACTTAGGCGGAATCCTATCGAATGAGTATAAGGAAACCCAAATCGGATAATTTGTTTAAGAAAAATCGTTCGATAAAATTTTGCTCACATACGCACACACACACACGCACAGACAAACATCTCGCTCAGAATGGTCGGAAACGTTTCTAACGGTCATGAAACGTGGAGATCAGGTGACATTTCCGGTTTCGATTTTCGGACAATAACAGTATAACTTCCCTCAAGATCGGGAAGCTAACAATCGGGCCGCACCTCCGCTCAAATTTTTACACGGGGTGTTGATTTTTTGAAAATTTTCCCACATTTTTAACAGTTATTGATTCCATAAAATATCGTAAAAGAAAGGACACAATTCTCGTTAGGTCGCTGAGTCAATTACAATTGTATACAATTACCGGTTTCCCCTGAAAATTCCTCTCAATAATTCCCAGAAAAGTTGACTATAATATGACAAATCTGTATGATTTTCCAGAATATTGACCATGAGTTTTTAATTATGTAATTTAAGCTTTAAATTGAAATTATACTAATTAAAGTCATTAAAATTCCATCAAGATTGTCCATTATAAATGAAACAACCCGAGAGAAAACCACAAACTCATAACATTCTTCTCCACCACCTAGAAACTATTATGCTAATGTAATTCGAAACAAGAAAAAAATAGCCAATTCCATCGTGATAGCCATTTACGAATGCCCCATAGGAAATGTACTCAGAGTTACAAATATACCAAATGTACGTATAAAGTAGCATTTAAACGAGGGAAAATCTGTAGTCACTGTGGCCTTAATCCGAACGGCTCTATTGAGCACTGCGGCTTATATTACAATTTAACAGCCTTTGAAAAAAGTCGTTCTGAAGCCGCTTAAAAAATGAAAAAATCGAGACAATACGAGATTGAATTGCATTCTCGACCTTCGAGACGAGATAACAATTGGTTTTGTAATTTTGATACAAAATGAGAGAGTTGAAATTGTCGCCTCGTCTCGTATTGCGGCAACTCTAGCCGCCCCTGAGAACTAAATTATGTGTTGTAATTCTTTCATAATGACTCTATTAACTTGGTCATTTCATAACATTTTAGACATGTCAGTCAGCATATTCCGTCCATGGTTTGGACAATAGGAAAATACTCAGTATTTAACATAAATGCAAACATCACAGATTACTATTTCGCTCATTATACATCTGAAAATTCGCCAATTTGAAATGTTGCCTCAATTCGAGTTTCGATTCAATCCGATTAAAAAAAGGAAATAGAGAAGGCATTAAATAAAAAATATTAGTATTTTCGTGCGGAATTATTCAACGCCCTGAAGCATATCACTATATAATCTTCCTGCAAAAAGCGGAGTCGAATGTTGAACCGGCCACAAACGCGGTTCCCCCCGAGCAATTGCAAGCACTCACATGCCGTCGGCGATGACCCAATCCATCGTTGCTGTTAAATTATGGATGTTAGAAAAAGTAATTAAATATAATGTGCGCAGAGCAATAAAAGTACTAAAATTTCATGAAACTTTATTTCCCGATCTCTATTCATTTGCGAGGTATTTTATTATAGTGAAATGTAGGTGAACAGAAACCAGCAGATGCATTTCAACAAAAGAACTGCATATATACTACGTGATATACACACACGCACCCACCACTTTTTTAGGCCAACCCACCCACCCTTCCACACCCACTGACCCTGTAACACCCACCCACCCTCCCTATCACGCCTACACACCCACCCTCCCTATCACACCTACCCACCCACCCTCCCTATCACACCTACCCACCCACTCACCCTATCACACCCACCCACCCTCCACCCCTCCCTATCACACTCACTCACCCACCCACTTTCCCACCCTATCACATCCACCCACCCACCCTATTACACTCATCCACCCACCCATCCTTCCACCCTATTACACCCACGGACACACCGATCGACCCACCTACCCTTTCACACCCACCGGTGCGCACATACGCACGCACGCCTTTCCACACCCCCATTTTGTTAACTAACAATCGTCTAAAACTTCTCGGAATGCCCTGAAACATGGAGATATGCTGAATCATAGAAATTTTGATTTTCGCGGATAAAATAATAACTTATCCTATTGGGAAGTGAATCAAATAATTGAAATTGCATCAACATTCTCAGATGCAAATGAAAAAATATCAAATAACCACGGTAATACAATTTCGTTCCTTCGCGAAACTGTTATGGTAATGCAATTCAAAATAAGAAAAAATATTCAATTTCATCGTGATAGCCATTTGCGAATGCCCCATAGAAAATGTAGCGGTGGAGTCGCAAATACACCAAATGTACGTAAAATCTTCTCATCCCCAGCAGTGAATGGAAGTTACGCCAAAGCTTCTAGGATCGGAAAAACAATTTCTGTAATTGAATGAGAGAGCACGGCGTCCCTATCCCCTCTATGTTTCACCTCACCTTATTTGGATTCTCGCATTCACTATTAAGGAACCGCGTGCACAAAATTACCGTTAACCCAGTCAGCAAAGTACATAATCATTATTTATGATTTTCAAGGTGAAATGAAAGAGTGGAAAATTTTATGAGAAAAGTATTGTGGGGAGAGGGGGGGGGGAGGGATAAATAGAGTAGTGAGAATTTTCAAGAGTTCATTAATGCCTAAGAAGTAATTAGATGCAAGTGAATTGCATGAGCAATAAATCGTGAAATTACAGTGGGATAAAACTTTTTCAATTTTATTGTGAAAATTAATGGGCTTACTTCGATGAATTTTCGAATTTTCAACTTTTCAAATTTTCAAATTTTTAAATTTTTAAATTTTCAAATTTTCAAATTCTTAAATTTTCAAATTTTCAAATTTTCAAATTTTCAAATCTTCAAATTTTCAAATTTTCAAATTTTCAAATTTTCAAATTTTTAAATTTTCAAATTTTCAAATTTTCATATTTTTAAAATAGAGTAGCATCAAATGGTTCTTAAAAAAATTTGTTTGACCCCAGTGGATGGGTAAAAAAATATGTCCGTAAAAAAAAATTACATCATTGAAAATTTCATCCACAATGTGATTCACAATATGCGGTTAACTCATTTTGCAATGCTTCTTCTCGTGTGAATTTTTGCGGGAGAATCAAAAGCATTTTTGTGCTTAAAAAACAACCCAAATACTTTTTATGCGCGTGCGTTCCTGCGGCTGTATACGCGGTTATACCTAGCCCGAGGATACGAAACGCCGCTTGCACACACTAGCGGATGAGTGAAGAGGAAAATGGGTCGTGCGATTACTTCAAAAGACTAAAAAAGGAGGAAGGGATGAGGACGAAAAGAGAAGAGATGTGGAAAAAAAAATCGCGAGATAAAGATGCCTAGGTAAGGGGGAGATGTATGATGAGTCTACGCCGAAGTCGGAGGGAAATTTTGTATTTTATGAAGCTTCTATTTACTGCGAACAATTTAAGGAATTACGAGCATCTCTTTTATCCATTCTGTACCGGGTAACATCGTTGAGAAGTATCAAAAAATTGATTTTCGAAAATTCGTTGAATCTTGTCATCGATGGGGAAAAAAGCTATTCAAAGAATCTTCCTTCACAATTTGTAGACAATAAAGATAATGATATCAGATTGTCATATTATTAGTCCCTTAAACCAGGAGACCCATCAACACATAACACAAACAACTCGTCACACAAGAAGTTGTCTGTGATACGAGTTGTCTCCTCGAAGAGTTGTCTTTGCTATGAGTTGTCTGTGTGATGAGTTGTCTGTGTAATGAGTTCTCTGTGTAATGAGTTGTCTGTGTAATGAGTTGTCTGTGTGATGAGTTGTCTGTGTAATGAGTTGTCTATGTGATGAGTTGTGTAGTGATGAGTTGTCATGTGATGAGTTGTCATGTGATGAGTTGTCATGTGATGAGTTGTCATGTGATGAGTTGTCATGTGGTGAGTTGTCATGTGATGAGTTGTCATGTGATGAGTTGTCATGTGATGAGTTGTCATGTGATGAGTTGTCATGTGATGAGTTGTCATGTGATGAGTTGTCATGCAATGAGTTGCGTCTATGTAATGAGTTGCTAGTGTGATGAGTTGTCTGTGTAATGAGTTGTTTGTGTGATGAGTTCCCTATGTGATGAGCTGCTGGGATGAATTGTTTTTGTGATGAATATCCACGAAACCCCGCCACGAGCCATTGAATTTGTAACACAACATTTATTTTTCCCCCTATTAAAGATTACCGTTTCAGTAACTTACCAAAAGTAAAAAGTGCTCCACCAATGACGTTGATATAGACCTGAATATTCCGTTTTATGTACACGTTAGATAAAGACAGTCACCCATCAACAGGAACTACTCTGGTAAGGGAAAACTTGCACATTAATAGAAGCGATTCCCATCATAGTCACCCGCGATCGTAACATCGGGGTTGTCGGGAGGTTAACCCCGTGTTTAGAAATACGATGGCTTGAATGGGGAAAGTTAGCCCCAACCGCATGGTATACCCTTAAGAATGCCTATTCGGAATATCCGTAGGGAGCACGACATATACTCACGCAGTCATACCCACAGATACCTACATACACACATTTACAGACTCACATGAACATATTTGCAGCTGGGTGATAGGACGTATTGGAGAAGGCAAAAATTTCGAGCATTGTGCCATTTTTATTCCCAAATATTTAGAGCTTCCATCCATTCAGATAAACCAATTCTGTCTTCTGAAAAATGTCGCGAGAAGATGAGAAAAATGATCCAGTCAAATGCCACCGGAACATCAAAATTGCTCCACAATTTTCTTCCAGTTCTCTTGGGTAAGCTTGGACAAAACGTCGGCTAATATTGCCCACCTCGTGGATATACAACAAGGCTGTCGAGGAATTGTCGCCAGATTTGAGCAGTGTAGAGGATAACGTAACAGACACTATTGACTTTTGACTCCAAAAAAGATGCGGAAGCAGCGAGCGGTTCGACTAAGTTGATGTTTAATGTTTTTAAGTTCGCACAAACTAAATTGTCAACTTCCCAAAGGGAAACTTACTGTAAAGGTTGTAATGGGAAATCGAAATTCGTGTTTTCATCATATCTTCACGTTTCAAGGTATTGTCAATCGTTTAAAGTTATCCTCACAAAAATGTCGGTATGTATGTAACGCTGTATGTGTATCCGTATGTATGCGCCATCAATTTTTGTCCAACGCTTTTTCGAACACCAATAAAGCGATTTGATTAATTTTTGATGTGAAACATCTAATGCGGCGCATGGGATCGGAATAATTTGCTGTCGGGATAGGCATTTTTCTTGACAAATATATATAGATATACTGCTTATCCATCGCCCCCTCTCTGTCATCGACGCGAAGGCGATGCGCACAAGTTGTATGTACATATCAAGATAGGCTGGAGCGTTCCAAAAATTTTTGAAAAGAATTGGAAATTTTTTTAACAAATTAGAAAGTTTTTGAGCCAATTTCTAAAAAAATTGACAAAATTTGGAAAAATCTCAAAAAATTTTCAATAAATTTTGAACTAGTGGTGTGCAAATGTGTGTGTCCCGTACGGGGCACAAACAAAACTTCCCGATTTGGTTTCTGCACAGCATAAAAACGCAACCATGGTGATGAACAAAAACCCAATAGTGATATCAATAATTGAACTGGCCACTAATAATTACTGCACGCGATCGATTCAGTTTGATTTTTAAGCCCCATACAAATATTCAACTGGAATTCGTCCGCATAGTTACCCTCCCTACCTTTTGACATCCCTCCCGCAATTGTCGACATATCCATTCGGCAAGTATATTCTAATTCAACTCGCGATATGTTCTAACCCCTATTGAAAAATGTCACATTGAATGTGCTTTTTTGTATAAGGGACAAGCCTGGTGATATACATTATTCCCGTATGTTAAATTGCTCAGCCGACCATACCTCCCTAATGATGCAAATTATGGAAAACAGTCATTACATATGAAAGGTGTATTTTCATATAAGGAACAATTCTCTCTTAAGAAGTTTCCGATAACTTTAATATTTTACCCCGTGGAACGGTATAAACAATTACAATTGTTAATAACCCTGCGTATACTGCACGAATTCCATCCAAACTGTAAACCGCTCGATTTTGCACGTAAACGCTTCAAGAACTTCTCTTTCACTTGGGCCTAGTGTTTTCCGATACATGAAAGAGTATCGACACTCTGCAGGGAATCGAATCGAAGAGTTCAGTATCGATCCGCCAAAGTATCGATCCTGTATTGGTAAACAGTACTTGGGCCGGTATAACTGTGCGTGCTTTGTACAATTTCATTTTGAAAAATTTTGCGATAAAATATCCTACTTGAAAATGTCAGTGTTAATACATCCATTTACGTCATCACAAGAGATTATAAATTTTGAAGCTGGGGATACAGCCGTGTAAGTAATGTAGTTATCGGCAAGGTTTATGCGTGTTCTCAATGGGGACACACGCGCGCCACTAGTTTTTTTTTTCGTTACTGTCCTGAAATCGATATATAAAAATAATCTGTTCGTTTTTACGTGAGAATCGAGTCTTATTTTATCGAGAAGATTGAAGATATTATAGAATACAAAAATTAAATCACACTAGTGGATGAATGAAGACAATGAATGGTGCGATTACTTTGAAATACTCCAGAAAAAAAGGAGACTTGCGGCAGAAAAGGAGAGCGCCGAGAATAAATCGCAAGATAAAGTTGTCTCGGTAAAGGGGAGATGTATGATGAGTATACGCTGCAGCCTGAGGTAAAATTTCCTATTTTATGGAGCTTCTATTCACTGTAATAGTTTAAGACATTTTCTGTGTCCCCTGTACATGGAGGAAATTTCTTGAAATAAGCTACGGAAAATTTTAAGTAAAATTGCTATCTTACTAATTACAAATTCGGATCTCAGGGCTCGCCCATTTGCCATGAAAACTCAAAGAATAAATTGTCTAAATGAATGAGGCGTACACGTCAATGAGTGGTATTTCACAGTCAATAATTGATACTCCGTAAATTTCTGCGCACAAAAATTTTGTGGACTACAACCTTACTTTCTGAAATTTTTTTCAATATTTTTGTTAACTTCACGATTGTTCGGGAAGTTATTGTAATGACCCCTAAATCGATTTTGCTATGTCGATCCGTAATTAGGGTTTTAAGTATACCAAAATGCTTCCCGTCGAATTCTGAATAAATGTGTGTGTGTGTGTGTCCGTTAACGATTTCCCACGAACGGGTCGAACGATCTGGGTCATCGAGGTCTTATTCGGAGCGTCTTCATGGACCTTACATCGGATTAGTTTGTGGTTTAAATTGACCGAGCAGTTTTTTTGTTGTTAACAATTGAATTGTCTACAATGCTCCATTTGGAAAACGGTATGAGATACGGCAAAAAGTAATAAGCAGAATTTGATCTGTGAGTGGAAATGTTTATTTCATTTGTTATCACTTTTTTCCATATGTATCATAATTAAGAAGGTATGACGGGTTTAACCCTCGAGAGTTCGCACCCCTATTGGCGTCTCACTCCCACTCCAGTAACGCCCATAATTCTCATCCTCACGCTGACTATGCGGCTAGTCAAATATTTATAATTATCGGCTTGATAAATGGGATTGAAGCAGTTAATTGGCGTGTCGGAGAATCTAGGAATGGCAACAGAAATTACAATTCGGGAAGTTTTATCACACACTTTTGACCCACTAGTTAATTTTTTATGACTCACGATAGTTAAGTCTGCATCCTAATTATAAATGATAATTTATTTGCATGTGTGCATCGTCACCCGTCGCTACCATCTTTCGAATTTATCACATTTTCATCACTGAGGACATGAGAAAGAAAGAAAAAGAACTTCGGCACACGACGTCCAAGGATCCCCGTACGGGGAGCCTCCTCTCGGTAGAGTAGAGTGGATTGTCCGGGCTCTAACTCATACGGATTCATCGTCGAACGGAAGGTTCGTAGAAGTAACAGATGAAAAGTACAAATTGAAGTTTTCCCTGGCTTTCGTTCAATTACTGGATAACCAAGGAATAGAATGAACATTGGGCACTGCGTTCATTGGTTTATTCTGTGTGAATGCTGTACAGGTTGAGAAAAAGTCGGTTTCCATTGGCACCGCCGAGAAGAATCGCGGTATATCCTAAACAGATTTTGAAGGCCAGGTTCAAAAGATGGAAAATATTTTCCCGCAAGGCGCTATGAAGTACTTTTGGAAATGATATAGAATTAGTCGGAAAAACACAGTCAAAAATGTCGATTGTTATTTAAAAAAAATATAAAACAAAAGTGAAAAAAATGGTGAAAAAATTAAAAAGTCCGCCATTTTTATTTATGTCTCATGTGAAACATCTAATGCGGCGAGTGGGATCGGAAAAATTTGCGCTCGGCATAGGCAACTTCCGTTCATAAAAATATATAGATATACTCCACTGCTTAACCGTCGCCCCCTCTCTGTCATCGACGCCAAGGTCTACGTACATATCAAGATATCAAGATATTTTTTTAGGAAAATAGAAAATTTTTGAAACAATTTCTTAAAAATTTGACAAAATTTCCAAAACATTTCAAAAAATTTTGAAAAATTTCAAAAATTTTCAATAAATTTTGAGAAATATTGAAACCGTTTGGAAATTTTAGAAAAAAATTGAAAAAAATTGGAAAAATTTTGGAAACATTTTGGGAACATTTGGCTCATCTTGAAAAAATTATCAGAAATGTACAGCAATTTTACAGAGAAATTTAGAATAATTGGAAAATTTATGTAAGATTTCAGAAGAATTTTGAAAAACTTTGAAATTTTTTTTTTTAATTTAAAAAATTTTGCTGAAAGTTGAAAAAATTTGGAGTACTTTCCTAAAATTTGAGAAAAAAATTGAGATAATGTACAAAAATACTAGAAAAAGTTTGAAGAAAATTGGAAAATTTTGGAAATGTTTGGAACATTTGAAAGATTTTTCAAAAAATTCTAGAAAATTGTGTAAAATTTTGAAAAAAAAATTGCAAACATTTGAAAGAACTGAGTATTTGAAAATTTCCAATAATTCGCGAGGAATCGTCAACAATTTTGAATCAATTTAACTCAAAATTAGGGTTTTCGTGTTTCACATTTACCAGGTGTCCCATGACGCCTCCTTCTTTTTGTGAAAATGTTGCATTGTAGTACCGATCATAGCCAATGTGACACAGGATAAGAAACGTTTTGATTTTTGTTTTCAGATGATTCGTTGTTCAGGTATCGTGACCCAGGAAGAAACGGGACGTATTTTTGAAAATCAATATTTCGAAAAATCGATGATTTTTTGCAAAATCAATTAGGATTTTCATGTGTAAATATGTTTTGTCATATAAATAAATATTGCTGGAAAAATACGTCCTTTGGAGGAACCTGTCCTCAACATCTCGGAAGTGTTTGAATTTTTTTCAAATTTATTACAATTACTGAAGACGACAGAGAGACCCACATGTCGCAGATGATCCTAGAGTATTCAATATATCTCGAAACATGGAGGTCGCCCACGCTATCGATCAGCTATTGTCAGCTAAATAATGACTACCTCAATGGCAAAGTGAAACCGATAAAGAGAACACTGTAGATTCTCCCTCTAAATCTCAAATGGCTTGTACCACTTTTAGCGAGCTAAAGCTGTTTTCCGAGTTGAAAAAATCCCCATCTCAGGAAGCAGGAACTGAGGTTTTTTTTCTAGTTATCTGTAATTACCTCTGGATTCCCCTGATGGCAGCTTCGGAGAAACTCCTTACATCGTGATAGTCCATATTGAGTGGTCCAGTTGGACTGTAGATAAGCCGTCTAGCTGGCAGATTGATGGGTAAAACTGCGCCAATATCCTGAAGGCCATCGTCAATCTGTGACGCACAAAAGAGCACGGTCTTGAAGGGCTCGGGCTCATCTGCTCCCGGAGGACATCCAGATACTAGGATTATACCATCATAGTCCGGTGTACAGATACTTGGCTCAACTTTCAGATGACACGGCATCCATCTGAAATCAATCGAGGATTAGGGAGAAACTCTGTGAAATTGAATGAAACATGTATCGCTCTCCCTCCCCCTCCCCCTCCCCGCCAACCCCCACTCCCCCACTACCCACTCACCTACACATCCACTCACCCACCTACCCACTCACCCACGTACCCACTTGCCCATTCACCCACTTACCCATTCACCCACTCACCCACTCATCCACTCACCCACCTACCCACTTACCCGCCCACCCACTCACCACTCATCCACCCACTCACCACTCACCCATCCACCACTCACCCACCCACCACTCACCCACCCATCACTCACCTACCCACTACTCACCACCCACCGTAACAAAACATATAACTCCCCTACTAGAAATTGAATGTCGCATAGACCTCGCCGCGATATTGCACCGCGGTACTCAATGTTAAAGGTATAGCCACTTCGGCTGAATGCCGCAGAATTTCGTCTAATTTCTACTAGGGTCGTGCAGAAACATTTTTGCGAGTGCGCTCTGAGGCCAAGCCGAGACATCTCAATAGCCAAAGAAAATTTTCAAATTTTCAACCTCAAATTGTTACAGAATATAGCCAAACTTTCCCATCAAATGTTCATTGGGATCAAATGTAAAAAAAAACCGATGTATCGAAACTCTGATATCCCTTTCAGACTGGGAGATATTTGACGAAAGAATGTACATCTATGGACGTTTCACTGTATCCATGGAGCACCATTCTCTTTTTACCGAAATTCTGGACCATTTTCCGTAGGGGGAGATGAAACGAAATCATTTCCGTCGTGAGTGTAAATTGCTCAGTCAAATAAAAAACGCTTGCAGTCGTTGAATTTTCATCAATGGGAAACGACGAGAAATGAACGCAACGCGGAAAGGGGGAGGGCGGGGGGGGGGGGGGTGAAATACAAAGGAATAAAATGACAGAAACGTGTATCACTGTATGACATGTAAGTGTGATTGAAAGAGTGCAAAAAAATGACATGATGAATGATTATTGCGGGATTGTCGGAGCCACGTGATAATAAATCTCGAGTATAATCGAAATCGAATTCTATTGGGAAATTATTGATTTAAGATATTAGTTCCCTCATTCATTTTTCGTTAACTTTCGGCTCATCCTCAAACTCTCAAAGGTCTGTTTCCCGCTTGAAAGATAAGTGCTCTCTAAATTCAGTTTTCTTCAATTTTTTTTGTATTTTGCTATTTGTTTCAACCACTTTGAAATTTAATTTGTTTCGAATTTTTGGGAACTTCTACGGCTTTTTAAAATTTCCAATTTTTTGGTGAATTATAAGACTTGATACTGACTAACAAAAACTAACAACGCTCTGAATTTTAATAAAAATTATCAAGTTTGGAAACATTATCCTCTCGAATTTGGAATATGTCATTTCCAACGTCCCCACAGAGTTCACATCACACAGCCGATGTCCTACCAGCGATACATGGCGAGGGAAGTTTGCTAGAGATTACCGTGCTGTTAGATAAAGCTGTAGCATGCACGATTTCGATTTTTAATTCCGACGTCTAGCAAAAATTATTAAACCAGAACAAACACACCCGGCTGAACAAGCTCTACCATGCTGTACATGAAAATTAGCCTAGTGGTGTGTAAGCAGACATAATGGAACATGAGGTTCTGCAGTACAGCATTTTTCCGTCAAAATTTAATAAACAATTCAAGAATGAACAAAATTTCATGTTGCCAGTTGGTGAATTCATTCAAGCATACCAAAAATTTCTGATTCACATTTCAATAAAAATAAGAGGTGTGTGTGTGTGCGTGTCTGTGTATACGTGTGAGTGTATGTGTATTTTTTTTAATGATGTGTGTAGGTGTGTGTGGGTGTGGGTGTATGTGTGAGTGTGGGTGTATGTGTGGGTGTGGCTGTGTACGTGTGGGTGTGGCTGTGCACGTGTGGATGTGTCGGTGTTGTGTACGTGTGTGTTTGTGTGTGTGTGTGCTGTCAAAATCTTTCACAGACACTTTCCCATACACTAATCAGACAATCAGGCCGCACCGTTGCAAACTGCCCATTTTGCCCCATCATCTATTGTTATCTGCAGTTCTGAATAATACAAATTACCATAGGAGCACAAAAAATAATGGTCACTTTTTTCAAACGTTTTGTTTTCCGATAGAACAAGATTAGGGAGTTAGTGGATTTGGGCATACTCACGCGATTATTGATTTTTGCTTGGTTCAAGAAACTACTCACCTTGAATCCACAGACATCTTGTAGCTGAAGATGGGGTTTTCCTCCACAGTAAAATACTTTTGCTTGGATTGGTTTTATCTCGTGGATTCGACGGAAGACGGGAAATGGCTGCGGTTAACCTCGATAAAAAAAGACCAAAAGAAGAACGAAAGATTGAATAATTTTCGTGACAATTCAAGCATGAAAACAGTATTGTTGCTATGGAAACCGGGGGCATCATCTGTTGAGTTCTACTGTAATTAATTAAACTATTATCGACCCACTCTGCTTTAGAAGATAAAAGGAATAATGCGAGCCATAATTGTACCAGGCAAGCGTATGATTGTACTAATATGCCAACCTCTCTGGACCAAGAAGAGATTTTTTATTGTGCTTATTTCAGGAATGACCTCAGTTCACGGTTCATGAGAATTTCTTAGTATCTTATGAAAAACGATATCTGGGGAGAGAGCAACTTGTTAAATGTAGAAATTTTTTTAATTAATTATTTTCCTTGATAATTCATTTGCTTTTGACATTTTGTTGAATTTTTTCGCGCTTTTCATTTTTTTACAAATTATAATTTTTTGGAAAAATCCCTAAATATTCTTTTCGTCAAAAAATCGTCGATTTGAAAAATTTAATTATGTCAATTTTTTGAATTGACTTTTTAAAATTCCAAATCCATGATGGTACCTTAAGATAGGAAGTAAAATTTTTTGAAATTTAAACCGTGATTGGCACTTGAAAAGCAGCTTTTTTGATACAATTTTCGAAGCCTTCATAGTACTCGCGAACGGTGTTACCGATTCACTTACGATTTTTAGGGTAGACTTAGTGACTCAAAAATTGGTATCTCTATTTTTTACGCAACAAAATAATTTTGAAAAATCACACATTTTTTCTCAGACAATTTCACTTTTATTGTTTGAATCTTCCACTAAAAGTTCATGGCGGATGTACATATTCTTTTTCCATGCGGAGTGCGGTAACTTAAGGTCCAGCGGAGATGGTTCCTGGACCAATACCACACACACTCTTAAAATCCTAATAAATGAGTCATAAAGAATGCCAAATTATGTCAAATGGTTCGTAAAGAAAAACATGAGTGCGTAGAACGCTACACGATAGAAGTGAAACTTTTGTGGCTCATATCGGCTAAGGAAAATACCATCGATTGGAACAAAATCCTAATAAATTAAATTGTGCTTTAAATCGGATAATAAACAAAAATAAAACATTTTCTTTAATTTGTGTGCAGCTGACTGATGAACGGCATCCTGAAATATGGAAAAAATATTGGAAATCTAAAAAAAAAGTGAAGTTGTATAGCAGTCGACCAATTTGTGGGAGTCGCATGTTCACTCTAAAAAACTAGGAGTTTTTAAATATTATCCTTTTTATTCAACCATTTGTATTACTCATAAGAAGCGACTTTTCGAAGTGAAACTCCTATATGCGTTTTTGGGTGTGACTCGAATACACGCGAGTCCCTATGTTACAAAAACCGACACCATTGGGGAGGGGGAAACGCCATATATGGAGTGTGCACTTTACTCGCTAGGTGTAGAGACAGTGTGCGAGGTACGGGGAGGGGAGCACGAGTGAGAGAAGAACAGACCATGCACGTGCATCTAGACCCATTTACAACGTGTTGCATGGGAACGTCGATAATGAAGCGTTCGCCATAATTTAATGCAGGGCGTAAGATGGCGTTATGCGCATTTTCTATCCACGGTAAAACGCAAGCTGTTTTCCAGCTTGGTGTGCTAATGTATACGTTATATATGTACCGCGGGTTATTTTCTATATCATAATTTATGTCCGGAATAATTTGATGCGTGTTACTCAAAAGTTTTCGTTTCTTGCTTCAGTTATCGTAAACCGATAATTTCATTTGTAGAAAATCGTGAGATGGGAACAGATAAAATTTTTTTTGGTATATTGATATAATTGGATTGTTTTAAATCATAAGATCCGATTGACACTAATATTAGAGCCACTGATCCTCTCCTCAGCAGTAGAAAAAAATATTTACAGAATATCACATCTCTATAAATTCGGCTTCTGTTGTATAGCTCTCTACGCACATGTTTTCTTTTTAGGTCCAATTACCGTTGAGTTGGACAATTTACGTACAGGCAGTAATGTTTGAGGATGAGGAAAAGGATGTACATGTCATGAGAATAATTAATGTTCAGGAACTTTTCATACTTTGAGTCAGTTTCTAAACAATTTTGGCGACCAACAGCTGATGCCGACTAATGTCACATATCCCCGCTCTTTCTCTCACTATAAACGCATTTTTCATGTTTTCACATCGAATCCGAGGTGCAAGAACCATGCTACGCACCCTGCCACCCCTCTTTCGCTCGTCTCCTATTACTGGGGAGTTCGTCTCCTACTACGACCGCCCACCCCTTACGCCCTGTGGAAATCTATTACAGCGGCCTTTCATTTCACGGCATATCACACCAGAAGAAGTTTTACTTCAAAAACCCCAAAAATGTTCAAAAAGAGATCATCACACGAGCTTACTCCCGATTCTGCTTCAAATGTTTTCCAAATTCCTTATTCGAGTATGTTATTCGATACAATAATCTGATCACAATAGTTATCTCTACGAGTAAATTAATATAGCAATTACGATGTGATGATATTTACAGAACAAGTATAGAGCACGGAAACGGAGGCCCCCCTGATTCCCTGACTCATTGCTCTGGTTTGATTATGGTTGATTTAGTTGGGTAAGAGGAATGTATTAGAAGGTAAAGTGAAGATTAAGGTTAGGTTAAGGTTGCCCTTTGTAAGAGTTTTGTAAAGGGGACGGAAGCCCTAAACGTCAGTATGTTCAGGATTGATGTGTAAAGCAGATGAGAGAGGGGGCGAAATTCATTGTAACCCTTAGGGGATCAATAAACATATACATACAGAACAAGTATACTTGCTGGTACTCTTCGTATCTCCTTTTCAAATATTATAGGGATATTATTTGAAATTGCTGACACTCCTCTATTTATTCGAAATATTTATCATGGTTCTAAGTGGTCCTCACTTCCCCTGACTACACTCACCAAGAAATTTTTTCCAGAACAGTAATTTATTCAATAAAACGTGGTTAACTGAGTCGATTTGAATGTCTGATCGCGACTGGAAGTCATCCACTAGCGTAATATTCATCGGTATAATATCCCCCTTGGCTAATCTCCACTCTCGTGACGTAAAAAATAATCCAACGATATATTCCCCTTCCAGACGAGAATATTCTCATTCGCATATCATGTCTGTCATGACCTTTCCTCCATATTTCATCCGTCACTCTCATTCATTCGAGATGTCTGTCTCATCATGTCAGTGCTTAGTATGGAATTGACTTTTTCATATGGTAAAGCAGGAGGTTAGTTCCGAAAAAAAGTAAATCGAAAGTAGAGCAGATAATAGCGGAAGATTTTTCAGAAATTTCAATCCACTAAATTTGAACCTAGGTTCCTGGAAATGGGAGCCTAAGTACCACTTATGACACCTGAGTAATGGAACAAAATTCAGCACGGTCGTATAAACACATCTCATGATACGTTTGTCATGCAACGTCTGTCTCATCATGTCAGTGCTTACAGTGGGCTTGACGTTTTCACATGGCACATCCGGAGGGCGGTTCATAAAAAAAAAAATAAGTCAACAGCAGGGTAGAAAATCGTGGGCGATTTTCCAGGAATTTCATTTAAATAATGAAGAGCGATTCGATTTGGCCGGTTGCGGGTGTTTCAAACAGACTGAAATTTGGACCTCACCCAAAAACAATTTTCTTTTCTTATTTCTCCTAAAATTCCTCTCGTTCCCTCAGTTTTCCAGTGGTATTTGTAGTCTCGTTTATCCTCCATTCTGTGTTCCCGATTTCTTCGTTTTTTCGTCGATACATGAATATAGATAAAGTCGGTGGAGATAGTAGGGCTATCTCACCCCCCCCCCCTCCTTTCTGCCATTTCGGAGGCTGCAAGTACCACTGCAGTGAGCTTCCGTCTTGGCGGGTACTGAAGACCGCTGCAGATAAAGGGGACAACTTCACCAAAGTCTAACCCATCAGCCAATCCGCGCGTCTGGTCGGCAACCGAGTGATAACAGTACGTGACCGATAATCGCGATCCATTGTGAGGATTACGAGCAGGAGAAAAGAGCAGGAGGTGGGGGGGGGGGGGGGGGGGGGGTTTGAAAGAAATCGAAAAAAACGCGACAAAAATTGAGCAGTGGCTTTCACGCTGAGTGCACTGACGGGGTCACCTCGTGCTCTTTCAAGCCATTCAGCCGGTTTGTGACCCTTCCTTCCAAAATTACCTCAAAATCTCTTCTTCGCTGTGAATTTTTTTCCAACAATTTTCTGCGGCACGTGCTTCAATACGATATACAGTAAACTTTAATCAATCAATAACAGGAGTAAGGCAACAGTTTCAACTAGACTACAGGCACTTGTCCACTTGTAATGTTTGATATGGTTCCCGTGCACTCAAGCTCGGGGGGGGGGGGGTCCAGGGGTTTAATGAGGCAGTACCAAAGGGTAGTAATGTTCGGGTGGCAAAAAGAAACTGATTTCTGGACATAATTAAGCCGAACCCAACTACACTGCAATGTCGGGATGACTCAGCGACAGGCTCCCAGCAAATCCCCGTGTCAATTTCCAAAAATCAGTTAAATATACGGACGCCCCGATGGGACGCGTATCAGATATTAAGCTGATAAGAACCCATGGACCTCAGTCGCGTTTTTGAACTCCATTCTAGCCTATGGCTCTCAAATGAACCTCCAAATGGTAGTTATCTCCGATTTGGCAGTCAAGAGATTCAAATGAGAGTCTGGACAACCTCAAAACAGCCTAATAGACCTCAAATCCCTATGAAATTTCCCCGAAGAAATGATAACGTTGGCCCTCCTCCGCTCCTATCTTTGCTGGGGATTCCCCATCCATTTTCCAGGAATTACTATTTAACATTTTACCATACACCTTTGCTTGTTAAGGGTTTGGAGGTCTAGGTGAGGAAACGTTGACTGAGAGGTTGAAAACGGAGTTAAAAATTCGTTTCGAGAGGCTTTTGAGGCCTCAGTGAGGTTTAAAACTCAATGAGACCTCACTGCGACCTCGAATTTGAGAACTGATCCGACGAAGAGGTTGAAATGAGGGTAAACGGAGAGTACTGAGATTTGCATGAGATCCAAAAACTCGACTCGGGGAGGCTGCAGACCGGAAGAGTCAAATTCAATTTATTCCGCGTCAAATTAAATGGATGTATTTACATCAATAAAATATTCCATTTAAAACAACAAAGACTTTCAGATAGGTTTGTTTTACCCCAATTGAATGAATTTCGCCAACTCTGGATCATCCATCTCATCCCATTCCCCAACATTTCAACTCTCCCTAACAAACGGAACTCATTCCCGAAATGGGAACAGCCATCTAATGATCAAGATAACAATCCTTATATACAGTATTCCAGAATCATTTCCAGTAGTCTCTAGAATTCAATCGGAACAAATGATGGCCTCTCCCTCAACAATCAGTGAGTACAATTAACCACCCACCCAAGTGCCATAGAATAATCATGAATGAAACATGGGATTAATAGAGCAAAACTCACTGGCCATCATTAATCTTCTCCACCCCCCCAAGCTCCTGTAATAAATTAAGTTCATATCTACCCTCTATGTATGTTTTATAGAAAACCATATCTATATATTGTCCATATGCTGCCCACATACTCATGTCATTTTGGTCGCATAATTGGAATGGGTAATGGGTACCTGTGGCATTAAATAATCGTACACAGTGTTAATTGGATGTACGTTAACGCCCATGTGAGCGTACATTTGTATATTGTGCGTCGGGGGCAATAACAATTTTCCACAAAGTGGACAAAAACGTTTTTGACACTTCCTCATCGCTGGTGATACATTGCCTAGTAGTGTCCAGTGACGCAATATATCTCCTCACTGCACTCATCCATCCAAACAGTCGGACGCATTATCAGTATTAACATCCGTTGCATTTGCCCCCCTCCCCCCCCCCCCCCCGCTCTGTTAATTTGCACGCAGTACGTATTACGTTACTTTTCATTTATCACGAGAGTAATTAAATACTAGAAAAAAAACAGAAATTCGAAAACATTATTGCACATGAATGAATACGCAGAGTAATCATAATGTGAACGTACGTTTAATTAAAATTCCAGGCACTTTTCTCTCGTTCATACATGGGGAGAAACAGCAGGCTACCCATTAAAGATCATTTGCACCAAACACATCTTTTTACTCAGTCGTAGATTTTATCAACTTGAAACCATCTTGTATTGAATATAGTGGAAGATCTGGCGGAGGATATGTCACTGTTTCCCGAAACGAACATTATGTCATCGCTGCGTGTCTATAGTTACAACTTTTTGGGAAGTGGATTTAGAGGATAGTAGGTTGAAAAAAAAATTGTGAGATTTTTTGGAGCATCCTTTTCAGGTACGCTCAATTTTTAGATTATTGGGTTGTAGGTGTGTATATGTTGTCAAATTTTTTTTCCGTCTTCTCCCGAAAACATTACGCGATCAAGATTGCGTATGACGTACTTAATTCGCGTCATAGAGATATAATCAATTGCGCAAACTACAGATTAAACGTACATCAAATTAGGAGATTGGAGATAAGACTGATAAATCCTGAGGCGCTTTCGACTGGTCCTGTAAATTTCACATTTCTCGAAAATGATTCATCACGGAGTGCTCTGTACTATTTAACCCCTCAAGTAATTTTTTCTCTTAAATTTCGATCTATCTTCAATTTGATTTAATAAATGCCTTCAGGCACGGGGAGACGGTAGTACTGATGAATAGGAGAATGGAAAGTCTCTATATGCCCGGTCGCTTAGTTGGAACAGTGCCCGGTGCGATACTGGGACTCTCGGATTCGAATTCCGACTGGGACTATCGGGATTTTTTTCTCCTGAATTTCGATCTATCTTCAATGTAATTGAAGAACAACTCCTCAGAGCTTGTCCTATCGGCCGGCGTCTATATGTCATATAGACCCTTCCCGTGATTCATAAATAGTATATTACACCATAAGGGCAGAAAGTATGAAATTCCTGCACTGCGCGCGATGATGCCCGAGGCGAAGCCGAGGGCATCATGGCGCGCAGTTCAGGGCTTTCAAACTTCTGCCCGTGTGGTGTATACTATTTTTCTTTATAGCCGGTCGAAAGTACGAAAATTCATAATTTGTGTTATAGATACTGATGCCTGCCCCGACATTTGCAGCACGAGCGAAGCGAGTGCTGCTGGTCGGGGGCAGGCATAACATAAAAAAGAAAGGCAAAGAAAATTAACCTTCAAAATATGTTTTTATGATCAAAATTATACATTTTTTGTCATTTTTTTTATCTCTCGTGTTCAATGTTTTTTTCAGCATCGACCAAATGCTCCACAGTGTTGAAGGTCTCAGCTTCTTACTCAAGTCTTTGAAATATATCACTAAATTAGCTTCATCTGACTGTGACAAAGAATTTTGATGTTCCATTTGCCATTTTTTATAAGTATCGTAAACTAATTTATAGCGATCAGCTGACTTCTTTGGCAATGTTTCTGTCTCGATTATCAATCGTGCTTCTGCATCAAAATCCCTCAGAAGCTCCTCCTCGTCCATCGACTCATCACTGGACGTCATTGCCTTAATTAATTTTTTTTTTTATATTTCATTAATTGCAAAGAAGTCGTTTTGAGGTTACATTTGACATTATCGTAGATAGAGGTGATGACTAGTGACTGACAGCAGTCCCACGCACCGATGCGCGGAAAAAAAATTTCGTCCCGCTGTTGTAGATGGCGTACGCGTCGTTTCATCGATGCACGAATCTTAGACTTTCTGCTTCGAAATCGATGACGAATATACGTACTTTCGACCGAGGTATAAAGAAAAATTAATTTTTCTTTATACCTCGGTCGAGAGTACCTATATTCGTCATCAATTTCGAAGCAGAAAGTCTAAGATTCGTGCATCGATGAAACTACACGCATGCCATCTACAACAGCGGGACGAATTTTTATTCCGCGCATCGGTGCGTGGGACTGCTGTCAGTCACTAGTCATCACCTCTATCTACGATAATGTGAAATGTAACCTTAAAACTACTTCAGTGTAATTGATGAAATATTGAAACAAATATTAATAAAGGCAATGACGTCCAGTGATGCGTCGATGGGCGAGGAAGAGCTGAGGGATTTTGATGCAGAAACACGATTGATAATAGCGACAGAAACATGTCTTGAAGGTTAATTTTCTTTGCGTTTCTTTTTTATGTTATGTCTGCCCCCGACCAGCAGCACTCGCTTCGCTCGTGGTGCAACTGTCGGGGCAGGCATCAGAACCTATAACCGAAATTATCAATTTTCGTACTTTCGACCGGCTATAAAGAAAAATGGTATACACCACGCGGGCAGAAGTGCGAAAGCCCGGAACGGCGCGCCATGATGGCGCGCAGTGCAGGAATTTCATACTTTCTGCCCTTATGGTGTAATGTACTATTCTCCCTCACTATGATAGATATCGGAATTCTGAAAATCAGAAAATTATCCCATGAAGTACATGAGTTTGTCAATACAATGCAACTTGATTTTAATTCATAATTTTCTGATGTTCTATATAAGCGTTGTCGTGTATTGAAGAACACATTCCAGTCGACCGGAGGCCGCCGGCCGAAGCGGATATATCAAATCGCGCGGTATTTGCGCCGTACTTGAGGGGTTAATATTGCGACGTGCTGAAGATGGTTGACTGCTTGCAGCAAAACTGACCCAAAAATAATTTTTACCCAACCCCCATCTATCGAGAAAATTCCGATGCAAGATTCAATAAATTCAATAAATGCAAGATTTATATCACCCCTCCCCCCCCCCCCCCATTGGATAAATCGCTTATTCATTATAATGCAACCTTCCGCAATTACCGCGCAAGTGCCAATAAGGGGGGGGGGGGAGGGGGCGGCGACGCGTTCCGGCCGTTGAGACAGAGAGATTTGGTTCTAGTGCAATACTTTACCAAGGCACACATAGACCTCCTGTGAGATTGCGATGTCTTCAGAACCACCCAAGTATTAAATACAAGACAGTTGTTAATTTATAAAATTCATCCAGTGATTTATTCAATAGCACCAACTATTAATAGATAAGCTCATACCTTGTCTCTCCACACATGTTCAAACTACCAACTAATTTACCTATTACGTATGTCAAACAAAGATCAGTGGTTTCAAATCTCCCTAACAATAAATATACATCACTATGTTATTAATTCGACACAAATGAATTGTCTCACTCACAGTGTGAACACAATGCTGCCTATACTATGCATCATACTCTATAATCATTGATTCATCAGTGCTTTATTCAATGGTATATCCTCAAATTCCATTGAAAACTCTCACCACCTACCCTCAATACAGCAAATAAACACGCTCACTCATCATCCCTCATTCATCCCAATTCATCCACGAGCTCAGCACTACGGAGTAAATTTTTAATAATCTTATTGTCTTCTCATTAACTGTACAATATAATAACGAAGGCTTGAAATGAGTTGCATCAGTATTCATCTCCAGTATTTTCCTTAAGATTTGTCGCAATTCTCTATTATGAAATCTCCATCTAACTCCATTTACCTCTATAATTATAAAAAAATATACATAATTTACATTTGCCTATGAATAACATTAAGTAACATTTTCAAAGTAAACAATTTATACTACTATGTACACACTTCTCGAAACTAGAACCTATTACTTCATAACTCACAGCTTATAAGTTCTCAAATACATATTATCACTGAGCATAGTCTAAAGCCACTGAAGCCATTGCATTCATCTTTCTCCACCCGCCCACCCTCCCTGAAATAACTCAAAGTCTTGTCCCCCTATCAACCTCGCGAGTAACCTCCAGTGATGCGTCCTTGAGTGCATTAAGTTTCCTCATGTACTCGTATCTACCCTGCGGTACCTTGCCATTAATTTCAGGATCACATGTTGGACTAATTTTATCACCATTCTCAACTGACGTCATTGATGCTGTGAAAGCGGGATTTGTACCACCACGTTCATCACCAAGTTTCCTCGATTCTGCATAAAGCCGCGGTTTGCCCGGTAATAAGTTGGATAGTTTTACAGCAAGTGGATGTAGCAGATGCTCCTCATAAGCATCCTCCTTTGGATTAGCTGTCAATAGGCTGATGATAATGCCAATGATAACTGTTATCATACTGCCAATGAGTGCATAGTACATGTAGGTAATACTGTAGACAAATTCAAGGGGATTCGTTGGTGATGATGCAAGAAGGGGTGTAGTTGCAGCGGTAGCTATTGCTGCTGGTGTTGTCTCGAGCAGGGGTGGCCGCAAATGCGATGAAAATGTGTCATTCATACATCCAGCGATCGACAGTGGTAATGGCTCAGCTTGTCTTCTCACACTGAGATGGCCAAATGTCAGCCATATTGAGGTTACATGACTAACTACCATACCAATTGCAGCCCCCTTCCAATTAGCACATGGCACCAGAATAGCTAGAAGAAAAACACCAAGCAGGGGACCTGATGTTGCTGATGTCATGAGCATCGATGATTCGATAACACCGGGTAACAGCTTAACGAGGAAACTAGCTCCTATTATCAGTACACCGTATATCACACCGAGGAGTTTGATCAACTGCAGCTGTTGACGATCCCTGAGATTACTCAGCGCTGGTATCTGACTGAGAAAGTCCTCGAATGTTACCGTTGCCAAGGAATTGAGATTAGAAACGGCTAGTGTTAGGGCACTGTTGAAGAGGGTTGCCATTACAAGCCCCAGGAGGCCAGGCAGATATGCTAGTTTATCCTCCACATAGAATGGCACTATTTCGTCGAATTTTGATATGTAACCGGCTTTGAGGGGATCACAATCAACGTAAGATGCGTATATCACCATGCCAACGACCCAGGATAAGGAAAATAAGACAGTAATCACTGGCATATTTGCCATCATCGTTCTGAAATAAAAATTGAGTAGACGTCATTAATTCTCTGCTTTTTTTTTAGGTATCTACGATCACTTCATCTTTTGCGTCAATGATGATAATAAATCTCCACCGCTGATTGAGAATCATAAATTATTTTTATTTGTTATTCACTCACTTTATGACTTTACTTTTACTGCTCATGCTACAGTAGCGCTGTACAAAGTTTTGCTGGCAGCCAAATATGGAGAGAGACATGAACAATTGTCCCAGTGTTGCCGAGACTGTTGTAACGCGAATTGTTGGATCCATGGTGAAACTGTAACAGCATAAAACACAGATGATGAATAAATTTTCCCTACTTCATTCTAAAGTTAAGGAGTTTTCATAGTTGCAAATGTCAAGTGAAGGAAATATTGTTTCCAAATGTTCCCATTTTTTGTTTCCTTTTTTTTTTTAACTTTGATAAGGAAATTTGATAATGGATAAACATTGACCTTTTTTTCTGTTGTAAATTTGACCGAGAAAAAATAATATTGCGACCTCAAATGATATATCTTTAAATAGTCTGTGCTGAAATCAATGAAGCAATGATGCATAAGATAACGATATCAGTTAACCCACTCGAAAAAATCCAGCCTTCCATTGGTGTGAGTCACATTTAAGACTGTGCCAGGTCCCCCTACGTCAACAACACCTTGAAGAATAATCACCAATGAGACACCAATCATTGTGCAGCCTTGTATAACATCCGATAGTATAGCTGCTTTCAAGCCTCCCTGGAAGTAACAATTCCAGAAAATTGCATTAAAAATGAAAGAAATAACCAAAGCCAGTATAATTTTCATTATCTTTAATAGAGGATAATTGAAGTGCAATAAAAGTATAAAACTGGGTTAACGTACCATGGACGAGAATATAACGGATATAGTTGTGATTCCAACAATACTGGCCCAATATGGCAGTCCAATTATTGTGTTGAGTGCAACACATGGTGTGAAGACAATAACTGCAAGATTGAGCAGACTCCTCAGTACATATGAAAAACTTGCCAAGCATCTAACGAGCTTTGAATGAAATCTGAAAGCACCAAGCATCAAGACATTACAATCAGTACCAAGGAAATATGATGTGCCCTGATGTAGGTGACACAATTGATGAATTACCTCATGTCCAGATACTGGTAGACGGATGTTATGCCCAGATTGTAGTAAACAGGTACGAAGATGTAGCACACAATGGGATATGCCAGTAGCATACCATATATCGTCTCCCACATTGCACTGCCACGGTAATAAAGTTCTGATGGATATCCAAGAAATGATCTAACACCTAGTGTACCACGTGCAATGGACAGCATCATTGCACCCATTGACACACTAGCAAATACATAACTTGCTTTTGTCTCCTTTTTCTTCGTCCTAAATTTGCCCCACAGCGGTATGATAAATGATGCTATTATCACGGCAATGAATACTAGGTAGTCCACCACCAGTGTTGATGCCTCCATCGTCATTTTTCAGTTTCTCACGTGTCGTCACAGCCACTGGTAAAGAAAATATAAGGTAAATGATCATGGGTTTGTTTATTTGAGGTGATATCGTGTGGAAGTTTAAAAGTTTACAACTTGGAAATTCTTTCAACAACTTGTGATATTTATGGGAATGCATGGGAAGCATTTATACGAATATCGATTCGTTTTTACCCGCACGTTCTCGCAGCGTACACGGAGAGGAAAGTCTAATAAAAATTACCAGAAAAGGTCCGTAAAAATTACGGTCCGAAACGTAATGCGCGAGTGAAATGGAATTCTATCAAAATCACGAAACGAAACGGAATTTTCGCATTTCGACGCGTAAATTGTACGAACCGTTCCGTAAAATTTCCCCTGAAACGAAAAAATCAGGATGGAACAAATTTTTATGTATATTTTTGTCACTTTTCGCTGTCACTCATTTATGTAGAATTAAAAAGAAAATTGACGAAATAAAAAAAAACTCGAACACGAATGAAAGAAAGTAACGATTATCTGGGGATCAGAAAAAGTATAACACAGATTTGTTTATCATTGTTTGAGTTTATGCACCGGTGACGTTTCCACCAGAAACGTTTGAGCGGTGTCACCTCCGACCAACTACGCTTTTCACTTTGCCAAAACCGCGTCGAAGATGAGGACCTTCGACGACGCGAAGGCTCGAGTTTGACAAAATTTACGGAACAAGAATCGTAAAAATTACTATGAAAATTACGTAAAAATTGTGGAGTGTTCCGTAATTTTTATATGTTCAACCAGATTTTTTGATGAAGTTTTCGGTAAACTTTACATTTTCCAGAAAAATTACGGAATTTTTCCACACTTTTTCCATAACGAACTTGACAATTGACGAACCATTTCATGGGTTTTCACTTGAAGTTTCATAAATACTGTCGAGATATGATTTTCACTCGGGCATTACGTGACTTATTCCGTAATTTTTTTTCCAACTTTTCTTTCCGTGTACTCAACTACCGCCTATATTTCCAGATTCTCTGGAAGTACATGCGGCGTACATGCTGACTGAAGGAATGGTTGTGATTGTCGTATAGCATCCATCAATTCCTTTTTGAATCATATTGATATATTTGGAAAAAAGGAGAGATGGTGCGGTCATATATATAACACCTGAATTGTCTCCAAAGCAATATGTATCATCTGGTCGCTTGATTTGTTCCTTACTTCAATGTTTGCTCTTTTATACCTATACTATCATCTTCTGGGAAACTCATTAAACCCAAGACGGTGAATCACCACATCTAACTGAAACTGATTCCAAAGATTCTATTCTATGCCTTTTCTTGACTATATCCTCTGAGAGAGGCAAGTGTCGAATCCAAAGATTCTGTAGATAGAATGATTCATCAATTTTCACTCAATTAAGATCGAATAAGTAACTATTTTTAATTAACTCATTGTTAATAATGAGTCGGATTTACGTATTTCTGTATACACAGACGATGCAAGCAAGAATGGGAACTACTTGCAATACTTTAGCACCATCCGGAATTGCTGCGCACAGTACTTGTCCAGTATTTGGTGGAATGTCTCATATATTTAGGTATTCTATGAGGGTCATTTGATGTGTTATGTTATTTGCGTTGGTATATTAGACACTCTTCATGTGACATCCTAACCTAGATGATGCTGAATGATCTGCATGCAGCAGCTATTCATAGCCGACATTGCAAAGTATAGTAAATATATTTATTACGATATAATTGCTGTATTTATGATAAAAAAATGTGGGCATGAGGTGAATATTTCACACTGCTCTTCACACATTTTCGTCAACCGTCAATTATATCATAAACAAGTGGTTTCTCGCAAATGTTACACGAGATTATCTCAGCAGCATCTTATTTAAGGCACAATAGAATTTTTCCCAATTTTTGGAGGAGTTAGGTACAATGAGACACGTACTCAAACTGTAGTACACTCCAGGTCCATTCTGTATGGCTCATTATGCCGCCCCCCCCCCCCCCCCCCCCAATAAGAACGGTGTTTCACGAAAAAATTGTTTCATTACACCAATTTCTGGACTGATTCAGCTGAATGCCGAACGTTTATCGCATGAATATTGCACTTTTGATTTCGTGTCTCATTACACTAACATCCCACATCGTGAATCCCTATACGATAAGTCCCATCACATTTGACTCTTGATCAATCACGTCAATTCCAGGTCCACCTGAATGGGGCTGGGTTGTGCATAAGCATATTTACCTTAGTAAAATTCGTTAGCACTTCAGATCTATGGTCACCGACGTATATATTATCAAAGTTTAACTTCGTTTGTTTGAGTTACACAAGAGAAATTTCTTTGGAAAATTGTGAAGAATCGTCTGCCAAGAAGCAATATTTACAATTTGTCCTACGAGATCGAGAGTATATGAATGAAGGCCGTGTATTTTCTCTCCCGATGTCTGTTGTGATTTTTTTTCCCGATGTATTTATAAACAAACCATGCTGGTGGGTTAACAAGCGCGTGCAAGAAGTACTATTGCCGGGCGGTTACGATAAATGAGCTCGAACAGATCGACACTCACGCGTTCGAGACTTCAGCACAAACTGAACGACCACGTTAGGATACCAACTACTTGACTGTTATTATGCTAACGATCGTGTCAGAGCATCCAGGCGCCTTATCTTCCGTTCACAATGTTTATCATCATCTTTCAGCGTGACTCTATAAATTGGGAATTGGGAGGGAGAAGGAGATTGGCGATTCGTCAATTCTCACTCAGTACGTAATTCCCCTACCATCCCACTCTGTCACTATTTAGCGAGATTAGGGGGGCTGTATACAAAAATAATAGTTTCACCTGTTGAGGGGAAAAATGAAATACCTATATTCTAAGTGATGTCCGCCACGAAATTGTCTTTTGAAGGGAATTTGGTTCGATGGCTCTCAATAACTGAATTGCTCAAATTCGAACTTTAATTTCTTCAAGTTTGGTTATTTTTTGCCGTTACATATTTCAAGCGGAGCATCAAGGTTCGATCGTGAAAATTTCGTGAAATTTTTGGAAATATTTCTTGATGCTTTCATGATTTTGGAAAGTGCTAGTACCAATCATAGAACACATGATTGGTCCCACAACTGCAGACTCTATATTTGGGGCTGGGAAAACGGTGAAATTTGAATTCGAAAGTTCCCCTTCCACCCTTCTCTATCCGGCTTTTGAGTCGGCCAATCACAGCGTAGCACCGCCCATTCGATCTATAGTAATGGTTCTGAATAAAGAAAAACTGGAATTTTACGTCTCAAGGTCACAGAGCGGCTCCACAACTGGCCAGTTCGAAACTTGACCTTGAGACGTAAAATCCCAGTCAAGATCGAAACTGACTAGCCTCGAAGTTGTTCTGTGACCTTGAGATGCAGAATGCGAGTTTTTCTCAAGACAACGATTATTACGGGTCAAGGGGGCGGGGCTAGGATTGATTCTCTTGAAAATTGAATACTGCGGGGGAGGGGAGGTCGGAGAGGAAAGGGGAAATTACGACGTCGAATTTCACCCTCTGTCAACCACCCCCCCTTCCTCAATTAAGAGGCCGCAGTTGTCGGACACCGTGTGTATATATATGAGGTATTCCATACCAACTTGGACAACCCGTGATCCTTGCCTTTTCAGATTTCGATGGCGATCTTATCTGAGAGTCTGTAGTGAAAAAAAGTACTCTCAAATTTTTTCAGATTTTTTTTTTTTTTAATCAGGAAAAATTGGTAGCAAAATAGGCTCCGATTTAAAATTCTGAAAAAATTCCCAAAAATCTTACAAAATATACCAAATTTTTAGAAAATAAAAGAAATATGGAACTCCTATCCGGTAGATCATTTTGAGTCCAATTTCGGTGAGAAAAATTGAGAGGAAATCGCAAATTAAAAGAAATAATTATAAGGCACTTGGCATAGAAAAGCTGCGTGAAGTGTGAAACTACTTGACATAATTAATTTTTCTGATTTTTTTTACCGACAGTGGACTGAAAATGATCCACCGGATAAGAGTTCCATGTTTCTTTTATTTCCTAAAAATTTGGTATATTTTTTGAGGTTTTTGAGAATTTTTTCAGAATTTGAAATCGGGACTTATTTTTGCTACAGATTTTTCCTGATTAAAGAAAAAAAAATCTGAAAAAAATTGAGGGTACATTTTTTCATGATAGAACGTCAAAAAAATCATTATCAAAATCTGAAGAGGTAAGGGTCACGGGTTGTCCAAGTTGGTATGGAATATACATCGTCTACTATACAGCACTACCCCATCGATCCTCTCCGAATAACCATTTTGCTGATTCAAAATTCCCGCGCCTCGAAATATAACGCTGTCTTTTTATTTGTCAATGTTCTTTGGGTATTGCCTTGAAAGTTCCAGGGACATAGAAATTTTCCGTGACTTCTAATCAGCGCGGACATGGATTACTTGAGCAATGAAGACGGCAAGTCTCATAACTGGAAGCATCAGCTTTAGTCATGACTGTTTCAGGATGATTCAGCGAAGCGGATCAAGGGTATGGCTCCAAAATTTTTCGTCTGGTGACAATGTTAGTACTTTAGAATTTAGCAACAGCATATAACATGAGCCAATTTTTTTTACTCTTATGTCTTGCGTTACACGTCGTACTATTGACTTTGCCTTTCATGAGATGGTGAAATGGCGATTTCATAAAACCAAAAAAGAAGGGGTTCGGATATGTTGTTGCCGATAAAGTATTGGATTCTCGGAGGATAAATTGTATACTTGAGGTTATCTTGAGAAACAAAAACCGATACTTTATTGATGGCACGGAAATTCTCAGCATTTACGATGTAGTAAAAGGTTGACAATAGTTTAGGGAAGGATTTGGAACAATCATGTCTAGACATTTCCCATGTTATTGGAGCAAAGTCGATCTTTTAGTTTATTGACCTCTATAGAGGTGAACATATCTTGACGTTGTGCAATTTATTAAGGTGAATGCATGATTTACATATATTTCTATTAACAATTTCAATTGTTTATAATCTTCTGCTGCATGGACGGTTAGAGTTAGCGCAAAATTCATATAACAAAAGTTGTTCCCCGTATAAAAATACGTATGTTATGTAGGATGACTTTTTTTGATAATTTGCATAATTAAGGAAGTATAGCAGTCTCAACAATTATGTGTGTAATGAGTGAATGAATGAATCCGGCGCTGTCATGAAGGTCTCAGTCGAAGCATTTCCGTCCAGAATCGAGCGGATTACATTTTGGATGGAATTCGTGGAGTATATGCAATGTTATTAACAATTGCAATTGTGTATACTGTTCCACTGGGTAAAATATTGAAGTTATCGTCTTTATTGCGACCGCACCCCTAGTGGCGTCTCACTCCCACTCAAGTAACGTGCATAAGTTTCATCCTCATGCTCACCATACGTCTACTCAAATATTCATAATTATCTGCTCCATAAATGAGTCAGTTTAGAATTCTCAAATCTGCAAGTTTGCATTATGACACTAATAGGGGTCTCACTGATTAACCGGGGTATATTGGAGAAGAATAAATTTAGTACGCTGTGCTGAAATACCAAATCGGCAAGTTTTGTTTGTGCCCCGAAGGGGGCACACACATGCTCACACCACTAGTTTATAAGCCAAAGTTATTAAATTGCGATTGCAAAGCCGTAGGAAATATGAATTTTACAGATCGTAGGTTAGCAGAATTTCATCAGTTGTGCAAACTTGTGTAACTTGTTTCAATAAAAGCCAGCAATATTGGCGAAGCCCGATGTGACTCGTGTAGCGTGGCTCGACTGTGCACTACTGATTATATATTTTTCTGACGCTAGATATATTTTGCTTTCATGTTATTTAGCTTGTACTATGTGCACTTTCTTCAACAATGTATAACTTTCGCGAAGCTGCGAGGGAAAAATCATGGAATAGTGGACTTCTTGCTATGAAATCCTTTTGCTTAAAATACTTTCGATTAAACGGTGAATCAATTGGCATGTAAATTCCAATATGAAAATATTTACCAGTTAAAATCATTTGGCAAAGATGTTATCGCAATACGAGAACATAAACAGTGGCGAAAAAAAATTATTGAAGAGACAAGAATCACGAACAATAATTAGAAATCAGAAAGTAATACAATGTTAATATGCTAATCGAGCCACGGAAGCGGCTGTTTGGTAGTCCGTCAGGAGGGAACTGTTTCGTCGCGGAATGTGAGTCGTGTGCACCCACAAATCTGGGGATTCCCCATTCAGACTTTCCCCGTCAAACCAAACCCCCCATCTTAAAATTTCCCCGTCCTTTAACAATAAATTTTTTTTCGAACCTTCCAAATTTTACTTTCCTACTTTTGTTTGCTCACTAAAACCCAAATGTTACTTGCCCACTTTGTTTGGTTCCCTAAACCACAAATTTTACTTTCCCATTTGTTTTTGCTCCCATAAATCCAAAATTTTATTTCGCTTTAATCCTCAACCCCAAATATCCTTTACGGTTTACCATTTTTGCCGCCGCGCTTGTTGGTCAATCATTTATCTGACCTCTCGACCCTTTCGAACCTTTGGACCTCCTCTTTCGGAAAGTGAGAACCTCCTCTTCTTCTTCTTAACACAAATTCGCCAATAGAAGTATTTTCTTCAACTTGCAAGTAACCAATCCTGATTCTTCAACATGTCCTATCCTTTCTTTTCAATTTCTTGAATTTTTCCACAACTTCCAACGTTCAGTTCAAATCTTAAGTTCATCGAGAACAGTTAGAAATTTACATCCTTGTAGTTCCTATCCAATCACTTTTCTAAGTTTTTATCACGTTAAATTTTAGTTAAGTAAAAAAATTTGGGTATAATTAGAAATATAAATTCAGTGTAGAAGTGAGTTGTGTTTTTAATTATTCATACATAGACTCTTCGCCTTTCTCACAGTTCGCGTTTGAAAATCGTTTCACCTACGAACAGGGATTACTGGACACCCATCGTTGCGACTGGGATCGGATTTCGCGACGCAAGCCATTGTATTTTTCTTCAATCACAGGGCATATTATAACCAAAAATCAAGTTGTGTCAAATCAAAAAATATAACACTGGACTGCATCAGTAGTTTTGGCTTTTGCATCTATCAATAAGAAAACTATCAATTCTTTTCACAAAATATTTCCGGTTATAATATTTTTCCCTCAATGTGTTCTTGTATACCGCGTTATCTTCCGTTGACTTTCTCCAGGAGCAATTTTCTCTTGAACTTACAGCCCGATATCGTGTCTCTGTTGACCGGCGCCCAAGCTCGATGATTAGGATACTTCGAATGCGGATTTAAACGGTCATATAATTCATATGGTCATCGTGATTTAATCCAATGGAGAATTGATGGAAGCCTTCAGAAATTCAGGATGGATGCCCGATTGACCGAACGATGATGCATCAAGAAGGAGAATTTAATTGAATATTGCCAAGAAGAAGCACACGAGTTGTTTGCAATATTTGATTGTCCACAGTTGAAATAACGAGATAGCATCTAATGAACTTGTTCGTCCAACAAAACTCTCCTCTATCCCTTACTCCACAAAGACACAGAGTCTATTTCAATGGAACAGTTTGTTCCATCTGAGCCAAGTACTTTCTATTGAATACCGAAAACTTGGACGAAGAAAATAAACCCTGGAAAATCCCCCAATTTAAGTATGAAATTTCGTTACAAGAGAATTCCCGGGAGTTTTTCTATCAAAAATCAATTGACTGTTAGTTGAAATCAATTGCAAGGGGAATGAAAACTTTAACGTTGGGGCTTTTAATTTAAAGTTTGAGAGTCAGTTGCACCCCCCAAGTAACGAGGTGATAGTGATAGGATACTTCAAGGTATTCTCCTTGGAGCTTCTTTTTTTTATTTATCCGTTCGCCTAGGTGCTCGGTAAATTTATCTCATGGCGATTCATGCCGCAAATTTAACCCAAACGACTTTAGACTTTTTTCCTTCAATTCTTAGGTTTCTTTCATCATTATGCATTTTCTTGTTTCATCGGGGTATTGATTACAATTAAGGCGTTTTTCCGAAATGAGGTCGGTTATTGAGTTAGGGTAATATCTGAGCGATATGGGCCCAGATGATTCTACGCTTGCTTATCCACGATTGGAAATATTTTTTCCGGAAGGGTCGAATAAACGATTTTTTTTAGGATTGTGTTGTCAAGGAAGTCCATTCAAGCATCCTATTACGGAAAAATTGTGAATGAGCTTTCGAAAATAAATTTTAGAAAATCTATCCCAAGAATTTTATTGCATTTCCTGAAGTATTTTCGGAACGATTTTCGAATTTTATTAAGAAATGATTTTTCTTTCAGATATATGTAACTGTCTCTATAGCTCAGCTTGTTCTGTTTCGTTTCAGATTTTACAACATTTTTTTAAAGCTTTATATGGACGTCATTTGTCACTCTATCGATTTATTTTGAGGCTTAAAATGTATGGAATTTAATTAAAATAATTGGCCTGTATACAGCTCAATACCGACAGAGTGGGCCCTTTTCACGTGGACGGCAAGCTATAGAAAGAAAGAAAACACTCTTGCAATTTAATGCGTAGCCTAGTCCCGTACCTTGCAGTGAAATTAACCGGAGCTAGACCGAGTCAGCAACCGCGAGCCATCCCAGCACACGGTTATTATGTCATGGGTTCACCGGGAAGCCGTCGGGAAGTTATTTAATCCCTGCCTATTTACTTGCGACAGTTTCTCCTGATCGTACTCTTTTCCTCTGATTATTCAATAACCAAATATGACAGAAGCTTATTCTCTAGCCTGTGTGGCATTAACAGTTTGACTATTGTGTAGTCAAGCTCTCATTCCACGAGGCCCACGGCAAGCTATAAAAAAAAAAAAAAAAAAAAAGGGACTTTACGCCATACGTCTTACATCGCACTTATCGTGCCATGTTCGACGCATGGTTGCACATCGTTCCTTGCTAAATTTCAACCGACGTTTGGTGGACTCAAACGTTTCGCTTTTTGCTATATTTCGCTATTTTTCATGTTCGGTTTTTTTGACATTTTGAGTTTATTTTATCTCGCCTCCTTGTGGGTGACGAGATTTGATATAAGCGCCTTCATGAATGGCGCCGTGTTCACATCAGTGCGATGAGTACCGGCCCCGCTCATGAAGGGCGCCTATATGGACCTACATTTTTATGTGGAATCCGAACCACTTCCACGGCAAGCTATAATGATTCGCACATATATTCTATCTTGGCATGCCGTATTTACAGTTTACAGTGTAAAAATGATGTTGGCGCCAGATGGTACATTCACCAGCACGATATGTATCGGAAAAATTTTCATCATTAACTTTCCGATTTTTCGGGAAGTTATTGTAATGACCCCTGAATCGATTTTGTTTATTTCGATTCGTAACTAGGGTTCCAAATATACCGAGAGGCTTTCCGTTGAATTCCGAACAAATTCAAGCAAGAGAAATCGCGATAGACTCAGTCGGGAATGGAACCCGAGACTCCCAGTATTGCGCCGGGCACTCTCCAACTAAGCTACCGGGCACATAGAGAAGAAAATTTTCAACTTTGTCGACGTTCGACATCATTCTGACACATCAATGTCTGTGTGTGTGTGTTTGTATGTATGTGCCCTAAGTTTTAGTCAAGGATTTCTCACGAATGGATATACCGATCGAACCCATCAGGATCTCAATTGACGCGTCTTCATGTAACTCAGCCCTGATTAGTTTTTGATGGATATTGGTCCAGAATATATATTGTTATTAACAATTTCAAGAGTTCATAACGCTATATCTCGTAAACAGTTGGAGTCAGGGAAAAAGTTTATTGACGTAAGTTGTTCCTCATACAAAGATCCACATTTAATGTTTGTTGAATTTTTCCCATAATGTGCATAATTAAGGTGGTAGAGCCGTTAGAAAAAAATAATTCATGGGATGAGTGCATGAATGGAAACTAGATGGCGGCGGCGATCGCAAAAATTGGTCTCTACAAGTATACATGGACCGACTCAGAATACAATACTTGTATATCATTTTTGTGTATCAATGCTGCCAGGAACGTGAAGTCAAGTGAAGCCAGAGATACGGACTTATTGAACTTCTTCAACGTAGGTGTTGTATATTCGTGGATTTAAAATGCTTCAATGAGACTCAACGGCTTCAATGAGAAGTAAATGGCCTTCACCTGGAAGAGGGAGTTATCTCTTGATTATGAAAAAAATCACAAAAGGCAGCGACATATAGAGAAATGAAAAAAAAAATTCAGTCAATACTCAAGTGAGAAGTCCCGTAAATTTTTGAAACAGACATGATCTCGAAACCTCGAGTTACCAAATCGGGAAGTTTGCATTGTATCCTCACTGAGGGCACAAATGCATCGTACTTACTAGTTAAGTTCTGGTGTTATGAATGACCTTATTCGGTCATTCATTTAGTATCTTGCACTGTGTTTGTATCCTTCCGTTTCGTTAAGCCCCCATCTCTATCAGCCATAAACATATTGAGCCGGTATTTTAATGAGCTCATGAACAGGATTTCAAGCGCACGTGATGCTTTTTGGAGTGAAATATAGATATCCCGCAAATTACCAAGAGTAGTTGTCATTTCGAAGTGTTGAAGAAGAGAATGGAAAATTGAAGTTAACTGGGCACTTCAGGCCACTCGGGCCAATTGTTTTCATACTGGCCTCTGAAAGTTTTTAATCTTATTGGTCATGATGTTGTCGCGTGCCCACTAACATGACTCAGTCCTCAAATAGAAAACCCGTATAACTTCATCAGCGGAGAAAATAAGTGATCGTGAAATTATATGTGTCCATGCGGGTAAATATGCAATTTAAACATTATTTTTTCCGGCTTATGAAAGTAAAATTATTTGTTCCAATTTTAGACATCGTTTGGACATCATTTTTTTTGTCGTTATCGACTTCCTAGAGCATTACAACGAGGTTTATGGGCAGTTCCTCATTCGTGACACGAATCCGCTTGTGATGTATTTTGCTTACCCAGCACCCTAGACATTTACACTTCCATTATGTGGATGACTCTCATTTCCTTCACTGTTTTCAGTAGAAATAGTATTTGCACTTAAAAATTATTGGGTTTGCCCCCCGCCTCCGCTCCCCCCCCATTCATAGGCTCATATAGATTTTTCTGACAATTTTTAGAATGAAAGTTCTTACTCGAGCTTGCACGAATTTTATGGTTAATGCTGATGAATACACAAATGGGCAGGTAAAGCAGAAATCAGTAGAAAATTATTGGATACTGTGATTGGAGATTTTAGACATCTTGGAAGTCCACCTATATTAATTGAGTGATTTTTTTTAATTAGATGATTCCGAAAAATTTCAAAAATTTCAAAAATTTCAAAAATTTCAAAAATTTCAAAAATTTCAAAAATTTCAAAAATTTCAAAAATTTCAAAAATTTCAAAAATTTCAAAAATTTCAAAAATTTCAAAAATTTCAAAAATTTCAAAAATTTCAAAAATTTCAAAAATTTCAAAAATTTCAAAAATTTCAAAAATTTCAAAAATTTCAAAAATTTCAAAAATTTCAAAAATTTCAAAAATTTTAAAAATTACAAAAATTTCAAAAATTTCAAAAATTTCAAAAATTTCAAAAATTTCAAAAATTTCAAAAATTTCAAAAATTTCAAAAATTTCAAAAATTTCAAAAATTTCAAAAATTTCAAAAATTTCAAAAATTTCAAAAATTTCAAAAATTTCAAAAATTTCAAAAATTTCAAAAATTTCAAAAATTTCAAAAATTTCAAAAATTTCAAAAATTTCAAAAATTTCAAAAATTTCAAAAGTTTTAACAATTTCAATAAATAGGACGTGAGTGTGACCCTCGACGGGTCGCATCTAAAACTTCCCGATAATATGCGTGTGGCGATACATGTCTGAAGTCAGGTTGTAAATCCATTACACAAATTAGACTATTGATCGATTATTTCAATTTTCTATCGATAGGGGAACAACTTTTGTTTGACACTTTTTCTCGTATGTATCACCGTTCCCGAAATACAGCGGTATAAAGGATTGATATTGTTAATAACAATTGAAGCAATTGTGTTTCAACATTGACAATACTTTCCGCCCTGGACAACAGGCAGAGGTAATTT
The DNA here is from genome assembly GCA_026005395.1 of Asobara japonica. Taxonomy (NCBI): domain Eukaryota; kingdom Metazoa; phylum Arthropoda; class Insecta; order Hymenoptera; family Braconidae; genus Asobara; species Asobara japonica. The sequence continues at coordinate 741,969 of BQMI01000554.1, read as the reverse complement.
TGTGTCAAAGGAGAACTAAATTGATCAAGCCGTTTACCGGCAACCGTTTCTCAAAGAATCACTCACATCATACGAACACACGCCCACCCCCACACACACACACAAAACCCTCATCTAATATTTGAGAGCATGATGTGAAACGTCGAGAAAAGTGAAAGTTTTCGATTTCTGAGACACTTCAGTATCGGGGTGATTACAAAAACTTCCCTACATTGGGAAGTTAAAAATTTAATTTTGCCTCTCCGTAAGGTCCCAATGTTATGAAGTGCATTTCCACTCACCGAACAAGTTCCATTTCATACTTTCGGCTGTATCTCTCCCCGTTTTTGCGTTGTTAACAATAAGGGGTTATGAACAATTCAATTGTTAATAACAATGTATATAGTGCTCCCATTTTATCCAAAGGATTTGACCCCCTATTTTGCATGAAAATAATCGATCGCAATACGTCGAACGACTTCATTCGTTCACTCAGTAAGGAACGACATTGATTATATATATATTTTTTTCAATCTCTCACTTTTCTCGTTCTAAATTATTTCAACTGTTTATAACGCTCTAACGCAGAAAGGGTTAGCGATACCGAAAAGTTAGACGACATAAAATATGTATTTTTTTATATGGAACAACATTTACTGGACACATTTTTGGGTTTTTATGATATTTCGTGACATACAGCATTATAAAGCATTGAAATTGTTAATAACAATAGAAATAATTGTTATTTCACTTTGACAGTGCTTTCCGGCCTGGGCATCACGGAGACGCATCGACCAAAAAAAAAGAAACCCAAATTGCTCCATTGGTTCTTCAGGAAACATTAAATAATTTGTCTAGATCGGAAAGTTCATATATATACCGATATCTCCTCAATTAGCGCAATTATGAAAAAAAGTTATTGAACAAAAAATATGTATCTTGATGTGGGGAACAACATTCGTTAGAAACTTTTTCCTCTATCTCCCATCGTTTTTGTAATACAACGTTTTGAACAATTAAAGGAATTGTTATTTCAGTTTACCATTCCTTTCAGACCTCTGGACACCATGGAGACGCGTCGATCAAAAAAAAAACTTGAAATTGCCCATTGGTTCCTGAGAAACCGTGAACACAAAATTGGTCCACATACAGACATACACATATATACACAAACACACACATACACACACACACACACATACGAAGATATTGCAAAAAAACGTTTCAGGATGGCGTCAAACATCGAGAATAACGGGTCTTTTTTTTTTCTTTTTTTTTTTAATTTTTATTTAACGTCGCTATATTTATGCTCTCTACCGAAGTGCTAATCAGCGACGGAGGTCTACGATGTGTTTGTAAACAAAGCACTTATAAATAAATTACATTGGTGCTCGTGTCAAATCAGCACGGCTAGGATTCAAACTCAGGACCTCTGAGTTACGAATCCGTCGCCGTAACCAACCGAGCCATCTTAGGCCTCTCGAATAACGGGTCCTGATCGAAAAATTCATTAAATACGCAATATCTCCTAAATTACCACGATTATGAAAAAAAACCATAATACATAAAATTTGTATCTCCATATGGGGAACAACATTCATTAGAAACTTTTTCTTCTAGCTCCCACGGTTTTTGTAATACTACGTTATAAACAATTGAAATTGTTAGAAACAATTGAAGGAATTGTTATTTCAGTTTAACATTCCTTTCGGGCCTGGACACCATAGAGACGCATCGATCAAAAAAAAAACATAAAATTAGTTTATTGGTTCCTGAGAAATCGTGAACACAAAATTTTGTCCACATACATATGCAACATACACTCACACACGCACACACCCACACACACACAGACACACGTACATGCCTCGGAAACTGTGTCAGGAGGATGTGAAACGTCGAGAAAAGTGAAATATCATGAAAATTTCACTTTCGATTTTCAGGGTGATTACAATAACTTCCCTATAGCGGGAAGTTAAAAATTTCAAAATTACTTCAAGTCGATACCCGTAGTATGTTTTTCTGTCACGGGATAGATAAAAACTGCAATTTATCAGCGACACATTATGTGCATGTGACGGTATGATGAGTAGCCGCGGTGTGTATGTGCTATTAACCTCAGTCGTCACGTATTTTGTCGCTGATGTCGCGGAATGAGCAATCAATCATCAAGTGTTAAGAAATATGAAAATACTATGTATGTGATTGCAAGTGGATAGACAAAAATCAGATTGAGGTATAGCACGAAATCTAACTCGGGGATATAAATAAGTCGCATTCCGGAATATAAATATCTGCAATGTCTCAATTACATCTATATACATATTGCCTATTTGTAGATAGAAATGTCCCTGAATTAGCTGCAAAGTATCCATGATTCTCAATTGGACGATCATACATCTCTGACTAGGGCCTTCCTCCACAGTTCCTGATTTGGGTATAGAATATCCCTATTTCTAGGGTAAACATCCCAAATTCGAAGATCAGATATTTCCGATTCCGGCACGAACCATTTGGGCATAAAATATCGCCCACTGGAAATGTAATATGGCTCTTTCGGGGACAAGACATCCCCGATCGAAAAGTGGATATTGATCAGTCTGACCAATTAAAAATAACTTTCGTTATATTCGAGAAATCACTCGCGAAATCCCCACGACAATCTTTCTCGTTGAGCGTTAAATTTGTTATTTTATTGAGGGTGAAATAAGTCTCTACTTAGGAAACTCGATGGTAGAAATATTCCCCAGTTCTGGACAAATTTTCTATCCTCGGGAGTTTTCCATTTTTTGTGAGTAACATGTGCCATGCAAATCATAAAGTTTGAAAATCTTAAGGAGACCTTCGTGGTCCCTTTTACTTTTTAACTTCCCGACGGGGGGAGTTATTGTTTTGCCCCCGAAAATGAAAAATTAATTTTCCATCAGATTTTCACGTTTCATGGTATTTCTGACCTTTCTAGACTACTTAACACAAAATGTCTGTGTGTGTGTGTATGTAGCTAGGTATGTATGTGGTCAAATGTTTCGTCCACGATTTGTCGTGTCTGAATTATGCGTTCCAGGTACTGAAGGATTCAACCGAAGGGTCCGAAGTGCTCCGAGTGGGGCACACACATGCACACACCACTAGTCTTGCTATGATTGGGCCTCTTCGCGATTTCCCAATAAATTATGGGAGGCTACTTTGCGGCCATTTCCTCTTCTCCTTCTGTCGAAAAATTATCAACCGAGAAAATGGTGACGATTTCATAGGTCAGCTCAAAACTTGTAGTTTTCGAATTTCAGAAAATACACACCCACTTGTCCTCCTATTTGTCAAGGCAAGGAAATTGAACTTAGTTAGCTTCACGGACGCGCAGAGACAGGAAATTACTCCTTGTACTCAGCTAAATATCATCATTCATTTCAAACCGTGTCATCAATAAGCTATCAAGAACTCCGTGTAAAACCATTTATATCATATTTTTCATCAGAATATACGCAATCTTATTCGTGTGTTTAATCTATTTAGTGCGTTATGATTTTCAACAACTTTTGTCAGCTTTACCCATCACTTTCCGCTTACTATCTGCTAGTGATCAGTTCGGGCCACAGTAGCAGTGCTCCAGAAAGTATACCTGGGATTTACGACCGCAGGGAAGAAGCTTCATTAATATATTGAAAGCCACAGGCAGTGACAATACCGAACACAGATCCTCCATTTGGGGATAGAATATTTCTTTTTCGGGAATCAAATATTTCCGCTAAAGGGATCTCCTCATTTCCATATATATATACCGCATGCCATGTCGGAGATGAAATATCCTCAATCTGGGCATGAAATATACCTTCTCCGCGCATAAAATCTGCGTCATCAAGGAATAGAAATATCAGTAATTACAATAACTTCCCTAAATCGGGAAGTTAAAAAAATCTAAAAACCTCAAATTTTCCACATTTTTCACCGCTTTGAAAATATTTAGAAAATGTAAAATAGGGAATAACATGACAAATGTGAAAACTACGTAGTGATTAAAGAGAGCTTGAAACAGAAAAATATAAATGGGATGTGAGTGTGACCCTCGACGGGTCGCATCTATGCATCTATGTGTGTTTGTGACCATACACGTATGAGCTCAAGTTGTATATCAGTAACGCAAATTCAACTATTAATCGATTATTCCGATTTTTTATCGATATCTCGTAAAATATGATACCTAGCAAAAAAAGTGATTCAACATCAAATATGTCGTTTCACGAGCGGAACAACTTTTGTTGAATACTTTTTCTCGTATCTGTCATCGTTCTCGAAATACAGCGTTATAAACAATTGAAATTGTTAATTAAACAATGTATCGTAAATTATGGGAAAGAGTCCTTAAACATCAAATATGTATCGTCATGTGGGGAATGACATTCGTTGGAAACTCCTCTAACCTCCCACGGTTTTTGTAATACACCGTTTTAAACAATTGAAATTGTTAATAACAATTGAAGGAATTGTGTTTTAGACTTGACACTCCTTTCCGCTCTCCGCAATGGCTAGACGTAATTTTTGAAAAAAAAAGTCCAAATCGGTCCAGCTGCTCAGGAGAAATCGTGTCACAAAAAAATGCTCACATACGTACATAGATACACACATTTCATTGAAAACGTGTCAGAATGATGGCAAACGTCGAGAGAAGTGAAAATTTCATCGATCTGACTTCGTTTTCGGGGTCATTACAATAGCTTTCCCTATCTTCCCCAAATTAAATTGTTATCAATTTTCGCGCATCAATCAATTTCTGGAACAAACCAATCTACGAGGGCTTGCGTATACGTGTGTACAAAATGAGTAGCAAAAATAATCCAGTGATGTACCATCAAAACCTATCGTTCGTGGTATGAGCAGGTTTCACAAAGCCAACAAACCCCGAACGTTATATAAATACCTCCTACTCAAATTTCATTTCATTTCATCACGGCCCTCCCTCCCTCTTCCCAAAACTCTTCAAAGATTCTCATCCCTAGTCGCACTCGCAGTTTCCAGTTTAGCCTCGAGAAAAAAAAGGATGTGATATTGGATTGATAAGTGGCTCTTTATGAATCCTGTGATTCTTGCACTCACCTTCGGCTCGTGCTCGAAACTTCACATCCATCATAATCAGCCATTTATCGCCCCTGTATTACAATCTACTGTTGGCGGCATTGAGCAGTTCGTTTATTGAAATGTTCATAATAACTCCAGCTTTAGCTGGTGAAAATTTGATGACTCCTCATTTTTTATCCGCACTGGTAAAATATGAAGGGGTATATAAAATTTAGCAAAGTGGATCTAATACTGTTCTGCAAATTCGAGAAACATCAGCGCGGTCCGCGAGTGTGATATATTTTCTCCCATTTTTCGATTTTTTTTCCGGATTTATATATAAATATATATATATATATTCGGTTTTTATTAGTAGGACGATTCAAATAATCATGTTGCATTAAATAAACATTCTTAATTATTTAAATTGGAAAACAAATTCTGATTTCGTATCCCCCCCCCCCCCCCTCCCCAAATCCCCTGCACCGCATTCACTGAGAGATGAGGGAGAACCTCACTCGAGGGACAAACCTGCCCAGGTACAGTTGTCTATTTTACGAGACTACCGCTCGACAGTGAAACTGAGATTGCTACGGTATAAATTTCGACCGCCGTTGCCCGGGATCGAACCCGGGTCGTTGGAATACGACTCTAGCACTCTAACCGTCCGGCCACTCCCGTCGGTCTATTATTGAAATTATTTAAGTAATAGGAAAAATTTGTAAATCAGATCCAGTTTACTAAATTATATATATATTTGAGAACCCATTTTTTATATTTTTTTTTCGCTTTAAAGAAATGATGCCATCAATGAATTGAGGCAAAGAAATAGGAAGGTGACTACTATATATATATATATATAAATAATATTACTAATTTAGTTTTTTTAACGAAACGCTCTGAATTTGTCAAATACATAACACCTCTCAACTTGAAATCCCAGGTGGGGGATTCGAAACTTGAACGATGAGATCAACCTTGGTCTGACCTTCGATGCCAAAGCTTGGACTTGATACCTTGGACTTAGCTTGATCCCATGTGGAAGTCTAGATCAAACCAAGCTTAGTTATATCAAAGACATCCAAGTTTCGTTGGCCCAGCTTGTGCCAAGCTTGGCTCAATCTTAGCGTCCCTAGCGTTGGTCCACAAGCCGAATGCAATCTACGTCCAATATTGGATACATACACATATCCAAGCTTACTAGAATCATCCAAACCCAAGCTTCAGAAACCATGTTGTGCAAAGCTTGGTCCGAGCACAGCTTTGTAGCTTTGAATCTTAGCTTCAACAAGCATGAATCCCGGATTGCCCATACCATCTAAACCCAAGCTTCTGAACTAAGGTTGAACTAAGCTGGATTGAAGCATATTTTTCCTAGTTTCGATTTACCGGCTTCAGCAAAACTCTGCTTAATATTAGATTCATATATAAATCCAAGCTTGCTGCACCACCTAGGCCCAAGCTTGGAAACGAATGTTCAACTAAGCTTGGTCCAACCTCAATGTTCCTATTTACGAAGTTTGAACAAAGATAAATTTTGTAGGTTGGACCAAGATTAATTTCTCTGCTTCGGCCACGAGAAACCGTGGAATTTAGACGAAAAAGGATTTCGAGGCTTGTACCAAGATAAAGTCTGAAGCTTGAATGCAGATATAATTCGAAGCTTGTATTAACCTACGTAACCAAGCTGGGACGAAGCATATTCTGTAAGCTGGGATCGGTGTTACATTTGCATGTTATGCACAGAATTCCCACCTGGGTTCAAACGCCCGATTGGGCCGCAATTTTGTTGGATGGTCTGATGGTACCGACATATGTTTTCTGTGGTTCGCCGTGTCTTATCATGCGAATCCGGTGCAGTGTATGAGCCACAAGCCCACATATCCTTTAGGATCGAAGGCGTTACAGATAGAAAAAAGCTGTCGATCTCCTTTGCCATAATTACCGATATTATGTTCCACTGCATTATTATATATACATTTTTATTGGTCAGCTACAAAAGTCTGAGGAAATTGTTATTGTCTTTTTACAGATTAATAGAAGCGCGAGATTAGTCCGAAGGACAGCCTCGAATGAGGTCATAACGTCGACAATTGTCACATCACAATTAATTGATGTCTTAATTTTTTACTTCCGACGGCAAGGCCAAAAAATAAGTCGAATAAGGAACTAATAATCATGTATTCTCGGATTTTACAGAAAATTCAAATCATCTGGAGATGATCATCATGATCTGGAGATGGTCATCTAGAGCAGTCAAAACGTCGTTATTAACTTGCCGATTTTTCGAGAACTTATTGTGACGGCTCCTAAATCGATTTTTTTCTTTTCGATTCGGAACTGGTCTTTCAACTATACCAAAATGCTTCCCGTCGAATTCTGGACAAATCACTGTGTGTGTGTGGGTTTGTATATGTGAAATCGGATCGATCTGAGTCATCGACGTCACAATTGGACCGTATTCATGGAGCTTAGATCGGATTAATTTTTGGTTCAAATTGACCGAGCAATTTTGAACAGTGGCCCATAAAAATCGCTCAGTGAAGATTTTTTCAGAAAATGCAGGAGTCTCCAGAATGGCCACTGGAAGCAGAACCAAGTTTCTATTTAGGCAGAGTCGAAATAGACTTTCGCTTCGATAGGAATGTAGGGATCACTATCAGGATCTTTCAATAAAACTATTTCCTGAACGGCTTTTTTTGTACCTCAATTAGTGCTCCATTCTCGAAGAGTTATTTCATTAAGTACAATGTCAAGGTCCTCGCGATAACCGTGAGAAAATTGCCCGTATATACGTACATATATACAGGTGGAAATGTAATTACTTATCGGGGATTGAAATCGGAGCTAGTGTGCTCGAGATACGTTTCTTCATATCCTCCTCCTCTCTCTCTGTCTCGCTCTCTCTCTCTCTCTCTCTCTCTCTCTCTCTCTCTCTCTCTCTCTCTCTCTCTCTCTCTCTCTCTCTCTCTCTCTCTCTCTCTCTCATCTGTCATATTCCACTTCGTACGATAGGTCGAACTAATTATCGGGCTTGGGTTTTGTGAGTATGGTGCGTTGGAAATTCGATTAGTCCGTCAGGCTGGAATGAATGTCCATTGGAATTCGAGAATTCCCAATGACAATTGCATCACTTGATTGTTTTTCCATCGATATTTGCACCAAGTAAATATTAAACGTTCAAATATGTTCACAACTGTGAATTTCAATTAATTTAAGTCACCTCAATTACGAAATAGGAATAACTCCAACTTGGGGGGGGGGGGGGGGGGGGGGGGGATTGAGAGGGGGAGGGCGGGGAGAAATATTGTCTACTTATGACTACCGACAAATTATCGACGGTATCACAACCAGCTGTCACATGATTTGCTTATCTATAATCAAAATTGAGTCCAGCAATTGAAACCTCGAGACAAATCACAGTGGTATAACCCAGAGTTCAAAGTGCAAAATAAAATCAATGAGAAAGTTGCAAACCTCGTGATGGGCGTTGGGAAAATTAATTGCTAATGATTAGCAACAGATACAAGTCACATGTTTATTCCCCTTACTTAATCAGCTCAATGAAGCGCATATAGATGTCTGGTGGCATCCTCGTGACTCATTGGAAGTTTCATAAATATACTCAACGAGACACTGTGCGAGAGGAGGACATTGCGAGGAGCGAGAGGTTGTCGAGATAAAATCACGAGATATAGATGATGAGGGCGTTGAAGTGAGTATTGGAAAATCTGAAAGATTAGCGGTGGTAAAGGTTTCTACTGCAAGTTGTCACCCGAGAGTAGTCGACAGCTTCCACCCAGCGAATCTCACCCACTCATCTTTCACTCTACGACTTTTCTCAACGGGGAAAACTTTTACAAGTAGTTTTCATGATTATTCCATAAAAGCTTTCAAATATTAGTAAATTGCAAAGTTCAAGAGGGAAAAAAAGGGAGTAAAATTTTGATGAACTTTGTGAATAGTGATGACTAGCAAGCATGACATTTTGTGGGATTGTGATGAATGTGGCAAATGTCATTCATTTATTCCATTTGCGTAACTTATAAGAAACTGAATTTCATCTAGGCGAATTGAATGTGATAATATGAGTTGCAGAATATGGTCTGAAACAGCTTCCATGCGTCTAACCGAACTAGAAACTATGATATATATCGGAAATATCGAAAAGCGTAAGACCGGAACCGAAGCGACACCAGTCAGCGCGGCAGAAAACGGAAGTGCGCGTGCCAAGCACGCGCCACCGAACTCGTACATTAAAATACAAATGCCCGACACCGCAGATGTCTTACGAGGGCAGTGCATCAATGTCATTTTTTCACCACATGTGCATGAGGGGGGGGGGGGCTTCAAAAAATATTTAACAGAATTTTTGCATAACCCCATTTATTAATGAGATGGTCGACTCATTCGAAAACATTTTCCGAAAAACATCATGGTGGGGGAAATCATAATGAAAGTTTTATCTTTGACCTCGGCAGAATAAAATAGCTAATCTTGTACAGCTATATAATTTAGATACGGTATTTTTAAATCAAAATACATTCAGACACATTTGGATGGTATTCAAATGAATCTCCATATGCATATTAGGTGTACCTAAGTTCCGCTGTTTTGGCAGAAGCTGGACCCATCGGGAGGTAATGGAGGAATCGTCAAAATTAAAGATCTTAATCTGAGTTTGACTGTGTGGTAACAATATAATTCCAAAATATTTAACTTCCCGATAGGGAAGTTATTGTAATCACCCTGAAATGGAACTTTTTCTTTTAACTGGTGTCTTAAGGGTACCAAAATGATCCCCGAACAATTCTGAGTCAATGTCTGTGTGTGTGTGTGTATGTATGTGTATGTTTGTATGTATGTGCCCTAAATTTTGGTCAACGATTTCTCACGAATTCATACACCAATCGAAGCCATCGAGGTCTCAATCGACGCGTCTTCATGTAACTTAGCCCTGATTAGTTATTGATAGATATTGGCTGAGAATATATATTGTTATTAACAATTTCAATTGTTCATAACGCCATATCTTATAAACGGTTGGAGTAAGACAAAAAATTTGTTTACATAAATTGTTCCTCAGATAAAGATGCACATTTAATATATATTGACTTTTTCCCATAACGTGCATAATTAAGGTGGTAGAGCCGTTAGAAAAAAATAATTCATGTGATGAGTGCATGAATGGAGACTAGATGGCGTCGGCGATTGCAAAAATTAGTCTCTACAGTAAACATGGACCGACTCAGAATATAATACTTGTATATCACTTTTGTGTATCAATGCTGCCATGGAACGTGAAGTCGAGTGAAGCCAGAGATACGGACTTCTTAAACTTCTTCAACGTAGTTGTTGTATATTCGTGGTTTTAAAATGCTTCAATGAGACTTGAAGGCTTTAATGAGAAGTAAATGGGGTTCACGTGGAAGAGGGAGTTATCTCTTGATTATGAGAAAAATCACAAAAGGCAACGACATATAGACAAATGAAAAAAAATTCAGTAAATTTTTCAAACAGACATAATCGCGGAAACTCGAGTTACCAAATCGGGAAGTTTGCATTGTGTCCTCACTGAGGGCACAAATACATTTCACCCGCTAGTAGTTTTAGTGACTCTATATTAGCTAAAAGTAAGCGTCATTTGCGGTAACTTCGGATTTACTTTGTTAATTGGAAGAAATCTGCACCTGAGGCACATCGATTGTTTGTAGAAGCATATGGCGGAGCTGCCTTGAGTGAGAGGAGCTATCGTTCGTGAAGACACAGAATTGGAAGCATTATGACGTAGAAGAGAGTAGTATTTATTTACGGTTAGGGGATTCCCAATGATACTGACTTATAGTCGCAGTTTCATATGCAATTTTCACTTGATCTTCTTCGGATAACATGAGGAAACCACATGCTAAATATGGCTTAGACATGTTCTCTTATGTAGCATAGTCAGGTAATGAGTAATTTTGCATGAAAATGCATGTCCTTGTATGATTATCCAATTACCTTACATGCTTATTATGATTGACGCAGGCTTCCAGGTACTTTCGGTAATTTCCAACTTCTAGTCGCTCGGATCACGTGGTTTACTAGTCAGTTCTGGTCAAGTCATTTAGTTCACTCGCTTGATATGCCGCTGCAACATACTTTTTCTTCATTGTAGAAAAAAAATTGGAGTTGACCTGTCAGTAGTCGCACCAATCGTCTAACGTTCTTTTGGGGCGCGCATCGAGAAAGTCGCTGTCTATATTGTTTTGGGACCATATACCGCATGGAAAAATATATACCTGGACGATATATATAAAAATCTGTGGCACTATTCGTTTGTACCTAAAAATGGACAACAGATTTTCTATTAAATCTGCACGTTTCTACCTATTGTGTCTACACGGTGTCTCAAGATTGAGAATTTTATTTTTGAGGGTGAAAATAGGACAAAATCTTGAGGCGAAAATTCCTTTTCACCTTTTCTGTCTGACACTCCCCCCCCCCCCCCCCCCCCGAAAGCGTTGAAGTTTGAAGTTGAACAATTCCAGCACTGCTTAGCGCACTGATCTAGTGCTTTTACTTCCGAGAACGGTTCCAACTAACAGCCCCAAGAACTGCCTCCCGGAATCAATCTTTCATCTGGAACCATTCCTGGAACGGACCCTTACCCTGTGCCACTGGCTTAGTGGGCTAAGTAGAGCTGTAACTCTTCAATTTAAAACTTCATCATCTTCATCGGGTTACGTCAGACAAAACAAAATTGAGGAAGAACTACCGACGTAAAGTTTTACCCTCTCTTCCTCCTAAAGATGAAGTGCGCAGTTTCCTCCATAGAGATCATGCATGTGTGTATGTGTGTATAACAGTGTATGCGCACATTTTCTTCAATGGAATTAGGGTTCACTCTCTCACCGTCTGTACGGCCTTCCGTAGCCTAGAGATCTTGATAGACCTGTTAGTAGTCGCGTCACTTCCAACGTTCTTCCAGCGTTCGGCATTGACTCCTTAGACTCTGAATAATTTTGTTTTAATATTGCTTTCGTTTTTGAACTTTCTGGAGTTGCAAATTCCAGAAATCTGACCCGCAGAGAACAATATTTGCAATATTTGCTACATGCAGATTTAATCCTTATGCAGCTAGTTATAATAAAAAAGGGCAATGAGCACTTGCTGAAGTGTGACGATGTTGTATGAGCGGAGACGAAATGATCACTGAGACGGATTCTAACACTTGAACACAATGTTTATTTTCATAACACTTTGGTTTGGGGTTATTCGAAAAGTGACTACTGTTACGCGATTTGAGAATATCTCCGACAAGATGCTTCTCGTATAGGATGCGGTCGGATGCTTTTAGGGAACTAATTCGAGAAAATGGAAATTTGAGGGAAGTTGGGAAATTTTAAAAGAAGGGATTTGAGGAACGTGTGTACTTGTTTTAATGTTGCAAAATGATTGGTTAGTCGGATTTGAGGTGGGTGGGTCAATTTCGTGATTGGAGAAGTGGAATGAAGGTGTAGATATATGGGAAGTACGTGGAGTAAGGTGTCATCAGTGTTGCCAACTTGCCGTTGGTTCAATCATGGTGGGGAATGAGTGATACAATGGATAATTCAGGGTATATACAAATAAAGGAATTAACTAAGGTTGAAAAGAAAGTCTAGTACAATTGTATGAGAAACATTATCAATGAACTTTACGATGTCTAGACGTCTGAAAATTCTATTTAGAATTTGAGAACACAAAAGAAGGAAAAGTACATGTGTCTAGACAACAAAATCTAATGACTTATTAGAAAAATTGAGTTTAAATGAAATCGTCTTTGCATCTTCCATACGCAACAGACTGTTTTGCCTAAAAAAAACCCAAGGACCGAAAATTCCCTCGATTTTTTTGTCTCGAGAACTAGCCTATTCGGTGAATAATTGACTTTTCCTTATGTGATATGGGATTCTTTATAAGAATAGATCAATAAGATTATCGGATATCATACGTTCGAGATATATCGCAAATCCGAGATATGAAGTCCGTATAGAAATCAAAGTCGTGTAGCCACGGGTCGAAATCAATCGATCAATCGACAAGTCTACCACTAGTAGATCTATACACCTGATTTGCAGATAAGTGTGGCTGTGCTACGTGGCAGGCAATATTTTTGTTAAACACGCAAAGACCACGTATTACGGTAAAAAAGACAATCGCACTGAGGATGCACAAACTGGATGTTCCGGATATATCACTGGAGGTATACACGTGCAATGGTAGAAACACATGGACAACACTCGTGATAATATCAATATGCAAGGTCTTTGACAGGTGCACCGATAATTCTATGGAGGACGACACAGGTCTAAATAGTAATCTTTCTAATGCGGGGAGAGGAAAATTGTTCGGCCCCTGCGGCTGTATAGCCTTCGGCTCGGACTATTGCTTTTGTCATGCGATTGTTCAGAAATCAGTAGCGGTCTTCGAACGCTTTTTTTTCGTTACTTTGTTGAAATAGCCATTACATATTTTTTCCCTTTACTGAAATGCATATTTTTTTTTAACTTCGGGATTTTTCGGGTCGAACGATCTGGCTCATCGAGGTCTTAATCGGAGCATCTTCATGGAACTTAGATCGGATTAGTTTTTTAGATCGGGACACACATACTACTTTCCACTAGTTTATATTACATTTCATAACCGAATTGAGAACCGACATGAAATGAAAAGGTCGGGGGGGGGGGGGGGGGGGGAGGATTCCAGGGGGTGAAGGCCCCCTCCCCCCCACTCAGAAACCGAAATAGCAAAAAAAAAACACAAATCAGTGAGGAGGAAATCATTTTGCTAGGACATCTCGTTATTGGAGAGAGATGATGAAAATTGGATGGAAATATTTTTTTCACATTTTTGTTTATTAATTAATGTCTATGCACGATTGACAACACGAGGCTCGACATTCACGATCAGCTGACTGTTAACCGTATGATTACCACCCTGCTCGTTTGGCAGCGCTATTTGCCCCTAGATACTCCCGAGCTATTTGAAATACTTCAAAAGTTTACCAATGGCAGCACGATACAGGGCCAATCAGAGCCCGTTACGTGACGACTGTTCACAAAAGTTATGAGTCAGTCACTTTACGGATACTTTTTTGAGCGGATGCACTCTCGATGGTCAGGAGACGGTTCTACGACATGAAACCTCAGTTTATGTCGTAAAAGTACGCTCTAAAATGTATCCTCAACTAAGCATTATGAACAATTAAGGTTCTGCATAGTAATTTAAGAGGCAATGCAGTCAGAAAATACTTCTTCAAGTTCTGAACCCGTCGGGACACACACATACACATAGACACGAACATTTCAGTCTCTTATTGTCAGCATTGAACATTGAACTTGATGACTTCATCTTCTTTATTGATTAAATGTTAATAACATTTGTTTCGTATGCGCAGTTCCGTTCACGAATATTGTGACACCTGGTTCCTGAGATCATAACAAAATCCAATGGAAACTTTGTTGGACTGTCGGCTAATATAAACACGATGGTGTTCGGTGTTTATGTTGTCGCAGTGTCAATACTGTGCAAAAATTCTGTGACTTTCGACAAGAGTTCCAGATGTGTGAATCCTAATGGATTCCTGGGCCGTCGAGGATAGAACCGCCTGGTAAATATTTGCCAAAGACGTATAACTAATCGCGCAGGGTTTAGTCAGACCGCCGGAATATTTTGGTATGCCTGGTAGTGTTGACACGTGATGCCGCGTACGTGCGAATACGCACGAGTTTATCGCGTGCATAGTATTGCCTTGCTCTTATTTTTTGTTCCCCCCCGCTGACTAATTAATCTACCTACTTTCTGTTGGGAATTCAATGCCCAAAACGTTAATAAATACTGCACAACTGGTGGTGAAAAAAAATACACTACGATAAAATCGTAAATGAATGATGAAATAGGTTTCGTAAAATACGAAGGTCACTTTGCAGATGGCTTTCATTGACCGGAATCTAGAATATTATTCATTCTTAATTATTAAAAAAAGTTAATTAACTAAGAGAGCAAATCTACTAGTTATGTGGGTAGTTCAGTCTGAGCTGTGAAGGTCATAATGGGAGCATCCCGATTTCTAACGCATACACACGTATACAGACAGGTCGACGCACACACACACAGCCACCCACACACACACGCACATACACGCGTGCGACTCGTTATGTGGGTGATATTAAGATCTACAGAAGCAGTGATGAAGTTCACGCGTGTTCGTGTGTATGTGTGTGTGTGTGTGTATGTGTGTGTGAATTAGAAATCTGGAAGGTTTTGTTGTGACCCTCAGAAACCGAATTGATTTCACCATGCACCAGAAATTCCCCTATGCATCAGAAATCTTTCAACAATTGTCGATAAGCTATTAAACAATTTTAGCCATAAAAAAAATGAACTTTTTCAGAACTTACCGAATTGAAATTTTTTTATTGCATCCGAAATTAGGCGGTGGTCGTTATCAACTTCGTTCATCGGCCACTCAATTAACGCGAAAAGAGATTACGGCAATTAATGGGATTAGGTAACTGGATTTGATGGAGACCGCTTGCTCAATTTTGTTGGATTCGGCAGACTCAACGAAATAAGCGTCGCAGCTTGCGCTGGAAAATTATGAGTAGCTTCAATGAGATTTGCCACAAAAATAAATAAACGTTTCTGTCAAAGATCAATTTGTGTTTAAATCGAACGGCAAAAGGCTTTCCAGTTCGCGCGTAAACTCAAAATTATAAAAGTCAACTACCAACTGTACTTGAACATTCTGAACAGAATACTGAAGACCAACACGAAATGGAAGTGGTTTTGTAACCCTCGCTGAGGGTGTGTCATAGAAAGAAGTGGAAGAAAATTCCAGAACCAATGAGACCTGACCCTGGCCTTGGATTTCCCTCTCTAAGGCCATAGAGTTTCAGGCTTCAAGGATAAACTACGGTCCATCCACACGAAGATGGTCAAGATAGAGGTGTCGGCTTCACCGCTGAAGGACATGAGCATTTCGCTACAGAACCTCGTATATATAATAAGGAATATTTCTATGGAAAATTCATGGGGGGGGGGGGGTAAGGGCCATCAAAATAACTGAAATTTTGAAGGAGTAGGAAACCAGCACGATCTAAAAAAATTTTTATGAGTACATTGCTTGCACAATGTATTTCTCAGAAGAAAAAAAATTCAACGACCCAATGATTAATTATGAATTTTTGAAATTGTCTAAATTCAAAATGCCCTAAAAGCCCTCGTGACATCATTGACCTGGTACTAGCGCCGGGGCATATAGATGCTACTCAACCGAAAAAGCACTCATCGTTTAATGACGTCACGAGGGTATTCAGAGCATCTCAAATTTGGGCCTCGTCAGAAATGTATAATTACTGGGTCAACCACCAATTTTGTAAAAACGAACCTAGATCATTGGCACCGAGGGGGAGCGATCATTGTATGTACTTCGAGAAAATGAGCCGCATGCAAGTTCTCTGTTTCCATATCTTCCCCGCATCTTGAGATGTTAAACCAATATACATATATATAACATATATATATGTTAGTCTTTTTGAGGTAATATATGTTGCTGTACTGGAACATGAATTTATTGAAAATTATTTTACAGTTGTTTTTTCTAAGATAGGGTAGGCTACAATTTTGTAGGAACAGAAAAACCAAAAAGATACTCGTGTGGAGCCTTTTGGGGATTTATGACTTTTATCAGACCATCGAAGAATAACAGACCCAACTTTACACTCAACGGAAAATTTCCAGACCTTTCCGTAGAGTGGGGCCCAACGAACTCCAATGACGTCAAATGGGTGAGATGTATCCAAGCGGATACTTAACTTTATGACCGCATTGTCGGAAAAAAATCACAGCTTGAGAAGACTCTAGAGCTCCTTCGGAAATATTTTCAGATAAACGAATTGAATAATAACAGTGAAGAAAAAAAATGGTGTCGACATGACATGTGACATCACCAATAGCCAGATTATTTTTTTTGATAATGTCCGCTTCAAAAAATGAACATAAATCGTTCATGTTTTTTTTTTTTTTTTTTTTTTTTTTTTCTACTCTTGCTCTATTCGTATTCACCCACGTAACCGCTGTTAGGCATTACTTCATGGGCAATACTACGGATCAGAGTACCCACCCATTGCGGCTGGGGCCGACTTCGCCATTTCAGCTCATCGTATTTCTAATCACAGGGTAAACCTCCAGAAACCCCTGTGATACGATGGCGGGCGTCTACGATGGAACCCCCCCCCCCCCCGCGCGACGGGTCGCGTTCGGTCCCGGCTCACGGTCTCACTTCATGGATACCGCCGATAGCACACACGGAATGTTCCTGCCATCGGTTGGAGTCCGTGAGAAAATATTTCTCAGAAAAAATATTTTGCAGTGAGCGGGAATCGAACGCGGGACCTTTAGAATAGTAGGCAGACACTCTACCCACTACGCCAAAGCCCCGTCCCAATCGTTCATGTGGGTACGTGTGGGTATGCGTGAGTGTGGGTGGGTCGGTGTCGGCGGATGGGTGGGAAGGCGTAAGCGGAAGGGTGGGAGGGCGTGGGCGGAAGAGTAGGTGGGTGGGTAGGTGAGTGAGTGGGTGGATGGTAAGTTGATCCAACTCCCTATGTCGCACCTAGCTTCTAGGTCGCATCATCGACAATCAGAAGAGTGGAAGATTCCTGCTGCAATATTATCATCCAAATGTCTGTTTCATCACCCTGTTATTAGCTCCTACGTACAAAAACTCATCGCGATGCTTCAATTACTCCACATAAAAATGATTACCGAGGAAACTCAAACAACGTCTTCTGATGAAAAAAAATATGGCTTTACACCTGTTGATTCTCCAATTCACAGGTGCGTCATGTAACTGTTGATATGTGAGACAGCAGGTATCTGATGACTATTATGAAGTTGAGACAACGGGGTAAACTGCGCAAGACCTATCAAGACCATCATAAATTATCCGTTATTTGCAAACATTGAGAAAAGTCCGACGTTAGGGTGTTATCGTTATGTCATACAGCTCGGATTATGGTAGTATATATTCCAGATAATACCACAATATTCTCGAGATTTCAGCGAAAATTCTTGTAAGTAGACATAAAATCAATTACATCGAGATTTGGTAAAAAAAAATGTGTTTATGATCAGGAGCCACTTTTTAATTTGTACAACGACGAATCATTTATTTACAAAAGAACTTAAGGAGAAAAACATTTTTTTTTCGACAACATTGACACACCATACAAGTTTTTTAACTTCCCGATCTAGGAACGTTACATTGTAATGACCCCGAAAATGAAAAGTGCCAGATCGATGAAATTTTCACGTTTCTCGACGTTTCGCATCATCCTGAAGTGATTTCAGAGAAGTGTCTGTATGTATGTATGTGTGTGTGTGTTCGTCCGTATGTGGCAAAATTTTTCGTTTACGTTTTCTCGGAAACGAATCGTGCGATTCGATTAATTTTTTTTTCAATCGTTGCGTCTCCATGTAACTTAGAGCTGATTAGATTTCTGATCGAATCCATCGAGTAGTTTCCCTGTTTTTGAGAAATTCATGTTGAGCAAAAATCGAAAATAGTGATAATGAACGTGCATTCACACAAAAATGTTGTAATCCAAGTACTCAATATCACAGTTGAAAGGTATAAACATATTTTATAACTGATGAAGTTTTGAGTAAAAGGGGTCCAATACTTATGTTGTTATTAACAATGTCAATTGTTTATACTGTTCTACAGCATAAACTATTAGAGCTAGCGCAAAATTTATATAATAAAAGTTGATTGCCATATAAATATACGTATTTTATATATACTGCCTTTTTTCGATAATTTGCATAATTAAGGAGGTATAGCAGTCTCCACAATTATGTATGTAATAAGGGAACGAATGGACCCAGCGCTGTCATGAGGGTCCCAATCGAAGCGTTTTCATGCCAAATCGAGCGGATCACATTTTGGATGGCATTTGTGCAGTATATGCAATGTCATTAGCAATTGCAATTGTTTATACTGTTCCACTGGGTAAAATATTAAAGTTTTTGTTTTGCGGCCGCATCCTTATTGACGTCTCAATCTCACTTAAGTAACACGCATAAGTCTCATGCTCATGCTTACCATGCGTCTACTCAAGTATTCATAATTATTTGCTCCATAAATGAGTCAGTTTGGAATTCTCAAATAGACATGTTTCGTTATGATAATAACAGGGGTCACACTGATTAACCATAGTATATTGGAGAAGAATAAATTTAGTAGGTTGTGCTGAAAACCAAATGGGGAAGTTTTGTTTGTACCCCGAGTGGGGCACACACATGCACACACCACTAGGTTTTATTCTACTCACGGTTAACTAATGGGTTAAATATATATATGCCCCAATAGGGAACAAAAAAAACTATTCTGTAATTCCTCCTTTCACATATTTGTCCCCAAAAACAAACTGTGTGTGTGTGTGTGTGTGTGTGTGTATTGGGACAATAACCTTTTTCATCGTGAAGTGAGTGAGATGAAAACATTAATTTCTGCGACTTCTGGTATTTCCCAGTAACGACAATGGCATTCAATTACGATCATCAAGCAACGAATGTCTGGTCAAATAATAAACGTAATGCTCTGGCAAGCCACACTCGTTATTGACGATCGTAAACAGTCTAATGAAAAAACCTGGCATTGGTTTCATCAACGTGTATGTATAGTGAGCCCAATAACCAGCACAGCCAATGTGGTAAAAAAAAAATGAAAAAAATATGAAAAATAAATGTGTATATTGTCGTTGTGGTGTATGAGACCAGCAGCACGTGGCTGTTTGTGCCTCAATGACCTTTGGATTCGCCTGTCGTTCTAACAATTTGAGAATCCACGACAGTTGGCAAGAATCCAAAGTCGTACGGTGGACGATTATTACAGTAACACCGGAACGAAAACGAGGAAATAAACTCGGGATCAGCCCTTGAAAATAAATAGCGCGCATGGCTGTTGATGGGAGGCAACTAAATGATGGGAGGAAATGTTAGTTCCGGTTTTATAACATTATAAAAGTTGGAAATAACAAGTGGAGGATGTAACGATGAAAATGCGACAGAGACCTTTGATAATTGTCAGCATAATTACCGGAACATAATTAAGATGTGATGGCAAAATGTTTGCATTGATCGTAGATTTGAAATTTGTAAAATGTGGGGTGCATGATGAAGAGGTCATCTCCATCTCCGGTTAATCATATATATAAGGGCAGATTAGTTTTCCTCGGCTGAACTGAAGGACTATGTGTTCTGCCTCCCTTCTCGATTAAAACGCTCAGTTGAAGAGCTGGGGTAGTAGAAATTCCAAATATCCCCGCTTCAACATGCGGATGTGAGCGTATGTATGTGTTTATGTAACTATGCGCGTTTGGACGTAAGTATATGCGTAAGTTAGTGTGTGTGCGTGTGTACGTAGGTGGGTGAATGTGTGGGTGCGGGCGTGTGAGTGGGTGAGTGTGTGGCTGGGTGGGTGGGTGTGCGGATGGTGTGTGGGTAGGTGGGTGTGTGGGTGTGTGAGTGGGTGGGCGGGTGGGTGTCTGGGTGTGAGTAAGTGAATGCTAACTATCTCCTTATTGACATTACATCTCATCGTTACATTATCTATTGAATACCACGAAAGAAACAGCCCAAGACATCTGCCATATTCAATCTGAAGTGCGTATTAATTCCATGAACCCAATTCCCTGACTCATCCCAAGTACTAAATTACGTATAATATTCCAATAGGAATGAAATGACGTCTTTGACTCCTGAGAAATGATTAATAATTACATAACATGTCTTATACGATTCCCGCAACTTTGTTGAAGAATTACAAGCTTAGGGAAGATCCCTCCGGCTAACATAACATAAGACAGAAGTAAATAATCATTTGTCAACCGAACACCTAGTATCTTCTCTATGAATTCTGATGCAATTATGCTTCTGATTGACTGGTGAATAATTGTTTTTGTGTTTAATGGCCATAAATTTTCCCCGCTTGTCTTATTTGAATATTCACTAAACATTACCTCAATTGCGTTTTTTTAAATTTCTGGTTAGATATAGAGCCCGTGCCAAAAGTTTTATGGAAAATTTCACGGACAATTTCTTCAGAATGTTTTGTTTTATAGGCCGTTAGGGTAAATCAATAAAAATTTATCCCCATCAACCACCCCACTAACCTCCCTATCAACCTTCCCATCAACCTCCTCATCAATTTTCCCATCACCCTCCTTCACCTCCTCCTCAACCTCCCCATCAACTTTCCTCATAAACTTTCCCATCAACCTCCTCTACCTCCTTCTCAACCTCCCTACCAGCCTCCCCATGAACTTTCCCATCAACCTCCCCATCAACCTCCCCATCAACTTTTCTCCTCAACCTTCCCATCAACCTCTCCATTAGTCTCCCCATCAACCTCTTCTACAAACTCCTCATCAACCTCGTCCTCCAATTCTCAACTTGTGTTCAAGTTGATGGGGAGGTTGACGGTAAGCTTAAGGTCATGGTCGATGCGAAGTTTGATGTGAATGTTGAGAAGCAAATTGACAGGCAGGTAAATAACGTCGTTGATGATCAGCTTAATGAAGAGAAGTTGTCATGTCGCAGATACTTCTGCTACACTAGTGTCACATTTTACAGAAACTTGTTGATCATTTACAGTATTAATTTTTACCAGGCAATATACCAGAAAATATCCGGATGTCTTATCATGTACTTCTTGAATAAATGGGACAAGTGGTATCAACATCGTGAGAAATGTTGAGTAATGGATTTAATTTGTGTTTCACTTCTACAGATATTACGCGAAGATTTTCTAATACATTCAACCGAATGGTCCAGTTCAGTGATTTTAAAGAGCACAGCGAAATCGATTTAGATGAAGCCCAGAATCGACTCAATTGAAATCGCAG
This sequence comes from Asobara japonica, assembly GCA_026005395.1. Classification (NCBI taxonomy): domain Eukaryota; kingdom Metazoa; phylum Arthropoda; class Insecta; order Hymenoptera; family Braconidae; genus Asobara; species Asobara japonica. The sequence continues at coordinate 720,004 of BQMI01000554.1, read as the reverse complement.
TCGGCGGCGTTACGTAGATGTCCTTGAAAAGTGGTCAATCGGTTAAATGATTTAGTTCGAATGCGATTTCATCCGAATTGATTTGGCAAGTTGGCTACACTTTGTATGTTGGTTGGCGTCAGTTTGAATCTGATCTGCTGCAGGATGCTTCTAATTTCAACTCTAAAACCGATGCAATTCGTTCTGATTCACGAACCAAATATCCCGAAAGAAATGAGAAATTAACCCGTCAACTACGGCGCCCATAGCGCGCGATGCGTCCGCATCGGTCGGCGGCCTCCCGTCGACTCGAATGCACTCTTCAATACACGATAACGTCTATACATAATGGTACGTGCCCGCGTTCGAATCCCTGAAAATGAGTGCCAAACTACGAAAAAAAGGATTCCGATCGTCTTTTGGTGATAAATCTGACGTTGAACCATTCTGGATAAGGACCGGATTTTGACACCATGTTCTGTGAACAACTTGGTTAATAAAACGACCCCATTATTCATCAACGAGCATTATATAATTTCCCCAATCTTCGGGCGTAACAATAATATCAGAAAATTATGAACTTAAATTTAATGATGATCTTGACCCTTCACCAAAAAGAGATTTAAAGTACGAGATTTTTTTACTCATACTTTTCTAGAATTCTTAAGACCTATTTTAATCAAATACTCCAACTGGTTAGCGAGATCGCCGATTGTCCGAATTTTTAAAATAATAAATCAGTGATTCATCAAATCCAAATTTGATTCACGTCACCTGACAGAGGCACCTACAAAGTATGTTTGGGAAAACTTTCAGAATTTTTTATGAAAATTTTCCCGATAAACGAGGGGTTTGAATCTTTGCGACATGAAATTTAGTTCCGTAATGTTGAAGTATCAAAAAAAATATGAAAAATTGTTTAAAAAACAATCAAGTTCCATTGTATTGACAAACTCATGTACTTCATGGGATAATTTTAAGAATTGCGATATCTATCATATAATAGATATAATAAGGGAGAAAGTAGTAAGGGAGAAAATTAATTTTTATGAATCACAGGAAGGGTCTATATGACATATAGACCCCGGCCGATCGGACAAGGGTCTATATAGATCCCGTACTTGAGTAGTTAAGAAAATAATCCGTTACATATGCCCTATGAACGAGTTCTTCTAACGATGTGCCAGGGTACCAGGGATACATTACATTCAAAATATGCAACATTGTATCAAGACGATGCTAATAATAGCGACGAAATGGTCCTCTTTCAAGTCACCCTCCACGCAAAGTTGGAGATAATAATACTTGAATTAAGGTCACCACCTAACATCTCATAGCTCCTAAGGTATGGAATCCCAAGACCATAGTCTTGGTTTAAAAGCAAAAAACATGATGCACCCAACAACGACGAGTCGTGCTGAATGCGCGCCTACACATTTCTTCGTCATACTGTGATAGGAAGTCGAGCATACCCAAGCCACAAAGTCTCGTAGTACTTCCAGTAGTCTCAGTAGTGGGGTTTCCCTGTCACCCCTTCCCTGCGTCCCACCCGCCCCCCCCCCCCCCCCCCACCGCCAGCGTACCCCTTCAATCCTTAGAACGTCGTCGACGTCCTTCACCCACGATTCGCAAATCACGTGCCCATCTATCACGGGTGTGTCACGAGCAGAAAATCTGATAAGAACCATCGGATGGAAAACGTAGATACGGCAATTGGGTTTTTGACAAATGCCCATTACACATATTGCTGCGTGATGGCATTAGCAATAGTTTTGATTGTCAAATTGTATGTTTATGAAACAGCGGAAAGCTTTGGCATTGCTGGCAGTTTACACCGAGCTTTACTGCTTATCACACCGCTGATTGTTTCGCGTCAAGAGGCCTACTGTGACGCACGTGCTCCCATGACGGTCAAGAGCCGAGTGCTTTCGACATGTTACTGAAAGGCTTGACTAGGCTGGCCAATGTGCATGCATACCGCAGATAAAACTGATACTTGATAAATTATTTAACAATTGATCGCGATTAACATGACCGCGAATTCTCGTGGTATGCGATTGTGACCGCCTCCCCCCCCCCCCCCCCGTCCCGCCATTATCGCCAAAGAGGGAATACCGCGGTTGCATGTAATTTTTGAAAGTAGCACAACTACATTAAACACACACAAACACACATAGGGACATACGGTCGAAAGTATAGTGGCGGTTCAACGTTATTAACTTCTCAGTAGTCGCGCTACTCATTCGACGTTCTTTAGTCGCTCACTGAGACAATCTCTCACATTGCGTTTTTGGATATGTCGAAACGTGGAGGTGATCTAATTTGCTTGAAAATGTTTTTGCAGTGTACACGAAATTTCCATTAACTTGAATATTTCGTATAACTTTTATCCCCACCTAAATAAACTGGTGGAGTTCCTTGAAGTACTGAAAAAGTTTTGCTCTGAGATTTAGAATATACTCTTGATAATATGAAAATTTCGGCTAAGTGCTCATAATGCGTCAGATTTAACTATGCAACAAGCTCGGAGCTTAATAAACGTGATGGTGTAAGGATAGCATAGACTCTTCTTTTCCTCGTAAGGGTGTGAAACCAAGCGGACCCACATGGTGAACACTATCTTTTGACACAGACTATCCCAAACCGTGGTCAAACGGACCGGGAGCAGCGCGGGAGGGGGTCCAGCGGGCGAAGCCTCCCGGGCGATGAGTTGGGGGGGGGGGGGGGGGGAGCCCCAGAAAAAAAAAGATCCAAATATGAAATTGGGACAGCAACGAAAATTTCAAATGCAACAAATAATCAGAAGTAAATTAAATTAGGAAAATATGACAATGAAGATATTACAAGGAATAAAGTCACCATGAAAAAATATTGCCGAAAATAAATACCTGAAAAGAATGACCATAGAAATATTCACAAAATATTTTTTTGTATATATTTCGGTGAGTTTGGGATTTGTTACAATGAGATTGGTTTTCTATTTTGAGGAAATCCTTAAACAGTGTTTACGTTATTATTCGTGATCGTTTTATGGGATGCACGGCTCAGTGACAAACTTCAAGCATGCGCTAGCGCAGGCAGCGCAGCACGTTCTTCTGCCGCTTTAAAAATTTTCACGCACATCAGAGGAACTATATAGTTATATGCCAGATGCGTTCAGCGCCATGTGCTTGAATCGTTCCGTTGTGGTCGCTGTCCCAGTGCCAAGGACCGAGGTTTGGGGGCGTCAGTGGCAAAAACCTAATTGTGTATTGCTCAAGTACATACAATCATGTACTATATGGTGAATTTCAATAGAGTGTTTCAGTAAGATTGTTACTCGATGTCGGCTTTTAAGGTTATTAACTTCTCAATATAGAGCTGGCATTGCAGAGCAGCAATAACCCTTATAATCAAATAGGGGAATTTCATGACACTTATCGGTTTTATACCACACAACCTAAGTTGTTTAAGAGCAGAGGTTTATGTGTGCTGTTTCTTTTAATGTTGCCTATGAAATACATGTAGGTATATCGGCACTCAGTTTACACCGGTTACAGTATATAGCGTACAAGTCATTATTAACTAATAAGGAATATGAGCTCATATTGTTTCTACTGTACTTTCGTAGTATGGTGCACTCAGAACTATTCGTGACTATCATTTTGATAGTCACAACTGGCATTTACCAAGTATTAGTGTTACCGCGATAGACGAGAGTCGAGACAAGATGAGACAATTATGACTCGATACAATACGAGAGATCAATTTCATCATTATCGCCAGGTCGAGACAATACGAGAGAGATGTGACCAGAGACGAGAAGTCTCGACAAAAATTCGAAAAATCGATGTTTTAAACTAATCAATTTCACTCACAAACTAATGATCTTTTCTTCCTCCCCGACCCGAAAGTGCGCTCTCCACCGGGATCTGTTACGCCAGAAACCATGGTTTTTGTGCAGCGCCTCAATTTCAGAAGCGTTGTGATTGGCTACAAAACTTTTGTGGCTCGCATGCGTCAAACGATCAACTACATATATATATGCATACAAGGGTCATGTGAAATTATGCATTATTGATTTTTTATTGATTATTTTACATTAAAAAGTTAATTTGATGCCAACGAACCGCGTGGCTAAAAAAAAGTCGAGTGAAGTGAAACTGTCGCCTGCCAGCACATCAAGAGAGTTAGCCTCAAAAATGAGAGATTCTTCATCCGAGAATTCTGCAGATGGAGAGATGTTATGAAAATTCGACAAAGAGGCCAAAAAGTTATTGTGCATGCACAAAGCGAAACATTCCAAAAGAGTTTTTTTCCTTTTTCAATTTTTTTCTTTTTGCCCGCTCCGACCAGCAAAACCTCGGCTTGGCCTCGGTGTTCCAAAAGTCGCGCCGGCATGTGGTTCGCTAGGTGGCCGGCAAGTGGCGTGTGCGTGCAAGCAACGCGACTATTTAGCCGTGAATGGATCGCCATTTATTTTATACGTATATAAATATATCACGTACGCCAGAAAATCGAACTTTCTGGCCTTGGGTCGTAATATACTATTTCGTCAATTTACGGTAATTGTAAGAACTAGTAATGATGATAATTAATTGTTCACGGCGCATTTAGAAAATTGAATTTATTCAATAGTGTAAAAATTTGAAGATATATTTCTGTCAATATAACTACCAACATGAATACCCACTTTTGGCAGTATTTTCTTTCTTAATAATTACAACGAATATTTGATTGCACTTTTCAATGTTGGTATTGATGAACACTGAAACTAAGAATGAAGGTACAGAATCATTTCAGCATGAATATGACTGAATCGATTGCTGTGTGTTCGTATTAATAAACTAGCCAAAAGGAGTTGTTGTGCAGCACTAGAAAATTGAAAAACAAACTCGATACAAGACCAGGCGATACGAAATTGGATTGCATTCTGAACCCCCGAGGCGAGACGATATAACAATTATAACAATTTTAAGCTGCATAGAATTCTTCGTCTATTACTAATCATAAGAAAGTCTATATGCATGAAAACGAAATCGAATTTTGAGAGAAATGAGAACTTCTCAGAAACAAAAGTCCTACCCGGCATTTGCACTCAGGTCTGTGTTTCTGGCAACTAAGCTCACAGCAACGTGACCACCTAGTTTCGAGTCACTTACGAAAAGCTGTTCTTTTCGAGTAACATCACACGGCGGTAAAGTCTATAATTGAGCTCGTCTCTCCTCCGGTAAATATAAATTCATCACCGTCATTCGAGCGAATAATGTTCAGTGATAGCCCATCTAGTACTTTCTCCTTCGTGCTACCGCAGTCGACTCCCCTCGAATTAAAGTCTCATACGATTACCACGAAAAAGTGCTACTGCATATGCTCGGTCCACGAATTCCCTAAACTCATTACAGGAAAAAGGGAATATAACAACTCTACGAATGAATGATGTCCAGTTCAACTAGTACAAAATTAGTCTCCTCTGAGCTGGCAGCGCTCTGGGATAGAATTTCACCGCACGTTTGGATAGTCAAGTCAGAAAGGCTCGGAAGTAATCTTCGAAAAACGATATAGGTGGTACCGTCTTATGTTGTTTAATTTCGTTTGGCCCATGCAGATTATTTGACTTCATTTTAAGTTGGTGCTACAGCAGAGGTCCTTCAATATGTCCGATTTGTACTTCAACCGCTACTTCCCCTCGCAGCCTGTTCTCCCGCCAAATCGTATACATCGTGCCGCCTCGTCTCGAGGTGCGGTGTCATCAATCACCTCAGCGGTGCCATTGCAAGCCGATTTTTCCCCAAACTGTGAAGCATTTACGCCATTTAAATCCACGAATACAATGAAAATTGGCATTATATTCTTTGGTTTATCCAGTCATTGAAGCAAAGTCGTCGATTGTTTTTACCATGCAAAGAACAGTGAGAATTTTGAAAAACCAATATTTGAAAAAATTAGAACTTTTTTTTTAGATTCCTACGCACAAATTAATTACATACTCCACACATAAATTTCAAAACAGTACAGTAGACTCCCTCTAGCTCTCCGCACGCTCCCGAGCGAGGGGAACTTTTCCCCCACTACGCACGGGGCATTAGACATGGGCGGGCGGTCTAGAGTGGAAGCGGCATTAGAGTACCCAGTGTTTTGTTTACAAACGCGTAAGGTCATAACGTCACAAGGAGCGACGTAAAACAAAAACGGCATCGCCAACACGCACGATACATACATATAGCGGTCTCGCTTGGATAATCACGCTGTCTCTGTCGTAGGATACGCCCCTTGCGCGCAGAGAGGTGGTAATCGGTAGCTCCCCCGGCGGGGAAATCAGAGCGCCGGAAGTGGAGAGCTAGAGGGAGTCTACTGTATCCGTTAATTTATTTCAATTTTTTTTTCTAATTGTAATTTTGCTCAGATTTTTAGAGGCATTATTCTGTCAGGGTTTCCAGCTCTTTAACGGAAATGACAAAGAATTAAAGTTATTGAGGAAAAATCGGTGGAAAACTGAAAATATGTGGGTGTGATTGAGGAACCATATCAAAAATTGTGGTCCAATGAGGTAAAAGTCGCGGGATGATCAAATTTGTATGTAAACATTCATCTAGGATAGAAGCCATATAAGCGCAAGACGTACTTATATAAGTTCATTCAACAATTTTTTTGTCGCATCGATAAAAATACATTTGCACCAACAACTTTAAATCGCAAGATATATATAAAATCCCGGAAGAATCCAAAACATGCATTTTGTCATTGGGAACTCAACATTTTGTCCCCAGACATTACTGTCACCATGTGAGTTGCTTCATCCGGTGATTACCCAAGCGTTGCAGCGTGAAACAAAAATGAAAAATAATAATCATCGTGTGCATTAAAGTCGCACTTTAATTGGATCCGTACTTCTTCCTTATTCCCCAGTTTCTCTTTTATTTTCATTAGCACATCGTGAAACCATCGCCAACGAGTTATATTCAGGTGTGAATAACTTTATACCACTAAATCGAGAATTCACGACTCCATCACGAATACGAGGAATTGTGTAACTGGACGAAGAAAAAAAAAACGCGAAAATTTGTCAACAATTTTTAAAAGCGAATTGGAGACAAAGACAATGAAAATAGATTTTCAACTGGAAACTCCCTGTGGTGATGTAGTGCCCAGAGGGCATAACCCCTTTCAATGAAAAAAAAAAGAAGAGATAGAGTGGACTGGTTGAATGCATCGAGATTGCAGAAGTTTAAACGAAAAATACGAGGGGCCTCTATGCCAACGGGTAATTTGAAAAATAAATGTGCCTTGGTTTTACCCGGCTGTTTTACTACCAACGATTTAATTAATTACGCCGCCATCCTCCAGCATTTACAAAGCCCCACTATACCCCCCCCCCCACCCACCCCAAACCGATCTGAGGATTCGCACGCAGCCCAATACACTTAGCAATTTCTCATTCGACAATATTCCGTTGTGCACAAAATGTATGTGTGTGAGTGTGTATGTGTGTCGCAATGAGAATTCAATTTCAACCTATCCTTTCCCTTTTGTTACACTTGCTACCAATTGTGGATTTTTCTTTTCTCACCCCCACCCAACCAACCACCCACTACCATTAACCAACAAAAGAATTTATGTTGCGGAATAACGCACAAATGTGGAGCACATTTTACGAGAAAATTGATACTAAAATGCTTTTTTAATGGACATTGCATTTATGATAATCAACGAGTCATGAAATATTGCAAATGAGATTTATTATTCTCACTTGAAATCGGCTTTGTCGTCGGTAATTTAACTGAGGCATGTGTGTATGTGTAGCAAAATGATATTTATAATTATTTCAAATTTATTTCCGCCATAATTTTTCGACGATATTATACGCAATGAGCAAAATAGTTTTCTCTTTGGCTTATCGGTTAATTAACTTCTCTTGGAATACACCAAAGCCGTACGGTTTACCCCCAACTCCCGCTTCATCCTATCATTATTATTTTAACAGGTTAAACACACAGTGATATTCACCTGAATTGTTGGTCAAAGTGTACAAAAAACACAAGCACTAGAATATATGTGTCCACAAAGGCTATACGACGGTCTATACCCCTTCCACATCTCCAATTTTTCCATTCTTACACGGAAAGAAAAGTTCAATAAAAATTACAGAAAAAGTGTGGAAAAGTGCCGTAATTTTTCTGGAAAATGTAAAGTGTATGGAACACGTCATTAAAAAATCTGATTGAAAATCTAACTAGTGGTGTACAAATGTGTGTGCCCCATGCAGGGCACAAACAAAACTTCCCGATTTGGTATTTAAGCACAACATGAGAACGCAACTATGGTGATGAGCAAACGCAACAGCGATATCAAAAATCCTAGATCAATTCTAGCAATTGAAAAATTGAATTACACTAGTTTTATACACAAGCTACCAGTATCATTCGAGAAAAAGGACATAATGATTTGGTTTTGTCATTGGTTCATTGAGAAGTTATGAACAGCTACGTTCTTTCTTCTCGTATAATGTACGTAATTTTTTAAGCGGCCATACCTCCTTAAATATGCGAATTATGGAAAAAAGTCATTCAACAGAAAATGTATATTTTTGCAGGCGGAATAACTTTTGTTGAGTGATCATTCCGCTATCTGATACGATTTTCGCAATGCAGCGTTATAGATTATACTAATTATACCAATTGGAATTGTTTATAACAATATATATACACGGTCAATTGCATCCAAAATCTAATCCTCTCCGAGTTACATTAGAAGACTCCGATTCAGACCCTACTGGCCTGCATGGCTTCATTCTTTCACTTATTACATACATACTTTTTCAAACGCCCGTACCTCCTTAATTATGCAAATAAAGGAAAAAAGTCATAATACATAAAATATGTATTGTTGTATGAGGAATAACTTTTCTCTTAGAAATTTTTCGCTAACTTTGATACTTTAGGCAGTAGAACGTTGTAAATAATTGAAATTGTTAATAACAATATATATGCTGCATTAATTTGATCCAAAATCTAATCCCCTCGATTCTGCATGGAGACGTTTCGATTGCGACCTTGAGAATCTCAATAGCTTCATTCGTTCGTGAAAAACCTAGGACCAAACTTTTGTGCACACACATACACACACGCCCACAGAATTGACTCAGAATTTGTTGGGTATCATTTTGGTATACTTAAAAATAGTTTTCTTCAGACAAGTTTCCCGCTAACTTTCATATTTCACCCAGTGGAACAATATAAATAACTGCAATTGTTAATAACATTGCATATACTGCACAAATACCATCCAAAATGTAATCCGCTCGATTCTGCACGGAAATCCCCCGATTGACACCTTCATGACAGCGCTGGATTCATTCATTCACTCATTCCATACATAATCGTTGAGAGTGCTATACCTCCTTCATTATGCAAACTATCGAAACAAGGCATCCCATATAAAATACGTATTTTCATATGTGAAACAACTTTTCTTATATACATTTTTTGCTAACACCAATAATTCCTGCACTATAGCGTTAGCAACAATTGAAATTGTTAATAACAATATAAGTACTCGACCAATTCCATCCAAAATCTAATTCGGTCTCAGTTACATAATACTCTTCCATTTGAGGCATCAACAACTTCGATCGAATGATTCGTTCACAAGAAATCGTTGACCAAAAATTTTGACCACATACATACATCGTCACTCACACACACACACACACACACACACATACATACAGTTTGTTTTAAATAGTCGAAATGCGTTAAAAATGCCTTGAAACGTAAAGATATGACGAAAAATGGGTTTTTCATTTTTGGGGCCATACCCAAAATTACCCGGTACAATAACTTCCCAAAATCGGGAAGTTGAAAATTTGTTTCATTCCGATTTTTTCGTTTCAGTGAAAATTTTACGGAACGGTTTGTACAATTTACGCGTCGAAATGTGAAAATTCTGTTTCGATTCGTAATTTTGATAGAATTTCATTTCACTCGCGCATTGCGTTTCGGACTGTCATTTTTACGGAACTTTTCTGCTAATTTTTGTTGAACTTTTCTCTCCGTGTATGGCTTCATCATTTCTCACCGAGCTGTCGATACTTCATGAATTCCGTTGGAAGTTGAACGGTAACCGGTGAATACACCAGTGCCTCCTCGTCAAACTCAAATTGTGTGTATACAACACTTACGCAGTTGAATCTATCACCGCTGTACGGGACCCAGAAAATGGACAGATACAAATATAGATATAGATATGGCTGTATTAGCCCGCGGCCACTATATGCATAGAAATTGGCAAGTGTGCCTACGTAGTATTGCCAGTTGTGAATTGCACTAGTGCAATTGCAAGTCAGTGTGAACATTTGCAAAACCCCACATCTGCAGTGCCACCCTGGTTAGGTAGACGCCTTGGTTTGTTTCACTTTGTCCAAAACTCAATAGTAAACTTGGTACTCGATGCTGTCAGACGGGAAAATAGCAAGTAACAACGGTACGTTTTGTACACTAAACTTCACGACTAGTCTATTTCAACCCAAATAACTTTAACGAGGATGTTGTCTAAATACAGAAATACCAGGATGTTTTTCATCCACAACTTTTCAAGTATTGAATGAATCTTGAGCAAGTTTATTGCAATAGCTTGATGCGATGAAAGGGCAGGTACATTGTGTCGCTTTGGTAATAGGAAGTGAGATGAAATTTATGAGATGCAGAGTGAGCGCCGATACTTGGCAACTCGGGGGAGAGGGGGGATGCTAATTCTCTGTTGTTTTTGCATACCCTGCGATTTTCATCGCTGTTTTTCAGTCTAGTGATTGGTAAACTCGCGTGGAATGCTCTCTTGCTATCCATTCACTGAGCGAAATGCCGGAAAAGGTCGTGAGGACGAATTGCTACTTCTGCTCTTGACATTGTATGTAGGTTAGATGCCAAGGACTATGCGAGATTATGGAATGCGAAGTGGGGCGATGGATAAACTGGGGGTATGAGTGAATGAAAACATGTTTATTTTGCGTCGATGATACGTGAAGAGAACACAGCTTTCTTATCATCATCCCTGTACACGGATTTTTAACTTCCCGATATACGGAAGTTATTGTATTGTTATCGCCTCGAAAATAAAAAGTTTAAATTTCATCATATCTCCACGTTTCAAAATCTCTCTAATCGCTCCAGAGCATTTTTAACGAAATGTTTGTATGAATGTGTGTGTGTATGTTTACGCGTACATATGTGCCCACAAATTTTGGACGATTTCTTTTTTAATCGATGCGTCTTCATCTAGCTGAGACCTGATTAGATTTTTAAAGAAATTCATGCACTGCTTTTCGGTTTTTTTCTAAACATGAATCATCCCACTCGGAAAAATATATCAAACAAAATATATAAATGGACCAAATTCCTATATCCTGCAAGAAATAGATAAGAGATATATATAAATACTATTGTATATATTTTTTATATAAAACATGTGCCAATTCAGTATATAGTATATATAAATCTACTTATATGTTCAGAATATATGTTTTTCCATGTGGGGTGAAAGTCGCCAAAATTTTAATTAATCATTATTTACGAAGGAAAGTTGTGATCAAACTAATCAATGTTGCAATTGCAGTGTCTCAGCGTACCTTAGTTTCGATCAAAATGTGACTCACTTTCATGTAGTGATTTATTAGTTATTGGTTGATTTTGAGTGCCGCGAAATTGTAATGATTATTCAAACTTTCATATATGGTCTACAGTCAACTTCCCCAACAGTGCACGTCAGCGCCAGCTCCCCACCACTGCGCTTACTAGTATCCGGGAGTGGGAGAAGTAGGGGAGGGTCACTAGTGGGGCAGGGCGGAGGAGAGTCCGGCCCTGTGCAGTGCACTAGTGGGAGAGTCGACTGTAGATCGGAAGTTGTCTGACTACCGCCGGCGCATGAGTCTTTCCCCGCATTTGCACAGGAGAGTCTGACTGCGCGATGCGCAGTGTGATTGGTCGGTGCGTCACGTGATATAGTCACAGGTAGCGACGCCTGTTGTATTCCAGTATTCAAAATTTCATGATTCCGATTGTTTTCTGTGAAACCAGTCTTTGAACATTTAATTTACGTGTCGGAAAATCTAGGAATGGCAAACAGAAATTACACATCGGGAAGTTTTGTTTGTGCTCTTAACGGGAGCAAACACACTTCCATGCCACTAGTCTAAATTGTATCAACAAAAATCACGATCGATATTATGAATGGATCACCACTATTCGAGGAAACACAGGGATTCCACGAGTTCTAACTAATTTTGGATAGTTTCCAAGTAATATTAGAATATCCTTGGTGATTCTGATTAATTATGGCCGATATCAACCCTCTTTCGCTGTTGAAATTGACCGAGGTGATGTAAGCAATTGCAGACTAGGATCTAAAAGGAGGCTGACATTATCCACATTCACCGAGAACGAATTAACTTTGAGAAGCGATAAGCCACCATCGTGTACTGTTGAACGATACCCAGGCTTTGATTTGCATATTTTATCCTCTTTTTTCCGCATTATTTTGCTGTCTAATCTACAAAAAAAAAAGAACGAGGCAACCGGCAGATGGTTGTTAGAGCCCCGTGGGGAATTCGGGCGTTTCTTTTGTTTCTCCTCACGTGGTTTATTGCAAAAGTTGGAGGGAAATGGGCCGGCACGAATGGGGCAATGGATGGGCTTGGAAGAGCCCAATTCGTTGGTACATCAAGTATGGAATAAATTCGTACGGGCAAATGAAAAAATGGCGTTTTAAGGATGGTTAGGATGGATAATGAATACCCAATGGAATTGCAATTTGTTTGTACCATACTTTAATCTTCTAGGTTTGGTCATTTCAGGTGAGTTCCATTTCGGTCGCAAAAAGGATCATTTCTAAAAATCCTTCATTGATACATAAATAAAGAACTTTGTGTCCATAAATCGCCGTAGATGGACAGAATGAGGAATAATTTTTTTCCTCACATAAAAACTTTTTTGGCTCGTGTATTTTCCACATACTTGCCAGAAAAAAAATACACGGCATTGTACCAAAAATATGTGTAGCGTTAACATTAACACAACATAAACCGTGAATAATAAAACCTTTTGATAACGAAATATATTATTCGGAGTTTTGGTAAGTAATATTATATGATAGTGTCAAGTGGCTTAAAATTCTTCGTTTCGAAAAGACATCCCGTGCACCAACCTACCCACCGGCCCATCTACCCACTGGCCTATCCACCCACCCACCCACCGGCCCATCCATCCACCTACCTACCCACTTACCCACCCACCTACTCAGCCATCCACCGGCCCATGCACAGACCCGCCCACCCATCTACCCACTCACCCACCTATCCACACACCCACCCATCCATCCATCCATCCATCTATCCACACACCCACCCAGACAAACAAGAGGGACGAAGATAAAAAAAATACACGGGACATAACAATTGTGTGTACATTAAGAAACATATATTCAGTAATTATGTTAGTTGTTTCCTTCCTCCCTATTGATCATTGTTAATACTGAAATACAGTAGACTCCCTCTAACTCTCCGCACGCTCGGGAGTGAGGGGAATTTTTCCCCCACTACGCACGGAGCATTAGACATAGGCGGGCGGTCTAGAGTGGAAGCGGCATTAGACTACCCAGTGTTGTGTTTACACACGCGTACGGCCACAAGATCACAATGAGCACCGTAAAAACGCCTTCGATAGTCACGCTGTCTCTGTCGTAAGATACGCCCCTCGCCCGCAGAGAGGTGGCAACCGGTAGCTCTCCCGGCGAGGAAATCAGAGCCCCGAAAGTGGAAAGCTAGAGGGAGTTTACTGTAGTAGAAAGAAAATACATATGCATTTTAGTTTTTAATGAAGTACCTTCAGGGAGACATAATCCTCAACAAACTTGTTTTTTACCAACAATTTCACTTGAGCGGTAAGATATCCTTAACAAATTAAGTGTGTTAAATTTTTAACGTCAATGTTTTAACTCCATGTGCATGATAATTCTAGCGTGAAATGTTACACGAGTTATCTCTTTGTAATTTGACCCATATAATGGTGTTTTTACACTTTCTTTTGTGTTGTAACCCCTCCTCACTCTTTTTAACTCTGTCACTGACGGCAAGGTCCTCCCAGGAAGCGCGCGCGTACGCTTTGAGAGTTAAATTACTGGATGGTCCAACACGACGCTTTTTCATCCCTCGCTTATTACGAAACTTTGGGGCAAGAGTAAACTGGCGGCAGACCGGTCGACAACGAAAATGGGGAAGAGAAAAAAGCGTGGGGGGGGGGGGGGCGAGAAAGAATAAGAGAGTGGGCCGGGGATAGAATGATGGCCAAGTCCAAGAGAGTTTACTCACACAAACAGCCACACATCGGCGGAGGAACATTGCTTGAGTAAACATTCTAGGTGGACCGCAGAGAATAACAAATGACTCTAATGGTTTAAAAGAGGATAGGAAGGGGGGGGGAGGATGAAGTTAGTGGAGTTTTCCAGTTTTAAAACTATTCTTTATGAATGTCGGGGTGTATTTTAACATGGGAACATAATGGGAGCATTATCTTAGTGTAATTAAGGATTATGGGACAGCAATACTTGTGACGATTTTATGCTCAATGATGATTTTAATTGGGATGAAGAAATTGGTCCAGGAGGATGTAATACCGACTTCCTGTAACTGCATAGAATTTGACAGAATAAGTTCTGGTGAAGGGAGATTGTCAATCAGAGGGCATGATTGGGTGATTAGTGATCAGTGATAATTAAAATTAGAACAGGGAGTTTTTTTTTAAGTTAGCCCTTCCTTGTATGGTCTAAGAATTATTCACCAGCTTCATGTTTTACCAAGGATCGAGGTGAAAATTTTGCATTTAATTCACTGGTCGTTGAGTGGTGTATTTTTAGGGATGTTCGTAGGAATTCGAAATGAAATTTTTAACTGCGAAAAATACTACGTATAATTCTAAAATGAACTAGTGGTGTGCAAATGTGTGTGCCCATACGGGGCACAAATAAAGCTTCCCGATTTGGTATTTCAGCACAGCATAAGCATGCAACCATGGTGATGAGCAAACTCAATAGTGATATCAATAATTGAACTTGCGACTAATAATTACTGCACGCGATCGATTTAGTTTGATTTGTAAGCTGCATAAAAATATTCAACTGGAACTCGTCCGCCTAGTTACCCTCTCTACCTCTGTACGTTCCTAATTATCCCGCTCTTTGATATCCTTCCCGCATCTGTCGATATATTCATGCACCAAGTATATTCTAGTTCAACTCGCGATATGTTTTAACCTATATTGAAAAAGTTCATATTGAACGTGCATTTTTGTATAAGGAACGACTATGGTGATATGCTTGTTCCCGTATTTCAAATTGCTCGGACGACCATACCTCCTTAATTATGCAAATTATGAAAAAAAGTCATTTCACGTAAAAGATGTATGTTCATATAAGAAATAGTTTTCTTGAGATAAGTTTCCCGCTAACTTCAATATTTTACCCAGTGGAATCGTATAAACAATTGCAATTGTTAATAACATTGCATGTACTCCACGAATGTCATCCAAAATGCAATGGGCTCGATTCTGAACGCAAATGCTTCGATTGAGACCTTCATGACAGGGCTGTGTTCCTTCGTTCATTCACTACAGACATAATTGTTGAGACGGTCATACCCCCTTAATTATGCAAATTTGCGAAAGAAATCCTTCTACATAAATTACGCATTTTTATATGGGGAAGACCTTTTCTTATATAAATTTCGTGCTAACTCTAATAGTTTATGCAATAGAACGTGATAAACAATTGAAATTGTTAATAACCATATACATACTACACCAACTTCACCCAAAATCTAATCCCCTCTAAGTTACATGGAAATGCTTCGATTCCAATATTGACTGTCTCGATAGCTTCATTCGTTCGTGAGAAACCTAGGATCAAACTTTCGGAAACACCCATACATACAGACACACACACACACACACAGACATCGATTCAAAATTTGTTGGGCATCATTTTGGTATACTTAAAACCCCAGTAACAGGATGAAAGAAAAAATATCGATTCCGGGCTCATTAAAGATCCATCAATTTTTTTTCAACTTCATACTCAAGCTCTATGAAAATGAATTTGTGGGGATATGTTGCGGGGGTGTACAATAAATAATTTCGCACTTTAATAGAATTTTTCGTTTAATTAGTTGCAAGGATAATAGTTTTGGCACGTTAGTATCACAAGAAGTGTTCCCCGTAAGTGAGGGCGAGAATGGCGAGAAAATGTGGCTCCTCAATTCTGATTTTGCGGAAATGTCCGAATATTGCCGACGCGGAGAACTGTACAAATATCAATTATAGGAAGGTATGATTGTATCCGTAGATAGACTCAAATGTGCGATAATGGTCGCCACAAATTAAAATAAATTGATAGAAAAGGAACGAGCATATTTTCCTTAAATCAATGGTACCTTTTGCTTGGTCTTCAGAGGGCATTTATAACTATCCAAGAGTGAGGCACTGAACATCTTCGATCGGATAAAGAAGGCACGAGAACAAGTGATTTGTTGAGTTGAACGGCAAAACTGCTCTTAGCATCGTCATTTAAGTGTCATATGAATCATTACACTTCATATCAATATGGTGTTGATCGCCGCTGCCATTATAATCACATAACGAGGCTACTGTCTTACTCACGTAAATAATTTGTATACCCGATTACCGAAAAAATGCGTTCACCTTCCAGAAATATTTCGTTCTCGTCAATGTCGCTGGATAGCTAAATTGATAAAAAAATCCTAATATGACAAAAGCAAATTTTCCTTATTCTTTTTTCGTTCAGCCGGCTGACGTGAAAAGCTGAAAAACTGTGTTCGCCGGCATTATACTCATAGGGCGATCAACGATGGATGAAGTTTCCAACTAGTTAACTTGTAATAACCCCAAAAATGAAGTATCAGATTGATGGAGTTATTGATTTTCTTGATGTCTGCCATGGTCCTGAGTGTATTTGATAAGATGGCCTGGTAGGTATGTGCGTGTTTTTTTGTCATCGTCCCTCGCGGAGGGCTCATTTTATGGGTACCGACGATTGAATACTCAATATGTTTCTGCTATCGGTCGGAATCAATGAGAAAATATTTCATCATGTGAGAAATTCTCCAGCAGCCGGACGCGAACCTAGGACCTTTAACGTATTAGGTAGATATTCTATCGCCAGAGCCCTGACTTCGTAGGTCTGTCTGGGTCTGCCTGTTTCTGTTTGGACCAATTCTGACAGAAGCAGGTTCACTAATTTAGATTTTTTTCTGTTTCCAAAATTGCGTTTCGCCATTGCATACTGCAGGAAGGAGTTTGCTAAAAATCCGTCGAGCTCCTGCAGGAAGCAATTGAAGAAAAGAGAGAAATGAATAGCTCTCCTGATAGGAACTCAAATGTTCTACAAGAAATCCTAAAACGCGAAACCCGATTCTTTCAAGGCAGATAGTCGGTGAGCGCAGAACCCTTAAGAAGAGTCTACAACAGATGTGCTTTGCTAGTTTACGATGTGTCATAAATATAAATATATTCATTAGCTTACCTACGCGGCGTAAAGTAACGTGACTTTGTTTCAGACGCTCGTGTATACCTGGCCATTAAATTTGAAGACCAAGAGTCTGTACATAGACTCCATTACCATGTATAAATTTAAGTAAGGAAATTTGAAAGAACCAATCATACTCGTTAATGATGGGAGTTGCGAATGGTTCGACTGAATTCGATTATCTCGAAAGTTTTGGCAGTGGGCATCGCTAGTAACCAATACCGTAAAGCAGTATGGGGCATAATGGGACATTTTATGACCTTCCAAATGGCCCATCGCTTTGCGAATTTAAAAACGATCTTAAACCATCCCGTTGTGCCCCACCTTCTGCTACTTCTTGCTAACAGAGATTCCGGCTGAAATGATTGATATTCTGGGAAACGGAAGAACATCCGTAACTCATTTATAAGAGGATGGCACCTATCCGCAATGCAAATTATAAAAACTTCAGGAAATATGTACAGTAACGCGCGTAAGGAGAAATCGCGGCTTATTAGGCGAAGCAATTGTGTAATTGGCGAACAAAACTGCCGGGCGCGTAACTAGGGAACCAGAGTTCCAATGGTGGCTACAATTACAGGACATTTTCGTCCTTCGAAATTCTCAGTGAGTTCAGTCATTATTAGCTTCCCAATATCATATGCAAAAAGTTAGCTTCATATGGTTCTGTACCGGTAGGGGGAGCCTCTTGTCCTCGGGTCCCATCTGCCGCAAGGTGGTTTGGTATCTATGGCAATTACTACACGGAGAGAAAAATTCACTAAAAATTAGTGTACCTTCTCCCTAACGTATGGGACATAACGAGTGGAGCGTAAAAAGTCGGAAATGTTTCATGTCAATCAGAGTTCGACCATTACAATGTAGAATGATCCTCTCATTTGGAAAGATCGGGAAGTTTTGGTTCGACCCGCCATGGGTCACACCCGATTCAACCCAGCCTTAACAATGCATCTCCGTTCAGAAGCGAGCAAGCCGAGAGACCAAGAACGCAAATTCGAACAGTTTTATTTTTGAGTGGTCATTGTTTAATAATTTTAAAAAATTGAAATTGGGAGACGAAAATTTAGGGTCGTTACCCCAAAAAGTTACATGACATCGCATTATATTCTAATGTCTCTGCCACCCTAATTTTTAAACTGCCGGGAACACTACTTTGTAAAGCGCCGTCTATGAAATTTTGGATAACTCTGCAAAAAAATTGAATTGCCACGCTCCGATTTCTACTGTAGCCACCGATATGTCCCATTGTTAGTGCGTAGCATCCTAATTTATGCAGGAGCCTCTCACTGGATAGTTGTGAATTTTTCCTCCGTGTATGTGACTAGAGCCCCCTGCGTTTGGCACCCAAGGTCTCAGTTTTCAATTTTCTTGTTATGTTCTAAGTGTTGGTATACCATTGGGTAAACCAATCTTATTCGACATTATTGAATTGCCCCGGCGATCTGTTTCAACCCATGAAGTTCCTCATCTAACTGAACAAACTGAATCGTCGTGCAGCTTTCGCAATACCATCAGACTATATAGTCCAATCAAACTAAGCGACCGCTTTGCATCCAATTATGTAGAGTTTAATTTTGTTTCCAAAATTATACCACCGTCTCGCCTCGAAGATGATCATCCACTGCTTTGGAGAAAATACATCCGAATCGCCGTAGGAATGTGAGTTGTCGAAGGATATACACATTGTACCAACTCAAACTGGTCTGGCAAGGAAGGATATTTCGGTTTAAGGCAAATGACGCTGAGGCAAACGAAACCGACGACCCCTGGGGTCGCGCACAAATTGTGTGGACATTCCAGCGGGGGGTACCAAACTCTGTTGTATCTTCCTCTTGAGCACGTGCACACCAACCTTTCCACCAACTCTTCTATCTACACCTCCCGAAAACTCGTTCTCTTACTCCAGCACGATACGATACAGTGGCAGTGTGTGTACACATTGGTAGAAACTATATTCCCAGGAATAAAATGAAAAAAGGAGGGAAAAACGATGGGAATGGGAATGAGACAGACCGGATGTTGTGATGGAGAACAGGTCTTACGAGAAAACCCAACCATTGATTATTTCGAATTCGAGGTATCACTTTAGCTGGCTCTCTCACCAATTAATACCAGACAACAAATTTTCCAAATTAGTGTCATTGAGGGAACAAATGGTTTTATGCGACAAAGATTTTCATTTTCGCTCGGCTTTTGTGATTCAGTCTATACCGTCTTTGGACATTTTCGAGGTTGCGGTGTTGACTGAAGTAGCGAGAAGTACAAGGACTCGAGAGTGGGCGATTTTGCAAAACATTTCTGTCGTCATGAGAGTGGCCTATGCAATAACTTATTGATGGAATAAACTTATTAGCTGAATCCAATAACATTTCACATGAGTGTTTTAGCTCGCCGGAATGACCTTTAGGAGGTCAGTGCACACCTTTCGGATGACCGACACATCAGCATAGCGGCGTCTGGTCATGGATAATTTCAGTGTGCTGAACAGAAAAGAGTAGCATGGTGCCAAAATAGGATAATACGGCGAGTGGTCAAAATTTCTTCTGTGCGGCAAGCTGAAATCAACCATGAAAGGACAGCACTAGGCTAATGTGGAGATCATCCAAGAAGCATGCACCGACGTCGTAAAGGTCATTCCGGCCAACGCGTGACAACAGATTCATTTTATTTCAGTAGTTCAGGAACTTTCGGAAAAGAACCTTGAGGTACAATCAAAATATTGGATTATTTCAATATAATACTAAGAATTAGGCTATAAAGAAATGACGGTTACAAAAACAAATCGACATCGATAACGTTGGAGAGTTAACATAAACATAAACAGTCACTTCCTGGGAAGAAAGAAATTTGAGGTTTCTTTCTTAATGTGACGAATATGCTTTTGGTCTTTGTGACCAGTCCTTAGTCTTCTGGAATATACCAGAGGGTAAAGACAGATCTTTCGCGTGTCATTGAATGAATAAAAGTAGAGAAAAATAGAACTGCGCTTTACACCATTTATCTACCCATTACCAATACAAAGATTCTAAATTAATTATAAGATTTTTTTTTAACTTTTGCATTTGTTTATTTCCGATTTACGATTAAATTTTTTCCTCACTTTATATTATTTTTCAATATTTCTTCAGACTATGGACCGCATTTTGACCGATGGTGACTGGTTCTAAGGCCACTAGTTTTTTTTAATTGTAGGAAATATTTATAATTTCGGTAATACTATTTTTCAAAATCGGCAGAATTTTCACAATTTTGAAAATTTCGAGAAATAAAAAAAAATCATAAACCTAAAAATTGTAACAATTGGACAAGTTTCAACGATTTATAAACTCTTGTGACTTCAGAAAATTTTGAGAATTCCGAAAACTGCAATTTTCCAATTTACAAAAAATTGACAGAAATTTAAAAGAATCTTACACATCTGAAGATACCTAAAAAAAATCCAATTAAATTTATTTTATATTTCCAAAATTGTTGAACCTAAATACTAAACACGATTGCTTCGTGTCCAGGCACTTTCAAACCGGTTCCTCCGAAGTGTTTTTGACTGAAGTTGTTTTGACGCGGCCTTGTTTTGTCACCATGTTCATGCACTTTATATATGTAAATTCGTTGAGTGTGGACCGCGCGGTATGTTCCAGCTACAGTATATTTATAAAATATTACGAACAAATATTTCAAAATCGCATCATCACTATCGACATACTACTTTTCGATGACAGGTGATGGCGAGGTGAGATTTCTCATCACCAATGGCATCGATAAAAGTAGCATTGCATATCGATACTGTCTCTCGACAGTCTAACTATTGAATAATGATAGTGAATCGATGGATAAAATGGACTGAGCGTTGAAACGGAATTTTAATTTTCCATCATGCAGTCGGGTTGGTTATTAATTTCGTTTTGTTTCGCCGCGCAATCAATTCATTTTAGGCGAAGTGTGAAGAGGCGCTGAGAGAGATGGAGAACTGAATGGAAATGGGAGGGGGGGGGGAAGTGTATAGCCTGGGATGCGATGTCACGCGCTTTCCGAATGAAAACTAATAGCGAAGTGAGACGGAGTTGGAAATAAACGAGATATACCAATTGAGTTTTCGATACTAATGGCCGAATAACCCAGTCAACTAGTCTCGCTCAAATTAATACGCCCCACTATGTTCACCCTATTGTTATTTTCATATATTTTAATGGGATTTTCCTTGTTTTCAACTTCTGACTAGCACCATTATGAGCCATTTAATAACAAAAAATAACAAGTCATGTTATACTCATCAGCTTCCAATGTGCAATACCCAAAATTTTCCGGAGGCACGTATAAATTTGGGGCTGTGAACGGATGAGATTTTTGGTAAATCATTGATTACCTACTTGACCTATCATCATGTGAAAATGAAAAGGTAGGGTATAAGTGACGCGCCATATATTTTGTGTGGTCGTTTATCTTAAGCGCCGTGCCGCGATGAAGGTAATATTGTTGAACCAATAACTTCCCGATCGTTGCCCCGTCAACAAAATTTCGGTTGATGTCTCAAATTATGAACTCTTTAAACTTTTCAAAATTTCCAAATATTTCATATTTTATAATTCTTAATATGTAAAAAGTTTTTTAAAAAATAGAACTTTTCTTGTGATAGAGATAGATAAACGATTCAGTTTGTGAATAACAATTAACTGTGGCTGTTGGCAAAAAAAGTCGTGGAACATACAATGTGTACTTTTACGTTTGGAATGACTTTCATTGAATAATTTGTGTTGGAATATCTACAAAAATATATTTCTCAAGACATCGGAAAATGTATGTTAATAAAATGTGTTCAGGTAGACAGACTCTTTCTTTAATCACTTTCAGATAAATAGAAGTGCATCCCTTCGCACTTTTTGCGTTACGGCATAGCAGGGCTAGGGACTGTCCCTTATAGATACCTCTGGAAAATAAGTTTAGTTCAGTTTTGTACGAGCATTAACCGTGTAAAGACCTGCCTCTCAGTACACCTATCTATATAAAGAATTTAGAAGTTATCTGCTGCTTTGTTCATTGACGTTTAACCATATCCTATATATTCTAATAATTAGTTTCGTATCTTTAACCGTTCTCACGATGCAGCGATATAAACGATTCAATTTGTTAATGACTAGAAAACCGCTGGGTAGATTATGTTCAAAATCTAATCAGGTGTAAATTAAGCGGAAACCTATTGAATAAGTATAAGAAAACCCAAATGGGATAATTTATCCAAGAGAAATCGTACCACAAATTTTTTCTTGCACACACATACACACAGACACAGACAACCATCTGTCTCAAAATGGACGAAAACGTTTCTAAGGGGCATGAAACGTGGAGGTCAAGTGAAATTTCCAATGTCGAGTCTCGAACTTTTAATTTCTGTTGAAAAGCATCTTTTCTCCTATGGTCTAATGAATTACAAGCTGTTACATCTAAATGACCTTGAAACGTGACCTGTTGAGGAATAATTTTGTTACACCAGGTCTTGCCCTCCAGGAACTCGTGTTCTGATCCAAGAAAATATCTCTGTCAGTGTCTACATGTAGAATGGTATATATATGTTATTCGCGTGCTCGGTTGGGCAGTTTATAATGGTCAAACAGTGAATCGTTGGAGTTCACAGAACAGATGTCCGGGCAATTGAGAGACGACAATAAATATACCCAACACTGAGCTCATCAGACGGTCATCAGTTAGATTACTCCACATCTATAAGCAAATGCTCAGAGCTTCTCGGACCCAAGTTCGCGGAGAGCCATAAACGCAGACCACAACTTGTACTCCGCGGAAGATGGATGAGTGTTCCATTCCTGGGTCATGCAGTTCTTTATCGGGGGTCTGTGACAATCCTGCAATTGCCTCGAAGACGTATTAAGACGAACAACATCCCTAGACTAGCATGTTATATTGCAAGCGCCAGGAAAAGTCGCACTGAAACTCAATCTAGAAGTGTCAATCAACATGTCGAGCCCAAGGGGCTACTCACTCACGAACTCACGGAGCTACTAAGCGATAAAGTCAATGCGGAATCACATAGAATTCTATCAAAAAGCAGTGAAATTTTCTAAAACAGGTGACATTTCAAAATGATGTTCGAAATGACGCCAACGGCCCGCGCCAAAACGTCATGTAGTAAAAAATATATAGTATATATAGTATATATGGTATATGTAGTATATATGGTGTATATAGTCTATATGGCATATATAGTATGTATGGTGTATATAGTATATATGGTATATATAGTATATATGGTATATATAGTATATATGGTATATATAGCATATACATATAGTATCTCACTATATTATAACAATTCAAATCGACTTCTGGTGACACAAAATTGGTACTCAAAATTAAGACATTTTAAGAGGGAGAGGGGTGGGGGTATATCAGTTGGATGGAGCCTTTTCCCTTGAAAAAAAAAGAAGAAATGTTAGGAGTAGCATAAGACAAAAGCGTCTTACCGACGTTGAGTCTATCATGCGACACCCGAAACCGACGGCGGGATTGGCGAGCGAAGCGAGCAGCGGGCGGAACCCCCTAGTATATCTATATATATATATATAGATAAACGTCCAATTGAAAATATCCAATGATAGCCGGATTTCTCGTCAAAATGTGTTAACCGCTCCCGAGGGGGACCACCACCCCAAAATCTTCTGGAGATTTAATTTTTAAATACTTTTATGTAGATGGTTTTCATTGGGTATTTGGACCTACAATCGATAAGCCAAGTTGTTACTAACTGCACGCTTAACATCACCGGAGTCACCTATAATCGCACGAAGTTGACTTCATCTGAAAGCCATGAGTGTCACTCAACCGCAGAATGAGTGCCCCCTCGCTTCAGTCACGTGCTTGCCAAACGTTCGCTCTACTGGTGTGACTGCTCTGTGTACTTTTACTAGCATCACCGACCGAGTATATAAATAGAAGACGCACAAGCCAATGTTTATACTTGAGGCCAAGTGTTTAGCACTGGCGGACCTCGATCTTCGACCATGATCGTATGCGGAACCGTTAGTGCATTTCCCCAGAAGTACCATTTGTTCATTTTTTATTTCACCATATCTGTGTTTAGTGAACAGTCAGACTAACCTCGAGTCATAGTAAAATGGAGAATTTGCACATTACAGTTTTTTACTCCCTTCCCCTCCCCCCGCCCCCTCCCACCCAACCACCCCCCCTCCACGTGCGAAGGAGTCAACAACCTCTGGGATATGTAGAACACGAGATAAGGGAGGCATATGGGTGGAGTTTGAAAATACATTTTCGCCAACTTTTTTTTCTCACCAGTATTTTTCGTCACTCATTGAGCACGTGGTGCGGCGCGATTTGTGAGTCAAAACAAACACCAGACGGTCGAATGATGATTTACCACCCTTCACACGCAAGTTTTAGCTATAATTACTCATTCACCAATCGATTGGCGCATCGGAATTGCATAATCATAGGCGTTGCTATTTACACTTTATTAACACTTTAGGGGGGGGGGGTGAGTTGGTGAATGAAAAATTAGGGTTATTCCTATTGTTCCTCACATCACTGATTCCCAAATGTTCCTACGTGGTGATCTTCATTGATTACGTCAATTTTCTGACGTCACGAGTTCGTCAATGCGCCGAAGCCAATTCGGTGTTTCATCATGTGTTCGGATGGTATAGCCAGTAAAGTGTTACAAAAATAACTATTAGTATGTGTGAATGCTAATTCAGCTGGTGAGTTTGCTAATTTCTGGCTGATTACAAATGAATTGGTGGGATTAAATATTGGGTGGTAATTGGATCATTGAAAATTGATTAAACGACTCACGGTTTTAGCCTTTCAACTTTGTGGAACGATTGCCAAACCGATCGATGTGACCTTGCCAGTGGCAGTGGCGCCAATGCACTGGAACCAAGTGGCTTCTTCTCACCGTACTCTAACTAACCTCTTGGGTATTTTATTACTTCAGCGTACGAGCAATAAACCAGATCATGAATTCACGGGGAACAGGAAGAAAAAAATAGTACAAATACACTTGAGCTTGATTTGTTGCGACGCGGTCAATCGGCGTCCGTGCACTGAGGAGCCAACGCTCACCGGCGATTTATTTAAAAACCAGGCGAACAAAGCGAATGCGTATAGAAGAACTGGCTGACCGCGGATACCGTACAAAACGACAACTATAACGCGTCTGAGTTTCTTCGTAAGGTTTTTAACGAATCTTTGCAAACATCATAAAACCGCTGGGGACCACTTTATCGGCGAAGCCAAGCAAACTTGGGAGTTTGGGATTGGGGGAGATGGAGGTAATGGTGAATTGAAATGGTATGGATTACATGGAATCATGAAAAAACCAAGTTTTTATACTGCTGTTTTTTTTTATAAAAATAATTTGGACGATGGAAATGCCGCACTAAACTTCAGGTTGATGAACTAACTCGGTTTAATTCCGAATATTTTTTGGGAACTTCCCAAAAAATCGGTTATGAGTGGGAACTGAAATTCACTGATTGTTATTGGCTGACAGATTTCAACCAATAAGAAAACGACAGTTAATGCTAAACTAAAAATTGGGTTAAAAAAATGTATTCAATATTCGTCGGACGTTGCTGAGTGGTATGATCAAAAATTTTCATTTTGATTGTAACTGACGTGAATGTTCAGACATTTACATTGGCATTTACTTCCGTCGTTATGAGGGATCAATAGAAAAAAAGCGATGTTGAGTGATTCACCGACTAGCCCGCTTGCAAATTCAATACGTATTACATTCAAGTTACCCTGTCCGCAACATATGCGTGAAGTTTGGCACAAAATCCCAGTGCCTCCGCAGTGGGAATTTTGATGCTGTCAAACTTCACGCACATGTTACTGGGCAGTGAAACTTCTGGGAAATATCCGATAATTTCCAAACTTTTGGGCTATAATTGAAAATATCAACGTGAGTGATGGGATTGTGGAAGAATAGAGAACCGATAGCGTTGAAGGGAAGTATCCGGTCTCGCACTGGGATTTCTAGTGAATCGAGGAAGCGCTGACGTGATTGGAGTTACCGTATTTTGATTCAGTGCATTGGTATTTTTTCTTCTAAAGTTGAATATTGATTTCAACAAATGTGGATTTCAAAGAATTGATTTTCGTCACTAAACCACGATCTGACCGAGCGAGGCGAAGTTAGAATCGCGTTTTTTCGGACCAACCGACAAAAGTGTTCGCCATTTGGCTTAACTCTCAACCTCGTTCGAAAAGTGCTTTCGGCCTTATGACGAAATATACTATTTTCGTGAAATCACATTGCACTATAATTGCGAGTTCCAGAGAAAAAAATCATGAAATTTTGAATACTGGAATACAACAGGTGTCGCTACCTGCGGCTAGGTCACGTGACGCACTGACCAATCACACTGCGCGCCACGCATTCAGACTCTCCTGCGTAAATGCGGGCGAACACGCATGCGCCGGCGGTACTCGGACTACTTCGAATATGAAAGTTTGAATAGTCATTAAAATTTCGCGCTACTCGAAATCAACCAATAACTAATAATTCACTACATGAAAGTCAGTCAAATTTTGATCGAAGCTAAGGTTCGCTGAGACACTCCAATCGCGACACTGATTAGCTTGATCACAACTTTCCTTCGTAAATAATGATTAATGAAAACTTTTGGCGATCTTCCTGCTTCATGTTTTAAAAAAAACCGGAAACTAGTGCATGAATTTCTTTCAAAATCTAATCAGCTCTCAGCGGCGTGACAACGCATCGATTAAAAAAAAATTATCGAATCGGGTGATTCATTTGGAAGAAATCGTTGTCCAAAAAGTGTGGGCCGCAAAAACACGCTTACACACATACATATAGACGTTTTGTTGAAAATGCTCTAGAACGATTAGAGAGACTTTGAAACGTGGAGATATGATGAAATTTCCACTTTTGATGTGCGGGGCCGTTGCAATAGCTTCCCTGTATTGGGAAGTTAATGAACTTGATATATTATCCCAATTTACCTGTATATATTCGATGTTAAAAATTTAAAGCACCAGGTGATTACCTGCATTAGTCGGGATAGACGCACGTTGACCAAATTTGGGAGTAGGCGCTCTGGCTTTGCATTTCTGTCCAAAACTCCCATTAGTTAGACAAACCGTTGACAATTATAAAGAAAAAGGTCAAAATAACAAAATATGCCGTACGATACTAATCATATCTGAGTTGAGGTTTGCTGTGAGCACCAAATATATCTCACTGAGTGGAGGAAGCGGACCGTCAAAAACGATCCTTTACTTTTCAAACATCGAGATACTTAGGTTCATATGCGGAACCTAATTCCGTCTTTAGTTTTCGTTCGGGAAATGAAAATTCTCTAAATAGAGATGAAAACTGTGAAACGACTGATACTTTTAGCTAACAATTGAGGGTAACAATTGTAGGACTTCAACGTGATACGTTGCTACAGTGAACCTTCGTTAGTTGCAACACGTTTCCGACAGTTAGTGAGCTAAAACTTGGAGCGTTGCAACTAAAAAGTTATTCCCACTCTTTTGAGAAGAAATTTCCACATAATGCCCAATTTCACAATGATGGAAATTTAGACCACGATCGACGGTCACCCTTAAAAAAAACCCAGAAAATGAGTGGCATCAATTCACCCAAAATTTTATCTGGTGCAAAGATTTACTTTTTTATATACGACAGATGAATGCATAGTTGCACAGAAAGAAAATTTCAATAAAAATTACGGAACCCTCCACACTTTTTACGTAATTTTCGTAGTAATTTTTACGATTCCTTAATTGACGTAAATTTTGTCAAACTCGAGCCTTCGCTTCGCCAGAGGTCCTCATCTTCGGGGGGGGGGGGGGGGGGGTTGGCAAAGTGAAAAGCGCAGTTGGTCGGAGGTGACGCCGCTCAAACCTTTCTCGTGGAAAACTCGCTGAGGATTTTGCTTACGACAGGGGCTTAGGTTATTTTGTGAACCTAATATAACTACATTTGAAAATAGTGATTCCGATTCCATCAAATAAGAAAACATTCTTCTAAAGTGAAATATTTAGTTTAAGAACACGGAGCCATCTCACCGGCGCATAACCTCAAAAAATGATAAACAAATCTGTGTTATGCTCTTTCTGATCCCCAGATAATCGTTACTTTCTTTTATTCGTGTTCGAGTGTTTTTTTTTATGTCGCCAATCTTCTTTTGAATTCTACATAAATGAGTGACAGCGAAAAATGATGAAAATATACATAAAAATTTGTTCTATTCTGATTTTTTCATTTCAGTGGAAATTTTACGGTACAGTTCGCCCAATTTACGCATCGAAATATAAAAATTCCGTAGCGTTTCGTAATTTTGATAGAATTTCATTTCACTCGCGCATTACGTTTCGGGCCGTAATTTTCAAGGAACTTTTCTGGTAATTTTTATTGCACTTTTCTCTCCGTGTATATATCTTCGACATATATGTGCTGCATGCATCTGAAATATATGCCATATGTATGTGACCAAATACTAATGTATGTCAGATACAATCATCGCCATATAGATTTTTCCGGTTGAGAAAAAAGTAGATAGTACATTGTCGGAGTAGGATGATAAACATGATAAGCAAAGTAAATACAACAATATATGATATACGAGGAAGTCGGGATCTGCGCCAGTTCCGGAACGCCCTATCTTGCATATGAGGTAATAAAAAATTCGATACATAAGAAAATCAAGTCGTAACTTCAAGCATTGGCATATAAGTGAGAAAATCAGATTGTGTATTTCTCCGTCGCATTTTCGATCGTTAATCATTGATCATATTTTTCTAATCTATCGATCTATCAATCCTTGCACTTCATTAATTGTGATTGGCTATTTTTTGTTTCCACTATAGTTTCGCGTATGCATTTAATCAATGGAATTACCATGAATTATTTCAATGAAGTTCTTTATTGATGAAATGATTCCGACTGACTTTTGGTAGAAATCTTGTTCCAAAAGTACATAGATAAAAATGGACACCATCAGAGTGTGCTTGAAATTTTACATCGTAAATCAGGGCGCGGAATGCGCATTCGGTCTTGTATTATATTTACCCCTTATTTTAGGAGTTATTCAGGCGTACTGTTTCAAATGGGACACCCTGTATGATAGACCAATTAGTGGTGTGCAAATGTGTGTGCCCCATAAAGGGCACAAACAAAACTTGCCGATTTGGTATTTCAGCACAGCATAAACACGCAACCATTGTGATGACCAAACGCAACAGTGATATCAATAATTGACAATGCGACTAATAATTACTGCACGCGATCAATTTAGTTCGATTTCTAACCCCCATCAAAATATTTAACTGGAATTCGTCCGCGTAGTTACTCTCTCTACCTCTGTACTTAATTATCTCGCTCTTTGACATCCTTCCAGCAATTGTCGACATATTCACTCGTCAAGTATATTCTAGTTTAACTTGCGATATGTTCTAACCTTTATTGAAAAAGATCATCCTGAATGTGCATTTTTGTATAAGGAACAATTCTGGGGATATGCATTGTTCCCGTATTTGAAATTCCTCAGACAACCATACCTCCTGAATGATGCAAATTGTGGAAAACAGTCATTACACATAAAAGTGTATTTCCATATAGGGAATAATTCCCTTTTGAGAAGTTTCCCGATAACTTTAATATTTTACCCAGTGGCACAGTATAAACAATTACAATTGTTAATAACATTGCATATACTGCACGAATGCCATCCAAAATATAATCCGCTTGATTCTGCACGGAAATGCTTGGATTGGGACCTTCATGACCGCGCTGAGTTCCTTCGTTCACTTATTACATATATAATTGCTGAGACTTTGTCAGACGTCTTTAATGATGCAAATTATCGAAAAAAGTCATCCTACATAAAATACTTATTTTTATATGGGGAACAACTTTTCTTTTATAAATTTTGTACTAACTCTAATAGTGTATGCAGTAGCACACTATGAACAATAGAAATGGTTAATAACAATATATATACGGCACCAATGTCATCCAACATCTAATCAGTTCTAAGTTATATGGAAATGCTTCGAACCCGACCTCGATAACTTCCATAACTTCATTCGTTCATGAGAAATCGTTGCCGAAAATTTTGTACACACACACACACACACACACACACACACACACAAACGCCAACTCAGAATTGGTAAATTTAAAACGCTAGTTAGATAATGAAACAACACATTTGGATTTCGGGGGCATTACATAAACTTCCCGAAAAATCGGGAAGTTAAAATTATCTGTATACATCTGTATATATATATATGTACTGTTTGTTCGGTATTAGAACCCAGAAATAAGAGAAGATTCCAAAATGTTAGTTTCTCACGGGGTTATAAATTATCTCATAAGTGTCAAGACTTTTCGGATGAAGTCACATTCTGTTTTTTCTCTCGCAATTTCTGTTTCGTCAAATTTCAACTCCTCTCAATAGAAGAATGAGTCCCAAAAACCGTTGACACTCGACTCTCGTGTCACAATGCTTGTTCTCTTCACTTCCACAAAAAATTGAAAATTTCTAGACAAAAAATGTACCCTCTCTAATGCTAACGTACTTTAAGTCCCCGCCGTCGTCTTAGGGAAATTTTGAGTTTTCCACCCATTAGAGTCAATTTGCCCTCACTCCTTCAAGATTGCAACATTTGTCTATTTGTCTCTTACAGCTAGAAATATAGTTAGTTACCACCGAGAACGCGACCAGAAAAGAACATTTGCTCTTTCTGAACTATTGAATTCATATCCAAAGCCTTTTATCTATTTCAATTTCCATTATTTTATATCGAGACATTTAGATCATTCAAACCACCCGTGTAATCAATTAGTGTTTTATTTCTTTTTTGAGCTATTAAAAATTAGTTTTTTAGTGAATCGTGTGTCACGCATAATTATTTTGTGTTCACCTATCAGGTTTATCAATCCACCTATAGGTTACGTCGGTTTCCGTTTCCGTAGTAGCCGTTTGGGACTATCAACGTGCGAATTCCAGCATACTGAAGGATTTACGACCCTTGAGGAAAAGGCCCTCTCATTACTAGAGGCCCCTGCGTTGATCATACCGAACACTGTTTGACTAGAGAATCCACGCAATAATGCATATGCTCAGGCAGAAAGTTATAGTTTTAATCGTTGCTCGCATAATTTCAATTTATGTGATTATATTGCAAATGTGACGGAACGGAAAAAAGGGGAAAGTTTTAGTATATATATTGCCTCGTCCAATAATAGTCATTATGACGCATATGAAATAATACCCAAGTCGAGTCAACGAAGGCAAAAATTATCGATCATCCATTAATGAACGTGAATTGAGACGTGCTAACGCAATTCGATTCCATTCAATAATCGATCAAATATTGAAGTAATAATTTTGCACTGAAAGTATTCTCTAAACAATCGTGCAAATATATACCAACATTACATAGTGCAGTGCAAATATTTGTCACCGATTTGCCTGGACAAATTCACGAATTTGCTCTTAAAGACTTGCTCACAATGTACCCAAATATGGATATAACATTAGTCATACACGGGTAAAACCAGGATTGTTCAGTTTTCAATATGGAAGGTCACTAATCAAATGGTTTTTATGTTCGAAAATTACACAAATTGATTTACGAACATCGGTGGAGAGGAAAATCCAGTTTTCCATAAATTCCCAGAGTCAAACACTCGACTTCACATGAATCAATTATCCTTAATTGTTAGGTAAAGGAGTACGCGCATGTATAAAATTATACGATCATAATTTTTCAGTGAATTATTGGTACATTTTTTTAGAGAATTCATAGTACTGGCTCCCCCCCCCCCCCCCACCAGTAAATTTTAGGGCGAAGCACGTGCGTTATACGAAGCATTGCGCTCTCGGGAACGCAGAAAATGGATATATTTTATCGCGACAACGTGCCACCGTAAATCATCAATAAAAAGAAAGCAAAGACGGTAGGAAGTCAAAAACGCGAGGAACGAACCATATAATAAGTTGAGATAAGATTCGGCCTTGGTTGTACCTTAGCGAGTATTGTTAATGCTTCCCCATTCATTCAATGAAATTTACAAATAATTTACGGATCTGTGAGTCAATGGAGCAAAGGCAGGTGATAAAAAATTAACTGGAGGTGGAAAACCATTACTGAGTGGCTGAGCGCGTAGCGTTTGTTGTTTCATTCATCAATTGTCGACACGCTCAGCGCAGAGCTATTAGCGGCTGACCGTATATTATGTAAGGAGAATTGTGATTATTAAAATAAACTCCGACTCTCTGGGCCATTATGCGGTCATGTGAAAATCCGTCGGATATTTCTTAATAAAAATAGATTTTTTTACTGGAATATGTAACGAACGTTCTAAGTGCTATATGCATTATTTTTCAAGGTCAAATTTATTCCATATGATAAATATCTGTATATATTTTTTTTCTTCAACAAATTACATATTTAAATTGCAAATCCATAAGACTTCCGAAATGTATCTTATTATTAGATTCCCGATATAGGAAAGTTATTGTAATGCCCCCGACATCCAAATTGGGTGTTTCATTATCTAATTAATTAAGTTATAAGTATACCAAAATGATCCCCGTCAAATTCTGAGTTGGCCTCTGTCTGTGTGTGTGTGTATATATTCCGTACGAAATTTTGCGCAACGATTTCTCAGGAACGAATGAAGTTATAGAAGTTATCAAGGTCGGGTTCAAGGCATTTCCAGATAACTTAGAACTGTTTAGATTTTGGTGAAATTGGTGCAGTATATATATTGTTATTAACCATTTCAATCGTTTATAATGTTCCACTGCATAAACTATTAAAGTGAGCACAAAAATACGTATTTTATGTAGAATGGCTTTTTCCGATAATTTGCATCATTAAGGAGGTATCACCGCCTCATTATGTATGTAATAAGTGAACGAAGGAACCCAGCGCTGTCATGTAGGTCTTAATCGAAGCATTTCCGTGCAGAATCGAGCGAATCACATTTTGGATGGCATTCGTCTAGTATATGCAATGTTATTAACATTTGCAATAGTTTATATTGTTCCACTGGGTGAAATATTAGAGTTATCGGGCAACACCTAAGAAGAAAAGTATTCCTTAATATAAAAATGCACATTTTATGTGGAATGACTTTTTTCATAATTTGTATAATTAAGGGGGTATGGTCGTCTCAGCAATTTGAAAGATGGGAACAATGCATATCATCAGGATTGTTCCTTATACAAACATGCACATTCAATATGATTTTTTTCAATATAGGTTAGAACATATCGAAAGTTGAACTAGAATATACTTGACGAGTGAATATGTCGACAATTACTGGAAGGATGTCAAAGAGCGGGATAATGAAGTACAGAGGTAGAGAGAGTAACTAGGCGGACGAATTCCAGTTTAATATGTTTATGAGATCGAAAATCAAACTAAAGTGATCGCTTGCAGTAATTATTAGTCGCAATTCCAATAATGCATATCACTGGTGAGTTTGGTCATCACAATGGTGGCGTGTTTATGCTGTGCTGAAATATCAAATCGGGAAGTTTTGTTTGTGCCCCGTATGGAGCAGACACATTGGCACACCACTAGTTAACAAAATGTCTGTATGTATGTGTGTATGTGTGTTTACGGGTACGTATATGCCCACAATTTTTGAACAACGGTTTCTTGCAAACGAATCACTCGATTCGATAATTTTTTTTAATCGATGCTTTTTCACGCGACTGAGACCTGATTAGATTTTGAACGAAATTCATGCACTAGGTTCCGGTTGAAAAAAATGATGAAGTATAAAAATCGCCAAAAGTTTTAGTCAATCGTTATTTACGAAGGTAAGTTGTGATCAAGCAAGTGACTCCTATTTTTGTCTCTGAAACCAGTGTTTGAACATTTAATTGACGGGTCGGAAACTCGAGGAATGGCAGACAAAAATTACAAATCAGCAAGTTTTATTTGTGCCCCCAACGGGGGCACAAACACACTTCCATCCCACTAGTTGAAATATTTTATATCACAATTTTGCCTATTCTGAATATTGCCTCTTTCAATTATTATTGCAGATAGACTTGTGATTAGCTGCGACTCTCTCTTCCACGCGATTTACCGTAAGACTTTCGAATGTTTACCTTCAAAAATATTCTACAAAAGCTAAAGTGGAATGCAGACAATCAAAAAAAAAAATTGCTTGAAGTCACCGAGGTCCCCTTTCGGGACGTTCTCGTAATGATCTCCACCTCATTTTCTCAGGTCTATTGTAAAATCTCATTTTCACTAAGTAACAGGTGTTTGAAGATTGCTGGAATGATCTTCTGCCTTATTCTTTCTTACGGGAATAATGGATCGTTGCGAAAATCGATAAGCGTTCATACTGAACCTTATCCTATTCTGAAAAGGACAATGTCAGAATATATCGATATCTGACAATATCTCGAACTTTCGCCACATCGAGTCACCGTTCATTCTCCCTGCCTGCTTATAGTAAAAAGGATGGACCGAAGAAAATATCGATATATATCGCAATTATAGACAGACGTAAGATCAAAACCGAGGTGAGGCCCGTCAGTGCGGGGAAATAAGGAAATGCGCGTGTCCGGATTCGTAATACAGAAAACGGGAATTAGAGGGTCTATGTAGACAACTAGAACTTCGTAGCAAAATCTCCGCCAAAAGTGATCTATACGAACGATAAGAGGAAAATAAATAAACGGGATGAGAGGGTGACTCTCTAGGGGTCTAACCGATAACTTCCGGATCTCAATATGTGTATTTTCATGTGGGGATCAACTTTCTTTAACACTTTTTGTCGTATCTCTACGTCCTTACGATGAAGCCGTATAAATAATTCAATTTGTTAATAACAATTGACCGCATCAGTTTTGGGGGAAAGCGTTCCTTTCGGACTTGAACACGAGTGAGACGTGACGTTTACAAACCCAATGAAAAGTTCAAGTTTGATTTTCGTCTAAGATAATTAATTAATCAATTAATTATGTGTGTTAAGAAAACAAGTCATAAAACATGAAATGTGTTTGTTTTTGAGGAGAACAACTTTCATTGAATACATTTTTTTGTATCTCAAACCGTTTTTGCGATAGAACGATATAAACAATTCAATTTGTTAATAAACATTGAAAAATTTAGGTTTTTGACAAATCGCTCTTTTCAGACCTGGAGACCAGCAAGACGCGTCAGATGAATCGGTTCAGTGGTCCTGCCGGAAACGTTCAACAAAGTTTTGACCACACCCACACAGACAGATACTTCTCTTAAAGCGTGTCCGGATGATGTGAGACAAGTGAAAATTTCTTGAAAATTCGAATTTTCATTTTCGGGGTGATTGCAATAACTTCCCTCTGGGATCGGGAAGTTCAAAAAGAGGTCGAGATGAATGTTAGGAGTTGGGAGCCTTTGCTTCCCTATCTCCGCTCTTTTAATTACTGCATTATTAGTTATATATGCAATCTGGTACATGTATGTGTTGGCTGTCCTCAATGCGATGAGGCTAGTAAATTCAGTGGAATAATCTGTATTTTTTGACAGTAAATTTGCACTTCATGGTGAACTTATCAAAAATAGAAATTACATGAAACAATGTTTATTTATTGATAGTATATAGTATTTGTATTATATATAATAGATAATATATAATATTTGGATTATAATACAAATTCACATCAGTTGTTGGATTTTCAGTAAAGTTATATATGTTCAATACTCAACTATCGCATTTTGTCTGTACTTGGCTCTTCGGAAGGGACAGCGTAAATTTTATTATGTTTATTATAAGCAGAAAATACTGTGCTGAGTTTTTTCCCAAACAACGGGATCTTCCCAACCATCTGTACAGAGGATTGAGACTCAGGGGGTGGACACTATGTTGGCACTCAGGCATAGAGAATAATTGCCAATACTTAGATTTTAAGGTTCAGTTGTTGGTAAACCACTGTAACAAGCGCACGTACCTTCGGACTGAGTAGAATCAAGTATTTTAAATAAAAAGTTAAATTCAAATATTCGTCGTGTCTTTCTACTCATTTGAACCCCATAATCTAACATCCGTTAACGTTAATTTCATCACATATACTATGGTATCGTTGAGGGCCTCCCCATCTCCCAACCCCTTTTACGTTACAACTCAAATGCCACTAGCCTCGTGCAAGCATTTTCATCATCAATATTCGATTGCTCACAAGCTATGATTACCATTTTCACTGCCAATTTTCACAATCAATGCAATTTCGTTCAGGGACCTTCAAAATTCTCTCTCTTCATCAGCCATCGCAATTGCCAGATTGCTAATACGTTTCCTTTTCTTTCTCTATTCCTCCCTTTTTTTCGCAATGGCATGTGTAAGATCGAGCAAGATAAATTCCCTATCCATCGCATTATCACGCTCGTTAGGTCCTAATGGTTCTGGTCACGTGATTACCCCCCTGCTTCAACGTGTATATCTATATACATAGATATTGAAGGGTGACATGATGGCTGTTGCATCCTGTATCGACATTTCGAAGGTACATATAGTGCAGTACAGCACTCTGTGTTTCTCAGGCATAAAACCGGCCTAGGAGACTGAAGGAAGGCCTACATACATATATACAGATCTATGCAGAGAATGACTTTCAACTTGTCTTCATGCTACACCCGATGACTTCCAATTTGCACCAAGGTGATTACTACCGTCATAATCACGTCATGACCCTGACATCACTTTGCTTCCATTTTTTTACCCCATTTTCATTTTTTATTCCAGGAACGGTTATTGCGTTATGGTGCTGCGAGGAAGATTTCTCCAGGTCCTCTTACTGCCCATTACAATTTCATGAATGGAACAAGTTTTAATGGAGAAAATGAGATGAAGTGAGCCTGGCAAATGGTTTTCATTAATCGCTTAATAGTAGCACCTCTTCGCCGAATGTCATTGGTCGCCTGATGAATTATGCCTAATATTTCTTCGCCGCCCAATATTTTTTTCTGCAATCCGGTGAAGAATCCGAAAGATACATCTGACTGGCACACCCCAACATCTCAGACTCATCAAGTAAAATTTAAATAATGAAACTAAACTTAATTAAATTCGACGATTTTCGACGATTGAATAATTCGGCTGACCCGATCTCTGTGACGGCCGGAAGTCACCCGAGCCTGGATGGTATGCGGAGTTGACAACAGCATATCAACATGATCAACTTTACAATAAACTTCTTTTCGATAGCGAAAATTAAATTCGAATGTCAAATCCTAACTAGTGGGATGGAAGTGTGTTTGTCCCGTTGGGAGCACAAATAAAATTTCCCGATTTGTAATTTTTATTTCCCATTCCTAGATTTTCCAACACGTCAATTAAATTTTCAAAGACTGGTTTCAGAGAAACAAATAGGAATCATGCAATTTTGAATAGTGGAATACAACAAGTGTCGCTACCTGCGACTATGTCACATGACGCACTGACCAATCACACTGCGCATCGCGCATTCAGACCCTCCTGTGCGAATGTGGGCAAACACGCATGCGCCGGCGGTACTCGGACAACTTCAGATCTAGACCGAATATGGAAGTTTGAATGTTTTTTATTTAAAGCATTTAAACCAACAGGTTTACTTTCCTGTGCGGAAATAGGGTACACATGGATTTTTACATGATATGTTCAAATTTCGTGTTTCATTACACTTACACATTTATCGTTTTAAGGAATAGGTCTATGGCGATCAGCACACGTCTGTTTAATGTGCTGACGTGGACTCTGACATCATGAGGGGGGATACATTTTTTCTCGTTGTAGTTTTTTCAACAATTCAGGGTGCTTATCAGAGTATAGAGGACATTGCCAAAGAATATGATTCAGGAGTTCGGCGGAAAGCGCCAACCAGGACGGACGCACGCGGTCGTTCCTGTTCAGTGTTCCACCTAAACCTTTTCACTCACCTCCATCATAATCCCAATTTAACAATTATCCATCCCCATTACATCCCATTCCATTCCTCTCCCAGTACAAGTGAAAAAGTTATTCTGTTTATTGGCGCTCCGATAACTAATAGCAATTTTGAACAATTGCCGTCGTTCTCCGACAACAATCTACCGCTACTATTGGCGTCATATGACGTAACCTATCTACCATACCGGCTGATGACAATATCATTAGTCAACCACAGAAACGTCGATATAGAGAGACTCTTCTCTCTATAGGGATAACGGCCGCAAGACAATACATCCAGTGCCATAAAAATTGAAGAAGAAGAAAAATAAGGTATTCCTCATGATAGTGACACTCACACTCAGGGGAGTCAATCACTTTGATTTTGACTAATGAATCTTTCAAGCTGTGGTGATATGCTCTCGCGCGGTTTATCCATGTAATTGTTCTTCTTGGAAGATTGCATTTATTAAACCATGGTATTCTTTTTTGTTTATAGTACCATTCAAAATATTCTTTGCCCAATTCCGTCCGTTCTTTATTGAATCTGACTTCATCGATCTTTTGTTTTGTCCTAGTGTATGACTCATTCTTAAAAATCTCTGACAAATCAGTAAATGGTATTTTGTAGTTTGCATTTGGATTTAGGTCAGTCGCTTCATTTACTAAGCAATCTGCTTCCTCATTCCCATTAACACCTTTGCGCGCTCGAACCCATTGGAATTTTATGTCATTGGTTTTGTCGGCTAATAATTCTTTGATATGCGGGATGTAGTTGCTAGCTCGAATCTTGAATGCTGGAGATGATAAATATTTGAGTGCACTCAGGGAGTCAGAGAATATGAAAGTTTGAATAGTTCGTGAAATTTCGGGCACTGGAAATCAACCAATGAGTAATAATTCACTACATGAAAGTGAGTCCCATTTTGATCTAAGCTAAGAAGCGCCGAGACACTCTAATTGGGACATTGATTAGCTTCATCACAACTTTCCTCCGTAAATAATGATTGATCAACAGATTGACGCACAGACATACAGACATTTTGTTAAAAATACTCCACTTTTGATTTCCGGAACCATTACGATGACTTCCCTATATCGGAAAGTTAAAAAGGTCTCGACGTTCATGCCACCCAATAAATGGGTTAATTTATTGCCGAGCTATAAATTATGGTAAATAAAATTGGCATGTCCTGAAGGTCACTGCCAAGGTGAATTACCAGCGTGAAAGCTCCATGTTGATAGACAGAACAAGGATACAATGACACATGCACCAAAGTGCCTTGGATTCGCATCGTACACAACGGGTTGAAAGCTTTAAGGGTAACGTCTACGACGTACTTCCCTTAATAGAGATTGATATGAATTGGAAGCTAACCCAAGGGTTGCAGAGGAGGCTTGCAAACTCACCGAGTTTCAGTGCCATATATACGACCAGGCTCGTTATTCTTCCTGTCCGTCTCTCAGGGTTATAACGGCTGCACATCCAACGCATCTATTCACTGAAGCCACTGTCACTCTAGAAGCTAGATGGAAAGAGAAAAAAAAATACTCGGTTAAATTTTCATCTGATGCATCAAATTTTTCAACATTTCAATCAGAAAATTTGATTATATTCACGAGAAATATAGGTGAACATGGAATGACTTCATTCATTGGGTTTTTGGAATGGTGAGATTGCATTGGAATAACATTTTTATTTCCCACACAGCTGCAAGGTATTTCGTTAATGCTCTCAGGGACAAAAACACGAGGGAATTGGATTAGTTGACAATTTTTTGCACGGTGAAATTGCCCATCAGTTTCATTACAAAGAAGTTCATGTAATTAGTGTATGTATCGTTGAGGCAGCTGTGTACAGCGCTTTTTTCTATTCATGTGCTCATTCCGCTCAGATGGTATATGGACCGCGTGTGCTAGGCACCCCTTATGCATGAACCTATTGGTCTGTGTCGAGCCACCTTGTCATGATATGAAATATGGTGGAAGAGAACTTTAGCTTGACATATTGTCATACGTATCCGATGTTCTGAAGTAAATGAAAATTTCAGGGATACCTCCATGGTAATGTTCAAAAGGGTGTACTCCAGTTATAGGGATATGGATGTTGAAGTTTCGACCTTCAGGAAGAATGAAAAAATTCCTATTTGGAGGTAGATACAATCCGGGAAAGTGCACAGCTCATTTAAATTTTCAACGGACCATGAATTTTTAGT
Source organism: Asobara japonica (assembly GCA_026005395.1). Classification (NCBI taxonomy): domain Eukaryota; kingdom Metazoa; phylum Arthropoda; class Insecta; order Hymenoptera; family Braconidae; genus Asobara; species Asobara japonica. The sequence goes on along the minus strand of BQMI01000554.1, from coordinate 679,318 downwards.
AGCAATGCTAAAAGTACTTCTAAATCATGAGATATTGTATGTTGCAAGGCGAGAATGAGTATAAAATTATCAACTAATGCTTGTTGATTTTAAACTGGAAACATCGCCAAGTTTTCACAATTTTTTGCAAACTTTAAAAATCTTAGTGAAATTTTTGAAAATTGGAAATTCGAAAACCGTTTAAGGGGTGATCCCGGTGAAACTTCGAAGTCCTCGCCCGGCCTTCGGACCCGCCAATCGGGTTTTGATATATAAAGGCATATACAAAAAAGTAAGAAAAATTCCGGACCCAACCCATTTTGCCCCATATACCCTTAACAAACATTGTTTTTCGTGTTTTGAGCTTCAAAGTGCTCCTCGGTCCGCAATTTTCGTCCGATTTTAATTCTTTTTTTCTCAAAATGTTCGTCATACTCCAAAGAACAAAGTTAAGTATCCATTTCGTTCTATTCGCTTTACATCATGAGAAAATGATTTTTGAGTTTGCGGGTTTTTTTCTTTTTTTCGGAATCTCTCGAAATTCATAGTTTTCACTAATTGATTATTGTAATCACACGTCATATGTCTTTTATGACGAGAAAAATGATTTGTTCAAGATTATTATAATAATCAGTTAGTGAAAACGAGAGATTTTGAGATTTTTCGAAAAAGTAGAAAAAAATGCGCAAACTAAAAAATCATTTTCTCACTCTTGTGTGTGTGTGTGTATGTATCAATATGTCTCGCATGGGCGTTACGGATTTACCTCACTACTCGAAAGTGTTAATAAACAAAAAACGTCTGCATCAAGTTTCATTAAATTTCCTGTACTCCATTTTTGCGAGACGCAATTTTGAAAAACAAAAGTATAGGTTGCTTGAGTAATATTGGTATCAGCGTTGTCCAACAAAGTGCGCACACATGCAGATACACATACATACACACACAAATAGGTATTATGTAACTAGTGTCAGCAGGATCGGCAGAAGTGCAAATTTCATGAATCTGACACATTTCATTCTCGGCGTAATCACAATAGCTCCCCCTATCGAGGGGGATAATAACAACTACTGAGCCGATTGTGATGAAAATCCAATCATATCTAACGCACGTACAGATACATTGGTTAGGACATTTGGGAACTCAATCGAATGGATGGCTGGTGAGAGGCCGTCGATGGAAACTGTGCATACATATAGTACAGTGTTCTCCATGTGCACAGGTATACACACACACACACACACACACACGAAACACACACACACACACACACGCAGTCATACGGAGATATAGACAAGGGCACGGACATACGAACATGCAGGCATTCTTTTGGAAACCATTTCATAACTTTTCATCAAAAATCTTGTCAACTTCCACATTTCGGTGGAACCAATCACCATGACCTAAATTTTCAAATGATCCGAAATCATCAGTGAGCTCAAATTTCCTCTTACTGTCGACTCTCCATGGATTATCTGATCTTCATGATCCATATTAACTCACATTTTACAAGGAGTGTACACTGTCTAAATTTCCCATCATTCGATACAGATATACATGGAGAGAAAAGTTCAATAAAAATTACCAGAAAAGTTCCGTAAAAATTACAGTCCGAATCATTTTTTCGTTTCGTCGATTTTTTTTTCATCGAACTTTCCCATTTCGACGCGTGAATTGTACGAACCGTAAAATTTCCCCTGAAACGAAAAAATCAGATTGGAAAAAATTTTCATGTATATTTTCGCTGTCACTCATGTAGAATTTATGTAGAATTAATGTAAAATTAAAAAGAAAATTGGCGACATAAAAAAAAACTCGAACACGAATGGAAGAGAGTAAAGATTACCTGGGGATCAGAAGATGCATAACACAGATTTGTTTATCATTTTTTGAGGTTAGGCACCGATAAGATGGTATCGCGTTCTCAAACTAAACATTTCACTTTAGAAGAATGTTTTCTTATTTTATGAAATGGGAATCACTATTTTCAAATGTAGTTATGTTACGTTCACAAAATCGTCTAAGCCCCTGTCGTAAGCAAAATCCTCAGCGACTTGTTCCACGAGAAACGTTTGAGCGGCGTCACCTCCGACCAACTGCGCATTTCACGTTGCCAAAACCCCCCGAAGATGAGGACCTCTGGCGAAGGCGCGAGTTTGACAAAATTACTATTAAAACTTTTTCCATAACGAACTTGACAATTGACGAACCGTTCCATAATTTTTCACTTGAAGTTTCGTAAATACTGTCGAGATATGATTTTCACTCGCGCATTACGTGACTTATTTCGTAATTTTTATTGAACTTTTCTTTCCGTATACTTATAAACTTATTAACACTATATCAAAGGGTGTCACACATGAGGATCTTGTCACGATGTAGAAAAAAAGAGTGCCATAAATTTGAGTGGCAGCTGACATTGCTGGGTTAACGAGATCTTGTGGTCTCGTAAACTTTAGCGTCCACATTACCCTGATTATGTTCACCCTGTGATCGCTACACACTCATGCACGAGGACGGGGCTTTGGCGTAGTCGGTAGAGTGTCTGCCTACTATTCTAAAGGTCCCGCGTTCGATTCCCGCTCACTGCAAAATATTTTTTCTGAAAAATATTTTCTCACGGACTCCGACCGATGGCAGGAACATTCCGTGTGTGCTATCGGCGGTATCCATGAAGTGAGACCGTGAGCCGGGACCGAACGCGACCCGTCGCGCGGGGGGGGGGAGGGAGGGTTCCATCGTAGACGCCCGCCATCGTATCACAGGGGTTTCTGGAGGTTTACCCTGTGATTAGAAATACGATGAGCTGAAATGGCGAAGTCGGCCCCAGCCGCAATGGGTGGGTACTCTGATCCGTAGTATTTCCCATGTAGTAATGCTTACCAGCGGGGACGTGGGTGAATACGAATAGAGAAAGAGTGAAAAAAAAAAAAAAAAAAAAAAAAAAAAAAAAAAAAAAAAAAAAAAAAAAAAAAAACACTCATGCACTCCCGTCGCATTTACCCGGCACCCCTTTTCTATCTGCTCAGAATTTATATCTCTGCGGGTACGATAGTACCAATGCTATCGTTGGATGTACGTATTCCTGGCAATCGGGTAACTCACCTATTACCCACCCACCACCCCCTTGTCGTTCTTCCTTCCTTTCCCACTGTCTCTTTCTCTCTATTTCTCCTTTCCCATGGCTCGTGGCACCCAACAATTTCCTCCGTTTTTACAACAGTTAATACATCTTTTATGGTTCTTCCCTTTTTTCCTCCACCTCAGTTGGCTCTTTCTCTCTCATTTTCGATTCACACACAGTGCAATTTTCCACCATTAACAATCGGAGATCCAATCTTTTAATCGGTCTTCTCTACTTACCTCTCTCAGTCACAATAAATGTCGTTCGAATTTCTTGTCCTCTCATTCGCCCTTTTTTCTTCTTTCTTATTTACGTAATTATGGAGGATGGAGTTGTTCTTTCATTCGCAAAAAATTTTAATCATATAAGTGGATGTTCATTCCTTGGTGTAACATTCGCATTCCTTGGATATGCTGTAGAAATGAGTGGAATTATCCATGCAATTTCATTTCACGGAAATAACATGACTCGTTTATCAACTTCGCAGTTGGAAAAGTTATTGTAAAAGGGCGGCGAATCTAAAGTGAGTTGTTAATTAAATTTTTGCTGATCCTGACATTTGGCCTTGCCCCGACGGGTGTTGATGTAAAGGACGCCTAAGTAGGTTGTATGCGCATATATATAAAAAACATAAAGTATGGTTGTGTAAGCACATACATACATAGCGCCAGACGTCTGTATGTGTTCAGGTTTCGCTCTTTATTAATTCGTATTCAGGTACAGATTCCATCATGAGACCTTGCTTCGTGATACTACGTGAATACTACGGAGCGAAGTTCCCACTCGGTATGATTGGAGTTGAGTTCTGCCATTCCGGCTATCATGTTTTTCTAATGACTCAGTGAAAACTTCAGGAAACCTCTGCGATATGACAGCAGGTGCGTGTGATGGAAGTCACCCCCTGCTTGCGCCGGGTGGGGTTCCCGTCCGCCGAGCGGTCTCATTTTAGCTTCCCCGCCGACAGTACAAGCTATCGGTCTGAATTCATGAGAAAATCTCTCAGAACCCAGAACCTTTGACGCAGTAGAGAGTACCTCTACCCACTACAACACACTTGGCTCAATTTTGATAGGTTGGGTTTTCAATTGGTTTGTAAGTGAAACTTCTATAGGCGCCTTTGACACTTCGAAGTTTCACTGCTGTCGCGTACCTCTCTACGCACATGTTTTTTTATTTCCAGATCTCCAGAGATGCCAAAAGTGTAAGACTTAATTAAAGCAGAAACGTCACGTCATTTCATGATTGTACTAGTGTAGCTGTCCAAAATCTTGTGATCATAGTCTTCTATTCGGGCTCTACAGCCACGAAGCCGTTGAGCGGATTTGATCTTCATATTGAATGACGGGTTTATATTGTTAGAAATGTCTACGTGTACCAATAGTATATTTGGCTCCAGTTCGCCAACTTAGGTCACCGATGGTTAAAAGCTGATTCTCGAAGTTCAGGATTTCGCTAATCATCTGAGCGGACTTGTCAGCCAAAGATGCTGTAGCAGATTTGTTTCCGAAGTTCGGGGAAACCTGGTACCAAGCTGGGCACTGGAGTTTGGCGAAGTCAGATCTATGTCAGATTCTGCCCATTCCCCGAGCAGTGATATTTCTCACCTGTGACTATGTTCCAAATAGGAAACCAAATCCTTATAGGTGAACTGGAGGATGAAGGGGTTTCAAGTCACTCAGGTGTGTAATGATGGGTCATACTGACTTAGACAATCAGATCAAAATTGAATCAGTTCTATAAAGAACTAAATCAATTCCAAAACGGATTGATGGTGTCCAAACCGAATGACTGTTTTTGGTGGAAGCTTTCGTTGTGAATCACTGAGTTCTTGACTGATCCAATAAAAATTACACAGACGTAAAAAATTGAATAATATCTAAAGAGATAAAGGAGACGTAAAGTACGCTTTATGAGTACTAAGAGATAAGATGGGACCATTCAAATGATAAGGATCTACTTTGGTGGTCTTGAGTTGTGTAGAGTCGAATAATCTCGATAGCCGTTGATCCATATCCTGAGCTCAAGATTAACTTGTTAATCTGGTAAGTGACGGATCCATTGGAAACCGAATAAAAAGGATGAGAATGTGACCCTTTAGAGGTCAAACCAATAACTTCTGGATCTCAATGTGGGGAACAACGTTCTTTGACATCTTTTGTTGTATTTGTTCGTTCTTGCGATGCAGCGATGTAAATAATGCAATTTGTTAATAACATTGATCGCATCAGCCTTTGGGAAATGCGTTCCTCTCGGACTTGAACATAAGTGAGATGTGTCGATTACAAAAAAAATAAAAAGTTCAAGTTTGATTTCTGTGTACGATAATTGATTAATTCATTAATGAATTAATTAATTAACTATGCATGCTAAGGAAAAAAGTCATTAAATATTAAATGTATATTTCTTTACGGGGAACAACTTTTATTGAACACTTTTTTTCGTATCTTGAACTGTTCTTGCGATAGAGCGATGTAAACCATTGGATGTAAACAAAACTATTAATGACAATTGCAACTAGTGGTGTGCAAATGTGTGTGCCCCAAACGGGGCGCAAACAAAACTTCCCGATTTGGTATTTCAGCACAGCATAAGCCTGCAACCATGGTGATGAGCAAACTCAACAGTGATATCAATAATTGAACTTGTGACTAATAATTACTGCACGCGATCGATTTAGTTTGATTTTTAAGCCGCATAAAAAGTGGAATCGTATAAACAATTGCAATTGTTAATAACATTCCATGTACTGCACGAATGCCATCCAAAATGTAATCCGCTCCATTCTGAACGGAAGGGATTCGATTGAGAACTTCATGACAGCGCTGGGTTCATTCATTTACTTATTACATACATAATTGTTGAGACGGTCATACCTCCTTAATTATGCACATTTGCGAAAAAAATCATTCTACATAAAATACGCATTTTTATATGGAGAACAACTTTTCTCATATAAATTTTGTTCAAACTCTAATAGTTTATGCAACAGAACGTGATAAACAATTAAAATTGTTAATAACAATATACATACAATTTCACCCAAAATCTAATCCTTTCTAAGTTACATGAAAACGCTTGGATTCCAATATTGACGATCCCGATAGCTTCATTCGTTCGTGAGAAACCTAGGATCGAAACTTCGGAAACACACATACATACACACACACACAGACATCGATTCAAAATTTGTTGGGCATCATTTTGGTATACTTAAAACCCCAGTCACAGGATGAAAGGAAAAATATCGGTTTCGGCGTCATTACAATAACTTCCCGAATAATCGGGAAGTTAAAAATGAGTTTTTCGATAAATTGCCCCTTTCAGAGCTGGAGACCGACAAGACACGTCGATCGGGAAAAAAATATAAATCGAATCAGGGGTCCCGCCGGAAACGTCAAACAAAATTTTTCTCCACACACACACACACACACGTGCAATCACTTATTTGAAATCGTGTCCAAATGCTGAGAAACATCGAGAAAAGTGGTCATTCCTTGCAAATTCGACTTTTCCATATCGAGGTGATTACAATAACTTCCCTCTGGGATCAGGAAGAGGAAAAAATTGAGCCTGCCTTCCGCATAAGGACCCAATCTTAACGTTGACCAAAATCGAAGAAAATTATATATATGTGTGTGTATAAGGTGCCAATGTTATCTTTCGCCAAAATGGAAAAATAATAATTTGACTTCTTCGACCCAAAATCAACGGAAATGTCTTCCGGGGGTTCCACATTAAGAGTATTCGTCCACTTGGGCCAAAAAATCAATTTCAAAAAAATTAAGTTTGCTTCCCCGCAAGGTGCCAATGTTAACTTTGGCCAGAATCGAAAAACATTAATTTGACCTTTTAGAAACGCAATCGACGGAGATGTATTCCGGGGGTTCCATTGGAATAGTATCGAGCCACTGGGGCCAAAAATTCAATTTTAAAAAGTTTAAGTTTGCCGCCCCATAAGACCCTAATGTTAACTTTGGCGAAAATCGAAAACAACTAATTTGAATATTTCGACCCAAAATCGACGGAAATGTCTTCCTGGGATTCTAATTGGATGGTACTCATTGCTGTAGGGGCGCAAAATTCAATGGGGAAAAATTTAAGTTTGCCCACCCCCATAAGACCCCAATGTTAATTTTGGCCAAAATCGCAAAAAATTAATTTGACTTTTTCGATCCGAAATCGACGGAAGTGACTTCCGGGGGTTCCAATTCAATAGTGTTCGTCCACCCGGGGCCAAAAATTCAATTTTAAAAAATTCAAGTTTGCCTCGCCATAATGTGCCAATGTTAACTTTGGCCAAAATCGAAAAAAATTAATTTTACTTTTTCGACCTAAAATGGACGGGGGTTCCAATTGGATAGTACCCACGCCGCAGGGGCGAAAAATTCAATTTTAAATAAACAGGATGAGTGTGATCCCGTAGGGGTCAGAGCAATAACTTTCTTTGACACTTTTTGCCGTATCTCTCCATTGTTACGATGAAACCATATAGATAATTCAATTTGTTTATAATAATTGATCGCATCAGCTGCTGTGAAGCTCGTTCCTTTTGGACTTCGAACACGAGTGAGACATTGTGAACTGCGGAGGGAGAAGCGTGAGTAGATTGGAAGCTGAAGGCAACCTAGCCGGTGTTTTTCTTGTAAGAGGCAGACGCTTGCCTCGAAAGAACTCAGTGTCCTCTGAACACCCCGGAGCAAAATGCCACGATTGGTCCAAACTCGATTCAGCGTATGAGTGGCTAGAATTGGTGAACTATGCGTTCCTCATTCGGTTGTCTGTCTTCGAAAGGTAGGTACCATCCTAGTGACGCTCATGAGTCCAAGCTTTGGCATTGGAGGCTGAATCAACCTTCATTCAAGGTCAGTATGTTAATCTTTTACTTGGTATCCCCCGGCAGGTTTGATGCAACGTACTGTGCTATGGTACATCCAATCTTAATCTGTTCAAGCTGTTCAAGTTTTGCCAACGAAGTTGCATCGACGCATCAATCATTATCGGCGCCGTGAATTTCTGTTGGTTGGCCATGGCACCAAACTGTCGTCAGAGCTTAGTGTCTGCATCATATCCTCCGGTTCTTTCCTGATGATGAATTTTTAATAAACAAAGTCTTAGGTGAAGAAAATACGCTAAAAAATTTTTTTTTCGAAAAAAATTTGTCTCGTACCAATCGTTAATGTAACCTAAACAACAATGGTAACAAACATTGTTCCCCATAGAGTGGAGAACAAATTCTCTAGCTCATAGGAACGAAGCTGCTTGCTGTAGTGACGAAAATTACTATTCGGCCTCTCCTTCACATAATACTATTCACTATTTTTTCCAGCAGTCCAATGAAGATTGGCTAACGTAATATCTAAGTTTATTACTAGGAATGAAAAAATATGGTAATAAAAAAGAAAATATCTTGTGCGGGAAGAAGGAAAATGAACTTCGACTTTTCATACGTAAATACAAGACTGGCTTTCACGTAACATTACACGCCTCTCAACTGACGGTAAACCCACACGCGGTCGCAATATTCCCTGAGCGTGTGGTGAAGATAAATTCACAAGGAGGCTCCACCATCGCATTTTGTCAGTGCTTAGTTCACTCACTAGACTCCGTAGAATGCCCATTTCGTCTAGCTACCGCGCTCCGCCCAAGCCCCCCCGCCCCTTATTCCTTCGCCCCCTCAGCAATTTCCTTTCCCGTGCAATTTTAACCCTCACAAAATTTCCACCATCTCGAGCCTCTCTACTTTCAATTGCAAAAAATACTAGCACAACGTGATAAAAAAAAACTTGAAATGTCTCTCGTCAAGTGCTGGAAGGCATGGCATTAGCTCTCCTTCCTTACTCATAAATAACAGTTGAAATTTTGTTTATTTCTTCAAATCCCTCCCCCTTTATTACCACCCACACTGACATGTAACACGAATGTTTGTAGCATTTTCGTGAGTGCAGACAGTTGCAAATTCTCATAAACCTAGAGTAAAGCTTTTCCAGGTATACACAACACTGGAAACTCGTCGTCAAAAAGCCTTTAAGGAACTTCCTGAGTATTTATAGGTACTAGTTCTACTGCCAACGCTACGCGGCCATATTCTCCGCTTCTTTGGGATTTTTAAAAATGGCAATTTTTCTTCTCATTTTGTACGTTAGTGAATTCTTGAAACTGGTGTTTATTTTACTTCCTTGTTTGTTTTGGATTTGTGATATTTTTCACATTTTTGAAACTCCCGCGACTTTTGGAGAATTTGCAATTTTTTCATATTTCTCGATATCGAAACCTTTTTTGGGGTGGTTATTCGTACCCACATTTCCTATGGTATTACCAAACTCGGATTCTTGTGTCGCGTGTCTCGTGACTTGTACCGCATGTGCCGCGTGTAGACAATGTAGGTGTGAAGGCCTGCGGCCTCTGACGGTCACAGTAATGGAACATTTATGCGAAAATTCTGCAATTCCGAATTTTTGAAATTTTTGAAATTTTTGAAATTTTTGAAATTTTTGAAATTTTCGAAATTTTTGAAATTTTTGAAATTTTTGAAATTTTTGAAATTTTTGAAATTTTTGAAATTTTTGAAATTTTTGAAATTTTTGAAATTTTTGAAATTTTTGAAATTTTTGAAATTTTTGAAATTTTTGAAATTTTTGAAATTTTTGAAATTTTTACGAACTTTCCCGCCTCTAAATGCTACCCCCGATTTCTCGTGCGAATCATCTATTGACCGTTATAAATCTCGCATCCGCGAAGTGAACAGAAAATCTAATTAGCAAATATTCTTCGGGTCCCAATTTATCCTTCTCAAGACAGAAATGAGCTGGTTATCTATCATAACGATATTGTGCATTTATTTCCAGTTTTACCTAAGTCGAGTATCTCTGGCGCCCAACCTGTTTCCATTTATTTTCTGTAATTTTCAAAGTAGTACACACAGACATATGTGTGAATGAACAATGGGGAGACATGGAGTAATCCTTTCCCGCGAAGTTGGAATTGTGTTATAAACGATGTTCATGTTATGTCCAAGTAGATTGTGTATTCAGCCTAACATTAATAGATGACCTTGAACTTAAAACTCCGGTATGCACTCAGAATAAAAATTTACATGTTGGCTTTTAATATAACGTAAGAAAGAAACCAAATTGGTTAAAACAGGCCTAAATGAATTTCATCGAATAACTAGTCGTGTGACCATGTATGTGCCCCCTTCGGGGCATAAACAAAACTTTCCCATTTGGTATTTCAGCACAGCGTACTAAATTTATTCTTCTCCAATATACCCCGGTTAATCAGTGTGACTCCTATTAGTGTCATAATGAAAACTTGCAGGTTTGAGAATTCTAAACTGATTCATTTATGAAGCAGATAATTATGAATATTTGAGTAGAAGCATGGTACGCATGACGATGAGACTTATGCGCGTTACTTGAGTGGGAGTGAGATGCCAATAGGGATGCGCCCGCACTAAAGACGATAACTTTAATATTCTACCCAGTGAAACAGTATAAACAATTGCCATTGTTAATAAGGAGGCCATACCTCCTTAAATATGCGAATTATGGAAAAAAGTAATTCAACATAAAATGTGTATTTTTGCATGCGTAATAGCTATTGTTGAGTGATCATTCCGCCAGCTGATACGATTTTCGCAATAGAGCGTTATGAACAATTGGAATTGTTTATAACAATATATATACACGGTCAATTGCATCCAAAATCTAATCCTCTCCGACTTACATTAGACCACTCCGCTTCAGACCCTAATGGCCTGCATGGCTTCATTCTTTCACTTATTACATACGTAATTTTTCAAACGCCCATACGTCCTTAATTATGCAAATTAGGAAAAAAGTCATAACACATAAAATGTGTATTGTTGCATGAGGAATAACTTTTCTCTTAGAAATTTTTCGCTAACTTTCATAGTTTAGGCAGTAGAACGTTATAAACAATTGAAATTGTTAATAACAATATATATACTGCATCAATTTGATCCAAAATCTAATCCCCTCGATTCTGCATAGAGACGTTTTGATTACGACCTTGAGAATCTCAATAGCTTCATTCGTTCGGCCGAAATGAAGAAGTTGGATTTCGGGGTGATTACTATAACTTCCTCATCGGGAAGTGAACAATTTTCTTTGAAGATTTGAAAAAGTTTAGCAAATGCTGTAAAATTTTTTTGAGTTGTCTAAAAAATTCAGAATATTAAAAAAAAATTAACGAAGAATACTTTTTTACACTGTTTTCCATACACGTTGTCCACACATTTTCCTGGGGCCGATGATGAATTTGCAGCAAACAAAAAAGTTGAGGACCAAGCGAAAGTATCTCTATCAATCTAGTGAATACCACCACAGTAGTATCATTTTTTTGTTAAAAAAAAATAGTCTTCGAAACGAATTTTTATAATCGATCAGAAGGTCATTAGTGCTACCAACATCCGATTAGACACTGATAGCAAAGACAATCAACGAGTTTAACATCGAATCAGTTATCAATTTGAGTAGACATTAATCAAAGTGAATTGGCACGGCTATTTCAATATCTAGCTTCACCGTTTGAATATCAATTCGCGGAGACTATATTTCATGCACAGTGTCACTGTATCGCATTGAGCATAATGCCACGAAGTTACGCGCGTTCGATTCGAGGTGTCTGTAGCTATGGTGATGGCGATGAAAGTGATAGGTAAAATTTTCTCTTTTCAGGAAAAGCCACGGCATCCCGATGGACCATTAGAATCTTTTTGGTAATTTCTGGAACAGATAGATTGAAACTTTCGATATTCTGAACTTGGATATACTTGTAGACTAAATTGCTCATTCATTCTGAAAATTCAGGTTCTTTAAACTTGTGTTGTTAACGTCCCGATTTTTCGGGAAGTTATTGTACTGACCTCGAAATCAATTTTGTTTATTTCGATTCGTAACTAGGGTTTTAAGTAGACCTAAATGCATCCCGTCGAACTCCGAACAAATGTGTGTTTGTGTGTGTGTACGTGTGGTATCTGAATTTTCCGTTAACGATTTATCACGAACGTGTCGAACGATCTGGTAGATCGGATTAGTTTTGGTTTGAATTGACGGAGCAGTTTTTTTGTTATTAACAATTGAATTATTCCCAACGCTTTGTTGCAAAAACGGTAAGATATACGACAAAAAGTATTAAGCAGAACTTGCTCTGTAGGTGAAAATGCATATGTAATTCTTTATTACTTTTTTCCGTATTTGTCATAATTAAGGAGGTATGATGGGTTTAACCGTCGAGATACTGGACAGTTTGGGAAGAGTTCGGTTTCCATCGGCCTCCGTGGGAGGGTCGTTATATATACGTAATCGCATCGAAGCGTAAATAAGAAACAAAAAAAGTGTACAGAAAGGTGGCAAGCTGAGTTCTTACCCATCGTGTTCTCGAGATAAAAAAGTTTATGACATTTCTTTACATCTCTGATTGTCCACCAGTTATCATGGAGAGAAGTTGATAACTGAAAATTCCACAACATTCCAAAATCTGTTGGATGTGTGAGTACGTACGTGAGTGCGTAGATGTATGTGTGTGTGTGTATGCGTGTGTCGCTTAAATGTCGCGACATCACTTGAATTATGAAATTATATAGCCATATTTCATGAGACATTTATTAACTGTCCGATAGGAAGTTATGGTAATGACCCCGAAAATGAAAAGTGTCAGATCGATCAGATCTTGACTTTTCTCGGGGTTGGCATCATCCTGATATGCTTCCACTGAGATGTTCGTGTGTGTGTGTGTGTGTACGTATGTGAACAAATCTTCGGCGAACGGTTTCTCGTAAACGGCTGGACCGATTTTAATTTTTTTTTTTCAAAAATTACGTCTCACCGAGGCGGTGTTCTCAAAGCAGTTGTTTTTTAATAGACCAAGTAGTTTTTTAGTAATTAACAAAAAACCACGACCTTAATCGTTTATAACGCTCTATTACATGAACGGTAAGAGTTGTAGGAAAAAGTTATCAATGAAAGTTGTTCCTCATGTAAATCAAACATTATGTGTCTTATGATTTTTTTCGTAACACGCATAATAAAGACGATAGCGCTTAATTAATTCGATATGCTCAACGATATAATATCACGCGATAACACAGACACACACAAATATCGAGAAGTTATAGGTTCGGCCCGTAGAGGGTCAGACCCACATCCCGTTTATTTATTTACGTGGAGAACTTTAACTTTTTGGAGAATCCCAATTCAATTCACTCATTTCTATGGAGAATTAAATATAATAAGATATCTCCCATAGCACAAGTTGAATCTCAGTCTCGCGAATCCTCAGAATTTTGGTATCTCCCCTCATGAATAAACACAGAAAATTCATCAAAATTCATTGTAGTCTATTGGACTTTCGGTAATAGACTACGATGGTCTTCTTTTACTTATATTGAGATCACTTTTTCACTTCCTCCAAGTTGCGTAGTTCTTGTTGCCAAAGTACGTTTCTTGCGACTTTGGTGATGTTTGTTTATTTGGATCGAGTAAAACGAAGTTGTGAGTGCTGGACAAAACTTCAAATATGAAATATTCGGCAAAACATTGGAGCGCATCTGGCCTCCCTTGTTCCAGTCTCTTCATATTGGCACATGCTTTGTTCAGAATGCAAAGATGCGTGTTTTTCAACTTTCACCTCATTATAAGTAAGAGCTACCCGACTAGAAAATTCGTCCGGCAGGGTTGATGTCACATCCGGGCGATGTTACTCATAGGTCCGGGAAGCCGGAGAAAGATATGCCGGATCAGGAGCGGACTTCAACTGTGTCGACCGTGCCGGGCCGCGGCATGCCGGTTTTATGCAGACCCGGTCTTGGTCCGGCAGAAATACGGTATGCCGGAGCACGGCTGAGCTCAGGCGTGCTTCATACGGTCCTGGTTAGGAGACAATAACGCATACGGGGTAAGGTTTTTATCCGTTAAACATGATCAGGTCTTGACAAGGGAGAAGTAAGGCAAGCCAAGTCCGGTTTTCGTGAGTAACCCTGCTTGATGCCACATATGGCCGAGATAGCGTACATTGTAAATGTCCATTATTCTTTATCGATTGGTTTCCTTTACAAATATATAGTATTGAACGAAATTCATTTTCGTATTTTTTTTTAACGTTCTAGCAATAAACTAAAAGTGAGATGAACTAACTGAAAAATTCATTATTCGTATGGCAGTGTCGGGGCTTTGGCATAATGGTAGAGTATCTGCCTACTACTCCAAAGGTCCTATAGGTTCGCGCCCGGCCGCATTTTTCAAAAATATTTTCTCATGGATTCCGACCGACGCAGGAAGGACGGAGACAGAAAAAAAAGAAAAAAAAACAAAACACAAAAAAATATTCGTATGGCAGAATCTGGATCAAGAATTAATATCAATATCCAAAAATATTTGTTGGAAAGTCATTACTTCCAATGTTCAGGACTAAATGTTTACCTATTATATATAATGTAAGGAAATAGTACTAAGAGAAATTTATTTTAATACTCGTTCCAAAATTGGAATTATGAAACTTATGTTCACTAACAGCATCCAATCAATAAAGTGGACTAAATGATGATTTTTTTCTATTTCTTATTGAGGGGGATATCCTCTGCCGGCCCTAAGTTAGGGCCCCTAACCTCGCTATCCTCTCCCAGCCCTAAGGTTCTTAGCCTCATCCGGCCCTCAAATTGTCGTTCTCATCCGGCGTTGAAAAAGTTGTTGTCATCCGGACCTGAACTTGTGATACTCATCCGGCCCTTCTTTAGTCAAACATGACCAGATCCGGGCGTGATACAGCGTTTCACCCCGTATCCGGCCTACGTAAGCCATGGTCTTTTTTGCCGGATGAGGACCGTATATGCACAATACGGCACCCTGATCAGGGCCTTACTTGATCCTTATCTGAATTTCTAGTCGGGTAGTGCTGTGAGCATGTGGGGGCCCAATGCGGGGCATAAACAAAACTTCCCCATTTGGAATTTCAGCACTGCGTACTAAATTTATTCTTCTCTAATATACCCTGGTTAATCATTGATGCGACAATTCTGCAATTTCGAATTTTTGAAATTTTTGAACATTTTAAAAATAGCCAAATGTTGAAAATTTTGTAGAAGTTTTGAAATTTTTGAAATTTGAAATTTTTGAAATTTTTGAAATTTTTGAAATTTTTGAAATTTTTGAAATTTTTGAAATTTTTGAAATTTTTGAAATTTTTGAAATTTTTGAAATTTTTGAAATTTTTGAAATTTTTGAAATTTTTGAAACTTTTGAGATTTTTGAAATTTTTGAAATTTTTGAAATTTTTGAAATTTTTGACATTTGTGAAATTTTTGAAATTTTTGAAATTTGTGAAATTTTTGAAATTTTTGAAACTTTTGAAGTTTTTGAAATTTTTAAATGCATACCTAGCTACACACACATACATACGGACAAACAAACACTTTGTTAAAAATAGTTTAGAAATTTTAGAAAAACTGTGAAACGTAAACATCCGATGAAATAAACTTTTGTGATTTTCGGGCGCATTACAATAACTTCCCTATATCGGGAAGTCATGACTAAACGTGGTAAATCAGTGTGACCTATGATTGTCACAACCAAAATTTTGCGGTTTGTGAGGTACACTGAGACACTATTTATAATACACTATGTTCGAATTGGTCCGTTATCACGTAGATCATTATTAACGCTTGAGTGTTCGCACAGTGAGCGTTATGGGACTGGGAGCGAGACGCTCATAGCAGTACAACCGCTGGAGGGTTGGAGCCACAATACGTCTGTAATTATGCATGTGACAAGAAAATTTATTCAACGTAAAATGTGTATTTTTGTATCCGAAAGAACTTTGCTTATTATAATCTTTTCGCTATCTAGCCGCTCAGGCGACAGGGTCTGGTAAATGATATATATATATGATATATATATATATATATAATGGTAGCTCAATGTGGAAATTGCCCAATAATCAGCACAAAGGGGCTCAATTTCCACAAATGACGCCTGGAAATTAAAATTATCCTCCCCCCCCCCCCCCCCCCGTCAACGTGATGCTCTCAACAATACCCATGTGAGTACCCATGAAATTTCAATGTTACCTCAACACACTGTAACAAATGCGTGTCTATTGGAAATGGTGTTGTAACGTAAGATTATAGAATAACGAAAGCATGATGGCTTGCGGATGCAAACACATGCTGGTAAGCTAGGACGGGTAGTACACGAAGGCAAACACACCAACACATACCCATAATCATCTTCCCTGAGGCGTTGGAATGCTATTCAAGTGGGCGAACATCTGGAGTTATGTATTCCCGTGGAAGTTCTATAGATATATGCAGAGTGGATTAGCACATCTCCAGTGGACTCCCCTCTCCTCCGCCCTCCCCCCCCCCCTCCACTACCTCATTTCCAACCTGCCTGGGGGAGTAATATTCACCTTGAATGCCTTTATTTTGGCATGCAGATCGTACCCGAGGCATTCAGTGACATGGCACACAGGGTGCGACACAAGATTATGTGTCCTCTGCAATCGTCATGTCTGAATGTACCTGACGCTAGCTGCACAATGGCAATGAGCTGCACTGTCTGCTCGGGATCGTATTCACCCCTGACTTGGTCCAAATGACGGAAAACTCGAGCGGCGTAGCGGGATGGGTGGGTGGTTGGAAGGGTGGAGGAGTTGGAGATGAGCGAAGTATTCGCACGCGTTTAACATTGCTATCTGGAGAATGTCATGAATTTTATCACATCATCATGGAAATGGCTCTCCGTGCTTTTTGCGGGAGGGGCACACTGGTACATTTACTGGTCTCCATGCCACTTCTCCGTTCGCCATCTCTCTTGCACACACTCTGGCTCACTCGAGCAAGCGTTTACCAGCATGCCAGAGTCAGGTGATGCTCAACCATGTCTCTGTGGGCAAGTGTATCGACTGTGCCACTGCCAGCTATGCAATTTACAGCCCTATATCAATTACGATATTGCAGAATGCATTGGTAAATATTACTGGATTGCATTGTCATGAGATATAATTGGGAGTTTTGAATTGGGAGAACGGTTAGGATGGGTTGAGATTAATGAATGAGATGGTAAGGGATGAAATGTTTTATCAACATATTATACTTAGCTTTCTAAAATTCGAAATATAACAGGCAGAAAATGTTCACATTCGTAATTTGGGCTCACCTCAATTTGGTTAAATACTGGAGATAGAGACAGAGGTTCCAAACATAAAATGTTGAATCATCGTAACAAAGTTTCGCTTCGAATTTGCGTCTTATACCCTCTCATGAAATTATTGAAGTTTGAACTTGTACAGTTCTAGCACTGCTTAGCACACTGGCCCAGTGCTTTCTGTTCCGAGAACAGTTCCAGGTGAACGAACAGCCCCAAGAATTGGTTCCCATGAAGTGTTCGTTCTGAGAACTGTTATCGGTGGAACTTCAGTTCCGGAATTGTACTTTCATCTGGAACCGTGCCTGGAACTGTCATGTGGAACTGTTCCTGGGCAGGTTCTCGGAGCTGAAGTTCCACCTGGAACAATTCCCCGGACAAACTTTCTTGGTGGAACAATTCTAGGAACTGTTCGTTCACTTGGAACCGTTCTCGGAATTGAACGCAGTGACTCAGTGGCCTAGCAGTGTCAGGCAGAAAAGTTGAACGAAACCTTTCGACTTGTGATTAACTTCCCGATAGGGAAGTTATTGGTTCGCCCCCGACAAAGAAAAATCGATTTTCCATCAGATCTCCACGGTTTATGGTATTCCTGACCTTTCTAGACTCTTTAAAATAAAAGGTAGGTATGTGTGTGTGTGTATGTAGCGATGTATGTATGTGATCAAAATTTATGGTCAACGATTTCTCGTGAACGGTTTACTCGATCGAGGTTATTGATCACTCAATCGAACGAATTTCATGTAACTGAGATTTGATTAGATTTTGGATCATGGAATTGGTCCAGTATATATATTGTTATTAACAATTTCAACTGTTTAAAATTTTCCACTTCATAAACTGTTATAGATAGCGCAAAATTCATATAAGAAAAGTTGTTTGCCATATAAAAATACGTATTTTATGTAGAATGCCTTTTTTGATAATTTGCATAATTAAGGAGGTATAGCAGTCTCCACAATTATGTATGTAATAAGTGAACGAATGGATCCGCTGTCATGACGGTCCCAATCGAAGCGTTTTTATGCGAAATCGGGCGGACCACATTTTGGATGGCATTTGTGCAGTATATGCAATGTTATTGGCAATTGCAATCGTTTATACTATTCCACTGGGTAAAATATTAAAGTTTTTGTTTTGCAGCCGCGTCCTTATTGGCGTCTCACTCTCACTCAAGTGACACGCATAAGTCTCATCCTCATGCTCACCATGCGTCTACTCAAGTATTCATAATTATCTGCTTCATAAATGAGTCAGTTTGGAATTCTCAAATAGCCATGTTTTCGTTATGATAATAACAGGGATCATACTGATTAACCGTAGTGTATTGGAGAAGAATAAATTTAGTAGGTTGTGCTGAAAAACCAAATCGAGAAGTTTTGTTTGTGCCCCGAGTGGGGCACACACATGCACACACCACTAGTTTTGTCCTCTTTCGACCTTTACAAATGAAGTTCGCAGTTTTGGGACCCCGTGTATATCATGGAATCACGACTATAGCACATATGGATTGCCCTCAATAATACTTTTCAACTATTCTTGAGTAATGATGTCATAAATCATAGAGCATAATGTCAGATTGAGATAGCGCACAGTAATGCCCAAATGAGATGAAAAATACGTTTTTAGCTTCAACTTCTGATAAAGAACTCTCTGGGGAAAATTGTTTTACCCACTGTCCCAAAATAGTTTTCCATCCCGATACCTGAAAAATGTAATAAACTCTGGAAAATTCTCGGAATATCTCGGCAACGTGTTGAATCCATTGAATACATCACGAGTTACAGCGAAGCTCAAGTATCGGCAAATTGCAAACTGAAAAGCCGTAGCAATTTCAAACACCCCAGAGCCAGGGACATTTGGTAATTAACAATTTATAGACTAACTACACCTTCGCTGTCCACTTATACAAAGTGTCTCATGAAATTCATCGAACCGACAACTTCAGGCCACAACTGGACGATTGTGCTACCATTGTAAGCTAGTGGATACGTTTCCAAATCCTGGAGTGTCCTGATAGATGTTTCTCACCGCTCTCTGTCTCTCTATCCCTCTCTCCTTAATGTATAACCAATTTCGGGTCTTGACATTGGGTTGCTGCGGGTTTACTCAGCATATACAACTCCTTCATCCTTGGTCTACATGCCCCTAACCGCCCCCCCCCTTCCTTCTCTCCACCTGATCCACGAGAATTTCGCCATCAAGCTCTAGGTTCTCCTTCGAATCCCTCTGTCTCATTCTGATGCCCTTGGAAATTGGCTCTCGCCGCAACGATTCTCACCTGTGCAGTTAACCGTAAATCAATCAGGAGTGGGATGCCTTGCTACGAACTACCCTCATCCGAAGGTTATGTAGGTACTCACGTGTGTAGTACCTCTGATATTGCCATTGTGCGAGATGTGGGGGATGATCAGTCTTCAATTTATAACATGCAGGGTAAACTCAAGGATATTCTGCTGAGGTTAGCAGACTTCAATAAGTTATGGAGTTTCACCGCTATACGATAATACTTATTCGGATTTTTCTGCAGCGCCCTGATCAGTTTTGTGTAAGAAATTCACACACCAATTTCCTTCTCTCTTTTAAAATATGAAGCATGAAGATCGCCAAAAGTTTTAATCAATCATTACTTATGGAGGAAAGTTATGATCCAGCTAATCAATGTCGCAATTGGAGTCTCTCGGCATACCTTGGCCTCGATCAAAATTTAACTCACTTTCATGTAGTGAATTATTAGTTAATGATTGATTTTGAGTGGTGCGAAATTTTAATTACTATTCAAACTTTTATATTGGGTCTAGATCCGGACTTGTCTGACTACCGCCGGCGCATGTGTGTTTGCCCGCTCTTGGACAGGAGAGTCTGCATGCGCGATGCGCAGTGTGATTGGTCAGTACGTCACGTGATATTGTCGCAGGTAGCGACACCTGTTGTATTCTGGTATGCAAAATCTCATGATTCCTATTTTTTTTCTCTGAAACCAGTACTTGAACATGTAATTGATGTGTCGAAAAATCTATGAATGGGAAACAGAAATTACAAATCGGGAAGTTTCATTTGTGCTCCCAACGGAGGCAAGCACACTCCCATCCCACTAGCTTTGGGAATGTTTCCGCTCGCATGCTTTCTCCGTGATCGGCTCATCGACGTCGGCTTATAAAGCGCGAATTATTCCTCTAAAACAGCGATTAGACGGCTAAGATGGGATGAGAAGCTTCTCAGAAATTTCGGGATAGGTAGTTCAGTGAATGTAGGATTTAGTACATGGTGCATCGAACGCTAGTGATAGAAAGTGCATTAAGAATTTTCAATTTGAAAACAAAATCTTCGATGCGTTAAGCAAGTGATCAATGTACTGAACCGATTGCTTGTCAATGAACGATACGCGTCGATGAGGCGCCGACTCATTGTCTCGGAGACCATCCACTAGTCGAGGGACATTTACGTGGAGGACGTCTCGGGCATAAGACAGTATACCATCCCTCCTATAGGGTTTCTAGTCAGTGTAGATGTATGGTTCCACCGACGTATCTGCCTATGGGTCCGGGGCGACCATGAAGTATTAAAAAGCAGCTAGTTGGCACCCCACGGGGTGCCGGATCAATGTACCACAAACCTCGGCAGTGTATGTGCTCCCGAGGAACACGCTTTGTATTCATACAATGAAAGCCTTTTTATTTATTCGGGATTTGGTCAATACCGCACGGTCCCCCGACCCATCTGCGCCTGGACCAGGCGAGGCGCTATGTTATTAATTGAACAAACCAGTAGGTACCCATTGGCTGCCAGATTGATGTATTCCACACACTGACAGAGGCACCCTTAGCAGAGCTAAATCTTGTCTCAAAGAGTTTCTATTTCGAACCAACTTATTCCCATTGCCTAATTTGCTACTCTATACACTTCTCTCAATACCGGAAATGGAGTCCGTCTTTGCAATGGGTCAAAAATTCGAATGATCAGCCATGCTATTGGTTCTGCCGGAGGAGACATTTGCTGTAGAATCTTTATTGGGGCTACAGTGGTCGAAAGCCTCCCTTGCAGATCGTTGAGCTGAATTTTTGAAATTTCCGAATTCGTTTATTATGGTACGAGTTCATAATTTGTCCTAAAATCCTAATGAAATTCTGTACCACGAAAAAGGAAGAACGCTGGTAACGGTACTTTTAGCAGAGATTGAAAGATTAAGTACAATGTTCTGCAATGCTTACTGGAACCAACTCCGGTTGTCTTATGAACCCTTATGCAGTTGTTCCTTTGCGCGCGATGTCATCGATCGCACGATAAACGCTATGCAAGGCGCTGTATTCTCCAATTGTAAAAAAAGACATGAAAACATATATGGTCAATTGTCAATAAACAATATTGCAATATTTCAGAACCATCATTACTTATTGGGATGAACTTAGGTTCAGAGATAATGGCTTCACATAAGCCATTTGACCAAATGTTAAATTATTTATTTGCTCTTATCAAGCGGGGTCTGTTTGCTTGCTGTCAGGATTATTTTTGGTCCACAATGTGCATAATCGAACCAAAATTACTGTAGTATGCGAGTAATATTCGACCATATTAGAGGCTTCGCGTTCTTCTGAACCTCTATACGATTACAGTGAACCCTCGTTAGTTGCAACATGTTTACATCAGTAGGGTAGGTGAAACTTGGTGCATCGCAACTAACAAATTATCGTCACTCTTTCGAAACGTTCGGCGTCAGTTTTAGGAAGAGATAAATAACATTTTACCTTCGATTAAAAAATTCCGAATTTCACATGGACGGAATGTGAAGGGAACGCGACTGACGGTCACTCGCACGTGTCTTGGCGAATTGGGCGCGGAGGAGTGGGGGCAGCGCCTCGGTGCTGGAAAAAAATAAAAGAGGCAAATGTTGCAAGTGACGAAGGGTGCAAGTAACGAAGGTTCATACAGTCCCAAAACTGCGGACTTTATTTTCGAGGGTCAAAAGGGGCACAATGCCGGGTTGAAAGTTCCTCTTCATCGTTCCGGTCAGACGCCCCACAATGCAGTTACTGAACTCCAAAGTTGCAGAGCTACTGTACTACTTGTGGTACTGGGCTAGTGCGTTCAGTTCCGAGAACGGTTCCAAGTGAACGGACAGTGTCCAAGAATCGTTTCTCGTGGAGGGTCCATTCTGGGAACTGTTCCGGGTGCAACTTTAGCTTCGGAAACAATTCGAGGAACGGTTCCAAATAAGTTAAATTCCGGAACACGTTGCGAGAACCGCTCCAGGTGGAATGACAGTTGCAACACCTTTTTCAGATGAACATTAAGTTCTAGAAACTGATCGAGATGGAACTCTAATTACAGAAACAGTTCTGGGAAATGTTCCAAGTAGGATTAAAGGTTCGAAATCTGTTATTGCATGTATCCTAAACAGACCACTCATGATAAGGAACGAAAAAACTACATAGCCGTGAAGTTAAAGGGGCATAAGCGGTGCTGTAGCGGTTCAGCTTTGGCATCGAAGGTTGGACCACGATTGCTCTCATCGTTCAAGCTTCGAATTCTCCACCTGGGAGAGAAACATTCATCTACTACTCAACGTAAAACGCACACACTCCGAATGTTCCGTTCAAAACGCAACTTCCCTTTCGTACCCTTTCTCGACTATCTTGAAAATTTTATTTTCAGGCTGACAATAGATTCCCTAGATCCGGAAATTAAGTAAAAAAAACTAGTGACTAAAACATTGCTTCGCGCAGTTCGTTAAACATATTACTTTGGAGGATGTACCGTCTATCCTCTGAAAATCCCTTTACTCTCGTGTGGTGCACGATAGTTTATACCTCGAGGCCGAACGGAGCTTTCATCCCTAGAGATTTAAAAATCATTTCAGGAGCACAAGGTAGCAGGATAATCCATGTGAAGTCTATGGATACCAAACAAGAAACGTTATTGCAGCAGGCCGCGGAATGGCCATTTTGGGCGATCCTAAGGTACCACTTCCGGTTTCTTCAATTAGCTAGATGTAGCATAACGTAGTATGCTGGCGGAATGGTGTAAAGGAATATGCTCCACCATATTTCGATCCATTTTCACAAAATTGGGAAGATTCCGTGAAAAAAATATGGTGCTATCACTCTGTCTCGGAAGAGTTCTCCTCCGGTAGATTATTGAAGTGAAACTTATTATGGGACTATCTGAAGGTGTTACGCTGTCCGGACACTCGCCACGGGGAGGGGTTGGGGGTGAAAGGGGGGATCTAGGGCGAGGGTGAAGATGTGGCCGGGGGGGGGGGGAAGTGAGGGCGAGGGCTTTTTTTTCGTGTTTACACAAATAATACTGTTTGTCTCACAGTCGGCCAGGAGGGGGGGCGGGGGGGGGGGAGAGAATGAAATTCATGAAGTGCGTTTGTCTATGATAACGATACACGAATAGTGGAGTTCAGGACATAAAAATTTATGATAATGACAATCATAGGCTATACCAAGGAGTTCCTAAAACATCCCCCCCCCCTATCCAAACTGTAGAAATGCTCTCCGACTGAATTAACAGAATTTTTATTTTGTGTCATTATGAGTATGAGCTATTTCAATTTCTCTAGGATATTTTCTTCAAATTTTATGGTAACGTAAATCTGCAGCCACATTATACGATTAGGTCACCCGTAATTGCAAGAGAAATTTGGTTGTAAAGACGCATTCAATGGTCTGTTCAAAAAAAAAAGGAATTTAACTATGGAGCGGACGTGACTTGACTCCAATTTAAATTCATGGGAGTCTATTGTATAGGACTATTACTCTGGAGTATATATCCCGCCTTACAAAAAGTCGACCTTTTTTTGTGAGGACGTTGTGAGAACATGGAAATTTGTATGGCGGGTCCAGATGAACTTCTTGAGAGTTAATCACCGCTACTTCCTTGAGGTGATACCAGCATGAACCTGAAGCTATGAGGACCGTTTTTGCCCCGCCGGAAATTGTATTGCTAAAATTTTGTACCCATTTTGTGTGAATGAATCTCATCTAAATTTTCACAAATGGATTTACATGCATGTGTGTGTGTGTGTGAACATTCCATGCCACTTCCATTATTCAATACCTTTCAAGGCACTTATTTGATACGAATGGAATGATACATTTCTTCTATATGAGTTAGAGTAGGCATTTTTCTCTTCCCGATATAGGGACGTTATTATAATGGCCCCGAAAATCAAAAGAGGAAATTTCATCATATCTCCACGTTTCAAAGTCTTTCTAATTTCTAGAGCATTTTTTACAAAATGTCTGTATGTATGTGTGTATGTATGTTTACGCGTACGTATCTGCCCACAATTGTTGGACAACGATTTCTTGCAAACGTGTTGCGTATGCCGTTTTATCGGCCGTGGATAGCCTGACTATGTAGGTTTGCCCGGCGCTTCCGATTCCTCACGCGCCGATTTTTTCGAGGACTCAGTTTTCCACCGCTCTAGAGTTAACACGTGTTGTGAAACCCCTCCAGTTTTTTTTCAGTCTCTTTCACCACGTGTTAACTTTAGCCCAGAAACCACCGGATTATTAATCCGCCCAGAAGATTAACAATAGTCATATATTGTTAATCTATCCAGAAAGTTTCAGTGACTAATTTATAATTCGTTATCGCCCAGTGTTTATGATAGACTTGAACGGTTTTATTGTAAAAGTTATTGATTTGACTTTGTTAATTAGTGTGATAATAAAGTTAAAAATGACCCAGACAATCGCGCATGTGTTTCGTCATTTTTTCTCATAGTTCACGGCAGTCTCGCGGCGCACCTTAGCTTCGATCAAAATTTGACTCACTTACATGTAGTGAATTATTAGTCATTGGTTGACTTTGAGTGGCGCGCAATTTTAATGACTATTCAAATCCGTGTTTGCCCGCATTTGCACAGGAGAGTCTGCATGCGCGATGCGCAGTGTGATTGGTCAGTGCGTCACGTGACATAGTCGCAGGTAGCGACATCTGTTGTATTCCAGTATTCGAAATTCCCTGATTCCTATTTGTATTCTCTGAAACCAGTCTTTGAACATTTGATTGACGTGTCGGAAAATCTAGGAATGGGAAACAGAAATGACAAATCGGGAAGAGGTATTTGTGCTCCCAACCTAGGCAAACACACTTCCATCCCACTAGTTTTTTCTCGTCTCCGGCTGGTTTACAAATTCAAAAACTAGGATAGAGGTGATACTGGAACTATGACGCGATCTGTTCCTTGCAAAGTGATTGGTTGGACCCATAAAGACCACTCTTCAATATCATTTCATTTGATGCCATATGATGGGTGCCACGCTATTGGCAGTATCACTTACTACATGAACCAATGAATTTTCAGGCACACGATATCAACACACGAATGACGTAATTTCTTGAAGTCGGGCATTTTGTGCATTATTAGTAGAACTCGGTAAAACCGTTTTTGATGGATGAGTGAGAAGCCAATTTATCTTAGTCCGATACGTGACTGATTGAATAACCATTTATGATGATGATATTTATAAAGCAAACTTCTTTATTTTTCCTGATCTTTTATCCCCCCATCGTAACGCTACATCAAATGCATACGGAACGAGCGCCTGACGCTAACAGAGACCCAAGTGTTTCAAAAAATTGGATTTCGACGTTTTATCAATAAGAGGGTGACAAATACCTTTTCCAACAATTTTTCATATCAACAAAGTTTTATGGTCGTAGGGAGAAATTGAAAATGAATTATGCGCAAGTCCCATGAGTTACATACAACCTATCATATGCACCTGATGGGCACTTCTTATGCACCTTACAACCACGTTAAGTGTAACACAAATCGCTTCGATTTATTTTATACTGAAGCATCAATTTTTACCTTTAGCACAGCATACTACCTTTATTCTTCTCCAATATACCACGCATAAGCACGCAATCGTTGTGATCAGCAAACAGTGATATCAATAATTGAAATTGCGACTAATAATTGGTGCACGCGATCAATTCACTTTGTTTTTTAACGCTCATGAAAATTTTCAACTGGAAATCGTCCGCCTGATTACGCTCTCTACTTCTGTATCTACTTAATTATCCCCCCTTTGACATGCTTCCAGCAATTATCGATATATTCGCTCGCCGGTTATATTCTAATTCAACTCGCGATATCTTCTAAACTATACGAAGTAGCAAAAAATGTCATAAAATGGGAAATGTGTATTTTTGTATGAGGAACAACTTTGGTTATATACATTTTTCTCGTACTTTGAACGGTTTCGCGCTACGTCGTTATCAACAATTGGAATAGTTAATAACAATTGATGGCCTGAACCAATTTTATGTGAAAATAATGCTTTCGATTGTGCAGCAAGATCCTTCGACTTCGACCTTAATCACCGTAATTGCTTCATTTGTTAGTGTGAAATCGTTCACCAAAATTTTGAACACATATGGACATACACACACAACCACACAGACTTCCGATTGAGGCAAAGTGTCTAGAAAATTTGTCAACAATTAGAGACAATGTCAGGAGAATTGCGAGAGCACCAATGTAATTTATTTATAAGTGCTTTGTTTACAAACACATCGTAGACCTCCGTCGCTGATTAGCAATTCGGTAGAGAGCATAAATATAGCGACGTGAAATAAAATAAAAAAAAAAGAAAAAAAAGAAAAATGCGACTATTCTGCGATTCTTCAAATACGAGAATATTCATGGTATCAATGAGCCAAGGAGAAAATAAGTGCTTTTTCCAGTTTTAATTTCCTCCCGGAAAAGTCCATGCATAATGTATTGAAGCGAAGTGATTGATGACAACTAAGATGTATCGTCCTCTTATATGCCACGGTTGTCTTATGCATAACCTTACATTTGCATTTTTGGAGTTTACTCCGTTAGAATCGATTTGTAGCCTGCGGTAGGAAAAAAAGCTGAGCAGTGAAACCGAGTGTTAACTAAAAGTGAAGTCGTGACGTTGTCTTCTACGCACCGTATTTGCGCAACTCACACTGTGATGCGCATACGTTCTCACGGGGAGGTTAGGCTGGTTTCAATTTATGTATTGAATATCAACAGTCAGTTTACGAAATTTCAGAGTTCTGGTGTTTTATTTTTATACTAGTTGATCCAGCCACGCGTTGCTGTGGCTCAGTAATTATAATAGTGATAGGTTAAATTGAAAGTGATAGGTAAAGAACGTTCAGACGGAACACTGCACGATTATAACACAATACAAAGTGTGATTATAAAAATCATTCACGAAAAGTTATAACAGTATGATTACGTTGAGAGCGTTGAGAACATAAACGAAAATGGAATACGTCGCCAGCTACCGGATGTATGTGCAACCTAAATGTCAAACCGCCATCTATTAGAATTTCAGAGAACTACCCAATAAATATACACTATTGTCGTATAATAAACATTTCATTTGCAATACCAAATATTTAAATAAATAATCGAGATAACAACTACCCTATCTCTTAAGTTGGACCAAATGACAGATGGTTACGAAGTTTGATCGAAATCGGTTCGATGGTTCCAGAGTTCATCGTGAACAAACATTGTGACACGAAAATTTCATATATATAAGATAGAGAGCTATTCTGATATTTATTCATATCTATACTGAGGAAGGGAATCAAGATAGTGAAAAGAGTTAATGAAATAGTGCAAACCATGGAAGAAAGTAATTCAAGTGATAATGAAGAAAAATCAGAAGAAAAAGTGGGTGCAGTTACCCGGTAGGTTATGTACTAATTTCTGCGTCACTAATTTCTGACTGTTTAAACAAAAGTGTGGAATAAAAAAGTTTGGAAATAAAATAAAATCAAATAAAAGTATTTAATAACGATGAAAATATTTAGAAAATCAATAATGTTAATGTTAGTAGTGAAGGGAATAAATGTAAATAAATATGGTTTAAAGTATATACTTTCATGGATTTCACTTCATTTACTCTCCCAACCCCCTATTGTATATATTCCAAGATAATTATTCTGAAGGAGTAAACTCCAGTCGCGCGTCGGAGCTGACACACTTGGTTTTTCTTTCAAGTTTTAATTCATCAATTCGGTATCAATCAAGCACTCAGCAACGTATGATGAGCAAAATTTAACAAAATGAGAGTGGCGTTTCACAAAAGTGTAATTTTTTATTCGCAAACACATTAAGTATTATTTTACATCTGAATCTAGCAGGCATCAATTTCCATCATTTTCATTTACCAGCTGATATTAAAATCAAAATTCTTATATATATAGGTATAATGGCCAATTCATGGACTACCAAATTTTCAGGTATCAACTGTATCCTATTTTTTCAACGGGAATTTCATTTCGAATAACATTTTATCTCACTGCGTCAAAAAAATAAAAGTAATACATATGGAATGTCCACAAATACACGCAGAGACTTCAGAAATTTTCAACAGTGTGTAACATCTCTTAATAAATTGCTCCAAAATTTTTCTCCCTAAATATATCACAAAAAGTGTCAAGCTAGTTTTCTCACCATTCATCAACTGACACCACTCCACTGAATTCATCATTCGCCAAATATATCATACTTGACTTGCATTCATTAGAAACTTTTTCCATTCTCATCCAGCTATCAATAATTTTTTGTTGACAAAGACGCGGACTGATTGTCAGCCGCGAACTAGCCACCCGGGGCTCTGATTTACGAGCACTATCCGCAACGAATAAGAAACATGGAGCTGGGATTGAAGGAGTTTTTCCCACTTTCCATTGTACCGCCGTAACTCCAAGAAGAAGAAATATATCCCGATTGAAGAAAACATGGTTATCGTACCATTGGTCTTTGGAGAAAATTCCCCAGAAATTTGTACCTCATAAAATCTTTTGCAATGAAGAAAGTCTCAGCAAAACATTTGCGCGCATAAGTAACTGCGCTGAATCAATTGCCTCGATGGTTTTCTTCCTTCGAATTTTAACCAATCAGAGCACACTATCCGTGGTAACCCAACATCAAAAAAAGCGGTACACTTTCATAATTTCCCTGAATACCAATAAACTATGTAATTGGCAATTAATTGTATGCTGTGAGGCAATTCGTTGCTTCATGAACTAGGAATACTTGCCTTAAAAATGAAATTGTGAACGGTTGTCGTATGTCGATACCTCTCAATATTAGAGCTGATATTAGAGCCACTGATTCTATCCTCAGCAGTGGAAAAAAATATTCACAGAATATCATAACATCTCCAAAAGTTCGACCCTTACAAAGTTTCACTTTTGTCGCGTAGGTCTTTACGCACATGTTCATTTAACTTCCCGATTTTTCGCGAAGTTATTGTAAAGCCCCCGAACTTCAAATTTACTGTTTCATTCCCTAATTACGGTTTTGAGTATAGCAAAATGATCCTCATCAAATTCTGAGATGGCGCCTGTGTGTGTGTATGTGTACAAAATTTTGCGCAACGATTTCTCATGAGCGAATGAAGTTACGTAAGTTATCAAGGTCGGGTTCGAAGTATTTTCATATAACTTAGAACTGATTAGATTTTGGATGGAATTGGTGCAGTATATATATAGTTATTAACAATTTCAATTGTTTGTAATGTCCTATGGCATAAACTTTTAGAGTTAGCCTAAAATTTATATAAGAAAAGTTGTTTCCCATATAAAAATACGTATTTTATGTAGAATGACTTTTTTCGATAATTTGCATAATTAAGGAGGTATGACCGTCTCAACAATTATGTATGTAAGGAGTGAACAAATGAACTCAGCGCTGTCATGAGGGTTCCAATCGAAGCATTTTCATGCAGAATCGAGCGGATTACATTTTGGATGGCATTCGTGCAGTATATGCAATGTTATTAACAATTGCAATTGTTTATACTGTTCCACTGGGTTAAATATTAAAGTTGTCGAGAAACTTCTGAAAAGAAAATTATTCCGTATATAAAAATACACAGTTTATGTGGAATGCCTTTTTTCCATAATTTGCATAGTTAAGGAGGTATGGTCGTTTCAGTAATGTCAAATCCGGGAACAATGCATATCACCGGAGGTGTTCCTTATACAAAAAGGCAGATTCAATATGACTTTTTCCAATATAGGTTAGAACATATCGCGAGTTGGACTAGAATAGACTTGGCGAGTGAATATGTCGACAATTACTGGAAGGATGTCTAAGAGCGGAATAATTAGGTCAGTACAGAGCTAGAGAGGGTAATTAGGGGACGAATTTTAGTTGAATATTTTTGTGAGCATTAAAAATCAAACTAAATTGATCGCGTGCAGTAATTATTATTCGCAATTTGAATCATTGATATCACTATGGGCGACTATGCATACTACCAACAGGGCTTTCAGTTCGATCGCGCGTGGTTTCCACGCACATCATTTTTTTCTCAAGCTTCTATGGGTAGCAACGGGGACTAGATTTGCCTGAAAGTTCCTGCGGCTCTGGCCTCGGAATTTTGACAGGAGCGACTTACCCGTCCCGTTGTAACCGCACGAAGCTATCGCGAATTATCCGAGAATTTAACAAAATTCCAGCCATTAATATCTATATGGAAGGATATGGTGGGTTATGATCGGTTTCCGGAGAATTAACGATTTCAAAATACTCGTCAAAGTTCTCCCCTCACATGCTGGTAAATAAATTGAACTAGTGAGATACGAGTATGATCGATTTTTTTGGGCAGAAAACTTCCCACTTGAGTGGGGTCCTCTAGTATCAATTGTCTTCAGTAAAAATTTTCAAGAGACCAAATATCAGATCTATCCCTGAGCCGCCCATACCTAGACCGCAAGTCAGGGCGGGAACCTAACCCGACGCAAGGTCGGGCGATGGGTTCCATCCTTGGCGCCCGCCATTGTAGCACAGGGGTTTCTGGTGGTTTGTCCTGGCTTTAGAAATAGGAAAGCTGATATTGTAAAAGTCGGCTGCAGCCACTTGGATGGGTGTCCAGCACTCTTACCGAGACGGACGCAGTGCCAAAACCACACACATACATAACAAGTATTGCGACCAGTTCACACTGAAGCTTCATGTACGAAAAAACCACTTTCTATTAAAGTCTCTCCTCCGAATATTCCATTCCAAGATTTATCTGTTAGGTGGTGTCCTCCACGAAATCGAGATAAATTTCAAATCCAAATCGATTACTATATTGGAGGCGGTTTGTCTTCCACCTCTGCTCTCTTACTGTCGCGAATAAGCGTGGAAAAATCCCACCAAGATCGTTCCTTATATTGGCTACGAAGCGGTGGATATGTGAAGCGATTTCGAGATCGGAACTCGATTGTTCCGGTCGTGACATCGAGGAGATAAACGACGTTCTATATAGGCATGTACTCCTCACACTGTCGCGCTATTGCCGATCCCCTCCCCACCCATCCTTCAGTGCCATCTGACGATACAGGACACACCGCTGGCATCAAGGACATCCTAGGAGTATGTTTAGCGAGTAAGAAGATTTTCCGGGCTTATTGTAACCTCGAATGTCCGTGGTAGGATCAATGAGGTATATCAGAGCAATGTAGCTGCTACGTGGGAATTACCCTACTGCGTGATATGAGGATATGCGCATAATTTTTAACTTCCCGATTTTTCGGGAAGTGATTGTAATGGCCACGAAATCCAAAAGTTGTTGTTTCATTATCTAACTAGGGTTATAAGTATACCCAAATGATCCCCGTCAAATTCTGAGTTGGCCTCCGTCTGTCTGGGTGTGTGCGCGTGTATGTGTACAAAATTTTGCACAACTATTTCTCATGAACGTATGAAGTTATGGAAGTTGTCAGGGTCACGTTCGGAGCATTTCCATATAACTTAGAACTGATTAGATTTTGAATGAAATTGATGTAGCATATATATTGTTATTGACAATTTCAATTGTTGATAATGTTCTACTGCATAAACTATTAGAATTAGGGCAAAATTGATATAAGACAAGTTGTTCCCCATATAAAAATACGTATTTTATGTCAAATGACTTTTTTCGACAATTTGCCTAATTAAGGAGGTATGGCCGTCTTAACAATTATGTATGTGATAAGTGAACCAATGAACCCAGCGCTGTCATGACGGTCCCAATCGAAGCGTTTCCATGCAAAATCGAGCAGATTACATTTTGGATGGCATTCGTGCAGTATATGCAATGTTATTAACAATTGTAATTGTTTATACCGTTCCACTGGGTAAAATATTAAAGTTATCGGGAAACTTCTCAAAAGAGAATTATTTCTAATATGAAAACACACCTTTTATGTGTTATGACTTTTTTCCATAATTTGCACAGTTAAGGAGGTATGGTCGTCTGAGCCATTTGGAATACGGGAAGAATGCATATCACCAGGGTTGTGCCTTATACAATAAACGGGATGTCTGACTCTCTACGGGTCGAACCAATAACTTCTCGATCGTTCCCACGTATATGCTACAGCCACAATTTCGGTTTATGTCTCAAATTATGATCTTTTCGAACTTTTCAAAATTTCCGAAAATATAAACTTTCTTGCACTAGAGTTTGATAAACGATGCAATTTATTAATTACAATTAACTATCGGTGTTGGCAAAAAATGTTATACAACATCAAATATGTATTTTTGTGTGTGGAACAACTTTCATCAACTAATTTATTTTGTATCTTCAACCGTTCTCACGATGCAGCGATCTGAACAAGCAATTTTGTGAATAACAATTCACTATAGGTGTTAGCAAGAAAAGTCATAAAACATCAAATGTGTATTTTTACGGGTGAAACATATCGCGAGTTCCAGTATATTGTGGGACTAGTGCGTAAAGTAGGCCTTCTTCGCACGAGTTCGGCGGTTACTTATGATGGGAATGCTATGCGGCACCCCCCTTCCCTCCCCCTCGTCGTATTAGGTTATTTGTAGAAAACATTGTTTGTATGACCGCCTCATAATTTCATTTTGAATTTTTTTTCGATATTTTCCATTTAGTACTTTCTTCTCCGGTCTCCATTCTCTTATTCAGTAAAAAAAAAATGCACGGAAAATATTTTTCACGATTACGAAAATGTTGTTTGTTGAACTCCATTCTGAGCTATTTTAATTAAGGCAAATAATTCCCAAATTTAGCCTTTGGAGAAGATGAAAACTGTCTCACTCCAGATTTTTAATTTCAGAATAACACAATAGGAGCCATAGCGAAATAAATTAATTCCCCGATAATTGTTGAGATCTCGCAGGATCTCTTATTAAGAGGAAAAATCAGTCAGATTTGGGGGGGGGGCGGCGAAGAGTAAGTGAAGATGGGTGAATTGAAAGAGGATAGGAACACGTAAGAGTAATAACGCTAATTAATATTACTGCGTTGAAAGTAAGTTCAGTCTGACTGTATTGTTTTTTAGTATCATTGCAGAGTAAAGGGCGAAAGTTCTGCCAGTGAGATAAAGAAAAAATAAAACGTTCTCTCGACGATTTCATTTATTTCGAATGAAGAGTCCCGCAGGTTTCTTATACAATTTCTGAGACGGTCGGTGGGGGAAGGGGTGGGCGACCTGAGAGACGGGGGGAGGTCAGAGGGTGGTAGGCGGTCTGAGGGGGAGGCCTGAGGGGGCGGTCTGAGGGGGCAGTCTGAGGGGGCGGTCTGAGGGGGCGGTCTGAGGGGGCGGTCTGAGGGGGCGGTCTGAGGAGGCGGTCTGAGGAGGCGGTCTGAGGGGGCGGTCTGAGGAGGCGGTCTGAGGGGGCAGTCTGAGGGGGCGGTCTGAGGAGGCGGTCTGAGGGGGCGGTCTGAGGGGG
Source organism: Asobara japonica (assembly GCA_026005395.1). Classification (NCBI taxonomy): domain Eukaryota; kingdom Metazoa; phylum Arthropoda; class Insecta; order Hymenoptera; family Braconidae; genus Asobara; species Asobara japonica. The sequence goes on along the minus strand of BQMI01000554.1, from coordinate 645,360 downwards.
CGGTCTGAGGAGGCGGTCTGAGGGGGCGGTCTGAGGAGGCGGTCTGAGGGGGCGGTCTGAGGAGGCGGTCTGAGGAGGCGGTCCGAGGGGGGCGGTCTTTGGGGGGCCGATCCGAGGGGGCGGTCTGAGAGGGGAGGGGGGAGGAGGTTTGGCGGGATGAATGTTCTGACGGCGGGAGGGGAGTTCCGGCGGCGGCGGCCGTTACCTGGCTGAGGGGGGGGGGGGTGTCAGAATAAACGAACATGTTGTGAATAACCCACGGAACGTGAATAACCAACGAAATATCTAAACAAGGATAATGCTGGCCGTTCATCTTTCATTTAATTTTTATATTCCTGCTGGAATGAGTTCGTCCCAACGATTGTTCACTCGTGGACCTTTGATTGTCGGGAAAATGACCATTTTCGCGGACAAATGAACAATTCTAAGTGGTTTCCTTTTCTCCTAAAATTAATCTTTTGATGATCTTACGCGAACGTGAAAAATTGATAAGGGGTGTTTGAAAACGATTAACCGCTCGAGAAATCGAGTTATGACGAAATATGTTAGAATTTGATGCCACATTTTCCAGGTCTAAATGAGTGACTTGGAGGCTGTTAACGTTTCGATCAATTACAAATTTAGGTGGTTTTGATTCAATGGGAATTTTCCTTTATTACTCCGACAGAAAATTACTCTCCTGGTTTAGGATTTTTTTTTCTTCAGAAAATTGTTCCCTTGACAGATTGTTGCGGCCAAAAGTGCCCTCGGCGGAAGCAAGCGAGCAGCCTCTATTCGTTTTTATCGAGTCCCTTAGTCGGCAGAGGGTAATCACGAGGTGTGAGGAACCCGGAAATCCCTTCCTCAATCACCTATCTGAAATTACGTTACTTTATCTATAGATGCTAAAAGAAAGGTATAGAGAATATATTACTATTTTTTTCATTTCAAGTAGATGATTCTGTGGATAAATGTATCAGTTAATGTATCAGTCACGTGACCTCAAAACGTGGGTTCTAATTGGACAACATGGGGGGGGGGGGCGCATGATCGGGGAAATTTATTGATGAGGACATCATGGCTAAGCTAAATTGTTGCTGCGTAATCTGCATCACGGCCGAATTTTTTCCAAGGAAATTTCCTTTATCTCCTTCATTTCCTTTATCTCCGAAATCACATGACCAGTCGCGGGCTCATGGACTACCAAGTTCAAACTCATAGCACTTGGTACAAATATTGGGCTGAAATTCTGGGCGAGTTTTTAACTTCCCGATATAGGGAAGTTATTGTAATGACCCCGAAAATCGAAAGTGAAATTTTCATATTTTCAGTTTTCTCGACGTTTCACATCATCCTGAGTCGTTTTCCGAAAAGTGTTCGTATGTGTGTGTGTGTGTGACCAAAAACTTTTTTTAACGTTTCCGAAGAAACCAACGTAGCGATTCACGTTTTGTTTTTGATCGACGCTACTTACTATGCTCCAGGTCTGAATGGAACGATTTATGCGACCAATGATTCGTTCAATTCTTACTAACCAATCCTATTGTTTATATCGCTCTATCACAAGAACGATTTGACATACGAACAAAAGTGTTCAATGAAAGTTGTTCCCCGCCACGAAATACACATTTGACGCCTAATGACTTTTTTTTGATAACACCCGTAGTTAATTGTAAGTAACAAAAAAGATTGTTTATATCGCAGCAGCGTGAGAACGGTTGAAGATACGAAACCAATGAGTCAATGAAAGTTGTTCCACACACGAAAATACATATTTCATGTTGTATAATTTTTTTTGCTAACACCGATAGTTAATAGTTACTAACAAATTCAATTGTTCAGATCGTTCTATCGCAAGAACGCTTCGAGATACGAAAGAAAGGGTGTTATGCAAGTCGTTTCACACGTAAAAATACACATTTGACGTTGCGTGACTTTTTTGACAACACCCATAGTTGATTGTTCTTAACAAATTGTATTGTTTATCCAACTACTTCATATTAAGAATTATAATTTTTTTTAATATTTAGAAATTTCAGAAACTTTATAAAGTCTATAATTTGAGGCATGGACGGAAATTGTGGATATAATATATACGGCGAAACGATCGGGAAGTTATTGGTTCGATCCGTAGAGGGGCATACCCACATCCCATTTATTTTTTTTTAAGTTATTTACCGTCGCTATATTTATGCTCTCTACTGAATTGCTAATCAGCGACGGAGGTCTACGATGTGTTTGTCAACAACGCACTTATAAATAAGTTACATTGGTGCTCGTATCAATCAGCACGGCTAGGAAACGAACGTAACCGTCGCCGTAACCAACGGAGCCATCGTAGGCCTCTTCTGGGCGAGTTCATTGCATATTTTTCGTATTATTATTTCGTATTATAATTCCATTAAAATTTCGCGTAGTGTCCTAATGGATTTTGTAAAACATTTCGAGAATATTTGATCATAATCACGAAAATCAGGGTATACGAATGATATCTCCAATGACGATTTCAAAAGCGAAAGTCAAGGTTTTATTCTACTATGCATAATATCGGACCATTTCTTTTTCAATTGCTAATGAAATATTCGTCGCATAAAATTGAACCGAATTTGGGTGGAACCAGAAGAATTGACAGTGGGTCCAACCCATGTAGGTGTGTGTGTATATTGTCACATTCAGAGTTGTACACGGAGAAAAAAGCATGTGCTTAGAGAGGTACGCCACAGAAGTAAAACTCCGTAGGGTCCGAATTTATGGAGAGGTTCTGATGTTCTGTAAATATTTTTTTCTACTGCTGAGGATAGGATCACTGGCTCTAATATCAGTGCAAATCGGAGGTTATGATTTAGAATAATCCAATTATATCAATATACAGAAAAATTTTTGATTTGTTTCCATCTCACAATTTTCTACAAATGAAATTATCGGTTTGTGATAACTGAAGTAAAAAAACGAAAACTTATGATTAACACACACACCAAATTATTGCGGACATAAATTATGATATGGAAAATAATGCTCAGCACATATATAACGTATACATTAGCACGCCAGGCTGGGAAACAGCTGGCTTTTTACCGTGGATAAAAAATGCGCATAACGCCATCTTACGCCCTGCGTACTTCCCATGCAACACGTTGGGAATGGGTCTCGATGTGCGTGAATAAAGAGAACTAGAGAGGAGGAGTTATCGCTTATGGAAACGATGTGTTTCAATCTTGCATAACGCAACGAGTCAGAAGACTATCGACACTTAAATTTTCTGGTGCAAATCCATGAGCTCATCAATCAAAATCATAACGAACACCAATTGTACATATTTCATAAAAAAAAATAATGAAAGAACAGAAAAAGAAAAATACAAACCAATATGGCCATTAACCACGCACAAAAAATGAATACTCTTGGAGACTATTATTGTGAAGACAATATACAACAGATAAAATATGTTACCAGAATATTTTATGAAGTTCAATTTACCGGTTAGAAGGTACCTAGCAAAATATTTGCATACAATAAGTTCGGCAAACAAGGCAGTATTCAGAGAATAAATGAGAGGGAAATGTGGCGAATAATGAGCTAATGAGGTAACATAAATGAACTAAATATTAGTGAAAAAGTGTTGAAGAAATTCGGTAATTTTGTAACAATTTCAATGAAGAACCCAATGAAGGTATCTATCAATTGTGACAGCATTTCTAACCAAATGTATGTGTATGTGAGTATGTTTTTTTTCCTCCGTCCCTTTCATTTGTACGCCCCCGGTAGCGGCCGTGTAAGCATTCCTTCAGGGGGCGTACCGGACACCCACCCATGCGGCCGGGGCCGACTTTCGCCATTTTTAGGCCATCGTATTTCTAAACACAGGGTAAACCTCCAGAAACCCCTGTACTACGATGGCCGGCGCTTATGATGGAACCCACCCCGCCCCCCTGCGTCGGGTTAGGTTCCCGCTCGGCCGGGCGGTCTCATTTTATGGGTACCGCCGATAGCACACACGGAAGTTCCTGCATCGGTCGGAATCCATGAGAAAACATTTTGAAAAAATATTCTCCGGCGGCCGGGCGCAAACCTAGGACCTTCCGAGGAGTAGTCAGATACTCTACCACTACGCCAAAGCCCCGACTGTATGTGAGTATGGGTAAGTATATGCGTGCGGGTGTGTGTAAGAGAGAGAGAGAGCAAGGGATTCATTGATTAATAGTTTATTGCTATACCTTATGTTACGCAAAAGCATAGCACCGAGGTCCATACAACAACAAATAGCGATAAAAAAGAAAAACAAATCAATTGTCAGTTCATTGGACAAAACCATTAAATCAAAAGAAGTAAAATACCATACAGCATAAGAGAAATAAACAATAAAAATAAAAAGTAGAAAATAGAAGACAAATAAAATGAAATAATATAATAACATAATAACACAACCTGCCCTCAATCAGGCACACCAACAACTGATTCTTCTACGACACAGGGAAACGTGTGGAGATATAAAAAAGGGATAAGAAAAGTAAGCAGGACTACAGAGCTGCTCAGACAGTGCCTCCATCAGACACACACTATACATAAAAAATAATAACTAGTGGTGTGTGCATGTGTGTGCCCCAATCGGGGCACAAACAAAACTTCCCGATTGGGTATTTCAGCACAGCGTACTAAATGCATTCTTCTCCAATATACGTCTTTTAATCAGTAGTCATCCTGAAAACTTGCAGATTTGAGAATTCTAAACTGAGTCATTAATAGCAGATAAGCATAAATATTTGAGTAGATGTATCGTGAGCATGAGGATGAGACTTATGCACGTTGCTTGTTAATAACATTGCATATACTCCACGAATGCCATCCAAAATGTAATCCCCTCGATTTTGCACAGAAACGCTTCGATTGGGACCGTCATGACAGCGCTGGGTTCAGTCGTCCAGTCATTACGTATATAATTGTTGAGACGGCCATACCTCCTTCATTATGCAAATTATGGAAAAAAGTAATTCTCCATAAAATGTGTACTTTCATATAAGGAATAGTTTTCTTTAAATAAGTTTCCCGCTAACTTTAATATTTTACCCAGTGGAACTGTATAAACCATTGCAATTGTTAATAACATTGCATATACTCCACGAATGCCATCCAAAATGTAATCCGCTCGATTCTGAACGGAAATGCTTCGATTGAGACCTTCATGACAGCGCTGAACTCATCCACTCACTCATTACATACATAATTGTTGAGACTGCTATACGTCCTTAATTTTGCAAATTATCGAAAAAGACATTCCACATAAAATACGTATTTTTATATGGGGAAAAACTTTTCTCATATAAACTTTGCGCTCTCTCTCTAATAGTGTATGCAGTGGAACATTATAAACAATTACCATTGTTAACCCTCTAAGATACAATCGGTACTAGAACGTACCTGGCACCCTGGAGTGGGGATGAACCAATAGGCGCGCGGGATGTCACGAGCTTAGATTCGGAAACGTTCGGTTACGGTCGGCTGATAGGCTCAGTAACATGTAAACTACAAGTTTCGGGTACCGCAGGGCCCCTTGCAATTTTCGCCACACGTGTAAGTGTTTTACTGAGCCAAAATCAGTTTGAAGTCGCCCAACAAAGTTTTAAATTTTTATTTTTTACTTGTTGTTCGATTTTTTGCTTGACAAATAATTTTATCGAGAGTTTCCAATTTTTGAAATGTATTCTTCCCAATACGTATTTTGACCAGGTTCCATAACAATTTCAGAAATTTCAAGTTTTAAAGTTTCCAACATTTTGGGTAAATGTTGAACGATTCCAAACATTTGAAAAATTTAAAAATTTCTGAATATATCTACCGAACTACAAGAATTTGAAAATAATCAATGTTTTATTAAGCAGACTTTTTTTGACGTAAAATTCTTCTGACGGATGTTTTCTTGTGGAGAGGTTTTTTCTGACACGATTTTCTAGACCGGAGTTTTCTAGACGTGATCTATACCTACGGCCCTGAGCCTCTCGCCATTTGAAACATCCCGCGCGCGCTCCACCCTCGGTCACGTGCGAGCGGCCGGAGAGTGGGGAGAAGGAAAATGACCTGAGAGGGTTAATAACAATATATGTAATGGACCAATTGCATTCAAAAACTAATCAGATCGAAGTTACGTGAAGACGCTTCGGTTGAATCATTCAGTACCTCGATTGCATAATTCAGTCGCGAGAAATCGTGGACGAAACATTTGACGACATACATACCTACCTACACACACACACACACACAGATAGACATTGTGTTTCAAATAGTCTAGAAACGTCAGAAATACCATAAAACGTGGAGATCTGATGGAAAATCGATTTTTCATTTTCGGGGGCAGAACAATAACTTCCCCTATCGGAAAGTTAAAAACAAAAAAAAACAAGAGAGAGAGAGAGTGAAAGAGTACAGTTGGTGAGAAACTACTTGTCCCCCTATGACCTCAACTTGAACGATTAATTACAATTGATCATGTTATCAATTCAGATGTAGATTTCAATCCACAATCTTCTGTCTGGAGGAGAAAATAGAATGACGCAACAAAACTCATTAAGATAAGAGTTGGTTTTTTACTGAGACCCAAAAAAAGTAAAATGGACAGACATCCAAAAATCTATGTGGGTTGAATTGCTTGTTAAATTTGCTATACTGGCGGTTACCGAAGGGGAATGAGGTGAACAACGAGTGGGGAAGGGGGGGGGGATCGAGGGAGGAAGGCTAGAACCACCGAGGGAATTTCCTTGTGTACTCACGTAAGTTGGGATTGTGTATTCGCGCTAAATAGTCCCCCGTTGATTGAGGGGGAGCTCAGTGGTAACAGAACAGACGTAGATATACGTAATGGATGCGCATGGATAGACGGACAATGAGAAGGAAAACGAAGACTCATTTATCTAAATTGTGTCCCTGATTGCGTGACGATAACAAATTAAACAAACCTGCGGCCGGGGGGGGGGGGGAGGGGGCCGATGCCAAATGCTACGTTCATTCATCATATCGAGGTGTCGAGTGGTGAGGGTGGCATTGGGATTCATATCGTGAGGACACGACACTGTCGACCAGAGAATTCAGACAATCGTCACTAATTGATGAAATCCTATTTTGTGATTTTTCTGCGACACCCTGAATGCACATAAATTAGTTGGCCTCCAACCCGAGTTCTTGGTAATATTTGGACTTTCGGATAAAAAATAAAAAAGGATTGGCAAGAAAATTTTTTTTTTTCAGTTTTAATTTCATTAGAACACCATATTCATATCACCGGAGCTGTCAAATATTATCGTCATATTCTGCTCACTAAAACTATTTTTATTGCTGGAGTCAGGTCACATGTACGGAGAAAATGTATGCTGAATGCATTTGCAAAAAGCCAGGCCAGTATCGCACTAAACCCAGTAAAATTCATGAAAACTGAGGAGCACACGAGTCAAGAGGAATGAAAAGCATCATGCGGTTTGCTGGTGCAAGTGGATGAGGTACCTAGTGGGGTGGGACACAGGTACATTCAACTGGAGTTTAGCTGATGGTCCGACGTTCAACTCCACATGGAATTCTACCTGTTGTGTTCGAGCTCGCTTGCAACAGAGAGATGGAGAGAGAGAGAGAGGTATCGGATGAGCCGAAATAATTCTCACTTGTGCGAACCAAGTTCACTCATCCTGTGGCACGCCAATGGTGAATTAACCCTTGAGTGGTCACACCACTATTCGTATCTCGCTTTGTCGGTCGTACCATCCATAAATCTGTTAGTATCACGCTCAGTGAGCAAGTGATTAAATTATTTGAAGGAGCAGAGAAAAAAGGACGCTCCAAATATAGCAGAAAACCGCAAATCTTCGGAGATTGATATTATGGAATCGCTATATGAGTTCGCGAAGAATCGTGTACCAAAAAATGCTAATTGTAATCTAAATTGATCCAAAATTTTTGACGATTTCTCGAGAATTATTGGAAATTTTCAAATACTCAGTTCTTTTAAATGTTTAAAACGTTTTTTCAACATTTTACAAAACATTCCCAAAATTTTCAAAAAACTTGCAAACTTTCCCAAAATTTTCCAATTTTTTTCAAAATTTTTTGAAAGTTGCAATTCTTTTCTAAATTATTGCCCAGTTTTTCAAAATTTTCAGAATTTTTTTCAAATTCTTTCTAAATGTTTTGTAAATTTTTACAATTTTTTTTCAATTTTTTAGAAGTGTTCCAAATGTCTTCCGAACTTTTAGCAAGATTTTTTTCAATTTATAAAAAAAATTTCAAATTTTTTCAACATTTTTCTGAATTCTTACAAAAGTTTCCAATTTTGTTGTAAATTTCTCTGTAAATTTTTGACAATTTTCCCAAACTTTTCGAAAATAAACCAAATTTTTTTTCAAAATCTTTCAAGATTTTTCAAAATTTTTCCAAATCTTGTCAAATTTTTGAGCAATAGTTTCAAACATTTTCTATTTTGTTAAGTAATTTTCGAATTCTTTCCAAAAATTTTTGAAACGCTGCCGGGTGTCTGGATATGTACTAACAACTTGTGCGCATCGCCTTTCTGTCGATGGCAGAGAGAGGCCGATGGATGAGCAATGGAGTATATCTATATATGTGTGTCATGGAAATTGCCTATCCCAAGAGCAAATTTATCCGATCCCATGCACCGCATTAGATGTTTCCCATCAAAAATTGACGAAGGGGGGGGGGGGTCTATCAAAGGCGCCGGCCATTGTAGCACAGGGGTTTCTGGAGGTTTACCCTGTGTTTAATAATAATATATAAAACGCAAGCTAGTTTATAAATCCGATGGCCTAAATGGCGGAAGTCGGCCCCAGCTGCACGGATGGGTGTCCAGTACTCCCCTCAGACGATCTGATCAGGATTGGGCACCGGGGGGGGGGGGACAAGAGGGATGGACGGAGGAAAAAAACACACCATCAAAAACCTGTCACACGGTTGCCAATCACACTTTTGATTTTCAAGGTCATTTCAATAACTTATCATATCAGAAAATTGGAAAAAATCTTACTCCCATTCCAGTGTCCCACAATTTCTACCTTTCGCAGCCGACGCTTCTCTAAAGAGGCAAACGGTTATTATCGCAATAACTAGTTGGAAAATTTCCGATTGCTACATAACAAAATATAATAGTATCATCACTAGCTTTATGTGGGTAATCATGTCATACTATGAATTTTCACCTGAATACGGCAAAGTTTACATAACACTCAAGCGATACACTTTTACAGAAGGGAAATTGTTGGTTCAAGTGAAGTACAGACATCGAAGTCCCTGGTGAGGCGTGTCATTCTACGGACGCCGCGGTGACAATCGAGTTTCATAACTGCCAGTATCAATTTCAATACGAGTTATCATTTCCCAATAGACCGTTTGTAGTGGATTCAGAGTCTTTCACGTCCTATTGTTTTCTACCTTTGGGCTCTCCGTCGTCCGTCAACGGAAAGGGGAACGAGATAGCTTGCGTTTGTGTGGTTTTTAACTTTGCGCCTGTGTAGGAATGTCACGTTATTAGCGCAGACTTTTTATGTTATTTTTTCAATTGCATTGAGCTATTAACGTGGAACTGCATTATTCAGAAACATATTTGTCAACCTGAGATCATTGACTATTTAGCAGTTCTCTAAAATCTCAATTATCTCTTCCTACCGTATGTGCGGTTTACCAATGAAATCATTTATATAAAATATTACTTTGGCAGGAATCTCTAAAGACTATCAATATCCCTACGCAGGATTATTCTCTCGCGAAAATTAAAAAAATGAAACTGATATGACTGACATTAAATAATGATGGAAAAAGACATCCAAGCTTGAACGAGGTCAATTTTCCCAGCAGAAATCTCCGGTAGATGAGAAATGATATCAAACGATAAATTGGCACGCTCCTAGGAATCCCATAACGAATGATCAGCCATCGCACTCAAAACTCGGACGTTTCGACTACTCTAGGTGTAAAAATAACAGATGCGAGCAAATCTTCCGCCGTTACGGTGGCAGTCAGGCAAAATTGGAAGCTGCAGAGATGAGAATCGCGCATGAAACAAATGACTCTGCATTACTGGGATATTCCGTATTGGATGAGAAAGTTGGTGAGCAATGCCTCCATTTCTTGGACTATTAATTCGCTCTTCTACCCTTCATAGCACTACAATGGTGAAATCTTCAATTTGCCGATAGGGAAAGTTATTGTTTTTCTCCCCTGAAAATGAGAATAGGCTTTTTTTGTGAATTCTTCACTCTAAAAGGGAACTAAAATATTTCAATAGCAGTTTCAGGAGAGCTCATGTGTGTGTGTGTGTGTGTGTGTGTGTGTGTGTGTGTGTGGATGTGTGAGGGTGGGTGGGTGTGGGTGGATAGGTGTGTGTAGGTGGGGTGAGTGGATGGGTGGGTGAGTGCGTGGGTGGGTGAGTGGGTGGGTGGGTAGGTGAGTGGGTAGGTGGGTGGGTGGATGGGTGGGTGAGTGGGTGGGTGGGTGTAGGTAAGGGGGTGGGTAGTTGAACATTCGTTTCCACGCTTGGGTTTAGGTGATGCACCAATCCTGGATTTATACATATATGAATTCAATATTAAGCAGATTTGCGTTGAAGCCAGTTAATCGAAACGAGGAAAAATATGCTTCAATCCAGCTTAATTCAACGTTAGTTCAGAAGCTCGGGTTTAGATGGTGTGAGCAATCCGGGATTCATGCTTGTTAAAGCTAAGATTCAAAACTAACAAAACTGAGCTCGGACGAAGTTTAGCACAACATGGTTTCTGAAGCGTGGGTTTGGATGATTCTAGTAAGCTTGGATGTATGTATGCAATATTGGATGTAGATTGGATTCTGCCTGTGGACCCACGCTAGGGACGCTAGGATTGAGCCAAGCTTGGCACCAGCTGGGCCAACAAAGCTTGGATATCTTTGATATACCTAAGCTTGGTTTGATCTACGCTCATACATGAGATGAACATATGTCCAAGCTATCAAGTCCAAGCTTCGGCATCGAAGGTCGGGCCAAGATTGATCTCATCCTTCAAGCTTCGAATTCCCCACCTGGGCCGGAATATATGTGAAACTTTCCATACACATGTGTGTGCGTGCATGTAATCGCGTATGCATCTCGTTAAATTTTTTCTCCAAGCATTAACATTGTGCTTGATACAACTTATATCTGATTAGAGTAGAGTTGCAATGATTTTTAATTCAACATTTCGGAAATTCCACTGTTTAAATTGCTGCCAATGCTGCAGACAGGGTCCATTGAATTCCACCTTTTTTCCTTTAGGAGTATAGTTTAGTTATAGTGTATAGAAGATGAGTGATATCATTTGTAATATCAACTGGAATAACCAGTGGAAACCGAAGGGGCTGGCACTCCGTGGATTTTCGGAGATGTAGGGTGCAGAAACTCTCAGAGAAGCGCTAAGGAAATCCAAGGGAGTGAGAGGCCAAAAGATAGATCGAACTACGGGCGAGGAGGAAGTTTGAAGCGATAGGTCGAAGGGGTATGAGGGAGTGGAGTGTCTTCGATTTGTGCGCCGTTTGAGATGAGAAGATTGGTAAAGACCCAAGGAGTGAGTCTATCGCAAGTGGATACGAGGATGGCAGTTGGCCCAAGTGAAATGAATGAATCCGGTTTGCAGTCGAGGCGAAATTTCATCCTCGACTATTACCCACCAACCCCCCGACCCCCGCGCTCCATGGCTATCACCAATCTCGATTAACTGCAGCCTAGATGAACGAAAATCTCCGGCAGTGAATTTCAACCACACGTGGGAGTTCAGATAATCAAATTAAAATCATGAACTTCTCTGACCTTTCAATTTAATAAATGCTTGGCTGATGCTATTGAACTCCATGAAGGGATATTGGCTATTAGTTCAAATGAATTTTTATAGAATCCCTGGGAGAAATAGGAGACAAGTCGACTTTATATACTGAATGGTAGTGCAATCCTGAATAGTTGACTATTTTGGGAGATTGCATTAGACAATCAAGTGTAAAAATATCCTAAGGATTTGTGGACTTGTGGACTATCCACCGCATTCGCCTGGTAGCAAACAGAACCCCTTGGAGGATTTTCGGAAATATATATACGACAAGGAGCCAGAATTACTCTATTACAGGTGAAGATAAAATAGTATATTACGTCACAAGTGCGGGAAGCAAGCGGTTACGCACTCGGGTGGGGCCGCCCCCCCCCTTCCCCGGAACGCAAAATCAGCAAAATCTTCAACAATTACAAAACATATCATCACAGTGTAAAAACAACACTGTAGCCCGTCAAGTACGGGGTCTATACCACATATAGACCCCAGAGCTTCCCACATGGAAAAATTTATATTATGAATATATAACTATATTTATATCTATTATATACTAAATTGGCACGTTTTTTATATCAAATATATATAAAGTGGCACTTTTATGGATCTCTTATATATTTTTTGCAAGATATATGAAATTAGCACATATATATTTGTTTTTATATATTTTTCCACGTGGGTTGTCCTATCGGCTGGGGTATATGTCATATTATCCCTAGTAGAAATCGGCCGTAGCTCTGCGAGGTTGAACGGCGCGACGGTGTTGGGACTGCAACGTTGTGCGGATACAGCGTCGCAACGCTCCGGCGGTTTGCCGCGGGGACGTTGCTGACATGTACCGCGGCGACTGCGCCACAACGTTTGATGCGCATGTTGTCAGGCACTTCATTTAACTCATGATTTCTGAGGTTATGTTGAATCGTTCCACGGAGTGCATATTAGTTACTTGTGAACAGTGAAAAATCATAGATAAAATAAAAAGATAACCGGTGAACAATGGATCTAAAATCCTTATTGTATCCAAGTGTTTTGCTCCGATTTATGTCTCGTAGGATTTTAAAATGTTCAAACATGATTATTGTCGCGGTTTTGCTGTTTTGAGTCTACGTTTAGCTGAAGTAATTAATGAATGACAACTATTTTAAAAAATCGCACTGATCTCATGCACAACTTGGGTTATAAAAAAAAGTGCAAATTAGTTTTTTTTTGTGGAAAATCACCGCACTAATGATTCGTTTATTTTTTCTTCGATTTATTCTAAACTGATGAACGGTTATGTGATTAGGGGCGTGAAGCAGTTATTCTAACCTCACGTCGCTCGGGTAGCATGTGGTTTTGCCTTCCACAGACAAAAAAAGGAGTAATTTGTCTCGAGAATTAGTTTCCCACACATGTGATCACGATGGAATTTACATTCATCATAAAATCACTTTTCTAATACTCACTAACTCTAAAACTCAGTACTAAATCATAACTAAAAACTAAATCACTAATCTCAATATGATAATGTATCATACTCCGTATTTTTTCACCGCGCATCAGCGTTATTCCACCGCCTTCTGAGGACACCGCTGCGCTGGGTCCGCAGAACGTTGCGACGATAGTGCGATTTAATGAATCACTGATTTATTATTTAAAAAATTCCGACAATCGCCGATCTCAGTAACCACTTGGGGTATTTAATTAAAATAGGTTTTGAAAGTTCTAGAAAAATATGAGTAACAAAATACCGTACTTTAAACAACTTCTTGGTGAAGGGTCAAGATCATCATTAAACTTTACTTCATAATTTTCTGATGTTATGTATAGAAGTTATCGTGTATCGAAAGGCGCATTAGAGTCGACGGGCCGCCGGCCGATGCGGACACATCGAGCGCTATGGGCGCCGTACTTGAGAGGTTAAAGGCGAAAAAATAATATTGAAGCGCTTCCAAAACCTTACCAAAATTTGTCGAATGTCCACAAGTTCAAGTTTCCAGTATTTCCATAATCTCAAAACTTTCAAATACCGGAATATTCCTGAAATTTACGAAAAGTGGCCAAAACTCGACGATAAACATGAAATCATTATATATTTCTTCTTAAATATTATCCTTCAGTCCAACCAAATAGGTCTAGATCTTTGGAGGATCACATAAAGTCAAATTGTGAAGAGAAAGAATACTGAAAAAAATTGGTGCAGTATAAAAAAGTTTAGAACGGATTCTTTATGGTTATGGTAATTACAATAAATACCATATAACAGTTGCGGCAGCACTAGAATACGCGGCAAATATACACGGTGGGGGATGCGCAGATCACTGTGCAGAGGGTTGCTTGTAACCTTCCGATTACAGAGCAGCGCCGGTTGCGTGGGTAATACGGCCCTTCCAGGGGGCTCGGCACTCAACTGAAACCGGCCTGATTACACGCACGTATGGTATACAACTATAATCCTACCAAAACGATTATGCATCCCAGTGGGTACAAAGTAAGATTTCTCGCTGCGCGGGAGGAAGACATTCTTCTTTACCTTCATGCTGGAACGAAAAACAATGCTCTAACGATGACCGTGCTGCTCATTTGCATAACTTCGTTATTATTCAAGGAGACGGCCGTGAAAAATATATAGATATACCCATATCCGGCTTCATATCATATTGTATTGTGCACTTTTTGGTCCTGAATCTGCTCCACATTATATGTCATTCAAAAGTCCGCGTGTTACGGTTGGTCAATAAGCGGATCGCAATAGAGTCGACACACCCTTCATTCAGACTCAATTTGGTTCAATAACAGAGGTCGAAGCAGAGTCTCCGAAGACAAAATATTCTGTTTCATACAAAACCCGTTAGCTTTCACGAACAGCATGTCATATTTCCTAAGAACATGAGAGTTGAATGCCGGCCGATATGCAAAATCAATTTCCTCCCTTGCATATATGAATTGGAATATGTTATAAAATATTGGAAATACTGCTGCGATTCATAGACGCTTACTGACGTAGTTGACTGATTCGGCATTTTTCATACCAAATACTTAAGATCCATCCTGTTATCTGCTATATCAACTTCTTTTTTCGAAGTATGGTGTAGACTTTCTGTAGATCCCTTGCAGGCCCTAGCCGAAAGTAGGTACAGCACGGTCGAGCGATATGCGAGGTAGAGCCATACGCGAGGTAGAGCGATGTGCGAGGTACATCAATGTGCGAGGTAGAGCGATGCCGAGGTAGAGCGATGCGCGCGGTAGAGCGATGCGCGCGGTAGAGCGATGCGTGTGGTAGAGCAATGCGCCAGGTAGATCGATCTGCGAAGTAGAACGATACGTGCGATACAGCAATGCGCGAGGTAGAGCAATGTGCGAGGTAGAGCGATGATCGAGGAAGAGGGATGGGCGAGGTAGGGCGACACGCGAGGTAGAAGGATGCGCGAGGTAGAGCAATGGGCGAGGTAGAGCAATGGGCGAGGTAGAGCGATGTGTGATGTAGAGCGATGCGGCAATGTTCGCATCGCAACGTTGCACGAATCCCGGGCCTTAACATCTTGGCGACGTTCAAATGACACTTCGCTAACGTGTACACCAACGCTGGTCCGGCAACCGTTGATGCCCACAACATGTTCAGCATTTCATCTAACTCTCTACTGCAGAGGTTATGGTGAATAATTGGACAGATTGCCCAGCGATAGTTTGTGAATATTATCAGCGAAGAAGTAGGGGATACAGGCGAAGGATATGATATTTACTTCGTGTATGAGCAATTGAAGGTCAGATTGTAGATATAGACCTAATACTGATGGAACCACTCAAGGTGAACTCATAAATTTGGGGTTGCAGAGGGCAATGTCGCCGGATATAGTCTCGTACCCTCCGGTCTTTTATCATCGCGCATCAAAGTTTTTCTGCAGCGCTCGGAGGACACTGCTGCGCACCGCTGTATTCCGCTAAGAGTACGCGGCGAGCTCTGTGCAACGTCATCTCCGATTTGTAGTACGGAGCGTTTACACGCGGTCCGCGTCACTCCCAGCCACCATTACTTCTGAATTATGAACCTAGGAACCACAGCTGCTGAATCTGAAATATGTATTTCGATGCACGGAATGAAATAGTTAAAACGAATTCTTGACGAAAATCCCATGACATTGGCCGCTACATGTCAATGTGTCCAAACGCCTCTTCAGTGGTTCCACCTGGCTTCTCCCCTTCAATCCAACCATCTCTCATCAATCCTTTCACTAGTGAAATTGACATTGCAGATCGTTATTCTCCTCACAAGCCACCTGTTACATAAGACGCGCCGCGAGAAGGTGAGTTTGGCTTGTCCACCTCAGATAAACCTTCTCTTCCCGTTCCGCAAAATTAAGGAGTAAAAGTTCAACTCCTTTCAACTGCAGCTAGTCGTCGAAGGGGTCGCTGTACAGAATCCAACGTAAAGCGAACCAGATGCAATCGACGGGAGAGCAAATTCTATGTGAGAAAATGACTTCCAGTTACGACTACAAACTGCAAACTTTCAGTTTACAACTTGCTAAGATATAATTGAATTTCCCCACTTCTTGAAATTCTCACCAAATCGTATAGAGTTCCCGTATCAAAGTGAGTATGAAGCCAATCGCTCCTCATCAATCTCAAATCAAATCAACCGGACATTCAACTGTGGAATTTGAGCTCTTGCGTGAGCGCAACCGAAATTAAATGGCTGTACAAGCTGTTTTGATCGAGTGAATTGGCAAGTCGATGGTACTTTTGGATTTGCGTCTGAGTATGAGGAATGAGAGAGGCAAAGTTAGATCGAGGGTTATTTCCAATAAAGTAGGTAGAGAGCCAGTGACTTTGGTGCTGGATGGATTTAGTGGGTGGTGGGTGGTGTATTTGTGACGTATGACGCCTCCACCTCCGCATCTCATTTACCCTATATATACATATACATATAGGCCCGCAACCCTCCCTAACCTAGAGAAAGAATCGCGAGTCTTGCAAGGGTCGATACCCCCCCCCCCACCCTGTTCACGTACAGGGGATAAAGGGATGCGCGCGTCCCGTAAAATACCCTCGCGTTCTCTCCAACTCATCTATACATCGCAGTTTACAAACTATATGTTCTCCTTTAATCTCTCACTCGGTATCCCCAATTCCCTCATGTGTATACTCATCCGTTTGGTCCCCTCAATATAACCCTTCTACCTAGCTACATTTATACAACCAACGCAATGCACACGTAGTCACAACATTATACCCCCATGCAATTTTGTTCTACCCCCTCAACACCTCAACTAAAACGTGTTTACGCACCAAGTTTCGTATCCATCGAATGTACATAACCTCAACGAGTCGATGTTGCGCACCTTCGCACGATAAACCAAACTCGAATCAGCGCTTGCGTTCAACCACCACTGGTTCTAGGTCATATATACATTGGGCTTCTCCTCTTTCCCTACCCTCACTCACCACGTACACCGTCGATCCTCCAACGTGACGTCACAAGGGCGGGGTCCTCGTTAGGGGCACTATGGCTTGGCGCTTGGCCTCTCTCTTTTCTCTCCCCCCCCCCCCCCGCCCGTTTTTCCATGCCAGTTGTGCAACACGTGGGGAAACGACTCAACGTCTGTATGCTAGTGAACCAGGCCGACCTAATACCAGGCCTCTCTGTACCCTCCTTCTGATAAAACTGGGTTGCTAGCGAAAAAAAAGGATAAGGGAGAAATGGAACACTCCGGCGGGTCCCAGCAATCACAGACGGAATTTTTTTTTGGATGGTTCTTGCAAATTTTAGATTTAGCTGACGTTTTTAATTTTGGGAATTTTTTATACTTTATCCGCGCAGGAAGTTGGCTGGACCTGAATATCATAGTTTGAATTAAATTTCCGGAGAGGTAAACGAAAAAAATATTGAGGACGGGAAGGAAGTTTCGCCGGAATGGAAAGACTTGAGATGGAGGTCTTGGAATAATCCGATGGGGACATAATTGAGAGTCCTTAAAGTGTATTTTTTACTTCATCATTTGATATGAAAATTTCGTGGGTTATCGGCCATGAAAGTTGTAGTTAAATTCGATGTTCAGAGAAGAATGTTAATGAGATTGCGCTGGAAACTCGTGGGATAAACGTGTATGTGTTCCCGTTGGGAATAAAACTTCCCGATTTGTAATTTCTGTTTGCCATTCCTAGATTATCCGATACGTCAATGAAATATTTCAATCCCATTCATCAAGCAGATAATTATGAATATTCGACTAGCGGCATACTCAGCGGACGAGAATTATGCGCGTTACTGGAGTGGGGGCGAGATGCTAATAGGGGTGCGAGCGCTCGAGGGTTTAACCCGCCAATTAAATACGCATGTCGACTTACAGAGCAAATTCTGCTGAATACTTTTTGCCGTATCTTTTACCGTTTTTGAAATAGGGCGTTGTGAACAGTTCAATTGGTAATAACAACAAAACTACTGGGATAATTTAAACCAAGGACTAATCCGATCTACGCTCCATGAAGACGCTCGAAATGAAACCTTGATGACCCAGATCGTTCGGCACGTTCGTGAGAAATCGTTAACGGAAAATTGCGATTCCACACATATAAACATCGATTTAGGGGTCATTTTTTTTTATTATTCTGCACAAAATCTCTTGGTTTTTTATACAGCTTTTGATATTATACAAAATTAATGATCATAATATTTAACAGAGAGGAGAAAACAGATTTTGTCTTTTGTATATACATTTCGTTCATCCATCCATGATTTTACATTCTGATAGTTCATATTTCAACCGCTTTTCGTCGACTCCACGTTCAAATGTCAATTTTACACATATTCAGAAACTTAGTAATAATTTGGATGCATTTTGTGTCTGGTTTTTTCCAAAATGTTGAGTACTAAATGGAGGGAAAACTCCAATAGTTGCAAGTGACACTGTCACCAAAGGCCTTTGTTGATGATGAGAGGGGCAGTCCCAGAGGATGTGATCGAGATTTTCATCAGGGTGACCGGTTTAGGGGTCATTATAATGACTTCCCGAAACATCGGGAAGTTAAAAATTATTCTCAGACCGAGAAAAAAAAAATTTTCAAATTGGGAATGTTGCAAATGGGTACTTGTAAATATGAAATTAGTAATGAGGGAAATTTGGATAATTCGATAGAAGACAGAGTTGTCGTCATCGGAAATCGGATTTCTTTCCCATAATTTTTTTTGCTAAGACTTCGATTCTCTAACAAGTGAATTAAATCCAATCTTGGTACAGTAATGGGTAACCTTGCAGTTCATTTTCTGACTGCTTTATAGTCTGATGAATCACTTAACTTGAACTACTTTGCGCGGAATCCTAAAAAAAAATAGTTTCGAATTTTGAATTGAGGAGATTTCTTAATGATAAGGATTTGTGTTCTTATACAAATTGATAAACTCGTTAAGCTAGATTTTGCTTCCAAAAATAGTAGCTGTGGATTCCATTCATTTGTGGACACTAAATATAAGTTTGTGTTCCTTCCATATTTTTATTAATTTCCCGATCCTCGGGAAGTCCTAGTAATCACCCTCATTTCAACCTTTTTCATTTCGACCCGTGACTAGGGTTCTAAGTATACAGAAATGAGACTCCACAAATTCTGAGTCGATGTCTGTGGGTGTGTGGATGTGCCTGTGTACGTTTGTGTATATGTTGGTGTGTATGTTTGCGTCTTTCACCATTTTAGGCCATCGTATTTCTAAACACGGGGTAAACCTCCAGAAACCCCTGTGCTACGATGGCAGACCCCTATCATGGAATTTGGTTGTATCATTGGTTAACGATTTCTCACGAACGGATCGAACGATCTAGTTCGTCGAGGTCTTATTCCGACCGTCTTCATGGAACTTAGATCGGAGTAATCATTGTCATGGCGAAAGTCGCATGCCCAGGTAAGAATTGACGATCCAGACAGGGCTTATTCAGCCCTTAGTAAGGCCTGCCCCACCCTCGAATAAGGGTCAGGCTGAACTCCGATTCAACCCTGCCGGAGATCCTGAATGATAACATCGATTGAGACGCGCGAAGTAAGGTTAATTCGAGGCTCACGAGGGAGACTCGAAAAATTCTTGAAATAGGCCTGTAAGAAGCCTCGAAAAACATTCGTTTTAGGGGTTGCAAAGCCCTCAATTAATGGGATTAGTGCAGGCTTGAATGAGCCCAATCCGTTTTTTTCCCCAATTCGTTTATTACCATTTTTTTACGTTTTTTCTTCTTACAAAAATGTTCTATCCTACAGATGATGGATAAATAATTGAACATTTGTTAATGCGCTGTTTGCTTCATAAAACTACAAATGAATATTCCAAGAATAAATAGAATTGCACACTCAAATGAAAGGTATCATTTCGTAATATCTAGCCAATTCCAAAGTGAATTTAAATGGAATGCGCGTAATTGCTAACTTGAAATAATTGTTAATAATGAAAGCCACAACGGGAAGCCGAAGCTTTTGGAGAGAAAGCGAAATTTTGACGATTACATTTTTATCTCCTACGAATATTGCATTATTAACACATATCTAGAGCTTCATGCTGCAATGGCTAATTAACAGCTGATGAGTATAATTTTATAATCAATCAGTGGTCATCACTCATTGAGACTTTCTATATATAAATAAGTCATCAAAGACTGTACAGGAATAAATATCCTTTTCTCTGATTAAGAAATCATCTCATTGTGGAATCAACATTAATACAGATTTTGATAATTTTTTTTTGGTAATCCTGGATATAGATACTAATCGTTATAATAATTTGTCTGTCACCGAGATTGTGCAAATATCTTATTTAGATGCTATGAAATCAAAGGAATGAATTCTCGAAAAGCGACTTCTGGACGCACCCATTTTTAACATTCATAAATATTTGAAATCACAGACTCATATCGCAGTAAATGTGTCAATGAGTTCATAGAAATAATAGTATCTTGAATATAAAAAGCAATGGAGTCGCCTAGTGAAACCTTTGGTATTGAAACATCGACATAATTAGCTTTCATGGCGTGGTGTGGCTCTCCCTGCCGTCCAAGTTGGAATCACCAGAGATGTGCTTACGAGCTGGTGCATTTGTACGATAATTACTGGTGGCAGTCAACCCTGTCGACGGAGGTATGGGAACTTTCTCAAGAACAATGGCTGTAACGAAAATTTTGCTACTTAGGACTTCCTATCAATGATAAACAGAAAATGTGAAAGTCAATTCACCTTTCGCGCAACTGAATGATATAGTCTTATTGTGGGCGAGCTTCAGGTCATTGTTCTTGGTAACCCTACCTTGGCCAGTATATAATAACTGAACATCCATGTGAACCTGTTGCGTCGTTATGGCATTGACCCATTTTGAGAATTCACCTTGTTGTCCGATCTAGTTTTTGAACCGCTCTCTATAAAAAGAATGCAAGATTATCAGTTAGGGTTTTCAATCTAGCTGGAAATCTGGAATAATCAAAGAATTTTGGGCGTTGTGAAAAAGTGCCAGCAATGTCATGAATTCTCTGGAATTTGTTAGTAGACACTTTTATTTCTATGCGGAAAGTTTATCGAAAATATTTAGTTATTTTTCGGGTATGAACGATATTATCGTTCTTCATCGTCCTTTCATCTTGTAGCTGTGAAAAGAGTATATTCGGGTTATCCGAAAAATAGGACGACATATGTGTGATGAAGGTAACTACCGTACTAACAGGAATAATTTACCACCAAACCGTGAATATTAATAGAAAAATGAAATTGATCCCACTAACTCACCAATTATCCCTGTTTTTCCCTAACCCGTGCTCCAGGACGAATGTCAGTTGGTTATGAACAACGATGCTAATGCCTCAACGACGAAGTATGGAATGCCCATAGATGCAGTGTTTTCTCGATATCTCGAAAATATTACATCCGAAACGTTTACCACCTATTTTAGTTATCATCGACCAATTGTAACCTTCATAGAATCTAACGCTAATTTAACATAAATACCAGATGAAACAGCTGATTAAATTATTTTAACAAAATTCGATAAGTTTTAACAAAGATTTAACAAGTTTCGTTTTGCCCTTACTCCCAATGCTTCATATCATATACTAGATTCTCCCAATGTCATATAACCTTGATGTTTCACATCTACCAGGCGTCCCACGATTCTCACTCTTTTTTTTCTTCATATTTCACTCAGTTTGTAATTGAATTTTTACCCAACTTTTCCGTAATTCTGATTACACTTGTCTCTCCGTATATTTAACTTCCCGATCTTTCGGGAAGTTATTGTAATGCGCACTAAATCGCTTTTTTACTTCCTGATTTTTAGGATTTGTTTGTAGTTTAAATTGACTGCGCATTTTTTTTCTTATTAACAATTGAATGGTTTACAACGCTCTATTCCACAAACGGTAGAAGATACAGCAAAAAGTATTAAGCAGAGTTTGTTCTGTAAGTGGAAATGCATATTTAATTTTTATCACTTTTTTCCATATTTGTCATAATTAAGGAGGTATGACGGGTTTAACCTTCGAGCGCTCGCACCCCTATTGGCGCCTCACTCCCACTCCAGTAACGTGCATGATTCTCGTCCTCACGCTGACTATGCGACTAGTCAAATACTCATAATCAGCTGCTTGATGAATGGGATTGAAATATTTAATTAGCATTTCGGAAAATTTAGGAACGACAAACAGAAATTACAAATCGGGAAGTTTTGTTTGTGTGCCCAATGGAGGCACACAACTTTTATCCCATTAGTCGAGGCTTTCTTGCGGGGTTTGGGAATGACTGGCAGAATGATAATGTCGTCATTATGAGGGAGTAGCTGTAGTATTTATTGAGGTGTAAACTGGAATGATTTTATGATGCTGATGTCATAGCGTATTGAGTAACCTTCTGTCAATTGCACAATGCATATTTAAGTGTTCACGGAATTGGATGCATTTTGAGACTCAAGGTCATGTTTACACGCAATTAACGAGCACGGGTTTTCTCGGGACGAAATTACATAGTATTCTCATTCAATAGGTGGGGTAAACATTTACGAGTAGTTGGAGTATTCTAGAAGCAGCGCACGGATTTAACACCATTGGTTGCACTCAACGCCACCTTTTTTTTATCTACTCGCGGTAAAGCTATCTAATTTTATAGAGACGATTCGAATAAATTTTAGATGAAGCACTCGGTATACATTTTCAATTACTGAATAATTATTTCTTAACTCATAAATTCCAGGGTTTGAATTAAATTAAAGATGAACCTTGGATACAATTTATAGGGGTATCAAGTATTTCATTTTAATCTAATTGAGAATAATTAATTTGTATGATTATTTATAACCCCCTTTCAGGAGAACCGTTGGAAGCCCACAAAATCATATATCACAAGAATTGCTTCAGGTATCTTTACGCTAGCTCGTATAGCTACTGAAATATTGAAAATCGTTGCTAAAAAATAAATAAAATCAATCAATTTTCGAAAGGAGCCAATCTATGGGTGCATCCGTGTGCAAAATAAGTCGCAAAAATAATCCAATGGTGTACAATCAGAAGCTAAACTCATGAACTATGAGTGTACACTAGATGTGCCTCCTAATTTTTATATTCATATTAATTTTTTTTTTGCATTTACCTGTGGGAAGTTTCAGTATACAGTGAACTCCCCCACCAGTGCACGTCCTACAAGTTGATGGATCCCTATAGTCAGTATCGTCATGACCCCACCACTCATTATCTCCTCAAGCGCCGCCTCCCCACCACTGTACAAATGGTCCCACATGACTTTGAAAGCTACAAAATACTTCACTGTGCTTACAAGCATCCGGAAGTGGGAGAAGTAGGGGAGGGTCACTTGTGGGACAGGGCAGTGGAGGGTCCGGTCCCGCGCAGTGCACTAGTGGGAGAGTCGACTGTATAGTGAAATTGAATATAAATAGGGAGAAAAAAATGATAATCAGGAATGATTATCATTTGTAATTTTGACGAAAGTCGATTTGATTGAATAATATATTATGAAATAATATACCGTTCGTAGGGAATCACTCACCATTCTGTGAACGATATCGGTATCAGCAATCCTTCCTGCAAAATTAGGGGTTGAACGTAAGGCTCTGCCCTGTTGTATACGCACTGTAGAATGTTGTAAAACAATCCACATTTTTGCGATAGCGTTTCAAAAGATGCGCAATGTTCTCGAAGTTCTGATACACGATCGAAAAATCAGTTTCCGCGCACGCGCATTAGTGTCAAAATTCAGGCCTCTTTAGAAAGCCCAGGTCGCCGGAAATTAAATGCTAAATCAAAGTATGAAATTTTGCTCCTATACCTAAATGGATAATATGCTTATGTTCTATGTTATTATTATGCCAATGCATGATTAATGATTATTCATTTGTTTCAGCTATTATTTTTATTTGACTTATGTTTTCTTAATATATATAAAATTATATATAAAAAACATGTGCGTAGAGAGCTGTGCGACAGAAGTGAAACTTCTTAGGGGCCGAATTTATAGAGATGTAATGATATTCGGTAAATATTTTTTTCTACCGCTGAGGATAGGATCAGTGGCTCTAATATCAGTGTAAATCGGAGGTGATGATTCAAAATAATCCAATTATGTCAATATATAAACGATTTTTTATTCTGTTTCCATCTCACGATTTTCTACAAATGAAATTATCGGTTTCTGATAACTGAAGTAACAAACGAAAACTTCTGATTAACACACACACAAAATTATTCCGGATATAAATTATGATATGCAAAATAACGCTCGGCACATATATAACGTATACATTAACACGCCAGACTGGAAAACAGTTGGCCCTTTACCGTGGATAGGAAAGGCGGATAACGCCATCTTACGGGCTGCGTGAAATAATGATGAACGCGTCATTATCGACGTTCCCACGCAACACGTTGTAAATGGGTCTGGATGTGCGTGAATGCTCTATTCTTCTCTCTCTCGTACTCCCCTCCCCGTACCTCGCATGCCGTTTCTACAACCTAGCGAGTAAAGTACGTACGCACTCCATATATGACGCTTACCCCTCTCCAATGGTGTCAGTTTTTGTAACATAGAGACTGGTGTGTATTCGATTCACACCCAAACGCGCATGTAGAAATTGCACTTCAAAAAAAACAGATTGTGATGTGCGAGATCAAATCATGAAATGAATTATGCTTAGTATAAGGTATGGTGTATTTCCAAAATGAGGAAACATGTAAGGAAACGGAAGCTCATGTAACCCTAAGGGGAACCTAGAATAAAGTGAATTCAATTGAAATGAGTTATGGGAAAGATGATACTGCGTCACTGGTAAAATTTCATTGGTCCGCATAGAAACATTAGCGGAAAGTCTTGCAAAACAACATACAGTGTTCGACAATACCGACGGTAATGGCCTCGTGGTTAAAGCGCTTGCCTTTGTTGCACCAGGTCCAAGCATGGAATCCCCGTACGGGGAGTCTCCTCTCGACATAGTAGAGGGGAATTCTTGTCGAGCTGCTGTTTCGTAAAAGAAACGGCTGTGCAACTTAAAGTTCGTAATATAATACGTATCGTTGCAATTAAACATTGCTGGTAGATATGTCTTCATTAATTTTGTTCGACTATAGATGAGCATACTTGGAACACAATTTATGAGACCCCAATCAGATAGTTGATTCATTAATAGCGATGACGTTATTTGTAGAACGCCCCTGATCAATAGCAGAGGTGTATGCAATTGAGCCTGTAATTTATAGCTCTAAATAAAACGAGGATGTTTAGTTTCAGCAAATGCACAAGGGGTATAAACATGGAGCGTCATTACAACATACTTTTATCACTTGAATATTATTGATCAGAGATTATTGCGATGGGAAATTGGATATAGTCATTATAGTTAGTCTGGACCAGAGTGTTTCTCAACCCTGAGGTAATTGCATTATAGGGGAGGCGGGCATTGTACCGATAGGCTTGTTGGACCGATAACCACCGTTTACAATTACTAGTAGGCAAGCAATTTTTTTTTTTGCGCAACTGGAAGTATGGCACACCGTTACCTAGTATCCATGATAATTTCAAAATTATATTCGTTCAAAGCCGATAAAATATGGGCCAGCACATTTGACGTGATTTCGATGTAAGAATTTGCGTCTAGAATTTAAGCTTTTTAACATTTTTAGTCATTACCAATTGGCAAAAAATTATGAAATGTCAACGCGCAATTCATTAATCTATCGTTGGGCATCCACTTTTTTGTGAAATCTCTGCCGGTGAATTAATTATTCATTATTTATCAACAGTCCGCGTGTGTGTGTAGGTCCGATATGTCAGTGTGTGATGTACCGATAGCTCGGTGTGTAGTACTTCCGGTCGAGTGACAGCTGAGACCGGTGCATGAGTGAGCGGCCGGGCAAATTAAAGTAAGGTTACCAAAGATTCTAATCATTATTTTAAAAATAAATGCATTGGGCTTTTTGTATTTAATATGATTAAGTGATAAACACAGTTGACAAAACATTATTCATTGATCACCTCGTGGGAGAAGCGGCTAACCAGACAAATTACCAACTTATCGGTACTAAAAACGGCGTTATCGGTACACCACACCACTGCGCGCAGTACCGATAAATCGTAAATTTTTAATACATTGCATATTTAAATATTTTGAGTGCTAAACAATTCTTGGTTTTGCAATATATTGTAGAAAAGGGTTCAATGAAACTAATTCAATAGTTCATTGGCGCTTATTTGAGTTAGAAGTTGGAGATATCTATGGTTTCCCTTAGCCTATCGGTACAATGCGCGCCTCCCCTACTTCTAGCGGCGTTGTTTTTCGATTTTTTTGGAGTCCCTAAGTTTGAGCTCCAAATATTTTCTCTGTCTTACCCAACGAAGTTGGTCAATTGACGAGACTAGTGGTTAATCAGAGTTGAACATCAGATGATGATGATTCTGAGATGTTTAAATATTGTCGAGTTAAAGTTGATCGTGTAAATTTAAATTTGGTATCTCTTAATCCCAACATGTATTATGCGACGTAGCGCTCATGGTGCAACCGATGACGTCCGAGTTATAATGAACAAAAAAATCGCTCTCCTTGTTGTATTTCCGTACTGTTTCTGTTTCGATGGACATGATCTTTGAACATCACTGTGATTGTATTCAATAAATGAAGGAGTGAAATAAGATGGATAGGTCGATCATATACGAAACTGATGAGGAAATAGATTCCTTGGACGAATTGTGTTCGCCTTAAGGCGACTTGATACTCCTCATGGGGTTGTCCACCAAACACCACGCAGTGTTTGGACGATGAAAATAATAACTCGACTGAGGAACATCTCGCGTCAGAAATTTTGGAAGTAGCACAAGAGGCTAGGAATAACTAGCCTCTCACTTCATGAGAAATCTGTTGATAGATATAGAGCTGTGTATAAGAGTTTCGAGATATGGATCCAAAACATTAACATTAAACAATTATCAACAACAGTTCTTTCAGCTTATCAACTCCCCGATTTTTCGGAAAGGTATTTCAGTATATACGGAAAGAAAATGCGTGAGTGAAATGAAATTCTATAAAAATTACGAAACAAAACGGAATTTTCACATTTCGACGCTTAAATTGTACGAACTGTTCCATGAAATTTCCCCCGAAACGAAAAAGTCAGCATGGAACAAATTTTCATATATATTTTCGTCATTTTTCGCTGTCACTCATTTATGTAGAATTAAAAAGAAAATTGACGGCATAAAAAAAAACTCGATTACGAATAAAAGAAAGTAACAATTATGTGGGGATCAGAAAAAGCATAACACAGATTTATTTATCATTTTTTGAAGAGATGCACCGGTGAGAT
Source organism: Asobara japonica (assembly GCA_026005395.1). Classification (NCBI taxonomy): domain Eukaryota; kingdom Metazoa; phylum Arthropoda; class Insecta; order Hymenoptera; family Braconidae; genus Asobara; species Asobara japonica. The sequence goes on along the minus strand of BQMI01000554.1, from coordinate 617,771 downwards.
GGCAACGTGTTCTCAAACTAAACATTTCACTTTAGAAGAATGTTCTCTTATTTTATGAAATGGGAATCCCTATTTTCAAATGTACTTATGTTACGTTCACGAAATCGCCTAAGCGTTTGTCGTAAGCAAAATCCTCAGCGACTTTTCCACGAGAAACGTTTGAGCGGCGTCACCTCCGATCAACTGCGCTTTTCATTTTGCCAACAACCCCCCCCCCCCCCCCCCCCCCCCCGGCCCCCGAAGATGAGGACTTCTGGCGATGGCTGTTTTGACAAAATTTACGGAACAAGGAATTGTAAAAATTACTATAAAAATTACGTAAAAAGTGTTGAGCGTTCCGTAATTTTTATATGTTGAACCAGATTTTTTTGATGTACAGTTTTGGGTAAACTCTACATTTTCCAGAAAAATTACGGAAGTTTTCTACACCTTTTCCATAACGAACTTGACAATTGATGAACCGTGCCATAATTTTTTACGTGAAGTTTCGTAAATACGGTCGAGATATGATTTTCACTTGCGCATTACGTGACTTGTTCCGTAATTTTTATAGAACTTTTCTTTCCGTGTACTAATCTTAAAGAGATAAGATAAAGCACTTGATCAATTCGTTCTTTATTCGCTTTTTTTATTCACGAGATCGGTGGCGCGGGCTCCGCACGCGCATTTCCTTTTTCCGCCGCACTGACTGATGTCGCGTCGATTTCACCTTACGGTTTTCGAGATATTTCGTCTTACGCGTTATCGAGATATTTTCGAGATATAAATTTTACGATCATTCGATTGTATTTCGAGATTTTCCTTCGCTTCTGATTTTTACCATAGGAAGATATTACACGTGCCTGTCATCGGGTGCGACGAAATTCTGTTTGCAGTTATGTTATTTATCATTGCAGTTTCATTGCTTGGGTAATTTTTGTAATTTTCGAAATTTCCTGAATTGTTCCTCAATTTGGTACATGTCAATCTATTAACCCCTCAAGTACGGGGTCTATACCACATATAGACCCAGAGATTGTCCTATCGGCCGAGGTCTATATGTCATATAAACACTTCCCGTGATTCATGCAAAATAATTTTCTCCCTTACTATGATAGGTATCGAAATTCTGAGAATTATCCCATAAAGTACATGAGTTTGTCAATATAATGCACTTTGATTTTTTTTCCAAATCATTTTTTATATTCTTTTCTAATACATCAACATTACAGAAATAATAAATTTCATGGCGGATGAATGCAAACCCCCGTCTATCGCGAAAATTTTGATAAAAATTTCGGAAATTTTTACCAAACGTACTTTGTAAGCCCCTCTATCAGATGCCGTGAATCAAATTTGGATTTAATGAATCACTGATTAATTATTTAAAAAATTCTGACAATCGCCGATCTCAGTAACCAGTTAGAGTATTTAATTAAAATAGGTCTTAAAAATTCTATAAAAACATGAGTAAAAAAATACCGTACCTTAAAGAACTTTTTGATGAAGGGTCAAGATCATCATTAAATTTTACTTCATAATTTTCTGATGTTATGTATAGAAGTTATCGTGTATTGAAGAGCGCAATAGAGTCGACGGGAGGCCGCCGACCGATGCGGATGCATCGCGCGGTATGGGCGCCGTACTTGAGAAGTTAATCTTATGCTCATCGGGAGGGAAAATAATGCGAAACGTATCTAAAAACTTATCAGACAAAAATTATACATCGGCAAATGTTTACTATCCCCCCGCCCCCCCCCCTCCATTCTTTGCGGTTTTACGGACGCAATTTGATCTCTTTCCAAAATGACGTCACTTCCAACTTTCCCAACCCCGCCTGATGTTATCCGGTATTAAAACGAATCAACAACAATGGACCCTTCGTGCGCTTACTGCCGTTCCCGAAACATTAGTTTATTAGTAGCAAACATTTGCAAAGAACCATTCCGCTTTGAGAGCACCGCACGAATTAACCTGCCACCCATCCCCTCAGGTGTACTCTGCATTTTTCTCCCATGCAAAAAACTCAGTGTATTTAAATAAATTTTGTTCCTACCGTAGAGAAACCGTATGAATTTTGTCCCCCCCCCCCTTCATATTCTATATATATAATAATTCAAGCCCGTGTGACATCAGAAATGCCCTGTCTCACTCCACTTTCCAGTTGTGTGCACTTAGTCCTTCTATCAGCGTATTCATTGCACGTATTTGCATAGTGTTCGTCTGCTTTTGTTGGCACTACATTTCTCATCCACTGCGGTGACATAATTTCGTCGACAGGTTTGTGATGAAAAGTAAATTTTTTACACCCACCATGCAATTATATAATCAATTATGCACCAGTCGTCCACAGATATGGGACACTCGGTGTTGCTCAAACATTTCATCGCTCACACTGATGGGCTTTTTGTAACGAAAGTGTAGGTTAAAACATGGGGTACCAAGTTACGAGACATGTAGTTGCTTTTGCATGAGCTTGTGAAAGCCCCCGTGGAATTTAAGTCGCAGTGTAATCACCATACAGGTTCATGAAATAGAAAATACGCGGGAGACTAGTCTCAATTTGCCCGCCAATTGTTATTCTAAGTGCATTTCGCACTGTGCGCATTGTTCAATCTCGAGTTGTAATATTTGCAAGAATCTCGGGGTGGCAAAAGCAGTGAGTGGTGTCAGTGTAAAAGGAGAGTTGAAATTTTATTGACGTCCTAAAAGTTGTAAAGTGAATTGAAAGTGGCTATAAAGAGCGATCGAATATGGCGGACTAGACCTCTCTCGTGGCTTGCAATTGGCAACCTGTGCCTTTAGTATATATATGTGTGGGTCAGATCTGCGTGCTTTCACCATCTGTTTGCTCGTTAACTTCACCATGGCTGCCAATGAAATATCTATCATCTCTGGTCTTGCATGTGCAGTCGCCAGTAACAAATTTCGTTATATAGAGCTACGCAATTTGTGAAATAATGTGGAAATTAATTTCATTTCGGAAATGGTGATCGTACAAATCCGCTGCGATTGAATGCGGCGAGAAGAGTTTTAAAAAAAATTTACATGGCAAGCGCAACAATCTGCCTTTTATCAGGTAACATCGCGGTCAAATTAAATGAACATCGATTTTCTCGCCATGTAGAAAAATTGAATCTTCAAAAATATGAGGGGAAAATATTTTGAAAATATTGGCTCCGACTTTTCCAGATTTGGACTCGAATGGTGCGAACGAGTATTCTAAATTTTAAGGGCAGTTTCCACAATTGGTCTGACATTTAGGGGTGGCGGGGTAATATTATTGTGCACTACATGGTAAGGTAAATAATTTTAGTCTTCTAACATATCTTCTAAATTAATTTCTAACATATCAGAAGAATAATGTATATAAATAAGAAGCAGGGCGCGGCAGTTAAATCCTAACAAATTAAACTTTCTTACAAAATATAAGTTATTGACACAAGTACAAGTGTAAAAGAAAATGTTTTGTCAATACTCGTGTGAACTGTCAGGAGTATATTAACCCGATTTTTCGGGAAGTTATTGTAATGACCCCTACATCGATTTTGTTTCTTTCCATTAGTAACTAGGGTTCTCAGTATATCAAAATGCTTTCCGTCGAATTCCGAACAAATGTCTATGTGTGTGTGTGTTTTTTTTTTGTCTTCATCCCTCTCATTTGTAAGCCCGGGGTAGCTGCCGTTTAAGCATTCCTTCAGCCGACTTTCGCCATTTTAAGCCATCATATTTCTAAACACAGGGTAAACCTCCAGAAACCCCTGTGCTACGATGGCCGGCGCCTATGATGGAACCTCCCTCCCCCCCCCTCCTGCGTCGGGTTAGGTTCCCGTCTGGCCGGGCGGTCTCATTTTATGGATACCGCCGATAGCACACACGGAACGTTCCTGCATCGGTCGGAATCCATGAGAAAATATTTTTGAAAAATATTCTCCGGTGGCAAGGCGCGAACGATCTGGGCCATCAAGGTTTTATTCGGAGCGCCTTCATGGAACTTGGATCGGATTAGTTTTTTGTTTAAATTGACCGAGCAGTTTTTTGTTATTAATAATTGAATTGGTTACAAGGCTTTATTTCAAAAACGGTAAGAGATAAGGTAAAAAGTATTTTACAAAATTTGCTCTGTAAGCGGAAATGTATATTTAATTCTATATCACTTTTTTCCATATTTGTCATAATTAAGGAGGTATGATGGGTTGAACCCTCGAGCGTTCACACCCCTATTGGCGTCTCACTCCCACTCCAGTACCGCGCATAATTCTCATCCTCACGCTGACTATGCGACTAGTCAACTATTCATAATTGTCTGCTCGATAAATAGGATCCAGTCAACTCCCCCATCAGTGTACGTCTCACAAGTTGATGGATCCCTATAGTCACTATCATCATGACCCCACCACTCACTATCTCCTCAAGCGCCGCTTCCCCACCACTGTGCAAATGATCCCGCCTGACTTTGAATGCTACCTCACTGCGCTTACTAGCATCCGGGAGTGGGACAAGTAGGGGAGAGTCATTTGTGGGACAGGGCGGTGGAGCATCCGGTCCCGCGCAGTACAAGGGAGAGTCGACTGTAGTTTAAAATTCTCAAATCTGAAAATTCTTGGTGTGAACCTCACGGGTCACATTGATTAACCGCACTACTATTTCTTCGGAACCAAGTCTTGAAAAATTTTATTGACGTGTCGGAAAAAGTAGGAATGATGAACAGAATTTTCAAATAGGGAAGTTTTGGTTGTGTTCGCAACGCGGGCACACGCACTTTCATCCCGCTAATCCTTCATATAATCATAACAATATTATTGAAACAACTCAATCTATCCTTCCGAATCAATTCACTAATTCAGACCTTTCACAATCTAACGCGTATTTCCAGGCTCTAGGTGGATTATCGCCATTCTATTTCAGGCTTTTAATAGTGCATTCATTATGGCCATAGGATCTTCTTCCACATGTTGCTTAACTCGCGCAGGTTAGTTTGCAAACATCACTGCCGGACCCACGTACTCGCACGGAAGTGAAGATATCCCAAGGATATGGTGAAATTTATGTTGGATATGTATAAATCGTATGTACAAGGACACATTTAACAATGTTCAATGTTTGAATTGGAATATGCAAGTTGATATTCAATATATGTAACTCTGTTGTATCTCAGATAGGTTTAATATTTATGGAACAGAGGATCAATTAGATGTATATTTTCAAGATGTCATCTATTATGTTACACCCCCCCCCCCCCCGTCTACAAATACTAACAACATATATTCGACAGATATTCTGGTCAGTACATTTTTGGGTGAATTATATCCGATATGATCTAGATCTATACATGACATTGCCCAACATATATATTTTTAAAAGTTCTATGAGCACGCACGGACACACACACGGAAAGAAACGTGCAATAAAAATTGCGGAACAAGCCACGTAATGCGCGAGGGAAAATCATATCTTGACAGTATTTACGAAACGTCAAGTGAAAAATTATGGAAGGGTTCGTCAATTGTCAATTTCGTTATGGAAAAAGTGTAAAGTTTACCGAAAACTTTACATAAAAAAAATGTGGTTCAACATATAGATATTACGGAACGCTTCACAATTTTTACGTAATTTTCATAGTAATTTTAACGATTTCGTGTTCCGTAAATTTGATCAAATTCGAGCTTTCGCCATAGGTCCTCATCTTCGGGGGTTTTTTGGCAAAGTGAAAAGCGCAGTTGGTCAGAGGTGACGCCGCTCACATGTCTCTCGTGGAAAAGTCGCTGAGGAATTTGTTTCCGACAGAGACTTAAACGATTTTGTGAACGTAACATAACTACATTTGAAAATAGTGATTCCCATTTCATAAAATAAGGAAACATTCTTCTAAAGTGAAATGTTTGGTTCAAGAACACATTGCCATCTCACCGGTGCATAAGCTGAAAAAATGATAAACAAATCTGTGTTATGCTTTTTCTGATCCCCAGATAATCGTTACTTTCTTTTATTCGAGTTCGAGTTTTTTTTTATGTCGTCAATTTTCTTTTTAATCCTACATAAATGAGTGACAGCGAAAAAATGACGAAAATATTGATGAAAATTGGTTCCATTTTGATTTCGGACCGTAATTCTTACGGCACTTTTCTAGTAATTTTTATTGAACTTTTCTCTCGGTGCACATACACGCACACGCACGCACGCACACACACAGACACATCTCTAAGACGGGGCTTCGGTGTAGTGGGTAGAGTGTCTATTATTCTAAAGGTCCCGCGTTCGATTCCCGCTCACTGCAAATATTTTTTCTGAAAAATATTTTCTCACGGACTCCGACCGATGGCAGGAACATTCCGTGTGTGCTATCGGCGGTATTCATGAAGTGAGACCGTGAGCCGGGACCGAACGCGACCCGTCGCGCGGGGGGGGGGGGGAGGGTTCCATCGTAGACGCCCGCCATCGCATCACAGGGGTTTCTGGAGGTTTACCCTGTGATTAGAAATACGATGAGCTGAAATGGCGAAGTCGGCCCCAGCCGCAATGGGTTTTTTTTTTTTTTTTTTTTTTTTTTTTTTTTTTTTTTTTTTTTTCACTCTTTCTCTATTCGTATTCACCCACGTCCCCGCTGGTAAGCATTACTACATGGGCAATACTACGGATCAGAGTACCCACCCATTGCGGCTGGGGCCGACTTCGCCATTTCAGCTCATCGTATTTCTAATCACAGGGTAAACCTCCAGAAACCCCTGTGATACGATGGCGGGCGTCTACGATGGAACCCTCCCTCCCCCCCCGCGCGACGGGTCGCGTTCGGTCCCGGCTCACGGTCTCACTTCATGGATACCGCCGATAGCACACACGGAATGTTCCTGCCATCGGTCGGAGTCCGTGAGAAAATATTTTTCAGAAAAAATATTTTGCAGTGAGCGGGAATCGAACGCGGGACCTTTAGAATAGTAGGCAGACACTCTACCGACTACGCCAAAGCCCCGTCACGCAGCCGCAATGGGTGGGTACTCTGATCCGTAGTATTGCCCATGAAGTAATGCCTAACAGCGGTTACGTGGGTGAATACGAATAGAGAAAGAGTAGAAAAAAAAAAAAAAAACACAGACACATCTTCGCAGATGTTCCGTTGTGGTCTGGGGACACCCGAACTGTATTGTATGTGCCAAGGGGTATTGTCCCTTGCACTTTATAGTTTTATTTGTTAATTTTGGTAAGGTTGTTTAATAGAGCAAACGATACAAAAAAGAGGAAGGAAAGAGAAAAAATATTGAAAAATCAGTCACATATTGAAAACGGATTCATCGTCGAGAAATATGGAAATATTTCCGAACTCATTACAATAACTCCCAAGATTGATAAGTTAAAAAGAGTTGTTGGGCTTAACCGACCAAAGAAGCATCACAAACGATCCTATGCACTAGGTGTACATTCATCTCCATTATTTACTTGCCACCGTATAACAAGCCCTACGTAAGAACTTTCTAACAAGTTTCATATACCGTGTTCTCCTGCACACCATCAACGAAAACTCCACGGTAAGGATACACCCGTTCTCCTCTTCAACATCACACATATAGACGAGCCATGGTAGAACGTAACTAGGCGTGCGTTGTGCCTCGAGAGGCCCATTGCCATAGCACAAACGACAAGTATAGCAAACGAACTTGACTCTTGCCAAGGCAACTTTTCACTTGACAACCAACGACCTATGACGTACGAATCATCTTCAGCTGATAGCAAAGTACTCGGTGGCCCTTGTCTCTCTCTCAATTCCACCTGAAGACGCGGACTGGTGCGCCCGAAGGTAAGTTGAGGCAACCAACGAGTGCCAAACCCTAGGTAGAGTGGTTGAATAAGGCAGGGAGTGGTAGATAAGAGCTTCTCTATTTGACTTTGACTCTTCAACGGTTTTCAGATCCATTCAGTGAATACAGTCTTACGAATTGGGAACAGGAGTCGGTATTATTGGCTGGCATATAGGCATGAACCACATAGCTTCGACATGAATTTCACGAGGGGGGGGGGGGGGGGGGGGGGGGGGGGGGGGAGGGGTGAGCCGGGTGAGGGTGGGTGAGGTGATGAGGGTGGGTGGGAGGGTGAGCTCGGAGGAGGCGGGGGGGGGGGGAGGGGGATTAAATTACTTTACTGATGATTCATGCAGAATGTGGAAATCAACTATTCCGGCAGAATGAAAAAGCGGCAGCTCTAGGGTAATGAAGGTAAATACGTGAGAATCAACAAGTACATTGCTCATGTTCATTATCTTTCCGTTTGCAAATAATTCGAAATGGAAAATAGGGGTTTTCGGTCCAATTAAATCGCTGACGTACAAATGGGAAAATGATGCAATTAAGTGGGCCATATAGGGCTGTTATTGCCATGCACTTTGTATCATACTTGGCATCATTGAAAGAGGGATTAGTCGGTATGTTGGCGGGTGCGTGGGTACATTGGTAGAAATATTTTCTGAGGCTTGTTCGAAATATCGAAAAGGGGAAGACCTTGGAAATTATGAATATTGTAAGAACGCGCTCTAATCTACCTGTTGTAGCTCCTTAATTCTTACAGTTCGGACCAAAAGTTATACGACATGAAGCGTACATTTTTTCTTGTTTCAAACAAAAAAGAGACGGAAATTGGGTTGGAATGGGGGACGCATAAAAAATCTAGGGACAATACTGAAAAATTCATCCGTAATACAGGAAAAGTTTAATAAACATTGCAGAACTTGTAGCGCGCCCGCCGACTACGGAACCATCTTGAGGATTTGATGTCACCATAAAATACTTTTTACCAAGAGATTCGCATCAAAATCAGGAAGTCTCCTGACAAGAGTCCGCTGCTAGACAAACATTAGATCAAAAGTCAGAATAAAATTTATCGATACTCTTTACTCGGATACCGATTTTTCAGGAAGTTATTGTAATAATCCCTAAATCGATTTTGTTTATTTCGATTCATAACCAGGGTTTAAATATACCAAAATGCTTTCCGTCGAACTCCGAACAAATGTCTGTGTGTGTATGTAAGAAATCGGAATGTTCCGTCAACGATTTCTCACGAATGGGTCAAACGATCTGGGTCGAGCTCTTATTCGCGGCGTCTTCATGGAACTTAGATTGGATTAGTTTTTGGTTTCAATTGACCGAGCAGTTTTTTTGCTATTAATAATAGAATTGTTTACAACGTTCTATTTCAAAAACGGTAAGAGATACGGCAAAAAGTATTAAGCCAAATTTACTCTGCAAGTAGAAATGCATATTTAATTCTTTATGACTTTTTTCCATCTTTATCATAATTAAGGAGGTCTGACGGCTAGCCAAATATTCATAATTATCTGCTTGATAAGTCGGATTGAAACATTGAAATTACAAATCGGGAAGTTTTGTTTGTGTTCCCAACAGTGACACACACACTTTTATCCCACTAGTTGTTTTTAGTTTTCCTATAAAGTGAAAAATTGGGAAAACGGCGGCGTTGAGACCCTAGCGCGAGCTCTTAAGGGTCAATACTCCTAAATTTCTGACTAATAAATATTCTAACCTAACAACGGCTCCTGACGCCTCTCAGGACCACTCAGGAGTTTCAAACTGTGTCATTGGGAATAGCTATAGGTGTCTATGAGACACCGAAAAGAGACACAGGTGGTTGATCGATCGGCCGGCTCTCCCGAATATTTGATTCTGTGGATTTTACAGTAAAGTGCTATTCCACATTCCACCATTTGACGTTTGCTGCCACTTGCCATCCACACCACGACAAAAAGTCTTGGAGATAAGGGAATATCTATATACATAGTCATCCAAGAGGGAGAGTTGCCAAGCCATCGATCTTTAGACTCGAGAAAAATTACCTGAGAAAAGAGGCTTCGATGAAAGTGGGCGGGGGGGGGGGGGGGGGGGGAGGGGGGGGGGGAGGTTGCAAGAGGCTGGGAGCCAGCTAGAGTTAGGGTACCGATCCTACGGGCATACTTCCAAGAGTTTACCCATCTCCTACACTAACCCACACCCAATGTTATCCACTTCCGCAAGTATACAGCGTCATATAAACCTTCCCAAACTACCAATTGAAATAATCCAGCGACTCCCCAAAAATTTCAATATTACGAAATCTTCCATCTTAAATTTTCCACCGCTCATCCGCCCCCCTCTGACAAAGTATATTTCCACGTAAAAACTTGGCTCCAAGAATGCGGCTGAATGACTAGACGAATTTGCGATACGCTGGAGGGACGAGAAGAATCAAAAACCAAAGTGCGTAATAAAGTCCAAAGTAGTTTTTCAGGAATTTTTAGGAGAGAAACGATGGAGACTGATATATCGGCATGACCCACGGTCTTTCAGTACACTGGCGCATCTCGGTCCCGAGGTTCCTCACTCATCTCTATTATACAAAAACATAAAAGCTTCCTTTGATACTCCAGTCGCTAACCAAGTTGATTGAGTTTTGGAGTAACTTTAGGAATCTCTAATTCATGACTCCCAAGCTTCGGGTATATTCTCCCGCCACGATTTCTGCAGATTTTTTTTTCTCATTTGTCTGAACAAAAAAATTCTCTTCAAAATTTTATGTTTTGGAAAATTAACAAAAGATATACTCTCGCACCCGAGTGTGAGGGCCAGAAGGAGGAAAGGGTCCGAGGGAGTCACCTCCCTAAAATGTGTACTACCGTACCTGGCCGGGAGCGGGGGGCGGAAGGGGTAAGGCTTCCGAGGGGATCACCTGCCCAAAACGTGTGCTACGGTACCCGGCTGCGGGGGCGGAGGGGGTCACGTCCCCAAAATGGGTACTGCCGTACCCGCCTGGGGGAGGGGGGGTGGAGGGGGTCGCCTCCCCAAAGTGTGTACTGTCGTACCCGGCTGGGGGGGGGGGGGGGCGGAGGGGGTAAGGCTTCCGAGGGGGTCACCTGAACAAAACGTCTGCTACCGTACCCCGGCTGGGGGGCGGATGGGGTTCTCCTCCCCAAAATGTGTACTACCGTACCCCGCCTGGGGGGGAGGGCGGAGGGGGTCAGCTCCCCAAAATGTGTATTACCGCATCCGCGTGGAGGGACCTGAAGGGGGAAAGAGTCCGAGGTGGTCATCTTCCCAAAACGTGTTATTTTAGTTTGGAGAAATCAAGTCCTAGACCCAAGCTTCGATGGGTCTTCGGAACCCTGTTATCAATAAACTGGTTCAAATTATTATGATATAAGTCTTAAGTCAAGCCAAGCCAAGGTACAATTAGAGCCCTGCGAAAGTTCTAACGGCGCATTCCAAGGACTCAAATGGACCCTTCACAAGCTCAAGGCTCTTCATGGCTTAAATCCAGCACTTCGAACCAGGCTCTGTATACGGCCTTCAATGAAGTCTTTGATGTGCTCTAATCAAGCTTTTCGAGCGAAAAATTCGGCGTTTAGATGGTATACAAACTTTCCATGGCACAATCACTTTCGTACACGGAAAGTATCTGTCAAAAAAGCTGCTCAGTATCTGATCAAACAACCAAATTTTCGAAATAAAATGAAATGTAGGTTCCATTCCAAAATCAAGAAGTGTCATTTGGGATGAATGAATGTTTCAATCCTATTTATCAAGCAGATAATTATGAATATTTCACTTTCGCCGCGTAGTCAGCGTGAGGACGAGAATTATGCGCGTTACTGTAGTAGGAGTGAGACGCCAATAGCGATGCTAACACTCGAAGGTTAAATCCGTCATACCTCCTTAATTATGACAAATATGGAAAGAAGTGATAAAAAATTAAATATGCATTTCCACTTACGGAGCAAATTCTGCTTTATACTTTTTGTCGTATCTCTTAGCGTTTTTGAAATAGAGCGTTGTGAAAAATTCAATTTCAATTTCGTGAGAAATCGTTAACGGAGAATTTCGATTCTATACATACAAACACACACACACACAGACATTTGTTCGGAATTCGACGGGAAGCATTTTGGTATAGTTAAGACCCTAGTTACGAATCGAAATAACCAAAATCGATTTAGGGGTCATTACAATAACTATCTGAAAAATCGGAGCAAAAAGTTTTACATTGCTACTCTGTAAAGCTTATCCCCCGTCATCTTAAATTGACAATCTCAGTCTCCCAACATCATTAATTTTTAATCGTTTTTTGGGGTGTACCGAAAAAACGTAAATACGATTGAAACAGCAAATATTTTCTGATCGCTCCACATCGCCGCTTCCTCTGCCACACCAGGCATTTGTTTTTCCTCCCCTCATTCCTCATTATTCTTGTTTTATTTGCTCCAGTCCCTCATTTCCTCCCCCATTTCTGGTAGTAAAAAAGGCTATCACTGGGGTCCACACTGGGTCACTAGAGCCATCTCCCTGCCAACCCTCGGCACACGCAGTTCCCAGTGTAAATTTCCTTATCTCCCTTTTTGGTCGCCACAGTACCCCAATATTTTCAATCCCCTCAAGGATAAAACGAAAAAGCCACCACATACCTTGTGCTTCTGTTGTTGCTCTCGATGGTTTGCGCGCGCATACCACTTGTGCGCGCCCTCCTCCTCCGCCCCCCCCCCCTCCACCCGCCTCCCCCCTCTTCCCTGATACTAGCACCATACGTCCAAACCAAGAGTAGCGCGATCGTCGACGCCGCCAGTCAGCCTCCAACGAGCCCGAGCTTTTCACCTTGTTTCATACTGCGAGTCGGCTGCGAAAGCTCATGTCCCGGTCCTCACGGTGTGACTGGGAGTTCATAACCATAAACTGAGCTGCCCCACCAAAACCATGCCGTCGCGATGGTTTTTTCTTAAGCAATAAATAAGCCAACAATCCAGGGGACAAATTGATTTTTTTTTATCAATTTTTGTGTTGTTCCATTTGGATACAAAAGACTTGTAGTAACGTGCGTAACGTCACATTCTAAACAGATAATTGTACGTGACACCATCAAGAAGGCAGTCGTTAATAACTGTTCAGTGAAAAAAAAACCGTGCTCTCAGCTTCCTTCCCTCTACCTTCTATCCACCTTCGTCCATGTGTCTTTCATACATTAGTTCCATAATCTAAAGAAATTTCAACTAATTATAACCACAAGTTTGTCTTCCAAAGTACTTAATAAAGTGTCAACGTAATGAACATTGCATTGCCACGTGTTGGGTAAATATGTGAATGGTATACACAGTTTGTCGTGACTTGAGGTAAAGCACGTAACCGGAAATAAGTTGAGTGGACTTTGGGCATGCAAGCTAAACGACCCAGGGATTTAATCGTCGATTAGCGCATAAGAAATACACAATTATAATCAGTGGTTGTTTCGGTGTTTAACCAATTTCCTAATCCGCAAAGTGAACAAGATAACAGGAAATAAGAATAGAATAAAAGTGCAAAATAAAAAGGGTGGAAAAACGTGTCTTGTCAGGGATATCCAGAGCGTGCAGTTATCAGCCCTAAAAACAGAGAAATAACGTTTGACAGTGGAAGGAATCTCTGTTGAAGGAGGTGGGCAGTACGTGCGGCGTGCCGTACTCTCGTCGTCGTCGTGCGATGCTCGAGGCTGAAGAGAGTCGGAAGTGCCGAGAGCCTGCACGTTCCAAGAGGTAGCACAAAATATTGCATTCGCGCATCATCAGCTGTGTACAGTCGTTGTCTATTACCACGACGGCGACGACGAGTCAATCGTGTGAGAAAAAAATATCGTGCTGAAAAGAAGCGTATGAAGAGTAGTTGAAAAAAAACAACAAAATTGCGGTAGTGGAATGAGGAATTAGATAATCGTGTCAACTTTATGAGCGGATAGGCCAAATGGGGAAGTGGTGAATTGTGAGGCAGTGGGCGATATTGTCGTCATCGGTGAGGAATATCGAGTGGTCACGTACGTGTCGTCAATCTTCGGGTGAATATTACAGACAAAAAAATAGGGAGGGAGGTGTGGACGGCCGATAATCCAATGATCCGACGACGTTGGTGAACATAGTCGATTGTACAGAGAGGGCTGACGAAGTGGCTTAAAAAAAGCAGCAAAACAGGGGTGGCCCAGTGGAGGTGTAAATAGATGTACATAAAGCCGAAAGACTACGCACATGCACTAACCAGAAAAAGAGTAGTATACACGAGGGATACAAGGATATAGCCAGTAACTGTTGGGGAATAATAAACCAGTGTGAATATACAGGAGAGCCAATCCCTCCACCTCGTTTTCTCAGCTCCTCAGCTCCTACCCTGATTAATCCAACTCACTAATTTTTTGTTTGCCACCAGCACTGTGAACTATTGGATATACCATAGCTACTTATCGCTCGATCTAGTTAAATTATAACTTAGTGGTTAGAGGTAAATGAGAGCAGGCTTAGGAGACATCTCCTTCGTGGAGTCTAAAAAAAATCACATAATAATTAATTATTTGAATAATCAGGAGGATAACAACCTAATGTTATCTGACATTTAAATTATTAAATGAGTAACGATTTAACCTAAGAGAATAAAAATCAATTTCACATCATTCATTGTTTTATCCTCGTTGTTGAATCGTTGTAGTTCGTTTTTGAAAAGCAGGTCGGAGCAGTACGGGTAAAAACAAAACAGCATATAGACTTTTTTTAATGAAAGAAAAAGCCTGAGTAATTCATTAATAATCACGTGGTGTCATTAGTAGGGCCACTCAATCGTCATAGAAAACAAATCAAATAATCTGAGTAATTGAGAGAGAAATAAATTCTATTTAATGTAGAATATATCATACTGATATTTCAGGCTAATAGTAGTTATAAATAATAAGGTTGAGGAGAAAGTGCTTTGAGGTGAAAGAGGGTAAAAGGAGTTGGTGTCAAGGTGCGGGTGACGGGAGAAACGGAAAGTGACGGCGGGGGAGGGGAAGGGGGGGGGGATATTGAGTTTAGGGTAAAGGGGGAGGAAATAAGGAAAAGTTTTCCGGAAATAAGTGAGAGTTACTTTTAAATTGCTTAAAAACGGTTGAAAGATCAAAGAGCCTTCACAATTATTCTCTGTTCGTTTTTTCTAAAATACAGTGCTAAATTGTAGTAAATCGATTTGTACCACTCTTTTACTCTCGTTTCGTCCCTCTTGTATTTTGAGTAGATTATATTGATAAAATAGGGGAAAAAAATTGATGAACAACTGACCACGTGAGTCAGGCGAGAGCAACGGGACCAATTTATTCGGGCTTTCTTATTCACGTGGCATTGTCGCCTAGTACACAGCAGGAACAGCTGTTAAATTGCATAAAACGGGGATGGAAAATAAGAAGATAGAGAGTACCTTTAACAGAAGAAAAAACTAGTATAAATAATTAAATGTAATGGGCATTGTGGTATATCCATTTGTCTCTACATTCATTTCCTCTCTTTAATCACTTCTCCCACCTAGTTCCGTGTAATATTCACCCTCTTGGCCCGTTCCGCAACGCACAACACGAGCAATAAATCAACTAGACGAAGAGAAAACGGAAGTGGGAAGAGTGTGCAGTGAAAGGAGTGACGACGGTGAAGTATAACTGAGAGGATATTATTACTCTCTGGCCCACTCAAGTATTTAAAAAAAAACAACAAAAAATGGATACGTATTAACGGAGTTACTCTATAAATAAACAACAGTCCAAAATTGTCCATTATACGATCAATAAAGCAAGGTTGAATGGTACAGGAATAGGTGATTGTATAAACTTTTCCCTGGCAAAATCCCAGTGACGGGGGACAAGATAATCATAATAAATCAGAAGACGAGATATTAAGAGAGGAGGAAGACTAACCAATACCTAGATAATACCCCTGCTTAAAGTGTGCAAAAGAACAAGCCAAAGGCAAAAGAAGCGCGACACAGGCAATGAGGCCATCTTGAACCGGGCATGTTAGCCCTGGCCTCACCGAGATGCGACGAGAGGAATACAAGCGTGCACAAGAAGCCTGGCAGGTTGTTTGCAACGTGCCAGAGAGGGCCAAGTTCAATCACCTCAAATCGTCATCACGCCATATCAATTTCCTCCATATCGCTGCAACGTGCATTAGCCCTGATGCTGCTGCTATTGCTTGGCACGTGTGTAGCACATCGACCACTGCGTCAGGGACAGTACAAAAAAAAGGAGTACGAAGTTACAACATTAAAAGGTACAACAACGGTGCGATAGCACGAGCTAGAGTCGAAGGTGCGAGTCATGCCAAGGTTAAAAGCAACGGACCTATACAGCGTCAATAACGCTGGTAGTCTGGCGTCGACGAGCATCTTCGAGGAGAACATGAGCACTCTTGTCGACTGGTCACCCACGAGCAACATCAGCAGCACTATTGCCCCATCATCAGCCCCCTCATCAGTATCAACATTCTCATCGTCATCATCATCACCATCATCACCCACAAGCGAATTGACGGTGGAGACATCTCATTATGAAATCATTGGCGGTAGAGGTGGTCGTCTGATGACAACACTTTGCCCAAGTAGTTTATATCATTGCAACGAGGACCAAGTTACTGATTCACTCATTGAAAATCACGAAGACAGCGAACTGGGTGAGGACGAAGGTTACGCATCGGGTGACGAGAGCAGCAGTACTGACGACGATATTTTCATCGAGGTATCATCGCTAAGTGATAACGATAAGGAGGAATACGTTTCCACGGGAATAGTAATTGGTGAAGAGTCGGGTCTTCTATTTGGCCTTGACGACGATTTTAGCACGATGGAGGAGCAGTTCAATGGCAGCCTCCTCAATACGACTGGAATCGACAATATCACAGCCACCAATGACACGTATATTGTTATTGGTGATGGACTATATCCGTCTGGCTACAGTCTACTACAAGTAATTCTCGCATCAATTGCCGCTACAATTCTCATGATTGTTGTTGTAATTGGTAATGTGCTTGTTATCATAGCCATTGCCACTGACAAAGCCCTCAAGAGCATAACAAATTGGTTTATAGCTAGTTTAGCTGTTGCAGATTTCTTTCTCGGTCTAGTTATAATGCCCTTCTCACTCGCTAATGAGATAATGGGATATTGGATATTTGGTATATGGTGGTGTGACATACACTCGGCGATGGACGTGTTATTGTGTACTGCCAGTATAATGAATCTTTGTGTAATAAGTTTGGACAGATATTGGAGTGTAACGCAAGCAGTGGACTATGTCAGAAGGAGAACACCAGCACGTGTGGCTGTTATGATAGCATTAGTGTGGCTGCTATCGGCTCTAGTGTGCATACCACCTTTACTGGGTTGGAGGCGGCCAAGAGTCGAGGAGGAGTATCCAAAGTGCAGGGTAAGTCGATTCGTCTGTTACTCATGCACACAATGCATCATCTACTTCTTTATCCGACCAACTCAGGAGAGGTGACGAAAAAAGAATAAGCCCTACCTTCACCATAAGTGCTTCACCATTTACTTCAATATTCTATCGCATTATTCGTTTTAGCTTACAACGTGCGTACTCCAGCATTATTCACATGGCTGAAGGCAAGAAAGAGCTGCAAGATGCGATGAAAAATTCATCATAAACGCTCGTGTAGCTCTTTCTCTCTCTGTCTTTTGCTCTATCTTTTTTTTCCTCCCTCATTCACTTATCCGAGTCGGAAGAGGCGTGCTGAAAGAAGCTAAAAAAAGATAGAGCAGGGCCAGAGGGTGGTGGGAGCAAGAGCTAAAGGCTCTTAACCCTTATCTCATCATTTTCATTTGCGTAGGAGTGCGACGCCCGGTATTTTGTTCCTATACGAACAGTGGATTCCCATTAGTGAATTAGTGAATAAATTGGATGAGTGCTTTGTTCTTTTCGTTTTTATGCTCATTGTGTTTAAACCGCCTCATAACGTTAACCCACTGGGATTCATCAGCAGTCTCTCAACCGTGATGCACACACAAATATAGGGACCCACTGTAAATCCTAACAACGCCAAACACCGAATTCTCCAGAGCCATTTACTGCATACAGCCGCTGTGGTACAGGGTTCTGATGATGTGTCTGTCAGATACGTATCATTCTGCAATGCTCGAAGGAGCATTGGCCTATTGGCTCCCGATGCCGAAAACCTTGGTCAATGTCTTTACAGTTGTGTTTGTGTTAAGTTCGTGTTCAATACTCTTATTTCCGTTCAATGAACTCCATTTAGTTCTGGTGCAATTATTTTGTTTTCTTCCTTACGTTATAGTGGAAAAGTAAAACCCAACAATTGCATTGGTACCCGTGGCGATTGGCGCTGATAGGATTTGGCCGCAG
This sequence comes from Asobara japonica, assembly GCA_026005395.1. Lineage (NCBI taxonomy): Eukaryota > Metazoa > Arthropoda > Insecta > Hymenoptera > Braconidae > Asobara > Asobara japonica. The sequence goes on along the minus strand of BQMI01000554.1, from coordinate 599,630 downwards.
GACCTCTGAGGTACCAATTGGTGGCACAAATAATTTTGACAAAAAAGAAAAACTCATAGTTTCGCCAGTGTTTCCACCAAGTGGCTACCGGGCTACGTATTCATCTGAGTAATTGTAGTAATTTAGTTCAAAATAACGGGATTTATTTACTAAAAACAATTTGAAACAACTGTGATTGAGGTTGATGAATACTGCTGCATTCATTCCCTCTTAGATACAGGATACTGATTCGACTGACTAGTGCGTGGAAGACTGATTCTTTCGGCTATTGCTTAGAGAGTATTCTCTGACAATTTCATGTTTTTAGTTGTCTGCAAGAGAGAGTAGGTGGACTCTAAAATATGTTGTGAATTTCATTGGTTTATGAAAATAGGGTGGGAGGCGAGTAGGCCCTGCTTGGTTGAAGTATCTGACAATGGCACTGAGTCTTTTTTCTGCATAGGTTTATAGGTCCAGCGTGAGAACAAGGCCCCATGTGCAGTTCACTTGAAACTGACGTGACTTTGAATGGTTTGGTTGGATTTATTTATCCCTTGTTTTTGAAAATTGAAGAAAACGGAATTTGTGAGTGTTCCACGTGTTATTCAGCCGTTATATTTTGAGATTGAAGTTTCTCGGAAAATTAGATTGATTTATGACCCTAACCTAAAGTCTATGGTATTCTCAAAATTTATCTAAGTATTAGTAAATTTTAACGTTAGAAGAACTGGTAGGATATATCAAGTATTCGAATTTATGTTGAATGTAAATTAAATGAATAAACCCAAATAATTCCAGAATGGAACAGCCAGCATAGAAACATGAATTTTTTTTCGTAATTTTGCAAGAAAAATTGTGAAAATGAGTGGCTGAGGTGACAGAGAATCGTCCATATATAGGGCAAAAACAAATGCAAAGGGAGAGCGGAGAATGGTACATTGGTAGCACACGCGTTGAAGGTACATTATTTTCCATCTTACCACCTCCCTCCACCCCCGCCCCACCCACAGCGTCCAACTTCAGTTAGTGTACGGCCTGCGGCAGTCGAACGACACACACCCTTGACCCATTTTAAACAGTCGACAGCCGTTGTGGTTGTATGTGTCCATTGCCGGGGAGTTGACCGGGGACGTATCATCCAACTCGGTAAATCCACAACCGTCTACCCCATACTCATTCACGCACCCCACCAGCCCCCGCAACTCTGTCTCTTCAGAATATATTCTGTCCGTTCTGTATCTCTCGAACCTATACAGCCAGTCATTCCACTCGGCGGTTTGGAGGGGGGTAAATTGAGCTACGGCGCCCTGTTACCGCTCGTCCAATGCCAATGACGCCAATTCGGTGGTTGAACAAAAACAAAATGCATCCTCAAAACCCACCACTGCTCTGTCGCATGAGCGTTTTTACATCTCTCTCCCCGTTTTTCTGCCCGGTTTTAGAGAGTTTGAACCATTAACATTGAGATGAAAATATGGATATTAAGGTACTTCTAGAGCGTTCGCTTTACCAAGAACGATTAAAAAATCATAATTAAAAAAAAAATTGGGGAAAATTAATGAGAATGGAATCGAGAGGATTAGGTTTTGAACAAAATTGATTCAGGCCATCAATTATTATTAACGATTCCAATTGTTGATAACGCGGTAGCGCCAAAACCGTTCATACACATTTCATATTTTATGACATTTCTTGCTACTTCGTATAGTTTAGAAGATATCGCGAGTTGAATTAGAATATACCCGGCGAGCGAATATGTCGATAATTGCTGGAAGCACGTCAACGAGGGGGATAATTAAGTAGGTACAGAAGTAGAGAGGGTAATTAGGCGGACGATTTCCAGTTGAAAATTTTCATGAGCGCTTTTATTAGTCGCAACTTCAATTACTGATATCACTGTTGAGTTTGCTCATCACAACGATTGCGTGCTTATGCGTGGTATATTGGAGAAAAATAAAGGTAATATGCTGTGCTGAGATAGCAAATTGGGAAGTTTTGTTTGTGCGACGAATGAGGCACACACATATCCACACCACTAGTTTAATTGAATTTTCTTTATGGACGAATACGTTCAGTTATTCATACGAATGAAGAGAACGCTGCATGAGAATTCTTTGGAAATTGTTCTCTCATTCCTGTTCGCATTCCCAAAACTCATTTTCTGTCCCATTTTCCAGTCATGTGCTCTATAATCTAGACAGCAATATGAGCAGTTTTGAAAAAAAGTAATTATTGGGTCCGGAATATTTGGTACCATTCAGAATCAATCCAGGAAACTCGTTTAATAATTTTATTCTCTCTAAATAGGAAATTCTACATTATTGCTCGTGTATAGAAACCGGCTTAGCGTTCTGAAAAAATCGATCCCTTCCTACGATAATCCTTGCATTTTAAATTCACCGGAAATTTACCGGCATTTGATACTGAATATTCATTGCACATTGAAATGAAATCAGACAATTTCTTCCTTATGTATACTTCAAAGAATTTCAATTTGCATTTTGAATCTGATACGACTTTTTCTAGTACATTAAATATTCCTGTGATCTTGCGAAATTCGTTGAAAGGAACGTACTCTCACCTTCTCGTGTCGAAACACAGAAAGTTCAGATATGTTGCATTTAATCTACAAATCCAGGGCACATCGATCTTTGAGTTCACATATACACGTGTGCGTATACGTGTGTGTGTGTGTGTGTACGTGTGTGGGTGGGCGGGTGTGGGTGTGTGTGTGTGTGTGGGTGGGTGGGTGGGTGGGTGTGTGTGGGTGGGTGGGTGGGTGTGTGTGGGCGGGTGGGTGTGGGTGGGTGGGAGTGGGTGGGTGGGTATGCACGTGTATGTGTATGTATACGCATCTCAAGATCGTTTTCACGTTCTAATAATCTCAAATAACCTAATTTATTGAGGAACGGAGAAAATTTAAAAGTTGTCAGAATTCGAGAATTCCAATTACTGCAAAATACCGATGAAAAAATATAAAATCATAAAATTAGTATTAACCTCCAAAACTTCCATGGCCATTCTTCTCCGCTTTCTGTTCTCCCTCATAAATCTACGCACATAATTTTTTTTATCAGTATACGCAAGTCGAGATTGAGAGGAAAATATCATGTTTGGCCAAGTGGTGAATGAGGAATGACACTAGGGATATGAGAGAAAATTTTGTCTAGCGTGTGTGAGTTACGATGAATTTTATCTTCACAATTCTATTTTTCCCCATATTTCAATTCGCTGGCGCCAAGTGTTGCCCCCCGTGCTATCCAACCTCGATAATAATGGAAAATTAAAGAATTTTTCATGCGAGATTTATACCAGGTATCATGGCAAGTGTACTTTTTGCGTTATCAGTCCGCCTTCTTAGAGAGGATAAATCTTCCGACTTATCCCCCGGAACTCTCAACACGCTCCAACGATCCAAAACTCACCGTCTTATTTTATGATTCTGACTTGTGCCTTCACACGTACCAAGATATAACACTGCAGCCATTCTATTGCACCATTGCGATACTCGTTTCTCATACTCATATTGCTTTTATAATAATTTTCGTAGCTCCTATATAGGGTGTTTCAAAATAGCTTGAACTAGTGGTTCCCATTCGGGGCACAAACAAAACGTCCCGATTTGGTATTTCAGCACAGTCTACCAAATTTTTTTTTCTCCAATATACCCTGGTTAATTAATGTGACCCCTAATAGTGTCATAATGAAAAGTTGCAGATTTGAGAATTCTAAACTGACTCATTTATGAAGTAGATAATTATGAATATTTGAGTGGATGCATGGTGAGCATCAGGATGAGACTTATGCATGTTACTTGAGTGGGAGGGAGACGCCAATAAGGGTGCGGCAGCAATAAAGACGATAACTTTAATATTTTACCCAGGAGCAGTATGAACAATCAAAAAGTTTTTGTGTTTTGGGGACTTTACAATAACTTCTCTATATCGGAAAGTTAAAAATGCGCAATGGAGTTATTCTTATGCAGTAATTATTGGATTTGAGACTTCAATAACCAAAGGAAATTTCCATTGGCACTACGGGGAGGGGTCGCGGTATGTTCCAAACAAAATTGAAGCATAATGAAAAAAAAAAAAGTTGTTGAAACACCCGGTACATGAGATTTCCAATTTTCCTTTCTTTCGCACTTTACACCACCGGACAAACAGAATTTTTCACGTCGAATTTCTACAAAGCTCTGTCTTGCCCTCTCACTCGGTGATTTCAGTGGTTGTACGTTTTTATGGCACCTCACTTTTCACTGTAGTGGCAAAAGTATATCATAGGGAAGGGGGAACTGGGCGGTCTTTTTATCCACCAATTCTCTAGCAGGAGTTGACACCCTCTTGGGATCAATGTTGACTATCCGCTGGTGGACTTGTTCCTGCTAGCTTCGTATCGTTCGTTAGAAAGAAGAGCAATAAGAGTGAATTGTTATTTAAAAAATGTAAAAACCGTTAGCCGGCACTCCCTGCAGGTCTCTGTTCAATGTTTTTATGCATTCACCAATTGAATATTCCTTTTGCGAAGACGCGGATTCAATAGACTGCATTATATTCATAGGATTCACCTCATATTCACTCGGTTATTCTCTCTTGTCGATTTTATCATTGCGATTTTCAGGTGAATAGCGAATGAAATACTATTTTTCCAATTATGCATGGAGGGGGAAAAATTGGAAATTTCATAGGAGTACGGCAGGAAAAGTGTAACTATGTTATGTTTGCGGATGTGAATGAGAAAAATTCGACGAATAGATGGGAAAATAGAAAATAACAGTCGGCTAAAATGGGAAAAAAAGCAATACAAATTGTAGGAAACTTGTAGGATAAAATCATGATCATTAACTTTCAATTTACGATTCGTAAATCACATCGTAAGAACGTAAAACAATTTTCAGAATCGGAATTTAGGACGTGGAAGACGTAATGTCTAAATGCAAAATGGTCAATTACGATGTAAAGTAATTTACGGCTTACTTACAGTAAATTACGATTTGACCATCAATCCACGATCAAAACAATTGTGGAGATCGTAATATTATGATCAAATGTTTCTGATCGTGAGACTGTGGATTTACCAAACTCTAGTTACGATTGAAGTTACGGCTTCGGAATCGTAAATAGAATTTACGTTTCGTAAAATATGATTTTCATACCGCATATTACAACGCTAAAATGCAGGATTAAGATTTAATACACATGAATTATCAAGAACGCGTCCTTTACGGTGTTCAAATCGTAATTTACGTTTTTTAAATCATAATCATAATTCCCAGTTATTATTTACGGTACGGAAACTAGGATTTTTTTATTTGACAATCATAAATTAGGATAATAACTATCAATTACAATATTTTGTCTATTTATCATTTACAGACCGTAAATTACGATGCTGACATCTTCAATGGAAATCACCGTTTTTAAATAATTATCGTAACAATCGTAATTTGCCATTTTCGAATTGTGAACTGTAATTTACGTGACATAATTTACGATTTCGAAATCTCTATTTACGATATGAAATATATATATTCCTGCCTGGAAAATCGTAATTACGATACAGTATCGTAATTTATGCTGTACTAAGCGTAAGTCATGCTTTGAATTTACGAGTGAAAATCGACGGTTTTTACATAACGAATTCAGCCGTAATTTATTTATAAGTGATTTATTCACACACCATAAACCATCGTCGTTGATTAGCACTGGAACTGTCCAAAACATAATTTGTTTATATTCTTCACGCAAACTCAAATTTCCCAAATTCAGGCTTCACTGGGACGTCTTCAAAAATATTACCAGAATCTTAAAAATCAATTCATTCCCATATTGCATTAAATCTGCGTTATTTGATTACTCCAAAACTTGCCTTGCACAACTCTTGTTTGCACTATTTACATTCAGCGCCATACACAAAAGTTTCACTACCCTCTAGCTGCCGCGGCCATAAGAGTCAACATAAACTAGTACTTGGCGTAGAATCTGGTACATTGAAAATTCACTAGTTGGTGTTAATTAACCAGAGTTCACCGGGACAAATTAAATTTACAATCAATATCATAATGCCACTGATAAATTGAATCGTATATTCGAAGGAAAAGTATCGTACCGAATAACACTTGCTCATACCAAATAAATGGGCCGTCAATTTACCCCAATAATAGGGTTAAATTACTTCGTAGCAGAATATTTTACGATAATTGCAATTAAACGACAAAATTATCATCGCCCTAACAAGTGATTTTATGCAATGACATTATCAGATATTTTTAACAAGTCAATCCAGTCGTTTTAGAGAAATAGTTCTGCGAAAACGGTAAAGACACACACACACCCTCCCATCCCACCCACCCACCCTACCCCACCCACCCACCCTACCCAACCAACCCCACTCACCCCACCCACCCCACCCACCCCACCCACCCACCCTCCCACCCACCCCACCCACCCCACCCACCCACCCTCCCACCCACACACACAACACACACACGCACACACCCACGCATATGTGTATATATAAATTCAAACATTAATGTGCCGTGGATTCGCAGATTAAATGAAATAAGCACGCGCGCATGCGTCTATTAAGATGTGAGATTAAAATTTTCATGTCTCCAAAATTGAGAAATACCCGGGCGGCGATCTGCTATACGCGCGACCACCAACTTTGGGCGCGCCAATATGATCCCTCAATGTTGAATTAGTTGTTGGATTTCAGTTACTGAAATTCAACAACGATCTGATGAAATTCGATGAATATTTTCGTTCGTGTTGATAACCTCATGCTCTATCTCTTCATGTATTACACGGCTGACTACATCATGGATCTTTTCACTGAATATGACGATATGTTTGAATTACACGTGTCAACTGCAGTAATAGACAGGACATTTGAATGGCTTTACCGCACGACCTTTGCACATGAATGCACCTACGAGGCAATTTTGTATTCTCAATTTTATTTTTTTTTTGGCTCTGGATGCTGGGAGTGAAGGAAAGAATGAGGAATCCTTGGCGCATTTCGATTTTGGATCTGCACTCGACACTGTCCCAACTCGATATTTCCATTTTAAGAGCCCCACGCCCAAGAATTTTCCACTGGTGAGTATCGTCGAGGCTTCTATCGAATAAATACGAGTCTCCCTTTCAATCTCCACCCCACCCACCCCCTTTTCGATAGCTCCGATACGTGTTCTTGTCGACGTGCACGTCACCCAATACACTTATTTCTAATATATTCCATACCTGCGAAACAGCACGACGTATCTAATATTGGCTGAATGTAATTTAGGAATCGTTTTCATGGCACAGCAGAGGGGAGCACATACGAATATAATGTTCATAAATTTCAAGGTGAACTTTTTCAATGTCACGCGTCGGGGGAGCTCTGGGGGAGAATTATTAGATATACTTGTACTTCAAATTGACAATTTGTGGTTACATGAAGAAAAAAAAAATCCTAAATTTTCGCGCTTCGAAGAGCTCCGGAGTTTTTCAAATATCTTTCGAAAGATTTTAAGAATTTCAGGAAAATATCCGACATTTCAGAAATCTCAACGAGGTCGCAATTGCACAATTTCAGAAATTTAAAAAGATTCAAATCAAAATATTTTGATAATCATAAAAAATGAAAATTTTGTTTAACTTAACCCGATATAGGAAAGTTATTGTAATGCCTCCGAAAATCGAATTTTACAGTGCATATATTGTTATTAACAATTTCAATTGTTTATTATGTTCTACTGCATCCACTATTAAAGTTAGCGCAAAATTTACACAAGCAAAGTTGTTCCCCATATAAAAATACATATTTTATATAGAATGACTTTTTTCGATAGTTCGTATAATTAAGGAGGTATGGCCGCCCCAACAATTATGTAATAACTGAACGAATGAGTCCAGCGCTGTCATAACGGTCTCAATCGAAGCGTTTCCATGCAAAATCGAGCGGATTACATTTTGGATGGCATTTGGACAGTATATGCAATGTTATTAACAATAGCAATTGCTTATACTGTTCCACTGGGTAAAATATTAAAGTTATCGTCTTTATTGCGGCCGCACCCCTATTGACGTCTCACTGCCACTCAAGTAACGCGCATAAGTCTCATCCTCATGCTCACCATGCGTCTACTCAAATATTCATAATTATCTGCTTCATAAATGAGTCAGTTAAGAATTCTAAAATCTGCAGGTTTTCATTATGACACTAGTAGCAATGACACATTATTGGTACAATATGAATGCACGTTCTGTGAAAAAATCAAGAAATTCTGAGTGACTTCCACGGAAACTGGGAGCATCAAACTCATACTACGCAATAACCTCGTCAATATTGCAATTCACGGTACTTCCTTCGGCGTCTATACCATTTACTCTCTATTTCTCGCTCCTTGAGGCTAGAATCGATTTGATAATTACTTTGAGCGACGGCCTTAATCGAGATAGTGGCGCTGTGTATTTATGGAGAATGAAAATTGACGATGATTCAAGCCGGCTGAATCTGCTTGGCATCATTTCTTCTTCTAGACGGAGGAAAATGTCTGTTGTAAAATTCTGGTAAGAGGTGTACAAAAATTTGAAATTAGGCGCGCATTAGGAACACCAAATTCTAGTGGTGGTAACAGAGAAATTCATATGACAACGAAAAATGTCTGCCTCAGTACTGTAATTTTCCAACACCGTTCGCGGAGACAACCATTTTCCACTTGACGCGGTCCCCGAGACTCTCGACCAAGAAAATATTGTATTTCACATTCTTTGAAAAATCAATTCCTCCTACATAATTTTTTTATTTCCATTTTTTTTCCATCTCTCCCTGGGATTAAAAAGAAATATTCAAGGGAAGGGATGTAGTTAATTGTTTCTCAGTATCCTGATTATATAATTGACAAACGGGCTATGTCTGACCCTCCGCGGGCCAAAATTATAACTTCCCGATGTCTGCGTGTATGTGTGCACTTTATTTCAAATCTCTCATTTTTCTCACCATAGAGCTCTGAAAATGATTTCAATTGTTTATGACGCTCTAACGCCGAAACGGTTAAAAATACAAAAAAAGGCAAAAAGCACGAACTACGTCTTTTTTAATAAGGAACAACATTTATTGGACAGATTTTTGCATATCTCTAATATTTCGTGAGATATAGCGTTATAAACAATGGAAATTGTTAATAAGAAATTGAGCTATGTGATTATTTTGAGGTTCCGGGTTTCTCAAGAATCTCATCCTCTCAATGACATATAAAGACGCGTCAATTGAAATCGGAACGATCTCGATGGCTTCAGTCGTTCACTAATTACATGAACAATTTTTCAGAGGGTCATATCTCCTTAATTATGCGAGTTATGGAGAAAACTCAGCAAACATGGAATGCATATTTTTGCAGAAGGAAGAACTTTTTCTTTATCAATTTTGAGCTAACTTTCATAGTTTATGCAATAGACGGTTATAAACAATTGAATTTGTTAATAACAATTGAACGAATCAGTTTTCAGTTATAGCGTTCCTTTCAGATCTAGACGATAGTTATTCACATAGATAAAAAAAACAACTTAAATCGCTAGGTTGGTTCCTTCGGAAATGTTCAAAAAGTTTTTGGTCAGACACACACATACAAACATGTGTCTAAAATCATGCCAGGATGATGTGCAATGTCGAAAAACGTGAAAATATCGTAAAAATAGGACTTTTCATTTTCAGGGTGATTATAATAACTTCCCCAGATCAGGAAGTTAAAAAGTATGAATTTTCAAATAATTTTGTTCAACTTCTATATTGCGCAAACTATATACCGCTAAAATGAATATATTGTTTAAAGCACATAGGGGTTTAAATGGAAACATGATAAATGGGACGCGAGTGTGTATGTGTGACGATACACATATAAAGTCAAGTTGTATATCAGTTACGCAAATTCGACTATGGATCGATTATTACGATTTTTTATCGATATCTCGTAAAATATGATGCCTAGCAAAAAAAGTAATATAATATGAAATATGTAGTTTTACGAATGGAACAACTTTTGTTCAACACTTTTTCTCGTATCTGTCAGCGTTCTCGAGATACAGGGTTATAAGCAATTAAAATTGTTAATAACAATTGAAGGAATTGTTTTTCAACAGTGACACTCCTTGCCGCCCTGGACATCAGTCAGAGATAATTTTGTGGCAAAGGTTTCCTGTGTCTTATGATGCCAATGCGGTGCAGCGTATGGTCCACAAGCCCCCATATCCATAATGGATCAAAGGTGTTAAAGATGAAAAATAATAAAAAAATATTTTCCCTCATCGGGGGCTTAAAAATGCAGATACACAATAAATGAAGGAGGGAATATGAACGAACTCAGACCAATACGATGGACTGTCGAAACTTTTGCACAGGATGCAAGAAGAGCATCCACGCAATTCTCCATTGCCGGTCTCTTGTATTTTTCTCATTTTCTCGCTCAACTCGAATCTCATTAAAAAAAAAGTCGAAAGCATCAATTCGCCCAGCGCAAATATTGATTCATGTAATCGTTCATGATCAGACTTTCCCAACAAACCGGCACTTGTCACAAGCGCCTCACTCCCATGTTCCTCAGCGAACCATCATTTTACGTTGGATACCAAGTTGCTCCACGTGTCAAGATCCATCATATAATAACAATAGCCAGTGATAATGGTAGTGTTGATACTCAGCGATGAGTTTTCAACGTCGGTGAACTCGATAAATCGCTTTTTCCCGTAGAGTAGAGCCACCTTTTGCCATCTACCCTCAGATTTTACCACGCTCTTTTTTTCTCTTCATCTTCATCCTCCCTATTGTTGTAAACATCAATGGGATACCCTTTATTATGGCTGGCCACTGTGCTCGAACAATATTGAAGTTTCATAACCGCACTTTCATAATCTAATAATTTCATATATTTTTTTCATTGTAAAGCGGTTATCAGTATTCTGTTGATAAGGTGGTGTTGTCGAATATTTAGCACTTGGATCTGTGCTTTCCAAAGATTTCCACTTTTTTCATTTTTTACCTGGACTGGGAGTTGAGTATTCCATTTTTCCAGAAAGAGTGCAAGTAGTACGTACCTATGAATAGTCGGGCACTAACACAAAATTTTTTTTTTTCCACATAATTCGGTACGATTTATACAAATTCAAATTCCCAAACAAGGAGCTATGCTAAAAGGCACCTCTGATGAAATTTCCATAAAATACGGAACGATATTTCTAGTGAATAATCTCCGGCTGCGATCTACTAGCAAATTAATCGCCCTCACTCGTTTATAGTAGCTCTCGACAATCAGACACTTCTGGCGTTCGGCGCGCTCATTCTATTCTGTCTTTCTCATTATTTCCCTCTCATTAGATAATTGCTCACCTCAGTTATGTCGGTGCTTAATAAATTATCAGAAAGACTTTTTGCGAATTAAGTGGGTAGAGTACGCGCTATCAGGGCATGTAAATGTTTGGCGGTATCACATTAAAACTTTTCGCTCCAGTGGCAATTTTGGGGTTTTCTTATAATGAAGAACATTTGTTGAAAAATTAATTTCATTTACTCAGATGATTGGATGGACAATCTTGGAACAATCTACAATGAATGTATCTATAGCACAACGAAATTAAATCCGCTGGCTCATCTAGAACTGATGCAGATATAATTAACTTCCCGATTATTCGTTTTTTTGTTATTAACAATTGAATTGTTTACAATGCTCTATTTCAAAGACGGTAAGAGATACGGCAAAAAGTATGAAGCAGAAGTTGCTCTGTAAGTCGAAATGCATATTTAATTTTTGATCACTTTTTTCCATATTTGTCATAATTAAGGAGGTATGACGGGTTTAACTCTCCAGCGTTCGCATCCCTATTGGCGTCTCACTCCCACTGCAGTAACGCGCATAATTCTCGTTATCACGCTGAGTATGCTGCTAGTCAAATATTCATAATTATCTGCTTGCTAAATGGCATTGAAACATTGAAGGATATTCCACCTATATTGGCGAAGATGTACGAATTGCTTGAAATTTTGACATAATGTTTTTGAAGCCTGTATGAAATTTGAGATTGATTCACAACACCGTTTTGTAGTTATTAATTATTAAACTTGTCAATTAACACGGCCTCTTATGGGAAAAATAAAAATTTCTGTAAATACAGTTCAAAATGTACAAATTTGTTGAAATTTTGAAAATTTTCTATTGAAGCAGATATAAAACGATGGTAAAAATTTCATGACGATTGGCAAAAATTTTTTTTCATTAATTTGTTTAAACACTATAATATTGATTCGCAAAATCAAATACAATATAATAATTTTCTATGGCTATCACTTCAACTAATTAACGCATTGAAATATTAATTGAAAATGATTGGCGATAAATATAACGAATTATAGAAAGGGTCATACTTTTGTTTTGACTATACCGGTTGAATATCCTTAATTGACAGATCGGAAAATGTGGGAATGGCAAACAGAAATTGCAAATCGGGAAATTTTGTTTGTGTTCCTAACGGGGCTACACACACTTTCATCCCTCTAGTCTCGTTTCAAATTGTCGATATATGAATACGGAATTTAGCGTAATTTCACCATAAGTACATTGGCTAGTTCGAACAACGAATGTCCTTTGCTGTAAATAAATGAATGAATGGATCACTTTGAATTCCGAAAAAAAACTGTCATTTCTCTCAGCTTGAATGTAACTTCCAACCTCCAACACATCCATCCGCTTCATCCAAATCAAGATGGCGTACTGGGCTTACACTAGCGCACTATCGCTCTCGTACCATAAATCTAATGACAAAAACTAGCCGCACCGAGGTCAAATTGGACGTTGAAAAGACAGACACATATTGGTGGCTTCAGGGACACTGAAAAGGAGCAATGGAGATCACTGATGGCCATTTCTGACGTGGCCCATTGTGAGATGCTGACGATAGGACACATTGGACAACTTGATGAAGGACAATAGAGGTGCAAATAGTCAGCAAGGTCAAATGCCTGTTAGAGAATTGGTAACGGATTTGAAGGAGAGTCGCGGGCGGTGAATTAGCAGGATGTGGAGGGATGAGAAACCAGGTAATCCGCTTTCTCAATTCCCTTCTTTTTTTACGACTACCCTTCGTCACTCTACCGTTTTTTCCATCGTTTCGTCGCTACTTTTCTCCTCTTCGAATGTCCGCCAAAATGCTCGTCCCCGTCTCAAGGACACACAAGGGTCCTTTCATTCGATTCTCAATGAATGGCTTACCCTTGGTATCCCTTCGTCTGTGTTTATATTATCTCTATTGGCCGTTCGACAAGAGAAGACTATTAACAGATAGATGGAATGGACCCTCTGGCGCATAACAGTCACTTGATTTTTTTTTTCATCATTGTATTCGCAGTAGTTTCAATGGTGCATGAAAATGGAATGATGTCCGGCATTGAAATGTAATACAGCGGATATGGTAATGCCCTCCGACGAATTGAACCTATAAGCTGTGTGTGTATGTAATTTTCCGTCACAGTTTACAGATTTCGTCGGCATGTGAACTAGGCCAGGTCAATAAGAGTCATAAGGATTACAACTTCTCGATTTTTAGTCTGCACACACACACATTCACACACACACACACACACACACACACACACACACACACACAGAGATACCCACCAACCCTCCCACCCACACAGCCCCCCACCGACACACCCACCCCACACACCAAGACACCGACCTACACACACACACACACGGACATCCACACACATACACACACACACACATACACACACACATACAATATAATTTCCAACCAATGTCTTCCGTCTCCAATCACAAATAATTCGCATCAAACGTACTATAGAGTCAATCGAAACGAAAGGCTACGAAACAAGTTTCTTTGAATGCAAATTTCTCAAATATTTTCATCTCAGAATTCAATGCCTCTTCATACTATGTTAATTCCCATAAAATTGCATCGTACAATCACGAGATTCCCCATAAGTGTGCCTGTCTCGCATTACTGAACTTCCATTCGATGAAAAACTTTATATATAGCAATAGTGCGATATTGTATTTATGTTTTCATGCACAGGGAAGCAGAAGTGGATCAAGTTTGAGAAAAGTGGGAAAATACGAATAGATATGATATGTCGTAACGGAAATAGCTTCCATGTTTCATTGAAATTCATGGATCTGCCCTAGGAAGTTCAATTTTGGAAGTGAGACTACATGTAGCATGCACGTGTGAGGTACCCTCCCAAAAATTTACATTTCATTCTGCATTTTCACCGTATATCTATGTTTTATTTTTTCTACTTTCACCAATACACATGTTTGCGACGATGTATGAGAGTGACGAGGCAACGCTGGGTAGGATGAGATAACAATGCGTGTATCCAATTTCCCAAATTCATGGTTTCCACTGCGTTTATCCTTCATCTTCATATCCAGCGGAAAGAAAAATATCGGAATTCAGATTAGTGGTATACTCCTCAATCCATGATTCCCTCCCAAATTGGCTCCGTAACGGTCGATTGTTTAATTCTTCCAGCAAATTCCCGGACAGCATTGATGCAGTACCATTACTATTGCATTAACCCAAAGGAAATGGATGTAGTTTATGAAGGAATGGAGCTACGAATGCACATGATTCCCCCAGTGAGGGAAACATCTCGACAGAATTCACCCTGAATTTACGTATCCATTTACATAGCCCAACTCTATTTTCTGATGTGGCCACACATGCTACAAACACTTGTCGTTCTTACTGACGTTCACATACAAATACATCCCAAGTTTGCGTTTAGCTTGAAATTTTGTTTTGCTAGGAGCAAACGGATGGAATGTTATGCATTAACGCATATACTCTGGAGATATTGCTGGTGACTTGCTCAGAATTCTTCCTCACTGGGAATGAGAAATGTTTTCAGGATTATTAATGGCACTTCCTGCGGGACATGGACACATACAGGCCGGTGGAACTACGAAAAGTAATGGATTAAACTGAGGCAGTTGTGGCCCCTTAAGCTGCTTGGGTCCTTAAATATATGATATTATTCGTGGTTTGATGAAGTACTCCTGTCAATACCAGACCTACTACGAGCTCATTATTAACTTTCTGATATAGGGAACTTATTGTAATGGCCCCGAAAATCGAAAGTGGAAATTCCATCTCCACATTTCAAAGCCCCTTAAATCATTCTAGAGTATTTTTAACAAAATGCCTGTATGTATGTGTGCATGTGTGTTTACGCGTACGCATGTGCCCCCAATTTTTGGAGAACAATTTCTTACAAACGAATCACCCGATTCGATAATTTTTTTTTTAATCGATGCCTTCTCACGATTGGTTTTTGAACATGAAGCATAAACATCGCCAAAAGTTTTAATCAATCATTATTTAGGAAGGAAAGCTGTGATCAAGCTAATCAATGTCGCAATTGGAGTGTCTTGGCGTACCTCAGCTTCGATGAAAATTTGACTCACTTTCTTGTAGTGATTTATTACTTATTGGTTGAGTTTGAGTGGCGCGAAATTTTAATGACTATTCAAACTTTTATATTCGGTCTAGATCCGAAGTTGTCCGACTACCGCCGACGCATGCGTGTTTGCATAGGAGAGTCTGAATGCGCGATGCGCAGTTTAATTGGTCAATGCGTCACGTGACATAGTCGCAGGAAGCGACATCTGTTCTATTCCGCCATTCAAAATTTTACGATTCCGATTTTTTTCTTTGAAACCAGTCTTTGAACATTCAATTGCCGTGTCGGAAAATCTAGGAATGGGAAACAGAAATTATAAATCGGGAAGTTTCGTTTGTGCTCCCAACGGGGGCAAACACACTTCCCTCCCACTTGTTTAAATATTTTATTTTCGAATGTTCTCCATTTCAAGGTCAAAGGGACAAATATTGTGTATTCATGTGGCATAATTCAGGGCAAGTGGTAAATCATAATATTTACACTACAAGCCAACTGCCGCATAGTACAGTGTTGATAAGGGAATCGGTATCATGCATTTCCTTGGAATAATATGGGAACCAAAATTGCAATATCTATTATTTGTAATGAGAAGAGAAGATGTGCGTGATCATGTTAGTCCAATTAGACGGCGTTATTTATGTGGTCTTCTCGGAAATATGAATATTTTCATTGGTTTCACTACCTAGCATCTGTGTCTAAGTATTTGCGATAAACTATCGGGAGTAACATTCCTGCGCCAAAATACACGAGGATGTATAGGGCAGTGACGAAACGGAGAAAACTGTGGTTGTCGCTAGCTTCGATTTTGCTAAATATCTTGGAAATCTTTTGAAGAATTTGATGTTCTTGACAATAAGTTCCTCACGGAATTTCGTCATGTCTTCGTACCTTTGAAATATGCGACGAACGACGAGGCTGGGGGTGACTTAACTTAACTCGTTTACTACTTCCTTACAGGTCCCTAACCCAAACATATTATATGGCAAATATTATATATGAAATATATGATATCTAGTATTATTTGACCAGCTATATATATATGACATATATTTGAGATTCGTGCAAAATATATGTGTTGAAGATATATAGCTTCGCATTTATCCGCCATACATCTCTGATATAGGGTTGCGTTCCAACATTGGTTCTTGAATTCCATTTAATTCTTGATATTTTTATCTATGTTCGTCAGACAAATATTTTTTCTTCCGATAGATATTATCTCTAAATTTCTCAAATTGACGGCAACTTTGCGCTTTAACAGGAAAGAGAAACGTCTGCGAAGTGAAGAAACCTATAAATTTTCTTTTACGGACGCTGAAATTTGACCGTGCTAACGAATTTCGAGTTCGGGCAGGCTTTTTAAACACAGGCCTTGTTTTCCGTACAGAGTTAAATGACTTAAGTTCAAGGGTTTCCAATTTCTTCTGTATTTTCAATGGTTTCAGAGCGCCTCCTGAGCTCTTGTGGCTCACATGTGGTTGACACTCATTCGCAACTTATGAGATTTTGTTGTTGTCATATCTTTGATCCTTTCTCTCAAAGTATCCTTCCTTGTCATCTTGCTCCGCCAATAATATTTTGTAAAAACCTCAACGGTTTTTCTAGCCAATAAGATTTCTTTGATTTAATCCCACGCACGTTGGTAAAGGTACCACACCCTTTCTCAAATTCTATGCAATTCAGTCCCCTCCAAACACTTCACGGATTCAGTTCGCGCTTAAATTCTCTGACGTTGAATGTGCCTAGCCAAGTGGGCCAATAAATTCGAGTTAGATCCATTAATGAACTTAACTCTCAATACCCAAGAACGATGACCTTTAAGACTTAGTGTAATGCGAAGTGTGTAAGAATTTTTTTTTGTGCAATTATAGTGATAGTTATAATTATAAACAATAACTCACGAAGTGAAAATACGTGAGCGTGGTTGTCTTACTTCTCTCATATTTTAGGAAAAATTACTGTAAAGACGAGACATATACACGGAGAAAACTGAATGGCACAGATTACTTTTATATATGAGATATTACCATAAAACATGGCAAATGGTTTTTCGACTTGACTTTTATGGTAATTTTTATCATGTTGCGCAGTAAAAATTATTTAGCACTATGGTAATCACTCTCATGGGGGTATGGTAGACATTACTATACACTAGAGCAATGACAAACACTATTATAGAAAGGATTACCATTGTGGATAGCAAATATTACTATTTACACCTTGCGCCCTTTACTATGTTCGATATCGTAGCAACTACAAAACATATGGTAACGCTTACCATATTTATGGGAATGAGTCCTATATGCATAGGATGCGTCCCTACAGTGTATGGCTGTCAGGTCTATGCCTGACATGAAATTGATCTGAGTAACACATGGTCCATATTAACACTCCAGGAAATAAAATTTTGTTACTTATCATATGTGGCTACCTCCGCCAATGGAAAGAACTATGTGTACCAAAACGATGGGTGTGAATTCTCACTCAAAATGGTAGAATTAAATTACTCATGACGCTTTTTTTCTCCAATAATTTTTCTAGAATTTAAACCACGAACTAATGCTATCATAAACTCATTCAGTAGCCATGTGTAATGTCCTGAGGATATTGTACTATTTTATATATAGATGTAAATATTGATATTAAAGTTTTGATGTAAATTGTTGTCGTATTCCGTTCTTAATGTAGTCATGACTGCAGTAGGATGACTAATAGCTAAACCAATGAATAGTTATTATTATATTAATAAGTAGTATTCGAAACTAAGTTCATTAAATAAAAACATATATCATCACAAAAATCTATGTGATTAAACCAACCATCATCGTGCATAGTAATCTAGAGATCTTTAACCTCGATCTCTGTGATGTTTTATTGCTTTTTGACATTTTACCATACACTATAGGCCATGTTACTATGTTGCATGGTAATTTTCCCCATACATCTATGGTAAGAGTTACCAAACAACTATGGTAACTCTTACTATGCAACCTAGTACATGTTACTATCGAAAATGGTAATTTTTTACTATATTTAAAGGCTTCATTCCCATCGAAAGTCTTACTATGTCCTATAGTATCCGTTACTAGAGCCTATAGGAACTATTCTCATAGCATAGGAATGCTTCCCAAACTTTGGTAATTCTTACTAGTCGTAAATATTCAAATGCAATTCTCTACCATCACTCTTTTCTCCGTGTACTATGTTTAGCGAAAATACATGTGTATGTAATTTACATATATTCAACCTAAATATTGTTTTCCATCCCGGACACGTCAGCAAAAATCTTCGTGGATCAAAATATGGGACCCACAATATCATTTATTTTTACGTTCTGTTACGAAAAACGTGGGAGATACACGAAAAGGTGTTCCACAAAAATTGCTCTTCACGTAAAAATTCATATTTTGATTCAAAAATCTTTTTCTCTAATTGCCATAACTTTTTCTTTAAATAATCCTTTTCTCTAATTAAGATTTAGAAACGTCGACAATTTGACGTTGCTAAACCGCTGCGAACTACATTCGTACAACCGCACCATCAACCCCCCCCCCCTCCCTTCGCCGCTGGCGCCATATTGAGGTGGTTTCGAATGTTTTCTGATTTCAATGTGATTGGGTCAATCCAGTATATAATTTTCTTAACCCTTTTAAGTCCGTAGCATAATTTTCTTAACCTTTTCAAATATTACTCTTTACTTTGATTATGTATTCTATATTTTATTCATTTTTTTTTACATAATTAAGGTTTTTTCCCATCTACGTATTGGCCGAAGCCTGGCGTTAAGTCCTGAATTACAAAAACTTCAGGGCACTAGTATTCTCAATGAGGAAGAAGTGAGGAACACCAAATACGATAATCATGGAAACAGAGATAATGTATCCGGTACGTGCATTGCCTGGTACATTCTTTCACTCCCCAACTTATATTCCTCCGTTTCTTTATTCGGTCCGGGTAGTCATGCCCGTGAAAATCTCAAACTTTTACTGGTTTCCTCCAACGAGTAGATCCCTCATTAAAATAAGAAGTTGAATAAACTCAAATTGCTGGAGTATTTATATTATGTTTGGAACACCGGCGTTGAAGTATTATGTTGGATCGCGTAATGATGCTTACAATGTGTAGTCATAATTTGGAATATTCAATCATGCAAAGAGCTGAATAAAAGGAATGCTCTTCAACATTGGATTGAAAAATGGTTGAAGATGCAGAGACCATTATATATAGTTTCCACTCTGGTTTGATTCTAAAATAGTGAACAGCTTCCTTTAGCTTAGATGATAACCGAGCCGATTTGACAATGGCCTAGGAGTGTTTTTTTCCATCCTGACATAATCCTAATCCAATGTTGGCGGGGACATTGACGGGGATGTTGCTAGTGAGGGCGACACATGAGGGCATGTTCATATGGAGGTTTTCAAAAATTGGCCACCATTAATTTTTTTCAGTATTTTTGATGTGAAGCATCTAATGCGGCGCATGGGATACAGATATACTCCATTACTGAGCCATCGCGCCCTCTCTACCATCGACGCAAAGGCGATGCGCACAAGTTGCATGTATATATCAAGATATATAAATTTGATAAGAGCAGATAAAAAAATTTGATAAGAGTTGTAAATTAGAAAATTTTTGCAACAATTTCTCAAAAATTTGACAAAATTTGGAGAAATTCTGACAAAATGTGGAAAAACATTTGAAAAATTTTCAATAAATTTTGAAAAAATTCGAAAAATCTTAAAAAATTGTCGAAAAATTTTGACTCATTTTGAAAGAATTTGGAAAAACTCTTGAAAATTTACCGCAAATTTACAGAGAAATTTACAACAAAATTGAAAACTCTTTGTAAGAATTCAAAAGCATTTTTAAAAAATTTGGATTTTTTTTGTTTAAATAAACACTTTTCTAAAAATTTGAAAAAAAAATACGAAAAATTTACAAAAAAATTGAAAAATGTTTAAAGAAAATTGGAGAAGTTTGAAAAAAATAGGAAAAAAAATCTAGAAATTTTGAAAAACTGTGGAAAAAACGAGAAAAATTTTGGAAAAATTTGGAACAATTTTGAAAAAAATGGAAAAAAGTTTGGAAATATTTGTAAAATTTGACAACTTTTTAAAACATTTGGAAAAGTTTTATAAAATTTTGAAAAAACTTTTAAAACATTCAAAAGACCTGCGTGTTTGAACATTTCCAATAATTCTCGAGAAAAAAAAAATTCTCGGGAAATCGTCAAAAATTTTGGATCAATTTAGATCAAAATTAGTGTTTCCATGTTTCACATCTACCAGGTGTCCCATGACGCCCCACTTTTCTTCAAATGTCGCAGCACTCTGTCCATTACGAAACTTCGTGAAGGTTACATTTATATGTTCGCCTCAAATTTTGTCGATCTGCATCACCTGCAGATTGCAGTACGATATGTCTAATACTCTCGTCAACGGACCCATTATTTCATATTTCAATCGGCCAGATTGTTATGTGCCCATACTACCCTGAAATAATGAAAAGCTCTGAATCGCTACAAAGTAGCTTTCTACCATATTCCTCTTTGCTTCTTGAAGAGAAATGCTTCCTCCTCTATTTCGATCAAAACCATCCACCCTCGATGGTTGAGCGGCTTAAATTAAACCTGCACACGAATATTTGATACCTTGGATGAAATGTAGTGCTGAGTAATACTTACCAATTTCACTTCAACACCCGTAAATTAACGTCTACATCATCTTCAAATAGTTTGACAATTATTAACGGAGTGCACTGAACTAACCTTGGTATCTCATACCCAACATGATTGGATTTATTCGACTCGGAAGTTGTAATACTTGTTCTCAAAATAACACAGAAATAAATTACCACCCAAAATCTGCCATTCAAATGAGTTATACTTCAACTTTGATCATAGTGCATAAATTATGCATGCCCAGGTAATCATAAATACAAGCGTAAATATTTGAACATAAATTCATCAACTTGACATTCTGAACATTGAAAATCCAAAGGAGTCAGCTCAAGTGCAGGCGATCAAGCTTCGTTAACTCCAGCCAAATGCATCAAAGTCAGCCTTTACAAATTGTAACGTCATCATGGAAAAAATCAACTCGAGAGTGAACTCAACGTAGGAGAATCGCCTGTGACCTTTAACCGTTCTGCGGTATTTCCTGGGTTTATAAAAAGGTGCTCCAATATCGTGAAGATTAATATTTAAACAGGGGATAAAGTGAGTGCCATGAGCATAGAGAACTGATACTTGATTGATTTTACGACTTTTCTGCCACGGAGAAATTTTTTTGGAAAAAACTTTCCCATTTTAGCGAAATGAATACGTGTCACGTTCAATCAGGAGTTCTGCAACTTCAGAACAATGTGAGACCATATTTCTGACTTCCCGATAGAGGGAAGTTATTGTAATGCCCCCGAGTCGATGGAATTCGTCCAGTATATATATTGTTATTAACAATTTCAATTGTTTATAATGTTCTGCTGCATAAACTATCCGAGTTAGCGCAAAATTTATATAAGAAAAGTTGTTCCCCATATAAAAATACGTATTTTATATGAGATAACTTTTTTCGATAATTTGCATCATTAAGGATATTCAACACGTATAGTCAAAACAAAAGTTTATGACCCTTTCTATAATTCGTTATATTTATCGCCAATAATTTTCAATTAATATTTCAATGCGTTAATTAGTTGAAGTGATAGGCATAGAAAATTATTATATTGTATTGGATTTTGCGAATCAATATCATATTGTTTAAACAAATTAATGAAAAAAAAATTTAGTCAATCGTCATGAAATTTTTATCATCGTTTTATATCTGCTTCAATAGTAAATTTTCAAAATTTCAACAAATTTTCATATTTTGAACTGTATTTACAAAAATTTTTGTTTTTCCCATAAGAGGGAATTGTTAATTGAGAACTTTGATAATTAATTACTAAAAAAGGGTATTGTGAATCAATCTCAAATTTCATACAGGCATCTGTTACCGCTTCAAAAACATTATGTCAAAATTTCCAGCAATTCTTATATCTTCGCCAATATAGGTGGAATATCCTTAAGGAGGTATGGCCGTCTCAACAATTATGGATGTAATAAGTGAACGAATGAACCCAGCGCTGTCATGAAGGTCTCAATCGAAACATTTCCGCGTAGAATCGAGCGGATTCCATTTCGGATGGCTTTCGTGCAGTATATGCAATGTTATTAAATAAGTTTAGTAGGTTGTGCTGAAAAACTAAATCGGCAAGTTTTGTTTGTGCCCCGGGTGGGGCACACGCATGCACACACCACTAGTTTTATTGTTTTTTTGGACGATCGACTTGGTGTTAGGTGGATCGGGAGTTGGTTTGGAAGAAAAAACAAATTCTAGTCGACCGGCAATCGACCCGGCACTTAGTCCATCCTGGGTCGATTATTTCAAATCAGAATCGAGTTGTACTCGAAAACTAATCGACATACTGCACACGTCGATTCTGTAATCGATCTGTGCGCAAGGACAGCTCTTCAGCGGTTGATATAATTACAGAACTGACTCTACATAATCCTATTGGTTAGACAATCCGTTGATATTAGTCCAAAATGGAATTAGTCACAGGGATCGACAAGGAAAAGGATGTCGTACATGAGAACACTACGATCTCAGTTCGGCTTCATTGCGAATGTCAAACACATGTTAGCCAATGGAGCTGAGAAGACAGAGTTGAAAACTGGTTAGAGTAGAGAAAAAAAATTAGGAAATTAGGTCACTCCACCAAGACTGAGGCACTTAAGTCTATAGAGAAGAAAGGTCCATTGTGCACAATCTGGTAAGTACGTCATTTTCGTTGCTTCCGTAGTGTTCCAGTATGTCGAGAACACAGTTGATAGTTCTGTTTACGTCCCTACATTCGTATGCTTGGTGTTGAATCTAAAATTACCATGTTATGAGGTATTGTGCAAGTGTTTAAACCAAAAGTTATTTTAAGAAATTTAGAATTCGTTAAGACCTTTTCCGGAGAGCGCTTGGTCCTATATGGCTGTTTCGTTTTTAACTCCATGCGGTTTTTATAAGAGATATTTATCGGAGGGCACAATTTTCCACACATCATTTTTTACGGAGAGAGAAATATTCTGGTGAACAGAACAAATTCTCTGGAAATTATTGCCAAGGAAAAACACTCCGGTAACACACTTGATTTACTCGCTCCTTCTGCTCTGTTGTTGTAACCTCTAGATATTACGAGAGACATCTTCACTGAGTTAAATAAAGACCAGTGCGGCACAAACGTTAGAGGTTACGAGAGACGCCTCTTTCTTCAAGGGGATGAACCAGGAAAAGTTCACCCTTATAAAGCGTACATCTCATGCTTCAGCAATACCTCTCGAAATGTGATAACCTCAGCGCTATTCCACTGTATAATCATAATCACGTCACAGTTGGTAGTTGTTGCACTCGTAAAACTTCCTCAACATTCCCTAATTGGACAATTCTCCATCAAGTTAATGGACATGTTCTGGTGACTGACCAAGATCCGTTGAGAATACCCCATAAAGTGTTTCTCCGTGGGAATAAACACTTCAACAAACTCAGATTGCTTTAATCATACTGGAGAAATCTCCAACTAATTAAACATTTTTACATGTCCACATGGAGACATTTCTGTACAATTCAGGGAATATTCTGAGCTCAGGCAGTCGGAAGGATTGCGGACAATGAAGTGTGCCATATAATGTGATGTAAGAGCTTCATTATACATATACAAGGAATTAGTATACTGTGCTCATTAAAACTATAGTAAGTTGTTGAAACTGTTCAGTTGTAGAAGTGGTGAAGTGATAGAGCGTATTAAATCTAGTTATGTATAAAAATGAAGTCACATACATACACACACTCACCCACCTACCCACAATCACCCGCTCACCCACCCACCCATTCACACACCCACCCACCCATTCACACACACCGACCCACCCACTCACACGCACCCACCCGCACGCACACACACACACACTCCCAGCCACCCACACCCACCCACACGCACACACACACACACAGTCGGGGCTTTGGTGTAGTGTATTACTTACTAATCCGTTAATTAGTCTCAAATCAATTAAGTACCACCTAAAGGTTTCTGTCTCAATTAAAATTTTTCAAACAAAAGGCATTCAAAGCAATGAGCCAAGCTCAATAGCAAGCCATATAATAAAGATGAAGGCGACCTAGTCGTGAGATCGCACGTGTGCACTTGCGAAGAATACAACTGGTGTTTTTTAATAAAACCACGTCATCTCCACCTCCTTCAACTTGCGGGGCTGTGTACCACTGCCTCATACCACATACCCAGCAATGTTGACTTGAATGGCCCGAGAGCCGTTGGGATCCAATACGCATACAAATTCGAGCGGCTTCGGCGCATCCACGAGACGACAGTTCCCTGGATCAACGATGCATTTTTTTTATAGTAGTCGTATTTATGTTTTGTGTGTGGGGGAGGATGGCGGGGGGGGGGGGGTGGCGGCGGGAGGGATGGGCTCTATTATCCGCTCGGCTCGTGGATTTCACTGGGCTAAGCACTCGCTGAGTTATTGCTCCAGCGTTCTGCATGTTACGTATTTTTTTTTTTATTTCAAAACCCTTTCTATTTTATTACTTGTTTTTTTTTCAGTCTTCAGATTATTTGCAATAGTCGGGGATGGATTTATTATCAGTAGTTGGGGATTTCGTAAAATTCAGAGGGGCTATTTTCGAAAGACGAAAGTAGGGGAGCTACTTGGATAATGAGAGGGAATAGTCTATTTCTTGCAAAGGTTGAAACTGGATTTATCAAGAATTCAGGCAGTCTGTCTTAATGGAACTGCATTCGTTTGCAGGCTTTTGAGAGATCTTGAAAGAAATACATTTGGTATATACTTGAAAACGAGTCAAAAGCTTGAGATATAGTAACTCGGCGAGTAAGGAGAATATTTATCGTGGAAGAAGTGTATCCCTTTGGACTGAGAATTCTTGGGTGGCCAATGTTTTCCATATTTGTTCACTGAGTGATATGGAATCAAATTACCGCTGCAGATATGTATCTCAAAATTTTTGTGTGAAATCGTAAAAAGTTTAAATACGTAATAATTTCTCTGAGCTTTGGTAGCGCTCTTGAAAATCACATTTACCGGAAAAGTTCGGAAATTATCGATACCTGGACGTCCCATGAATATTCAACGGCTTATGGAAATATTGGATGGATTTTTTAGTAAAGAGAGTCACGGTAATTGAAGTGAGAATATGTGTAAATGTTGAATTATCGAAAAATTACGGTTAGTTTTCTGATCGAAATCCATGATACTGTAAATAGTAAAATGAGTATGATTTTAGGGGAGGGGTTTCCTCGAGGTTTCTTCTATTTTTTTCCGGTTCTATTCCTTGATTTTTTTTTATTTTTGTTATAAAAACAATGGGGTTTTACGCTACCAAACGCTGAATTATGGAATGAGTTAGTTGCAACACGTTTATCACAGTAGAGGAGGTAAAAATTGGAGCGTTGCAACTAAAAAGTTACCCCCACTCTTTCCCGACGCTCGCCGTCCGTTCTAAGAAGTTTAAAGAGACGAATAATATTTTACCTTCAATCTTTACGTAATTCCGAATTTTACAGTGAGCGAATGTAAGCAAAACACGACCGACGGTAAGCCGCAGATTTTTTGGCGAATTGGGCGCGGAGGAGTCAGAGGAGCGCTGGAGAAACAAGAGGCAAATGTTGCAACTAGCGGAGGTTGCAACTAACGAAGGCTGTAACTAACGAATGTTGCAACTAACTAATGTTGCAACTAACTGCTGTTGCAACTATCGAAGGTTGCAACTAACGAAGGCCCACTGTATTGGCTCTATCAGAGGAGGGATTTCATATTGGGAGCTTGGCTAAGATCCCAGTTTTCGTTATTCACCTCCGTAAACCCTCCATTTGCTGAATTCCCAGAATTTTCCAACTTTTATAACGGTAAGGGTTGACAATCTGTCCCGAGAACTAATGGAACTTACACAAAAAAGTACAATGTAGATATAAATTCGAGGGAGTTTAGAGGATTGAGTTCATTCCTTATTTTTGTTTATTACGGGCTTGAAAATAGCACTAAATGACCATCTGCTATCTCCATAAATCTCAAGTCCGAACACATCTTTATAGTAAGGCAATTCTTGTTTTTCATTTTGTTGAAAGAAATGTAATTTATTTTCAATTCGATTCCTAGTGTGTGACTGAAACTACCCATTTTTTACTCAATTTTAAAGTGAACTGAAGAGATTAAAAATCAGAGATGATATTCCAAGGTGCATACACCCCGTATTAATGTTTCACGTAAACCCAAGAGCGGACCGAGCGGCGGTTCAATATTTCACGGGATAATTCAATGTATAAAGCATATTCAACTATCGCTCGCTTGTGTTCTTCATGGAAAAGTCAATCATTTTTCTGAGAAGTCGCTCAATTTAAGAGTAAAGAAAAGCTGTGGTTCAGAAAAATAAATTGTCCATTTCAAAATCTCAGACTCACGTCACTTCACAGTCGCGCAGCGTCGGACCATACATAGTGCTAGACTACTTGTATACTATCTTCAATCATCGCTCTAGACCAGTCTTCCTTTGTGCACCCAAATTCTGGGGAAAAAAGGAAAAGAACTAGTGGGATGGAAGTATGTTTGCCCTCGTTGGGAGCACAAATAAAACTTCTCGATTTGTAAATTCTGTTCCCCATTCCTAGATTTTCTGACACGTCCATTAAATGTTCAGAGACTGGTTTCAGAGGAAAACATAGAAATCATGAAATTTTAAATACTGGAATACAACAGGTGTCGCTACCTGCGACTATGTCACGTGATGCACTGACCAATCACACTGCGCATCGCGCATTCAGACTCTCCTGCGCAAATGCGGGCGATAACTTCCCTATATTGGAACGTTAACAAAGTTCATTTCCTGAATAATTCTTAAATATTCTTACATGATTTTTCATTTGCACCTCCCCGCTCATGAACATCCATTAGTCCATTTCAACACGGATGGAAACATTTTGGAGCATCTCAAGAAGATAAACGCTTCCAATACCCATCGAAATGCGTCAAAACTGTAAGATGTAGAGGCAGATTGCTGAGTAACGAGAATATTTATCATAAAAAAAAAATCATTTCCCTTTTCAGTCAGCGCACTTGGGCACCTCCAAAACGTTTCAATCCGCATGTTTCCTTACAACTATTCGGTAAGCCCGTTGAACTTTTCGGAAGGATATAAATTCCGATCGAGCTATTCGTAAAGTTGAAGGAGGACGCACGGATGCGGAAGAGTGAGAAAAATGAGGGGGATTGAGCTCGTTCTCTAGACTTCCTAGAATCGTGAAAAATCTGGCGGCAGCCAGGCCAACTCAGCTCCAGAACCCCCCCCCCCCTTCTTTTTCGGCAGCTCCCTCTGACGATAAACCGTTATCACCGGAACAATGTAGGAGGAGTACAGGTCTGAGTGGTCGTGCGGAGGAGGAGGGTGAAAAAAAAATTGGAGGAGTGGAAAAGCCATTTTGTGAGCGAAGAGAAGCAAAGAGGAAACTGCATTCATGACAGTAGCTCCTCCTGACCCGGTATGTTGGCCAATCTTTCGGATCGATCCAGGCTACTTCCGCTTTCACGCTACTCCTTTTTGGATTCCAAATGAAAGCCTTGTATTTGTGTTGTTTGGCAAAGTTGTTTGACTTCGAGATATTGAGAAAGAGGGATTGAAATGGAAATGACACGAGCGTCTCGCCTCCAACTGAGAGTAATTATTATTGTTATTATTAACTTGACGATTCAGGGAAGTCATTGTAATGGCCCTGAAAATCGAAAGTGAGATCATATCTCCACATTTCGAAGTCTCTCTAAAGATTCTAGAGCATTTTAAATAAAAAAATTTAGGCGTGTTTGCCCTCATTTGCACAGGAGAGTCTGAAGGCGCGATGCGCAGTGTGATTGGTCAGTGCGTCACGTGACATTGTCGCAGGTAGCGACACCTGTTGTATTCCGCTATGCAAAATCTCATGGTTCTTATTTTTTTCCTCTGAAACCAGTCTTTGAACATTTGATTGACGTGTCGGAAAATTTAGGAATGGGAAACAGAAATTATAACTCGGGAAGTTTTGTTTGTGCTCCCAACGGGAGCAAACATACTTTCATTCCACTACTTATTATTATTATGTGTGAATCTATTATGCCCAAAACAAGCATAGAAAAGTTGAAAAAAAACAGTAAATGTACATCAATAATTGGAAGAAGTTGCATGTTTCGGAGGACGTCCAAAACACGTCCGGAGGACACAACAATATAAGATCCTAAGACTTTGGTAACGACTGTAGGTGGATATAACAAACAGAAATATCAACTTTTTCTCGTTCGTCCGTATCTCCCCTGCGTCACTAGCCCTCCATTTCGAGCGACCAAAGAGCTGATCTTACGTGAGATTGTCCTCCCATGGGACAATACAGAAGCCTTAGAAGGAGGAAAGACCTGGAGGATTACCATGGAACCATACTCCGTATCCGCTGGCTTGCTCAATTCCCGGTTGAGAATTGTCTTAAGCAAAAAAGTATTTGCGATAAATTTTTTTGGGAAATTTTTCATAGCGTATTTCAGGAGGAAACACACTCCAAGAGGTGAGGAACAGCTAGAACACTCTTGGGGAAATGTAAGAGTTCTAAATATATCAGCAGAATCGTTGCAAAATTTCGAAGACCTTTCAGCATTTCAGTGAAGTTATTGATCACGTCTGAAAATTTGTAGCCATTGAAAAAAATCGGATAAATATGACCGGGGGGAGTTGAAAAAAATTGGAAATATGTATTACAAATCAGTCAAAATGTGGTAGAAATTCGATAGTCAATCGCTTCTATTTTCAAACCTTGCTTGTTTTCTACTCGTTTTTACACCAATTATCTTGGTAGCGGGCTTTTGAATGGAATCCACTACCCGTTTTATCCCACACTCATACAGTTAATCCCATAAGATGACGGAAATCGCAGAAAATCCCTACCGGAACCAGGTAGAGCCGTATTAATAAATTGAGGATTTTTTCATTATCGAGGAAAACACGGTAATCTGTGCAACAAACTACTGTCTTTGGCGAAAATTTAAAGGGACCTCTGTTGTTATCAAGGTTAACTACCATCAGATCACACAGGTCTTCTAGATGCTTTGCTCTATTAGGCGATATGACGCGTAGTACTGCCCACAAAGCAAGGTCCGGCGGATCTTATGGGTGGCTACGAATAGAGGAATTAGACCAACCCACACATACACACAGGATCATTATACCGACTAGTGGTGTGCAAATGTGTGGGCCCCATAGGAGATACAAACGAAACTTCCCGATGAGGTCTTTCAGCACAGCATAAACACGCAACCACGGTGATGAGCAAACCCAACAGTGATATCAATAATTGAACTTGCGACTAATAATTGCTGCACGCGATCGATTTTGTTTGGTTTTTAAGCCCCATAAAAATATTCAACTGGAATTCGTCCGCCTAGTTACCCTCTCTACCTCTGTACTTTCTTAATTATCCCGCTCTTTGACATCCTTCCCGCAATTGTCGACATATTCATTCGCCAAGTATATACTAGTTCAACTCGCGATATGTTCTAACCTATATTGAAAAAAGGCATATTGAATGTGCATTTTTGTATAAGGAACAACCCTGGTGATATGCATTGTTCCCGTATTTCAAAGTGCTCAGACGACCATACCTCCTTAATTATGCAAATTATGGAAAAACGTTATTCCACATAAAAGGTGTATTTTCATATAAGTAATAATTCTCTTTTAAGAAGTTTCCCCATAACTTTAATATTTTACCCAGTGGAACAGTATAAACAATTGCAATTGTTAATAACATTGCATATACTGCACGAATCCCATCCAAAGTGGAATCCGCTTGATTTTGCACGGAAACGGTTCGATTGAGACCGCCATGACAGCGCTGAGTTCCTTCGTTCACTCATTACATACATAATTGTTGAGACGGTCATATCTCCTTAATGATGCAAATTATCAAAAAAAATAATTTTACTTAAAATACCTATTTTTGTATGGGGAACAACTTTTCTCATATAAATTTTGCGCTAACTCTAATAATTTATGCACTAGAACTTTATAAACAATTGAAATTGTTAATAACAATATATATACTGCATCAATGTCATCCCAAATCTAATCAGTTCTAAGTTACATGGAAACGCCTCGAACGCGATCTTGAAAACTTCCATAACTTCATTCGTTCATGAGAAATCGTGGCACAGAATTCTGTACACACACACACACACACACACACACACACAGCAGCGTCGGGGCTTTGGCGTAGCGGTAGAGTATCTGCCTACTACTCCAAAGTGCTAGGTTCACGCCCGGCCGCCGGAGAATATTTTTCAAAAATATTGTCTCATGGATTCTGACCGATGCAGGAACGTTCCGTGTGGGTTATCGGCGGTACCCATAAAATGAGACCGCCCGGCTGAGCGGGAACCTAATCCGACGCAGGGGGGGGGGGAGGGTGGGTTCCATCATAGGCGCCGGCCATCGTAGCACAGGGGTTTCTGGAGGTTTACCCT
The DNA here is from genome assembly GCA_026005395.1 of Asobara japonica. NCBI lineage: Eukaryota > Metazoa > Arthropoda > Insecta > Hymenoptera > Braconidae > Asobara > Asobara japonica. Next base: position 568,594 of record BQMI01000554.1, on the reverse strand, counting down.
GTGTTTAGAACTACGATGGCCTAAAATGGCGAAAGTCGGCCCTAGCCGCCTAGGTGGTTGTCCGGTACGCTTCCTGAAGGAATGCTTAACGGCCGCTACCCGGGGCGTACAAATGAGAGGGACGGAGAAAATAAAACACACACACACAGACGCTAACTTAGAATTTGACGGGAATCATTTTGGCATACTTCAAAACCCTAGTTAGATCATGAAACAACAAATTTGGATTTTGGGTGCATTACAATAACTTCCCCAATAATCGACAAGTTAAAAAATGGTCTCACATCTTGAAACATGGAAATGGAATGCATAGATTTTCCATTTTCGCTACCCAACATCTGTTTCTACCTTGAAGTTAAAAATCACGGAAAATTTAATTCACTTCTTCCAAGTCCCGTGAATTTTATGTGTGCGAAAATTCCATCTCAAGAAGCAACACTCTTAGAATTGCAATTTGTTCCCTCACACAAAGAGTAAGAAAAATGTCTACGGCATCACTGCATCCAACTTTGTGAAAAGCCATAGGTACCTTCTAGATTTCTCCCGAGAATAGACGCTCGAATGACCAAACGTACGTCCCTGAAAATTTTTCGACACCGTGAGCCACCGTTGAATCCGCCTTGGCTTTCTCCCTGTGATCCCGTGGCTTTCATACCCACATCATCGATTATCGTGGTGATGTCAGCTACACAAGATCGTTGGAGCTGGGCTTGGATAGACTGGGTGGCCAGAAAAAGATATACTACATGAAAAGGGTTGAGTGAGGCGAGGACGAGGCTGGAGACGGCGCGGAGAAAAGCCCAGTGAAATAGTGCGGTCCTGTATGCCAAGCTCTTTGGGCTAGTGTGTGCTTTATAATACTCACTTCACCCCCCCCCCCCGCCCACAGCTTGCGCATGCGTCGAATAGCTTTTGAGATACAAAACATCGTGATAATGAAATTCCTTCAGTCTTTCCATTTCACCTCTTTGTCGTGGCAAGGCAGTTGGGGTATGACGGTGGCATTTTTTCCCTCCACAATTTGGTTCAGCAAAGTGTAATAGAAGAAGATGCACAAGCAATGACATTAGAATTTCCTGAATATATCTTCTCTAATGTTAAAAAATGACATTGCGCCGGCGGGAGGGGGGGGGGGGGAGAGGAGGGAATAATGAAAGAACCCAGAGTGGAATTACCGAGTTAAGTTCTTTGAACTAGTCTGAAGCAACATCAGACTTTGCCCACTTGCTGGAGCTAATCAAAATAAACACAGGATGATGTGTTTTTCTACCCCTAGGTGAGTGGTAAACTCTTCATGTTTTACCACCATGTTACTTGTTTCAGTGGATTACCGGACAGCCCAGTGACACTGGGTTTTCTTTCCATTATCATTTTCTATTGTAACAACAGCATGTGTGTCATTTTTGATATTCTCGTACGGGGCCATCGCCATGATAACCCATTGGCAATAGTTGCTCTCTGCTTCCGCAACCAATTGCCGATAGTATTTTTACTGCTGGTCTCCAGTGTACCGTATAGCGAGTATTATCAAAATGTAAAAACGGGGAAAAGTCGGGACTTGAGCTAGGCGGATTTTATCCCCCCCCCCCTCCCCCCGCTCCGCTCACCCACCCAGTTGGAAAAAAGGAAAAAAAAATCAGGACAGTTGGAATTCTACTGTTCTCTGGTGTGTCGTCGCCTTCCTATACTGGCTAGCGCACCCCAATGGGATTGTTATTCTGACCACGTATATGCAGACGGTGCGATATACAGTTTTGGAGTTGGAGCGAATCTCGAAAACGTCGACATTGTGGAGCTCAGTGTATGCCGAGGTAGCTACCATCGGGAATGTCACATTGGCAATGAGGTATAGGGAGCCAGTGAGACTGCTATGGAGTAACAGATACACATACCGGAGGGTTCAAACGATGTGAGAACGCCTCCAAACATCCTCGCCCCCCCCCCCCCTCCTTATTCACCATCCAGAAGGTTCAAGGCTTGTGAGCTATAGGAATTGGTTAGAGGAGGAGATGGAGGATTTTTGGAATAGCTGAGGACGATTGTTTTTCGCTCATCAAAAGATCTTTGTCCATCGATAGAATGCGCAGGGGTTATTTATTCCATTTAAGAATTTTGATGAGTGTTATGTCAGAGAGACGTAGATTTTTTGAGGGAAGAACACCAGAGGACAAAACATGCGGAAAAAGACAAATCAATCCCATCCAAGATCAGCAGGTACCGACGCTTTGATCATCAAACGTAGCTTCCATGCTGTGAAGGGTACCACCATCTGCCACATCTTAGATTGCCATCCGCGGCGAAATCGCGGATGGCAAGCACGTGGCGGAGATTAGGTTTGCATAATGCGCCCGGGGCAATGTTTTTCGGATCAAGGGCCTGGGTTGAAGGGAAATTCCGATTCCACACATGTAAACATACACACAGACATTTTTTTCGGAATTCGACGGGAAGCATTTTGGTATACTTGAAACTGAATTGACATTACGAATCGAAATGAACAAAATCGATTTAGAGGTAATTACAATAACTTCCTGAAAAATCGGAAAGTTAAAAATGAGGCGGTTATATTTATATATATATATATGTTGAAGGTTAGGTTGAAATAGTGGAGAGAGGGTGGTGGATGAGTCTCAGCTGAGGAAACCAGAGGACGGAAGTTTATACGCATTCCCAAAGGAGCATTTTCAACGACTCCGACTGCAGCTGCATTCCACACGACGTTTCTGGCGTCGCTGACGACCATCCAGAGACATCGAAAAACGTCACTACGCTCTATATATTGGTGAACAATGGGGAGGGGGAATTATATACATGTATATAAGGGCGCTTTTTTTTTCGCCCCACGTAGTGGCTTTCGGAACAATCAGTCACTGGTAAGAAGAAAACTAAGGCAATGAGTAACTTCACTTGCAGTTTTCTTTCTACACTGGCTTTTTGGCATCAACTGGGATCATCCAATCTTGGTTCACCAATGTGATTATCGGATTTCGCTTAGCTTTACCCTCACCACCCGCCGCTTATTTCACCTAGTCCCTTCGGCAAAATTCTCTGAATCGGTGAAATATTTCTCCCCCCCCCCCCCCCCCCCGAAAACCCCTTTCGGCTATAGATTCATTTCAATTTTCCTTACCGTTGACTCGATATTTCCCATATTCCACAAAAAACCTGTACTTCTATACCTGTATGTTATATCCAACTGTATACTCCATTTTCTCTCTTATTTCAACGTATGAGATATCCTACTCGCTGGTATAAAGGTAGAGCGAAAATCGGTAGATTCCATCAGAGATTGCGCGTCGAGCACTCGTATCAAATATCGAAATGAAATATATCGAGATGAATATCTTCCATGAAAAATATATATATATATATATATGACAATCAATGAAATCAGATGGAGCCGGACCTACAATATTTTGCCATTTTTTTTTTGTTCTCTCAGCAGACATTTTCCGCCATCTGACAAATGAAGGTTTATTAAATGCTTGAGAGATCGATTGGAGCGCTCCTTTACTTCCAGCCAATATGTATTTCCACTTTATTTGGTATTGTTTTTTCTACAACTCGTCGATATACTGTTTGCTGTTTTTCGTCCATCAAAAACAAGAAGCCAAGTTTGGAGGAAATAAATCAATAAGTTTTCTCGACTATTTGTAGCTTATCTCGTGGTAGAGAGAGCCACGGCTGATCTTTCATTTTTTTTACGCTGGCTTCATGAGATTTAAAGGGATGCGGCGACGGGCGGGGGGGGGGGGGTGATTTTTGTTAGCGTGTATTGGATTCGTGGAAGTTTCGCACTAATGGTGGAAGATGGATCGCAGGTCCAGAAGCTTAAGAAGTAACGAACAGAAAATCTTGGCATCTACTACGTCGGCCTTTCATAACATACTTAATCCTGGATAAAACACCAGTTTCGTTTTAACAGAGAGATGTTCAGGTGTAGAATATTTCTAAAGCTTTTTGCGTTGTTTTTGAAAATTTTAGATTTTTCTTGGAACTGATGATTGGACCGATGGGTTACATTATGAGCAATTTTGATCTAACTTCCAATGAATTAGGTCCCAAAAATAGACGGGACTTATTATAATGAGGCAGGAGATGAAAAAGATATTTTTAAGATATGTTTACATTTCTAGACGTTTCACATAATTCTGGCATTTGTTTCGAGAGACATGCTTGTGTGAGTGGGTAGGTGTGTCGATGAGTGGGTGGTTGGATGGGTGGGTGGATGGGTGGGTGGGGAGGCGGTTGGATGGCTGGGTGCGTGTGTGGATGGGTGGGTGCGCAGATGGGTGGGTGGGGAGGCGGTTGGATGGCTGGGTGCGTGTGTGGATGGGTGGGGGGAGTAGGTGGGTGGGTGGGTGGGTGCGAGGATGAGTGGGAGGGGCGTTGGGCGGGTGGGTGGGTGGGTGCGAGGATGAGTGGGAGGGGAAGGGGGTGTGGGTGGGTGGGTGGGTGGATGTGTGTGTGGGAAACTCATCCTCCTGCTTCAGATCTACCAAAAATTCCGGTCAAATCATACTCAATATTTATAATTCAATTGAAAAGTGGGTTAGGAAATTGGGATACTGCTCTACCCTAAACAATTCGATTTACCTGAATTTCCGGCACGAAGTTAAAATTTTATGAGCTTTCTCCATCGAGAGAGGACCACCCCGGAATTGCAGAGTTTTCGTTAGTTTCGACTATGTAATACCTATAAAGGTATGTGGTAAAGTAAAATATATCGTGATATTGATCGATTTTGCCCCAAGCAGTTTTGATATGTAAGCATTTGGAAACCAACAGTTTCACTGGAGTTTTCCTTCCTGCTTTCATATATATATTCATAATTCATCCAAAAAAATCATTCATATATCTGAAATATTATTACATTATTATTATATTCTTATACAATTATAATGATTTTTACACAAATGTATGAAAACTATCTTTTTTTCTGGACGATGAAATATGCTCTCAATTCTCGATGACGCTTGAGTGAAACCTGATGAAAATTACTAATCCATTTATTATTGATTATTTAGTGATCCATTCTCCATTACACCACGCTTATGATATGGTCTATCACGTGCTTATTTTAAACTGTCCAAATATAGAAATTTAACTTTATTTAAATATATTATTTTGTAAATATACTGAGTCTGGGTATTAACATTTTGTACCATTAGAAAATTTTAATATGGATGAATAGATTGTTTTTGATTCTGTCATTAGTTAAGGCAGATCTGAAGAGAGAAGGTATTATCCAGGGCAATGGCTGTGGGGTTAGAACACTGACCTTTGGCGCACAAGGTCCACGGATCGAATCCCCCTGGGAATCTCCTTTCGCTATAGTAGAGTGGAATCGTCCAGGCGCTAACTCATTCGGATTCATCTTTGAGCGGGAGTTTCGCAAAACAACGGCTGTACAAATTGAGGCTTTCCATAGTTTCCCTTCAATTACTGAGCAGGCCAAGGAATATAATGGGCGTTGGGTGTTGAGTCCATTGGTGTAAACTATGTAGATGTCGTGCAGTTTGGGAAAAAGTCAGCTTCCATTAGCACCGTCGGGACGCCTCGCGGTATATGCTAAATGAGATCGCTGCGTACTCTTTAAAAAAGGTGTATATAATGAAAACTAGTTCGACAGGGAGTTGCTATATATTTAACCTTCCAAATTTTCATTTTTTTCCGAAATTAAATTGTTCAATTAACAAAAAAACCTCAAGTTCGCATTAATTGAAACTTCATAACATGCTGATTCCGAGATATTCCAATATTGTCGAGGGACACTGGACGCCGAAGGAGTTATTCTGTAGCTTGCTTTTTCTCGAACAACTTTTTTTCAGATCACCCTTCGCGCAGAAATGTAACTCCTAAACGGTTATCTCCGAAATTGCCGTCCAGTTGTTCATTTTCTAGACTTCAGTGTAATCCTATGAAAGCATATATCAAAGCGAAAAAAAATCCACATTTATCTTCGTTCCACTTTTGTAAGAGAACAGGATCAGCATATGTTCATGCATAGAGCGAAGTAATGAGTTCGTCTTGTACGCAATATACCAAATGATGCATGGCCAATGTTGAACTTCTGGGGTCTTGCTCTCTCCTGCTACATCTATATGAGACAGTGGATTTGAGCTGGGGTGAGCCAGGATCAGTGCTCCATTCGCCACTGGCTAACGGAAACTGGTAACTCGGGCAGTTGGGTGGGTGGGAGAAGGGGATGGGGAGGGGGGGGGGGGAGAGGGCGGTGGATGAGCATCAATCTATGCCAAGTCCTTATGTCGAGCTCCTGCCCCACTGACTCTGCATCTATATGCAGACTGACGTAGCCTCATATTCGGTAATCTTTCTAATGTCCATTCGCACCGACTTCCGTTTATCCTTGATGGTAAACTTGATCACATGTCTTATGGGCAAATTTATGACCCTGTCTGAATAAATCAACGTTTTCTTTTTCTTCTTAGAAATAGGAATAAACAATGCTAATGGCGGAGATAATAATTATTTGAGGTTTTTTCTACACGGAGATACTTCGATTGAGACCTTCATAACACCCCTTCGTTGGTTTACTTATTACGTACATAATTGTTGAGACGGCTATACCTCCTTAATTATGCAAATTATCGAAAAAAGGCATTCTACATAAAATGCGTATTTTTATATGGGGAACAACTTTTCTTACATAAATTTTGCGCTAATTCTGACGGTTTATGTAGTAGAACATTATAAACAATTGAAATTGTTAATAACAATATATGTACGCGACCAGTTCCATCCAAAATTCAATCAGATCTAAGTTACGTGAAGACACTTTGGTTGAATCATTCAGTACCTCGATCGCATAATTCAGTCGCGAGACATCGGGAACGAGAAATTTTAACCACACACACATACACACATACACAGACATTTTATTTAAAATAGTCAAAAAATTTCATCCGATGGAAAAAAAATTAGTTTCGGGGGCATTACGATACCTTCTCTATATCGGGAAGTTTAAATGGTACACATTTCAGTAGTGAGTTTTTAATTAGTCAGACGCAAGTTTTTCACCCATTGTATTGCTGACGATATAAAAACTTCTTCAATTTTTACCCACGCAATTCCAAACATCCGATCCAATTGGTTGCTGCACTAGCATTAAATAAACAACTGAATAAATAAATAATAAGAAATTAGTTCGCAATGGAAATTTTCTGAAACTAGTATTCCACCTGAACATCTCAGAATTTAATTCATTGCACGTTACCAACTGCTCTTGATAACACAAACTCCTGGAATACAATGTTACAGAGCTGAAGCGCACAAGTTCCAAGGTGAATAGAATGAAATTCAAAATATCCCCGGGAATTATTCCCTCGGACGTAATACGGATTACGTTTTAATGTAGTTTATGCAGCGATTAAAGTAGATAGCTTGGCATATTCTTGTTCTCTCTGGGGGGATTTACAAATTTTAGGCTCACGTGACAAGCCAACCGTCTAAGGACAACGCCAAGTCTTGTTACAATTTGTGGTGAAAAAGCACACCCACAAACCGGGTAAACTACCCTATCTCTGTCTTTTCCTCTCTATCTATATTTATCTATCTTTCACTTTCGTCTTCGCCCCACTGGCCTCGCGACTACAGCCTGCGTCTGGCAGGCCACCCCAGGGCGAGACGTTTTTCACGCACGAACAATCTTGAGCTTCCGGTTGGAGAAGGCTTTCCTATACCCACCGAAAAGCCATAGGACCTCAAGTTACCCAGTAAATCCGACTGCTTTGCGTACAACTTATGTGAAAGAGGATGGCAAAGCCGATCAAGAGATTATTGTTGCAAGCTCAACAACAACAGGTATGTTCAATATTTATTGGCACATTTCAATGTACTGCATAATTCTCCTTCTTCCTTCTAAGATACTTCATGAATTTTGAATAATTTGGACAATCGCACGACTGTCAAGTTCTCTCCACCATTATAATTCCAAGAGACCCAATTCAAAGCGGCTTAGTTAATTTTGGTTTCAGAATACCCTTTCTTATTTAACATTTTAATCAACATCTCCTGGAGTATTACAATGCAATTGCAATATTGGCCTTGTTTTGTTGCGAAATGGGATCATTCCATTCACACAAACACACACACACACATACATACACATACTGGGAGAAACCTAACTCCCGAAACCAAGGGTGCCAAGGGTGGGCTCCCTATAACAGCCTACATATTAAAGAAGAAACCATGGCCAGTACAACCATTGGAAAAATGATTACGGTGCAGGGGAGGGATACCCCAGTACCGGCGGGTGAGAGTGCCGAAGCAGGCTCGAGCTCGTCGAGATCCGACTACTGCAGCCCTCAAGAGGTGGACCACTTGGCCTCTGATGGGTCTACTACCCCAAGTGAAGAACTTCTGAAGAAAAGGCAAGCTGAAATGGTTAAGATTGATAACCTTTTAAAAGACTTGTTGGAGTATATCACTCCGAAGGCAAACGTTCACAAGCACATTAAGTTGCAGGTCAATAAGATGAAAAGCAGTTATGACCGTTTCGTGGCACTTGACAAAAAAGTGATCCCACAACCAATGGTGCAGACTGCTGACGCCCAAACTTCACCTCACCTAAGTGGGCAGCCGAAGAGAAAAGATATCTCACCTCTGGAGGAGAGAAAACTTCCACGACAGGTGAAAAGAAGGAAGGAAATGACCTTGGAGAACTCTGAAACTGCAAACTCAACCGAGGCCACGGAGAATGACTGAGTAGTTCGAAACCCTACTATCCAGAACGTTACCTCGGATACGGGCGAAAGTTCCAGTCGGACAAAGGTCCAAAGGCAGGGAAAAGTGGCGAAGACACACCAGAATCAGCCTCGGACGAAGAAGAAAGCAGTAATCCGCCCTGATGCGCTAATTATTCGTCCCACAGGGAAGGATACGTACGCTGAAATATTAGGACGTATAAAGAAGGACCAAGGTGTCTACGCGGCTAGCTCATGCGTGGACAAAATCCGTAAAACAGCCTCCGGAGATGTTCTTTTAATTCTAGCGCGAGGAAAGAAGGACGAAGGTGTTGAGCTGGAGAAGGCACTAGTTGGAGCCCTCCAAAACGAAGCTAAGGTGTTCAATAAGGGACCTCAACAGGAACTTGAAATCAAAGACCTCGATGACGTCACTACCAAAGAAGACATACTTGATGCCCTGAGGAAAGCTGATGGCGCAGATAGTGATATCTCATTGAGTGCCATCAAGTCTCTTCGCAAGGCCTACAGAGGAACACAATCTGCTACGGTGGTACTCCCTGACGCTACTGCAAGAAATATACTGAGTAAGGGTAGTAAAATACGAATAAGCCTGGTATATGCTCGCATCGTGACAGTGGTAAGGCCCATCAAATGCTTCAAGTGTTGGCACTACGAGCATCTTGCCGTCAATTGCAAGAGCTCCATTGACCGATCAGACCTGTGTTACAAATGCGGCGAAAAAGGGCACAGAAGCGCCGATTGTGAAGCGTCTCCAAAATGCGTTCTATGCGTAGAACTGGAGCCCACGAAAGACAATGCCCATGTAACTGGTAGTATCAAATGTCCAGTCTACCAGGGTGCACTCCAGAAGATCCGTACACAGTCATAGTGCGGGTGTTACCGGTGAACCTGGCTCACTGCACCACAGCACACGATCTGCTGACGCAGACGGTTCGAGACCTGAAAATTGATGTTGCCGTCATTTCGGAACCTTACAGGAACCTATATACCCAAAACTGGGTTACTGATACTAGCAATAAAGCCGTCATTTGGTCCTGCGGTGCTCTGCCGCTTGAAGCATATGACGGAGACCAACAGTCTGGATTCGTTGTGGCCAAGGTGAATGGTATCTATCTTTATAGCTGCTATGCACCACCAAGCCTTTGCTATGAAGACTTCACAGCATTCCTAGATAGACTCGTCGTGGATGCAAAACAGCATTCCCCAGTGGCAATTGCGGGAGACTTCAACTCTTGGGCAGTCGACTGGGGCAGCAAGGAGACGAATCAACGAGGACGGGCTTTACTGGAAGCCATGTCGACCCTAGATGTTGTCCTATTGAACGATGGAAATACGCCGACATTTCGCAGAGGACAAGCGAGCTCATGTATAGATCTCACCTTCGTCAGCAGCAGCCTGATGAAAGGAAACTGTGCATGGGAAGTATCCGAGATCTACACTGCCAGTGATCATCAGGCAGTACTCTTGGAGGTGTCGGTTGATTGGAGATCCGCACCCACACCAGAAAGAACAAATGGAGTCGGCTGGAATGTGCGAAAATTTGACATTGCCACCTTCCTTATGGCACTGAAGACTGCCCGATTAGACAGTAAGAATGCCACAGGAAAAGTAAACGAAACCATGCGGAGAGTCACCGACGCCTGCGATGCCACTATGCCCAGGAAATTTAGTGGAAACCGACGGCCACCGGTGTATTGGTGGAGCGGTGAAATCGCGACCCTCCGCAGGGAATGTTTCGCAGCGAGGAGAGCTTGGCAACGCGCAAGGAAGAAGTCCAACCCCGAAAGTCTCGAAGTGGAGTTTAAAGCCGCTAAGCGTAAGCTTACTAAGGCCATAAAGCTTCGCAAACGAGACTGCTGGAACGAACTGTTGGAGGAAGTGGAGAAGGATCCTTGGGGCAGACCGTACAAGGTGGTTATGACGCCGCTCAAGAGCCAGCCGATGCCATCACCAACCTGTCCTAGGCTCCTGGAGAGAATTGTCTCAGTCTTATTCCCCCAGCAAATGAGTGTGACTGAAAAGCAGGTGGAGGGTGCTATTATCGACGGAATACCGCCAATTACAGCTGAGGAACTATTGCAGGCCTGTAGTAGAGTGGGCAACAACAAGGCCCCCGGTCTCGATGGTGTGCCAAATATAGCGTTGAAAGCCGCCATCAATGCAGCACCCGGCATGTTCCTCGAAATGTATAATACATGCATCCAGGAAGGTATTTTCCCCAGCAGATGGAAGCAACAGAGACTCGTGCTTATCGCCAAGGGGAAAAAGCCACCGGACGAGCCATCATCATATCGTCCACTCTGTATGCTGGATACGGCGGGCAAGATCCTGGAACGCATTATACATCAGAGAATTGAGGCAGTGGTGGAACCCCTATTGGCCGAAGCTCAATACGGTTTCAGACGACGACGATCCACGTTGGATGCTATAGACCTGGTGGTCAAAACAGCAAAAAAAGCAATCGATGGCAGGCGATGGAAAGGAGGTACGAAGCAGTATTGCTTGGTCGTTACCCTGGACATCAAAAATGCCTTCAACTCGGTACGGTGGGATCCCATCCTCGCGGCATTGTCGAAGCTGCAAGTACCGGCATATTTGCAAAAGATCGTAGGTAATTACTTTACCGACAGAGTACTCAGATATGACACAGAGGTTGGTCCTAAAACATATACGGTGACTGGGGGGGTACCTCAAGGCTCAGTGTTGGGTCCTCTTTTGTGGAGTATCGTATATGACGACTTGCTCAAAATAGCATTACCGGCGGGGGCCAAACTCGTAGCTTTTGCGGATGACGTAGCCATAGTCATCGTGGGCAAACACCTTTCCACGCTCCAGCTCATTTTCGAGAATGTTTTTAACAAGATACGACAATGGATGGACTCGATTGGGTTACAACTTGCGGAGCATAAGACTGAGGCACTCCTCATTACGAGCCGGAAGAAAATAGAGACAATTACACTGCAAGTCGGTGAGTACGAAATAATTTCCCAGCCCTACATACGGTACCTGGGAATTATGATTGATGCCCGACTTAGTTTTAGACAGCAAGCTCAACATGCAAGCAGTAAGGCAGGAGCAGTGAAGACTGCTCTTGCAAGACTTATGCCAAATATTGGAGGGCCAAAACAGAGGAGAAGGCTCCTGCTATCATCAGTTGTCACGTCGGTATTAACATATGGTATTCCTATATGGAGTGATGCATTACGAAGCCAAGCATCTCGGCGGCAAATTGTTCCAGTCTACAGACTGAGTGCCCTTAGAGTGGTCAGCGCATACCGCACAGTATCGAACGATGCTGTGTGTGTCATTGCTGGGATGCTACCTTTTGAAGTGCTAGCGGAAGAGCGTAGGCGACTCTACACACGCAAAACATCAACTGAGCTGAGCTCAGTGGAACTGAGGACAGAAGAACGAAACCACAGCATCCAGCGATGGCAGCTGCAGTGGGACGCCTCGAGCAAAGGCCGGTGGACTCACCGACCTATTCCGAAGCTAGATGTTTGGCTTGACCGATCACATGGACAAGTCAATTACTACCTAACCCAGATGCTCTCAGGACACGGGTGCTTTCGGGAATATCTTCACAAATTTAAGCATGAGGATTCTCCGGATTGCCCAAAGTGTCCGAGAATGAAGGAAAACGCGGAACATGTTCTCTTTACGTGTCCGCGTTTCGACGTCCAACGAGCTGTATGGGAAAATAGCGCAGGCAAACCCATCAACGGTGGAAATCTTGTGGAAGTTATGCTGTCATCAGAGGCGGCATGGAACGCGACAAGCGACTTCGCAATGGAGGTTTTGCAAGAGCTGCGCCGCGAGGAGCAGTTGCGGAAAAATCCAGAGTAAACGGAGGATCTTACCGTTAACGAGCGGAAAGGATTCGCTACTGAGGAAGCCAAGGCTATCGTCCCCTACACAACGAAGTATTGCTCAGCAGATGTTCCGTCGTGGTCTGGGGACAAACCGAACTGTATTGTATGTGACAAGGGGTATTGACCTTTGCACGTTATGTTTTATTTGTTAATTTTGTAAGTTTATCTAATAAAGGAAAAAGTAAGAAAAAGAGGAAGGAAAGAGAAAGAAGGAAGTGTGAGGAAGGAGGTTGACTTCCTTCTTTCTCTTTTTCTTTCAAAAAAAAAAAAAAAAAAAAAAAAAAAAAAAAAACATACATACACATACACACATCCATATACACATCCATACACACATCCATACACACATCCATACACACATCCATATACTCATTCATACACACATCCATACACCCATACCCACATACACATGTACACACATACATATACACACACATACACATACACATACTCATACACATACACACACACATACGCGCATAGACACATATCAATTGTTCGATGGTAATACTCAATGAGGGTTCGTTTATCGGTTCCATACCGGGGGACTACAAAATACACGGACCCAAGAATAAAAGTCCGATCCCAAAATATAATTTTAGGAAGGGTTGAGGTTCCGAGGGATCGATCAGTGGTTCACATATTGGTGTGCTTGCATCTGAAAGCTTATCAGAGCGTTATATCGTTCATACCCATAAAAAAAAGGTGGAGTATTGCGTTGCCTCTCGTCCGTGGAAAATTGAAAATTTGCATGTACCCCAGGTTCCTTTCAGGATAAGCGAAATGGAAATTTTCGCGGCACGCGGTGAACGAGAAAGAGAGAGAGAGAGGGGGGGGCATGAATAAGAGCGTGTCTTCAGTGGTAATGGACTTCTCTCGTCATTATCATTCTTCCTGTTTTCTTTTCTCTCCTTCAATATTGTTCCTCGTCACCACTTCTCTCATCTTCACATCCTTGGGGTTTGTTTGTACCTTTCTTATTTTGTATTTACGAACTGGGGGACTTACAAGAGCCAGTCCATTTGAAGAGAAATTGAAAACCAGACTGAGTTCGGTGCCTCTCATTGTCTACGTTGTGATGCTGGAAAAGGCAAAGAGAGGTAAATAATAGAAGAAATGGTTGACGTAAGCAAGTGAAGAAATGAGGGCTTTATAAACGCAATACTTTATGTCATTCAGTCTATCAGATGCTCGTGTTTATGCGCACGTACGTTTCTCGCGTGCTCATTGATAAATATGCTATAAGTCGTGACGGGAAGAAAACGAGATGAGGAAAGGGTCACGAGAAACGACAATGTGAGATGAGAGACTTGTCTTCATAATTTAGCGCAAAAGAACACGAGAGAAGGTGAGCAAGAAATGAGTGAAAAAGGACGACAAGGAAACATAACCTATAATGAGCAACATTAGAATTCAAGACCTAAAATAATGTTGCTTTATCTCCTTTGTCAATGAATGTCGCATAATTTATGGAAGATAGCAGATATTCGTAACGTCTTTTGTAGAATACAGTGAGTGCTATAATTTTGTTATCATGCAAATTTCCATTTTCTGCAGATGAGAATGATCTTAGATGGTACGAGATGTCCGTCTTCTGTTCTGTGATAATGCACCAAAAATTGAATACGGACTCGAAAAACTGAGGATATATCATATTTCGAGAGGCAAAAATGGCGATAGCCCCAATCGGGATGAACCCGAGACTCGCACCTTCGCGCCGGATAATTTTCCGACTGAGCTACCGGACTTGGGGCGACCTTCCATTTTTAAATTCGATACAGTCAACTCCCCCACCAGTGCATGCCCCACAAGTTGATGGATCCCTACGGTCACTATCGTCATGACCCCACCACTCACCATCTCCTCAAGCGCCGCCTCCCCACCACTGTGCAAATGGTCCCGCCTGACTTTGAATGCTACTTCTCTGCGCTTACTAGCATCCGGGAGTGGGAGAAGTCCACTAGTGGGAGTGGACTGTAAGTGAAATTGCCCATCTTCTAGAGGACCTTCAATAAAACCGAGAAGAGTCTTTTTTTTTTATTTACGCTTCGATGCGATTATGCATATGTGGCGACCCTCCCACGGTGCCGATGGAAACCGAATTATTCCCAAACTGTACAGCATTCACTTTTTGAGGATTTACATGTCTCAAGTACTTCTCGCTTAATTTATGAATTGAGTTGTGCCCAGCCAAAGGTCTGACATCATTAGAAAATATTTTAGATTTAAAAAAAATTCCCACATAAATGTTTTTTCTTTAATTATTGATAATTCTATACAGTCGACATAGAGTTAAGCCGGCTAGTTGCGCACGTAACAAACAGACCCTGATATCACTGGTCTTGTCCATACCACTTCCATCTTGCTGGCCGACGAAAGAATGAGGAAAGTTATGCATGAGTCCAAAGGAATTACCCCCGAGAATAAAAAATGACAAGAAAAGGGGAGCTGGTGGAGGGGGGGGGGGGAGGGGTGTTCATTCATGAAAGAATCTCTAAGAGAATAATTCTCGGCAAATGGCCCCAGGGCCGTCTCATGCTTTACGTCCAGATGAATCTCGAAACAGCTGAATTAGAGCTCCAAGCTGAACGATCTTCCGGTGTCCAAATTAAAATTCATAGTTCAAATGTAACAATTTTACGAAACTCCGTCTGTCATTTCATCTGCACTTACCCTATTTTTCCCATGATCTCTATCTCTCCATTTCACCAACTGACTCACTTCCACTATTTTAATTTTCCTCCTTTCATACGGAGGAATAATTACACAGCCGGTCGACGATGAATGTCCACGACGAGTGGGGAATGAAGCAGAAGAGATAATGAAAATAATGATAAAAAACACTCAAGCTCTCCTTTCTCGCTGCACCAGCCGAGAATTATATATATATCTATATATACATATATACAGGGATCATTACGGCAGTACTAGCTGTCCCACTTTATTGACTATATAAAGCGAAAAAAAAAGAAAATTCCGGGAATTGAATCGGAACGAGGGTATTACGGTTGTGTTACTCGTTGTTGCATTGCATCAGAAGGGTAAAACACGTAACCGGATGTCGAGGAGAAGGACTCAACCGGAAGTGCCGGGAAGTTGGACAAGAAACAAGGTAGCATCTTGCTATTGTTGTCTAGTGGAGTAAAATGATGAAAAAAAGAAACTGGGGAAGCCGAATGGGAAAGACAGACCAAGGCTTGATGGCATTCTCCAACGATGCAACTTGCTCGCTCATTCTCATTGGCTCTTGCCGCAAGTCCAGTTGGTAACTCGATTGAGTAACTTCATTTCTTCCCATGAAAATCAAATATGATTACAAAATCTGGAGGTTCATGTTTCTGTATCGTCGAGGACATGGTTCTGTTCTCTCGGTGGCGAACGTGAGCGAATTTCTATGGGATTGACTGGACCGGAAGTCAGGTTTCCCGATTTTTCGGAAAGTTATTGGAATCACCTCTAAATCGATTTTGCTTATTTCGGTTCGTAACTAGGATCTTAAGTATACCAAAATGCTTCCCGTGGAATTCCGAACAAATGTCTGTTTTTTTTTTTTTTTTTTTTTTTTCACTCTTTCTCTATTCGTATTCACCCACGTCCCCGCTGGTAAGCATTACTACATGGGCAATACTACGGATCAGAGTACCCACCCATTGCGGCTGGGGCCGACTTCGCCATTTCAGCTCATCGTATTTCTAATCACAGGGTAAACCTCCAGAAACCCCTGTGATACGATGGCGGGCGTCTACGATGGAACCCTCCCTCCCCCCCCGCGCGACGGGTCGCGTTCGGTCCCGGCTCACGGTCTCACTTCATGGATACCGCGATAGCACACACGGAATGTTCCTGCCATCGGTCGGAGTCCGTGAGAAAATATTTTTCAGAAAAAATATTTTGCAGTGAGCGGGAATCGAACGCGGGACCTTTAGAATAATAGGCAGACACTCTACCGACTACGCCAAAGCCCCGTCATCAAAAACAAATGTCTGTGTGTGTGTGTATGTTTGTATGTGTGGATTCGGAATTTCCCGTTAACGATTTCTCACGAACGGCTGGAACGTTCTGGGTCATCAAGGTCTTATTCGGAGCGTCTGCATCGAACTTAGATCGGACTAATTTTGGTTCCAATTGACCCAGCAGTTTTTTTTGTTATTAAGCATTAAATGGTTTACACGGTTTTATTTAAAAAACGGTAAGACATACGGCAAAAAGTATCAAGCAGAATTTGCTCTGTAAGTGGAAATGCATATTTAATTTTTCATCACTATTTTCCATATTTGTCATAATTAAAGAGGTATGACCCTTTACGAGAAGTTTAACGCTCGATCGTTCGCACCCCTATTGGCGTCTCACTCCGACTCCAGTGACGCGCATAATTCTTGTCCTCACGCTGACTGTGCGCCCAATATTCATAATTATCTGCTCGATGAATGGGATTGAAACATTTAATCGAACGTTACGCTGAGCGAACCCAAAAATTTTACATTCCCATTAGTCTCAATAAGAATACGTCAAATAATTTGCATCATCTTGATTCCCTTGTCTTTTTTAACTTATACTTTCCACATTGATGCAAACACAAGTGGCTGATGGAGAGGGAAGAAGTTTACAAAGTTGGAATATGCGCGTAACCGCATTGTGGTTACTACTTCAGATATTACCGCCAGTCGTGTGGTTATCATACCTTGACTATAGTTTAATAGCTTGCAGCCTAAAATACCATAATGTTAGTGAAATTTTAAATGCCCAAACTCGTGAAACATTCTCCAATGTCTAAAGTCAAATGAAGTTTTTTGCCTATATTTGTATGCAATTGGTGCACCCGGACATTTGGAAAACTCATCTCGCAAATTTTCATTGCATTAGAATTGTAAAAAGTTACGAAATATACAAACTGGTGGGAAAAAGTTTTGAAGCAGTTTAAATGAGGCAGTGGAAAGTTTAAGGGGCGACAGAGAGAGAGAATAAAAAAAACATATAGGCTGTCGAGCAACGGGGATTTCATTCTTCTTCTTATCATTCTTCTTCCCCCTCCCCCCCCCCCCCATCCCGCCCCTCGAGCGACTCTATTCTCTCTAGGGCGGCCAAAAAAAAGTAGAGTACGGCATAGTACAGCTGCCTGAGGCAGTCCCCGTTTCTTGAGCTCCCGAACAAGTTTCGTCCTTCTGCACATTTAGTTCATCGTTTTCATGCTCCTCCTTCTCTTACACAAATTTCAGCACTCAGTGGGGCGTCTTAGGGACAGAGAAAAAATCCATTTGGAGGAAAATTGTATCAATTTCTGAAGTGATGGCCGATCGCCACATACGGAGTATTCGATACCGAATCAGCCACTACGGGCATCGAACCTCAAGAATTGGAAGATGGTCTCAGCATTTTTCAATGTTTTCAGGTCCTCAGAATGAAAGAACAAAATTCGAGTGAATGAAGATTTGTTTACTCGTAGCGTAAGTTAATCTGGAATTTTCGGAGCAAGCTTTGACATACAGACATTATTTGCAATTGATTATTCATATCACGTCAAATTGATCCTCGAACAATAATCCTCCGCAAAATGATCTATATATCAAAACTCCGTTTTTCTTCATTTTCTAATTTTATAGAAAAATCCCCTGAAGATAAATTAATTGTGGAATGTACTGTCATATTTTATAGCGCATCGCCATCATTTTGTTGAGGACCATTGGCGACACCAATGCATTATCCATCAAATATCGTTGGGTGTGTCGGTGGGGAGGGAGGGGGGGGGGGGGTAATAGCTCCCACTATAAGAACTCCGGGTGGAATATTCTTTCTTTTTGCTACTTGCTTCGTTAATGAACGGAGAACAATGAAGTTACAGTGTTCGGCAAAGTTGACAAGCCTCTCTTTGGATTTCCAATAAAAAATTTCATCGAAGAATTTTGCAAATGGCGGCTACATGCTCATACCTCCCAAGTGGCATCCATTATCGGCATTCCCCGGGAAACAGTGCAGGAGTTTATATAAATTTTGACGACACTCAATTTTCAATAAATCGTGATAAGATCAACTTAACGAAAATTCCAAAGAATTCTTGAAAACATTATTTGTGAGAAACGATATGAACCTGTATGTGTGATTTTTTCGCATTCAATTCGGTGTTGCATAGCGTATGAGATTTAAACAATATTGTTCGCAGTGTCTACTTTACCGTGGCTCTGAGAAATTTTACCGTATATCTGTGATTCCGGTCTAGCGAGCTATTTGTCCTACATTCAGAGATACTGTATCTCAGGTTCGAGTAACTTCGACTATTGTCGAATATTTCCGTCTATTCGGAAGATTCCGGTTGTGCTCAGTCGTGTCCGAGCGAGCTCGGGAGTTCTCGGTTTTATCCGAGTAAAACCGATGTACGAACACTACTCCCTCTTCTCTATCTCATTTGTCCGCCAGCGTTGGCTAGGTTCACTCACAACTAGGTTTACTCAAAATGTGACGTCCCCGCTCCAGTGGGGGACCTAGTATTTTCGTACATCGCGCTAATAGTTTCGTGAATGGGCATCGAGCACTTGCAGATATTTTCTGACATCATAATGCATTTGACGTAAATCATACTTCGCGAGATCAAGTATCGCAGTGGGATTAAAGTAGCGTTCTATCGGTTTTATTTTTGACCCAGTATACATTCATTTTCATTATTCTACATAGGACCTCGCAGCGATTCTACCAATCACGACTTTTTTCTTCCATTCTTTAGATCGTTAGATTTGTATATGTTGTCAATCATGAAAAGGGGCCACTCAAGGGTGTAGGCATGATGGAGCTTTTTTGAGTGACCTCAAAGACATTCTTAAAGTTTTTAAGTGAAACTTCTGTAGGCGCCTTTGAGTGTGAATCGAATACACGCGAATCCCTATGTTACAAAAACCGACACCGTTGGGAAGGAGAAGCGCCATATATGGAGTGCGTACGTACTTTACTCGCCAGGATGTAGAGATAGTATGCGAGGCACGGGAAGGGGAGCAGGAGAGAGGAATAGAGCAGTCACGCACATCTAGACCCATTACAACGTGTTGCATGGGAACGTCGATAATAACGCGTTCGGCATAATTTAACGCAAGGCGTAAGATGGCGTTATGCGCATTTTCTATCCACGGTGAAAAACCAGCTGTTTTTCAGTCTGGTGTGTTAATCCATACGATATATATATGCTGAGCGTTATTTTCTATACCATAATTTATATCCGGAACAATTTGGTGTGTGTGTTAATCAAAAGTTTTCGTTTCTTACTTCAATTATCACAAACCCATCACTTCATTTGTAGAAAAGCGTGAGATGGAAACAGTATAAAAAATCTTTTATATTTTGATATAATTGGATTTTCTGGAACCATAATCTCCGATTGATACTGATATTAAAGCTAGTGATCCTATCCTCAGCAGTAGAAAAGAACATTTACAGAATATCATAACATCTCTATAAATTCGGCCCCTACGGAATTTCACTTCTGTCGCGTAGCTCTTCATGCACATGTTTTTCTAACATGATTTTCCTCTTGCTCAAGAAACCGGTGCTGTTAGGTCAGAAAATATCCCGATTACCGTAAGCACTGTGTGACTATATATATAAGAACGATGCATCTGCTGCTCGAAAGCAGGCATGGCACTTTCTGTGGCGTCGGGGTTACAGAATGCCCGCAAAATTACGCTTCCAGTACAGTCCCTACTATACACCCTTCCATTCGAACCAAGACTACATTGAAGTATGAAATTATGCTTGATTCTAGGACACGGGAAAAAAGTCCCTTGAATGCGTAAAACAAGCCGTACAAAAATGGAGCATGCTACTGATTAACAATTAGCGTGCAAAGTGTTTTCAATTTTTGAGAGAAAACACTGGTAAAAGATCCTGGAATGAGTGCGTCAAAAATTGCTGTGCCATTCGCCAAAAATTAGTGAGATACCAAATTTTTTTGGAGCGGTCCTCCACATTTTCAACCTGGGTCCTCTCCATTATTTTGCTCACCTTACGATACGTTCCGCAATTACAATGCGCATTCATTTTCGATAGGAATTTTTTTCCATGTATGAGAATATACTTTATTGTACTGTATATGGTACTGGATTCAGTGATGTACTATACTTAATGCTCGCCAACAAAATGTTAAGGGTAAAAAAGTTTTACTGTTCATGGCCAAATATGCCATTGTGGCTTTACCGGAATACATTCCAGGATAGTTCGTTTATTTAACTTACACACTATTTCACTCCATTCTTCACGTACAAATTATACCATTGTCTCACACAAGGAAGCTACTAATTTCCCATGCGCGAACAGTCACTTGATCACCCAAACTTTCAAAGGCTAAATTCACAGTCACCGACTGTAAAACCACTTTTCCCGCATTCTCGTATTAACGTCTCCATATCGCCTGTAAAATCTAATTTATTGGTTACCGGGCGCCAAAATGCGATAAAATACTGAAATCAAATAAAACTGGTTACTCTGCCTATGACCCTTTGATGTGATACGAAACATTACCACCTCACTCATTTTTTAACTTCCTGATCTAGGGAAGTTATTGTAATGACCCCGAAAGTGAAAAGTGCCAGATCGATGAAATTTTCACGTTTCTCAACGTTTCGCATCATCCTGAAGTGGTTTCAGAGAAGTGTCTGTATGGGTATGTGTGTTCGTCCGTATGTGGCAAAATTTTTGTTTACGTTTTCTCGGAAACAGATGGCGCAATTCGATTAATTTTTTTTCAATTGTTGCGTCTCCATGTAACTTAGAGCTGATTAGATTTTTGATCGAATCCATGGAGTAGTTCTCCTATTTTTTGAGAAATTCATGGTGAGCAAAAATCGAACATGGTGATAATAAACGTTCATTCACACCAAAAAGTTGTAATCCAGGTACTCCATGTCACCGTTGAAGGATATAAGCATATTTCATAACTGATTAAATTTTGAGTAAAAGTGGTCCAGTACTTATATTGTTATTAACAATGTCAATTGTTTATAACGTTCTACTGCATAAACTATTAGAGTTAGCGCAAAATTCCTATAAGAAAAGTTGTTTGCCATATAAAAATACGTATTTTATGTGGAATGCCTTTTATCGATAATTTGCATAATTAAGGAGGTATAGCAGTCTCCACAATTATGTATGTAATTAGTGAACGAATGGACCCAGCGCTGTCATGACGGTCCCACTCGAAGCATTTTCATGCAAAAACGAAGCGACTCACATTTTGGACAGCATTTGTGCAGTATATGCAATGTTATTAGCAATTGCAATTGTTTATACTGTTCCACTACACGGAAAGCAAAAGAACATAATTATTAGACCCCTGGTGACTAATCTGAGGACGAACTTTCCGTGAGTCCAAAAATTAGACTCCTATAGTCTAAAATTTAGTCGCATTGGGCCGATTTTTTATGTTGTTTCGGGATAGTTTTTATACTCACTGGGATGAATTTTTGGACTCATGGAAATTTCGTCCTCAGATTAGTCACCAGGGGTCTAATAATTATGTTTTTTTTCTTTCCATGTCCGTAAAATACTAAAGTTTTTGTTTTGCAGCCGCATCCTTATTGACGTCTCACTCTCACTCAAGTAACACGCATAAGCCTCATCCTCATGCTGATCATGCGTCTACTCAAGTATTCATAATTATCTGCTTCATAAATGAGTCAGTTTGGAATTCTCAAATAGGCATGTTGTCGTTATGATAATAAGAAGGGTCACACTGATTAACCGTAGTATATTGGAGAAGAATAAATTTGGTAGGTTGTGCTGAAAACCAAATTGGGCAGTTTTGTTTGTGCCCCCAGTGGGGCACACACATGTACACACCACTAGTTCTTACTTCCTGTGTATGTGTATGTGTACATGATCATTTGGTTGTTAGTAGAAGTAAGACAAAAAGTTCCGAAAAAAGTATAAAATGCGGATGATTCTTATTATGGAACAAATTAAATAATAATCAGAGAAATGGACATGAGTTTGTTAGCTTTAAGCGAAAACTTGTACTGGAAATTAAAAATGGCAATATCTGAAATTTTGTATTAGAGTATTCTTAAAACGGTTTACATTGGAAGAATAGATACAAGAAGACAAAAGTATAAAAAATGTACAAGAAATGTATATACCTACTATAGCTATTTATGCTAATAAAATATTATAAAATGAAATTAAATATGTATGTGTATGTGCACCTTACACGTACACATACACATACAAATACGCATACACATACACATTCGCACACACATACACATTCACACACGTATATTCCAATGCATTCAACATCCTCTGTTCATCGATGAATAATACAAATATAATTTAGAATCTAAATATAATGCTGAATTTTTTTAAATGTTTCACCGACAAATTGGAATGCTCATGAATTCAAAGACCAGCGCGGGTGAGGAAAACAATTCTCACCAGCACTCAACGTGACCCAGAATCCACAACGAGGACGCGGCTCGTGTTGAGTCCCAAAACCACTCTCAAATAAAATGTATACCATTAAAATACCATTACATACTTAGCGCTGTATCAAGCATATATTGACCGCAAGTTGTTACGCGGAGAAAATTTTTTTTTGATTTTAAATAATCCTCGCTGTATACTTTTCTTCCTTTCTCCACTCGTTTCCACCGGGAAGCAGGGAACCATTAAGCTCACTAATAACAATTTGAATCAGCTTTCCAGGAAGACCTCCCTGTGTGAAAAATAATGCAACCATTATTTACATTCTATTGCAAAAATATAATATAATATGAGAAACATAAAAATCAAGGCGCGAAAAGTCAAAATGTCATAAAAATTCCACTCTCGATTTCTGGGGTCGCTACAATAACATTCGTTGATAAATGAATCGTGGCTCTGTTGGTAGCTGGTCTCCTAAAGCTACGGACTAGTTAGAAACTGAAAATTGTGACAAATTAACAGAAGGTCCAGGGAATGAATACACTGCCAATCGAGCCAATGCAGTCAAATGTTTCGGATGGCACTATAAACCGTAGGTCCAATTGGCATCTCAGACCAGGATATCAATATAAAATAAACTCTATTAGCCTTTGCAAAAAACACAAGAACAGAGTATAAGAAACAAAAATGAGACAGGCAAAATGAGAGTCATTAAATCAACGACACTAGTATCCATCTTGCGAGGTATGGTGTCGATTATACTATTTATTTTGTTTTGAGCCTATACAGTACTGAATAACGAAGATAAAGTCAATCTTTCGGCATCGAACGGAGAGGGAGGCTTCCTCGTACAGAAGAGGAATTTCCATTCCTACGATGTGCTGGGCAGCCACCATTTATCAAAATAATGTGGTCGCAAACCGATTTCTACGATTGAAATCTGAGTCAATTTTCCCTGATCTGAAAAATATTGGGAGAAATCTCGATAGCGGTCTTCAGAAAATTTCTCCTGGACTCAAGATCTCGGCCTATAGAGAAACCCTGATCATAACGTGGTGATTTCATTATGGTCAATTGTTAGAGTGGATTGAATCATATAGCCAGAGGTAAAAATATGTGAAAATATGTAGTCAATAAATTTGTCAAAATTGATGGGTGAGTATTCATAACACGTGTTGTGCATATAAACTAAATGAGTTCGCAAGTCTTTAGTCCCTCAAATAAAATTCAGATAGTTAGAGTACGACTCATTTTTGTACAATCTTAGTTGTTGACTGGGATTTGTTGGGAGAGCATCTCTGTTAAAAAACATTGAATGGTGTGCCATCTACGCGAGTCGCTTAAAGAAAGGAAATAAAGACGATAATTTGTTCAAAGAAATGCAATTATAATTATTTAAAATATCCCATTTCCAATACAATTGAACCATATGGAGGAGAAGATGTCAATATCGCGGAAGCTAACTGCCATCAGCTGGGCCCATTTCATATGGACGACCGCAGATTACTTTCGCGTAAGTGGTTATCGTTGTTTCATTCATCTTATCAGTGGAGTAAGCTGGAAACGACTTGGATAATTGGTCGATTGGAAAACAAAATAAACGTACATGATAAGCCCATAAGTCTGAAATATGGAGTCGGCCCCATAAACTTACAGGGAGCAAGTCATTTGATTTACTATTGAGCTCAAAACAACCCCTGACATGGGGATATTGATCAAAAGGACCTTTGTTGTATTGCTCCCAGTTCTGCAATCCTACCTAGTCTATGGCTTCAACTGATGAGTCTCTTGATGTACGCGTTTCGGTACAGGGATGAGAATGATTCACCGGATGCGACAGTCAGGCTGATGTGTTACAGTGGAAGCTCGTTGAACCGCCAATGGAGAGGTGGGTTGGAACGAGAGGAGAAACCTTGGAAGATGCTTGAATGAGGGTGATGCATGTGGAATGCCGGAGAAAAAGAATTAACCAACGATGGCGGCTAAGCGAAAATTTCCGAGTGACACAAAGGACAGGAACGTTAGGTACTGCGAGTGCCCGCAGAGATAAAATACCATCACGGACATATCTGGCGATGCCGAGCCTAAAATGTTACTTGTTCCCCAGTTTTTGGTTTCTATATCACTGGATACAACGGAATTTATCCGGGTTTGAACTTCGGCATAATTCTCGTTGTTACGCTGACTATTCACCTAAGCAAATGTTCATAATTAGCTGCTTGATAAATCGGATAGTTTAAAATTCCGAAATCTGCAAGGTTTCGTTGTGAACCTCACGGGTCACACTGATTTACCCACACTACTGTTTTTTCTGCAACCAGGCTTGAAACTGACGTGTCGAAAAATGTAGAAGTGGCAAACAGAAATTAGAAATAGGAAAGTTTTATGCCAGCAGTTTCCATAAAAAAAATACGGTGAGTCAGGAAGACATGCGACAGCAGTGAAACTTCATAGGGAGTAGCTGAAATAATAATACGACTTTTCCGTTTGACTGGAGAGAAATCATTTAAATTACTAATCAATAATTTTTCCACAACATACCCGCATTTATTCAATGTCATAATTACACTCTTCTCTCAAGACGCAAAAATAATCGAGGAGATGTGGCGTCAAGCAATCTCGGAGATCTGAGCTTCTAGCTCTACTTTAGTCTATCCTCTTTGTGACCAGCGATGGAAGATCACCCCGCCCCCCTTCCCTGCCGCTCTGATTCGACTCGCCGCCGCAGCGTCATGATCCTCATTAGGTTTTTCTTACTTTACGTTAGTTTATCGAATTGATAGACTTCAGCCATATGTCTATCAATTTCTATCAAATGATTCTGCGTAGAATGAGCCCACGTAGAAGTTTCTGTCATTAAATTCTAAAAAAAAGCGGGGCTATCTTTTGGGCCAATTCTTTGCAAATTTCATTTTAAAAAAATTTAGTCAATCAAATTGTTTTTATAATCAATCATTGTGTATCATTCGCCTATCAATGAATTCTGATGGTCGTAATAATAAATTTTTAATAAGCATGGGCTAACTCTATGGAGCTCCAACAGCTGTGTTCGGCGATCGTCACGCCGCCTAAAAATTGTAATTTTAACTACAGGTACCTAAGGCAAGCGAGTCACGGTCCCCACTCTCTCGACGCTACGTGTTACCCCCACCACCTACTTCGGTCACAGAAAAGGTTGCGAATCCGAATTTCAATACATTCCCATAAGAAGTTTCACTTCAAGACCACGCATGCAGGGGTGACGGTGTACGTTAGTATGGAAACCAACTAATTGCACTGCACAGTCTGCCGCCATATCAGTAAATTCATTAGTTCTTCAAATTAGAAAATAATGATCGGATATACCAATGGGAGAGGAACTTTCAAATCCCATCATTTCCCAATATTGCGCATAAAAACCAGTAGTAGACATAGACAATAGGGCCGTTAGATACTGCCAGTGCTTGGACAGATGAAATGCCACAAAAGGAAATATCTCGACGAGAACAATGTCAGACACAAAAGGTTGCGAACTTTTTTCCATATAAGTTTTCCGTTTTTATTTCAATGCTCTGTTTTCTCATTCTGCAGGTAACTTTCGGAAAAGCTGTGGGTAGCCGGTAAGGAAAAAAAAGTGTGTTACATGGAGACAATAACACAAGACATTTCATTTCGACTCCGAAATTTGGTGACAATTGGAGAACCTCTCCCCCCCCCCCTCCCCACCGACCGCCCTTGTCGTCCGTTCAACATTGATCCTCAAATGGTCTGAACAACTTGTGGTGTTTCAGGGCAAGTATGAGGAAAACAGTATACACGCTGATCACGATCAGTCTGTAACTTCCCGATATAGGGAAGTTATTGTAATGCCCCCGAAAATTCAAATTTTTTTTCATCGGATGTTCACGTTTCAAGGTTTTCCTAACATTCCTAGACTATTTTAAACGAAATGTGTGTGTGTATATATATGTGTGTGTGTGTGTATATATATGTGTGTGTGTGTGTATATATATGTGTGTGTGTGTGTATAGCTACGTATATATGGGGTGATGTTTTTCGCCCACGATTTTTCAGGACTGAATTACGCGAGCGAGGTTCGGAATGATTCAACCGAAGCGTCTTCACGTAACTTAGATCTGATTAGATCTTGGCTGGAATTGGTCCAGTACATATATTGTTATCAACAATTTCACTTGTTTATAATGTGCTACTACATAAACTATTAGAATTAGCGCAAAATTTGTATAAGATAAGTTATTGCCCATATAAAAATACGTATTTTATGTGAAATGACTTTTTTCGGTAATGGCATAATTAGGGAAGTATAGCCGTCTCAACAATTATGTACGTCATAAGTGAACGAATGAGCCCAGCGCTATCATGAAGATCTCAATCAAAGCATTTCCGTGCATAATCGAGCGGATTACATTTTGGATGGCATTCGGACAGTATATGCAATGTTATTAACAATTGCAATTGTTTATACTGTTCCACTGGGTAAAATATTAAAGTTATCGTCTTTGTTGCGGCCGCACCCCTATTGGCGTCTCACTCCCACTCAAGTAACGCGCATAAGTCTCGTCCTCATGCTCACCATGCGTCTACTCAAATATTCATAATTATCTGCTTCATAAATGAGTCAGTTTAGAATTCTGTAAGTTTCCATTATGGCACTAATAGGGGTCACACTTATCAACCGGGGTATATTGGAGAAAAATGAATTGAGTACGCTGGGCTGCAATACCAAATCGGGAAATTTTGTTTGGATGCATGCAAACACCCTTGCTTTTAAATTATATAGTTGTAATTGTTTTTTTTCTTGTAATAGTTGTGATTTTCAGTCACCTCGTATTTCGTGAGTTTGCCATATTGGTTAGATTTCCAAGAATGAAAAACATATATGCGATCCCGCTTAAAGAAAAAGTTTTTGATCAGTGTTTGGACGATCTTTAGGTCATCTGAGTGGATATCTCGCGGAAGATCCCTTTGGTGAAACTAGGGATCAGCCGGGACATCTGCGAGAGATCCCTATAGATTCCTGACAGATATCCCTTGTAAATTCTTGGAAGATATCCTCCGTGGATCCTTGGAACATATCCCTCGTAGACATTTGTCAGATGTTCCCCGTCGATCCCTGGAAGATATCTCTTATAGAGCCGTGGAATACATCCTCTGTAGATTCCTCCAGCGTAGAAGAACGATCATCTCGTTCGAATTTGTTGACTATTTGGGAGTAGATCTGCTGCTGGATCTAGCACCAATTCTAGTTTAGTTCAACTTGTAAATGACATTCCAGGAGTGAGCCAATGAAATCGCTTATAATATACGAATTTTTTGCTACCTGGGAGGAATTCACCGAGTATATATTCGAGGGATCTACCGGAGATATTTTCCGGGAATATACAGGGAACATCTCCTATGAGTTTAGCAGGGATATCTCCCAGGTATCTATAGAGGATACGCTCCAGGGATCTACCGGAGACATCATCAGAGGATCTACTAGAGATAGGTCGCAGGGATAAACCATGCATGTCTGTCGGACATCTCTGCGAAATCCCTCGGAGCTCTCCCTGCTGATGCCACCAAGATTCCCCAAGAAATATGCTAAACATCCCCCATAGACCTTTGTTTACGCGAGAATATCCAACTGTAAATTCAATATTTTCGTAGCGTTCCCAGAATTTGCCCTTGTAATGACGACGACATTTTTGACATGCATCGACATCACACATCAGAATGATTACCAATCAGTGAAAGTGGAGGTTTGTGTATACGCAATTTCACGGAAAAGATTAAGTGATGGAAGCCTTCGATAGTTGGAATAACTGTTCAATGTGCGTTCCTCTCATTTGTAGCGGTCTCGCGGTAGGTGCTCTTGAGCATTCGGAAGGGAGCACTGGACACCCATCCATGTGCCTGGAGCCGACGTTCTTCATTCAAGCTATTGTAGTTATAAAGGGTGCAGGGGTGCCTATGGTGAACCCCACCCACCCCCCCTCGGGTTAGGTTCCCGCCCGGCCTTGCGGTCTCATTTCCTGGGTACCGCTGACAGTACACAAGAAATGTTGGAGAATGTATCGATTTGCCCACTGTATCTTGTGCATACCATCAAGAGAGAAATTCAACAAAAATGTTGGTTATCTCGTGAACCAACGGTCTCCACAAAAATGTAAAACATCTGTTGTAGCCAAGGCGACTTCCTACAAAAAGTTGTCTGCAATTCTTTTCTGATCTTTGTTGGCGGAATGAATTCAACCCATCATCCATTGCAATTTCCGGCATGGAAATGCGACTAGTGGAGGGTTGATGTTCACCAGTGCATTGCCCATCAATGTCGCGAGATGATAATTCGCGGAAGCGCGGAAGGGGGGGAGGCGTGTCAATTGGCAAAAAATTTCTTAATGAGTTTTTGGACCGGTGGTGTTTCATCCGTCATTTCTTCAGTCCTATCTCTGTCCATACTCTATTTTTTTCACGTGTCAAAACGCGATATTGTCCTGATGTTTCGTGATACTCACGCAATTTTTCAGCACATTGTCACATTCGTCATTGCATTTTTGAGATTGAATCGACAAAAAAATGGAGAGTCAGGAAAAATAATAGTCGTTCACGAGAGTTTTTACTCCAAGGGAGAAGTCAAACCGCCACAGGTATTGGGAATATGAGGGCGAATGCGAGAGGTACGTAGATGTGAGACTGGCACGTTATTGGGAAACGGACAGAAAAATCGATGCGTACACGCCGTTGGGCTCAGCCACACCCGCGTTTCGCGTAGGTCGAGAGGGAGGAATTAGAAGGAGTGGAAGTGAAAGAGAGAAAGAGGAGGGTGAGGGAGAGACGCCGATTTCTCTGGAATTCACAGCATATAACCAACTCGTCCGAAATTCCCGCGTCCAACTTTGTCTCTCTCATTTTCATTCTCTATCTTCGCTTTTCTCTTTTCCATTCTCCCCCACCCCCGGCCCTTCTGCCTCCTCTCTTTCTGAGTGGAGAAAATCCTCTCGGGCTCGATTCGAGGCGGAATCCCAAACGGGCTTGACTTCCAACACGGCGATGCCGATGAATTTGTGCTCGGGTGTCACTCTCGAGGCATCTCTCGGGGATTATTGTGAAGGAACTGATGGAGAATGGAGGAAGGAATTACGATAAAAAGAATGGGGAGAATAGATTGGAAGACATATGACTTGCAGTAATTCTGATGACTCGTGAGATGAGACAATCTTCATAGCCAGGTGCTTCAGGAATAAGAAATAGGGGAAGCAACTCGTGTTGAAAGTTCATGACTCGTTCTGGAAAAAATGGATCAGGGTTTGTCGGGCTGATCCCTGGTACCTGACAGAGTAGCATAGTTTGTAGGTTTCGCTCTGGATACGTATAATTCGCAGAAGTGGACCAAACGTCGGCGCAAACGGAAATAATCAATGAAAAACAGAATTTCAATAGCCATTCATAGCGTGTCAATCAGTTATACATGTTCAACATCTAGTTAGTGTCTTTCCATAGATTGGTGCCCTACTTCGACATATGGGTATCGAATTTTTTTAACTCAAAAGGTTAGTAAAAACTTTTCGATTTCATTGGGCATTCATTTGGCGATACTTGCGGAAAATATCTACATCGTAAGATGATTGGAACTTCTGAGCTCATTTGAATCTTCGCTCTCACTGCGCATATGCAGTCGGGCAGCTTACTCGATTCCCAATGACCTGAAATGTTGATAATATACTAAATCCCACGTTTCTATTGGAAGTTACATCTTCTGTTAGTGCTTCCCCAGACATTCTCTACATTTATCAGAGCTACGAATCTTTAAGGATGGTCTGTATGAATATGCACTAGTTTGGACTTCTATCAAATCTGCATACCAATATCACCGGCACACTTGCAGATAAAATTATCAGGATTCCCCACTGATTAAAACATAGCTACTGAGAATTCCAAATTCATAAAATGGGGAGGAGGGATGGAAAAAAACATGTGCGTAGAGAGCTACGCCACAGAAGTGAAAGTTCGTAGAATTTATAGAGATGTTATGATATTCTGTAATTATTTTTATGTACTGCTGAGGATAGTATAGGATTAGGAGCTCTAACATCAGTGCAAATCGGAGGTGATGATTCAAAACAATCCAATTATATTAATATACAAAAGATTTTTTATTCTGTTTCCATCTCACCATTTTCTACAAATGAAATTATCGGTTGATGATAACTGAAGCAAGAAACGAAAACTTTTGAGTAACACGCATCAAATTATTTCGGACATAAATTATGATATAGAAAATAACCCGCGGTACATATATAACGTATCCATTAGCACACCAAGCTGGAAGACAACTGGCTTTTTACCGTGGATAGAAAATGCGCACAACGCCATCTTGCGCCCTGCGTTAAACTCTGACGAAAGTGTCATTATCGACGTTCCCATGCAACATGTTGTAAATGGGTCTAGAGGTGCGTGAATGCTCTATTCTTCTCTCTCCTGCTCCCCTCCCCGTACCTCGCACACCGTATCTACATCCTAGCGAGTAAAGTACGTACGCATTCCATATATGGCCCTTCGCCCTCCCCAATGGTGTCGGTTTTTCTGACGTAGGGACTTGCGTGTATTCGATTCACACCCAATGACACTTATAGAAGTTTCACTTCAAAACAAAAAATAACTAGTGGTGGGTGCATGTGTGTGCGCTACTCAGGGCACAAACAAAACTTCCCGATTTGGTATTTCAGCCCAGCGTACTAAATTTCCTCTTCTCCAATATACCCCGGTTAATCAGTAGGGTCATACTGAAAACTTGCAGATTTAAGAATTCTAAACTGAGTCATTAATAAAGCAGATAATGATGAATATCTGAGTAGATGCATGGCGAGCATGGGGATGAGACTTATGGGCGTTACTTGAGTGGGAGTGGACGCCAATAGGAGTGCGGCCGCAATAAAGACCATCACTTTAATATTTTACTCAGTGGAACAGTGTAAACAATTGCAATTGTGAATAACATTGCATATCATCCACGAATGCTATCCAAAATGTAATCCGCTCGATTCTGAACGGAAATGCTTCGATTGAGACCTTCATGACAGCGCTGGGTTCATTCATTCACTTATTACATAGACAATTGTTGAGACGGCCATATCTCCTTAATTATGCAAATTATGGAAAAATATCATTCTACATAAAATACGGACTTTAAGGTGGGGAACAACTTTTCTTACATAAATTTTGTGCAAACTCGAATAGCCTATGCAGTAGAACATTATAAACAATTGACATTCTCAATAACAATATATGTGAAGGACCAATTCCGTCCAAAAACTAATCAGATCCAAGTTACGTGAAGATGCCTCGGTTGAATCATTCAGTACCTCGATCGCATAATTCAGTCGCGAAAAATCGTGGACGAAAAATTTTAGCTCATACATACCTAGCTACTTACACACACGCACACACACACACAGACACTTTGTTTTAAATAGTCTAGAAAGGTCAAAAATACCATGAAACGTGAAGACCTCATGGAAAATCGATTTTTCATTTTCGGGGGCAAAACCATAACGTCCCCTATCGGGAAGTTAATAATACCCCGCCCCGTAAGCGCGCTCGCTTCAGCTGTTAAACATCCTGAATTAAATGCTTTAATTTCCTACTAAATTTATTTATACTATTTCCTTGGGTATAGGTAGCAAGAATGATGATGCTGTAATTTCTCCGATATCATACATTCATTGGACAGAATTTTCCGCTTGCTACTTCTAAAAAACCAGTAAGCTCCGTTGAGATCTTGCAGAACTGACAGAATAAGTACACCAAAAGATCCGATGGCTTCCTCGAACTAACCAGGCCGAAAGAATTGACCCGGAAAGGGCAACATGTTTCATTATAAATTTTAATCTTTCTGATGTTGACAACCATGCGTTTAAGTCACAGATAACATCATACAGAATTACTCTCGTTTTTGGTCTGATGGAGAGCATGGTGATTTTGCACATCATCCAAATACGGATAAAAGAGTAGTGCTTGAAAAATGTAAAAATACACAAAGAAATGTTCTAAGAGCTATTCCAGACTTATCCAGTATGAAAAGCTCACGTCGAATAATATTCCTATGTATTTCTTTCATGTTCTACCTCTGATTCATAAAAATGATCTTTCATAAAGCGAAAGCATTTGATGCAATGTGCCGTTGCATCATTAACGTCAGAACGGTTGGTGAAAAAAATATGAATTTAACTGTTTGACTTGTTTTCTTCTTAACATGAAAGGAGAAATGAGCTAAACCGAGTTTGATTAGAGCGCTACGTGGTTCTTTCAATTGTGCGACTTTCATTCCATCACACATTTCATCTCATCCTGATAATTGTTTTTTTTTTCCTTTACCAGGCACTACCAATTCGACGGCTTTGGGGAAATCGCGGTGGAAGGGAAACTCAAACGTGAATATCATGGAGTCTAGTGCAAAAGTTGCACGAATTTCGAAATGATGAACTGCATGGGCAGCAAAAACTTTTCCATGCATTCGTCGATCCTTTCTTTTCTATTGACGCATCGGGCCAAATTGGGATATACCGCGAGACCCCCCCCCCCCCCCCCCCCCCCCGCCCGCGATGCCGATGGAAACCGACTTTTTCCCAGACTCATACTATTTTCCCCGACTGTATACTATTAGTACAATCGCACAGTTTGCACAATCACCGCATAGTCAGCATAACAAGGGGAATTACGCGGGTTACTGGAGTGGGAGTGAGGTGCCAATAGAGGTGCGTCCGCTCGAGGGTTAAACCCGCCATACCTCCTTAATTATGCATTCCCACTTACAGAGCAAATTCTGCTTAATACTTTTTGCAGTATCTCTTACCGTTTTTGAAATAGAGCGTTGTCAACAATTCAATTGTTAATAACAAAAAAACTGCTAGGTTAATTTGAACCAAAAACTAATATGATCTAAGTTCCACGAAGACGCTCTGAATAAAACCTCGATGACCCAGCTCGTTCGACCCATTCGCGAGCAATCGTTAATGGAAAATTCCGATTCTACACACACAAACAGACACACACGCACACGGACAGTTGGTGAGACGGGGCTTTGGTGTAGTGGGTAGAGTGTCTGCCTACTATTCTAAAGGTCCCGCGTTCGATTCCCGCTCACTACAAATATTTTTTCTGAAAAATATTTTCTCACGGACTCCGACCGATGGCAGGAACATTCCGTGTGTGCTATCGGCGGTATCCATGAAGTGAGACCGTGAGCCGGGACCGAACGCGACCCGTCGCGCGGGGGGGGGGGAGGGAGGGTTCCATCGTAGACGCCCGCCATCGTATCACAGGGGTTTCTGGAGGTTTACCCTGTGATTAAGAAATACGATGAGCTGAAATGGCGAACTCGGCCCCAGCCGCAATGGGTGGGTACTCTGATCCGCAGTATTGCCCATGAAGTAATGCCTACCAGCGGTTACGTCGGTGAATCCCGGAAAATCGGGAAGTTGAAAATCGGGAAGTTAAATATTCAGGGAGTTCGCAGAATAAATTTGCCCGATGTTACATCCGGGGAACTTCGTCACAATGCAATATGTGGGAATCGAAATTTTAACAATTCTAATTGTAAAAATTTTAATCCTGCTTCATAAAAGTTTCAGCACAAATTTTTCCAAACCGGGCTTTTCACCAACTTACTGGTATAGCGGAAAGCGCTCACGAGCGGTGGGGTCTAGCGAAGAGAAATCTTCTTCATAATTTTACCGAGAGTGGGTATTCACTGAAAGAGTCACACTCGAGTGCCAAAACTCTTCACTCGCGCACTTTCCTACCGGCTAAATTTTTCATGGCGTACCCACCGCAAATGCTCTTCAGTCTGACTGTGGATTATATTCTTTCGAGGAAGAAGGCTGGAAGTGTAATAACTTTCGGAGGAATTTACTATCGTAATTGAAAGTTTCTCCATGAGATGAATAAAATGAGAAATGAATAAGAAAAGAAGACTCGGAAGATGGTATTTCTCAGGTTGAATGAGAAATTTTCGGAAGCAGTGCGGAGTGACATTAATATGCAAATTTTGCTAACATTTTTTTGCATCACACTAAGTTTTCCATTTTCTTTAATTTCCCAACTCTTTTAATTTCGACTTTCTTTCAACTTCCAAAAAGCTTAACGTGTTGAAAAACTCGAAAATTTATTAATATATTTTAGAACAAACATTTGCAAATTTTCCAAAGTGTTATTTCTCTTTTTGCTTTTCCTAGTTTCTAAGATGTTTCCACAGATTCCCTCACTCAGCATTTAAAAAATCTATTTTCCTCATCGAACAGGCTGGACCTGCTCGTTGTTCCCCACCGTCCGCCATCATTTGATCCTATTATTAGTCTAATGAACCATCTGGCTCCGTTACAAGGGCATCAATCACGAGCTGTCTCAATGAACCTCCGCAATACCACCCAGTAAGCGTATTATTCATACCCTAATTAATAAACTGTCATAAGAGCCCCAGTCCAACAATTCCACGTAATACCACTTCAGCTCCATCGTCGAGTTTGCCCGGCATCAGAGCTCAACGTGCTCCATTCAAGTGTCCAGTTCTTGGTTAACCCACACCACGTCCATCAACACTCCCTCCAAGGATTGTTTCAAAGCACCGACCCATTACTTCCGCAATCGGTTCCACCCAAAACTTATCAAACAATCACTATCAACTATCAAGAAGGTCTCCCAGTTGTACAACATAAACGTTACCCAAAATCATGCACGAGTTGAGCTGAGTAAAACTTGTAAACGCACATCACTTTCAGTATTCCTTGTAACGGGGGCATCGCCGTCGTGGTTAGCGACTACCGGAGCACCGCAAAACTCTCAACTCCAAATGGGATATTAATGTCCGCTCGATTCTCCACCTCTACCGACCCTTCCGCTCTAGTGTCGCCTACCCATTATTTACGGTCCACGGTCCCCGTTGCATAGTCTTCTACCTGATCCTTTCGCCCTACACTACTGCAAGAAATACGTATAATTCGGGCCAATTTGATACGAGGGAACGCGCGCGCCGAGTGAGTGTGACCTCCGTTAGGAGCACATCGATAACTTCCTCATTCAGTATTCTCCGTCCCCAACATTCGAAATTGCTAAAGAAACTGGGAAGCTTCTGATGATTGGGCAACTTTTTTTTGAAGTATATCAATGGAGAATGGTCATCGGAGTCGGCAGATCCCTATACACTATCCAAAGTTCCAAGTGTGTAGGATGTATCTTCACCTTCCGAACACTGATATGGACAACAAAAATATCATCATTAGGGTTAAATAACAGTTACTTGTTTATCGTGTTCTACAAAAAATGAATAATATTCAAATCATGGAAGATGAAGTTTTATTTTGCAAAATATTAGCATATTGCATTTCTTATAAATTTTGCCGTTTTTTTCAAGGTCTTCACCAAATATTTTTTTACGTCCATCTCACGTGGTTTTGCTGGTAATAAATTTCCAGAAACTTTTTTATAAGCATTTGTGATATAATCGAGGATGTCCTCGGAGTCAGAGTGTTGCGTGTGCTGTTCTATCGGCCGTGGATGGCCGGATTGTCCAGGACTGCCCGGCGCTTCCGGTTCCTCACGCACCGATTTTCTCGAGAACTCAGTTTTCCACCACTCTAGAGTTAACACGTGTTGTGAAACCCCTCCCAGTATTTTTCCCAGTCTCTTTCACCACGTCTTAGCTTTAGCCCAGAAATCACCGGATTGTTAATCCGCCCAGAAGATCAACAATAGTCATATATTGTTAATCTACCCAGAAAGTTTCAGGGACTGATCTATAATTAGTTATAGCCCAGTGTTTACGATAGACTTGAACGGTTTTATCGTAAAAGTTATTGACTTCACTTTGTTAGTTAATGTAATAATAAAGTGAAAAAAGAGAGGCGTTATGGGACACCTGGTAAATGTGAAACATGGAAACACTAATTTTCATCTAAATTGATTCAAAATTTTTGACGATTTCTCGAGTAATTGCAAATTTTCCAATGCTAAGTTCTTTTAACTATTTAAAAAGTTTTTACAAAATTTCACAAAACTTTCTCAAATGGTTAAAAATCTTGCAAATTGTTTAAAAATTGTTCCAAACATTTTCTAAATTTTTCGACAATTTTTTCAAAATTATTCGAATTATTTTCCAATTTTGTTCTTGCTGTTTTTTGTAAATCTTTCCAATTTTTTTTTTCAAATTCTTAGAAAAGTGCTCCAAATTTCTTCAAACTTGTAGCAAATTTTTTTCAATTTAAAACACAAATTGAGAATTTTTTCAAAATTCTTCTGAATTCTTGCAAAAATTTTCCAATTTTGTTGTCAATTTTTCTGTAAGTTTTTGCTAATTTTTTCATAATTTTTCTAAAATGAGCCAAATTTTTTCCAAAAAATTTTTTTTCCGAAAGATTTTTCCAATGTTTTCAATGTTTTCATGAAATTCCCAAACACTTCCAACATTTTTCAAAATTTATTGAAAATTTTAAAATTTTTTCCACATCTTTTCAAAATCTTTCCAAATTTTGTCAAAATTTTTGAGAAATTGTTTCAAAGATTTTCTAATTTGTTAAAAAAAAATTTCCAAATTTTTTTGAAACGCTGTAGCGCATCTCGATATGTACATACAACTTGTGTGCATGGTCTTTGTGTCGATGGCAGAGAGGGAGCGATGGGTAATCAGTGGAGTATATCTATATATACATTTGTACTGGAAATGCCTATTCCAGCCAGAATTTTTTCCCAACGCAAGCGCCGCATTAAATGTTTCACATCAATGACCTAGAAAATCGCGCATGTGTATCGTCATTTTTTCTCATAGTTAACTTCCCGAAACGGCAGTTAGATATGGGAAGAATAAATTCCCTCAAACCATCTCTCTCACAGTCACAGGTAAAATTATACCCGAATTTAATTGTACAGTCCACTCGCACAAGGAAGTCCACTCGCAGAGAATCTAGGTCGCTGTCACTTACATGATTTTACACCATTCATCAATTTATAATGATTCACGAGGATTCACATTCACAATACGGCATCAGTTGATCGGTGCCTATACTAGCGACCCTCGCGTTGAGTCAGTGCGCCGTTGAAAATCCCTAGATTTGACCTTTGTTTAAGATCCACGTTCCGTTCGCAAACCAATCACAGTGAAGCGGTTCGTTTTTCATCCAATGATGGCGCGATCCAAGGGTAAGAATCCGTAAAATTTCGGAGACGCAGATGGGTCGTGAAATGCGATTTCACTGGATCAATCACTTTCCCCACTGCTTAGTGTTTGAAAGATGGAGATTATTCTGGTTGGTACACGCCATATCATTCTCACTGACATGCACTCACTGGCCCATGTTCACCGGGAATGCTACGTCTTGCATATATCTCTTTCACCCTAGACCAGAATTCCAGCACTCAAGGTGGCACATTGTCTCATGTACCTTAAGGCCAATGTGGGTAAGTGGTGGAGGTGTGATGGTGAAGAGCCCATCGATGTAGCTGTGAGCATGGAAGGTGAGATGAATTTATTGGCAGGGAGTTGGGCTCTTTTCATCAGAGCCATGACCAGCTCGATTTACCAATTTCTCAGCGTGCAATATATCATGCATAACAGGCGAGAGTGAAGGCGTTACACGTCCCACAGGGTCTGCTCTACATCAACGTACTTTATTGGGAACGCCAAACTAAGATGTTCAAAATCAGTATGGAGGTTCTTAGGTATTCATTTATGACTATCTGCAGTCACGTTAGCTGCATTTTTTTTCATCTCCAATTAGAAAGTATGATGTTTCTGCACAAAAAAAGGTTGAAATACTCTGGGCGTCTTGCCACTCGCAAAATGAGTCTTTCACTCGCATAATGAGCATGGCGCCGCCTTGTTTATTTTCGATGATTCTGTCTACTCCATGTAAAAGAAATAACTAAACAAACTTTGGCTGGCCTCCAGCGCCTATTACAACCTCTTTTCTCACGAAATATCACAGTTAAGCAAAATAAAAATTCATGAACAAAATAGTATTGAGCTGCGTATCGCCAATGCATATAATGGAATGCACTTATTTAACAAAGCTGTCGTTGTACAACCCAATTCATATGTGCAAACTGTTGTCGTAAGCGGGCGGCATGGTGCTCGCCATGCGAGCAAGCTCAACCTTCAGGAGCGAAACCACTCCATTCTTCGAGGAAATCTGTAGGAAAAAATAGTCTTGAGCTTCGTAAATAAGTAACTAATTGTGAATCACTCGGAAAACTTTTGAAATGACCAAATACATGAAGCTCTGAGTTCCCATTACGCTTGGTAATATCCATCTGCAAATGAGTCAATTCACCATTTCCCTCCTCATTCACCATTCTGGTACTGATAGTATTCTTGTGTAGATATCCACCACTGGGATTTCAAGTTTACTCCACTGATGAAACCTCCATTAATCGATTGAATGTCCGATCAACGATTTATTAAAGTCCCTAGTTAATTTCATAGATTGAAGTTTATACTAACAGTTTACAGTTACGGGCTTGGCTACTAGACTCTCCTGTGTAATTACTCGACTCCGAAGGACCTCATTTTACGGCAAATGAGAAGTAACTCGAGAAGGGAGGAGGCATTTTTTTTTATCCCCCCAATTGATAATAGCGGGTCTCCGGCAAACTCAATTATTCATGGAAATAATTATTCCATTTGGGTAGGATAAGAATACCTATAAAATTTCAATTTCATTTCTTTATGGGCTTGTTGACAGAAGCCCATATTGTTCTCAATAATTTTCCCGACACCAATTAAACTTTCCCATCGTCTTTTCAGGCAGAATCCCTTTCATTTCGCTAAATACGCAAGGGATAATACAAGAATAATAGTTTTCTAAGAAAACTGCACGAAGAACTTTCAATATCGAAGTTGGGAAGGAATACAGGTAGAAAAAATAATGGCGAAGCCACTTATTATCCGTGACAAAATATCGGTCTGAAGATTTTCAGGAGGAAAATCGGTGTAAAAGAATATAGCGATGGGCAATTTCTTTAAGTGAAACTTCTATAGCCGCATGTGCGTGTGAATGGAATACACGCGAGTCCCCATGTTACAAAAACCGACACTATTGGGTAGGGGGAAGCGCCATGTATGGAGTACGTACGTACTTTACTCGCTAGGATGTAGAGATGGTATGCGAGGTACGGGAAGGGGGGCACGAGAGAGAGAGAGAGAGAGAGAGAGAGAGAGAGAGAGAGAGAGAGAGAGAGAGAGAGAGAGACGAATAGAGCATCCACGCACATCTAGACCCATTTGCAACGTGTTGCATAAGAACGTCGATAACGACGCGTTCGTCATAATTCCACGCACGGCGTCAGATGGCGCTATGCGCATTTTCTATCCACGGTAAAAAGCCAGCTGTTCTCCATTTTGGTGTGTTACGTTATATATATGCCGAGCGTTATTGTCTATATCATAGTTTATGTCCGGAATAATTTGATGTGTGTGTTAATCAAAAGTTTTCGATTCTTACTTCAGTTATCCACAAACCGATAATTTCATTTGTAGAAAATCATGAGATGGAAACGAAATAAAAAATGTTTTGTATAATGGAATTGATTTGAATCATAATCTCCGATTTACACTGATATTAGAACCACTGATCCAATCCTCAGCAGTAGAACAAAAAGTTTTTTTTTTATTTTTGTAATTTTTAAGGCTTTTGACACTTTTCAAACCTTCAGAATTCGGAAACTTTCATACCTTTTTGAAACCTACGATTATTTGCCCGCGAACATTTTGTCGCAGCTAGTGAATTATGGAAAGAAAAAGGAGGATGAAAAGGGGACAGAGAATGACTGGATAGTACGACGTCGCTGGGTACGTGAGGCCCGAAGAGTCTACGGTATTTTAATATCTAGCATTCCAGAAACGACCGATCATCCGACGCTGCTATCACCACCACTACCCAGTATACAACCATTACCAATAACTCGTCCATTTCACTTCCTCTCTCTTTCTCGCCCTCGACATCCCCATTTCAGCAGCCGGCTGACTGCCGCCAGTCAGTTCTCCCTCTTACCACTGCGTCCCACCCTTCCACCTCCCCCTCCCCCTCGCTCGCACTGCCTTATCCCCACCCCCTTCTCATCGGCCTCTGATCTTTGCACGTACCACTCTTACTGCTGTTCCGACATCCAAACCCATCAACTTTGCTCACCGAAGAACATTTTTCCGAGTTTAATTATAAACTTTTGTGCTAAGCACAGGAAATTCTTCCATCAAGTTTGTTATTCTTTTCATTTATTATTCTTTTGATATCATAATTCACCCTTACATCTTTCTTCAGAAATTACATAACTCCTGTTAAGGATGTTCGGGAGCCTTACGGCGACCCTTCACTAATGTTTATATTCCTGGCGAACTAGTCATCCGATCAGCACGGAGAAAAATGATTTTGTCTATGGTGATATTCCCAGAAATCATGGAATTTCACCTGTGCAACACTCTTTCTTCAATTTTCTTAATAGAATTTAAGAAATTTAATTATTGAAGTTATTGAAGTTTAAAGTTAAGCAGTTACTGTACTGCGTAGCACTTAGAGGTTGTGCGGCCAGCTCCGAGAATGGTTCTAAGTGACCGAACACTATACGAAAACTTTTCAGGTAAAGGAACCGTTCCGGGAACTGTTCCTGATGGTACTCCAGATCCTGGAGCCGTTCCTGGAATGGTTACAGATGAACGTTCTATTCCGGGAACTTAGATCGGATTAGTTTTTGGTTTCAACGGACCGAGCAGTTTTTTTGTTATTACCTATTGAATTGTTTACAACGCTGTATTTCACACACGGTAAGAGATACGGCAAAAAGTATATAGAAGAATTTTCTCTGTAAGTAGAACTACATATTTAATTTCTTATCACTTTTTTCCATATTTGTCATAATTAAGGAGGTATGACGGGTTTAACCCTCGAGCGTTCGCACCCCTATTGGCGTCTCACTCCCATTCAAGTAACGCGCATGATTATCGTCTTGACGCTGACTATGCGGCTATTAAAATATTCATAATTTTCTGCTTGATAAATGGGATTGAAACATTTAATTAACGTATCGGAAAATCTAGGAATTGCAAACGGAAATTACAAATCGGGAAGTTTTGTTTGTGTTCCCAACGGGGGGAAACACACTTTTGTTCCACTAGTTTTTATAACAAATGATCAACAATGTTACGAAATTGTATAAACGTGAATTATGAAACTTTTGTGCTGAGCATAGAGACTCCTTCAATCAAGTTCAGCATCATTTGTTATACTTTTGATATCTTGTTAGACTCTTATATTTTGTTTGAGGAATAACATTACCTCCATTAACCTCAAGATTGCTATCCACAGTAGAACACATTATTTTTCTTCCTCCGGGTATCGTCTCCGCATGTATATACCCTCACAACGAGGCCCATCGGAACCAAACTCATTCATCACATGCGACAGAATCCTACGAAAAAATCTCTCTCCATTTCATGAAAATGTACTTCCGTCTTCTCGGTGTGTCAAGCTGGATTTCTCTTATCAAATTTTTGCCACTTTCCCTCGTGAAGACTTTTGTAGAACTCTTGTTTTTACTTGTCACCATGTCCATTCGCCTCTGTTAAGTGGGTATTCCCTACTGTATGATCAGACGCAAAACTTTTGACTCTAATGGAAGTTGGAGTAGGGCGAAAACACGGAACTGTCATAGTAAAGACACTCCACGGCGTGCAACAAGTTTAGGGACTAAGGTAAATTTAATTTTCGTCCTTCATGTAGTTGCAAATAATGTTTATAATGGTTTTTGAACTCTTCGTTACTGTCTAAATTCGAGCATTCTTTTAAGGTCACCTGTCTTTAATTTTTTGAGAACAATTTGACGGCTAATTCTACCTCACTTAGGTAATAATTACGTCAAAAGTGGAATGCTATAAATAGATGACTGAAGGTCTTCGGGCAATGACCATTGGTAAGCCTCCTTACAATAAGGACTATTAAAATGAAACTAGCGGTACTATTGATTTGAGGCAGGCTATATGCGGGGTGTCCCAAAACTGCGCACTTCTCTTTGAAGTGTAAAACCATGAAATTTATCGTCGAAAGTTCCTGTTTTACTTTTCCATACGACACATTTCTATGAAGTTTCCAGAACATGAAGTTGACTCACTTCGCCATCTACTTTGCTTTACGAACTTGGTAAGTGACTGCGCTTAGTATTTCTGCCTCATGATCTCGATGTAGCTCAAACACCTGAGACCGTTCCTCCATCTGGTCTATCAATTGAAATCCTTTCTCAACTTGTTCCACTACCTGAATTCAGTCCTCAACCTACTCCCCGATCTAAAGACGCTCCCCGAGCAGTTCCACCACCTGACTCTGTTCCTCAACTTGTTCCACCACCCGAAGGTGTTGCTCAATCTGGTGCACCATGCGGAATCATTCGTCAACCTGTTCCACTACCTGAGTCCATTCCTCAACCTACTATACGACCTGAATCCATTCCTCAACCTACTTCACCATCTGAATACTTTCCTCAACCTGTTTCACCATCTGCAGATATTCCTCAACCTGTTCCACCATCTGAAAGCGTTGCTCGATGTGGTGCACCACGCGGAACCATTCGTCAACCTGTTCCACTACCTGAGTCCATTCATCAACCTCCTTCACTATCTGCATCCATTTCTCAACCTACTTCACCATCTGAAGACTTTCCTCTACCTATTCCACTATCTGAAGATGTTTCTCAACTTGTTCTGCCAGAAAGCGTTGCTCAACCGGGTGCGCCATCGGGAACCATTAGTTAACCTGTTCCACTATCTGTAGTCGCAGTGATTGACCAAGTGAACGAAGCATAGCAGTAGGTGGCACGCCTCCGTGGGTGGAGTCATCGCTTGAAAGAGCCAACGCCAATGTAGAATAACGTCACATTAATACATTGTATAGTAAATGTACCCCTGCGTAGTAAAAAGAACAAGTGATGCAAACATACTCCCGGCGGCAATGTTTGTTCATATTATGACATACATTTCCATGTTATTTGGTAGCAAATGGAACTGTCGACGAATCAGTCAAAGTTCACTGGAATAAATAATTGACGTATACACAATTCTCACACGCAAAGTTGAGTGCAGTAGTAATGCCCAACGAATGGTCAGACATGCGAT
The DNA here is from genome assembly GCA_026005395.1 of Asobara japonica. NCBI lineage: Eukaryota > Metazoa > Arthropoda > Insecta > Hymenoptera > Braconidae > Asobara > Asobara japonica. Next base: position 524,471 of record BQMI01000554.1, on the reverse strand, counting down.
CGGTCATACTCCCTAATTCAAGATTTCAGTTTTTGTCTAATGTCAATTACCGTGGAATATCTCATATCTCCGCATCACATACAAATTCGTTGTCTTATAATTGCATAAATCTAACTCTTCTCTACGAGATGGCCGTCATTGAAGTACTCTTATCTTTCGTCAAATACAACTGACCGCATATTTTTAAGGAATAATGCGGGTGAGTACCGAAGGTTTAAAAAATCCCTTTTGTATTTTTTGTCCCATCCGTTCCACCCTAATATACTAAGATATAGAAAGAGGAAATGACCCTAAGCATTTACCCTCGTCACTCAAACGATTCCAGCGTCTTCCGGATTTTTTCTCGTCTACGTCATTCTCTTCAATCACTGGACTAATGTCCTCATTGTCAGCGATCGACTAACTAGACGGAACTATCACAATTGAGTGGAGGGTGAAACTTTTGAAAGCAGTCAATCTTCTTTGGACCTGCCATCGACGCCTGAAGTCGAGATTTAAGGGAATTGTTTTTGTTTGCGAACCTTGAAATTCTTTCAAAAATATCTTAAAGTAAGCTCTTGTGTTTTCGTCGTCTAGGAAAGTTTGGAGGACATGCTGGAGTCGGATAGTTCGAATGAGCAGTCACTCCATCCACAATTTTGTGAGACTGTTAAAAATTCTCGCCGGAAATCGGCGGCTCAAGTGCTAGAAGTTTTATACAGTTTCCATTTTCTCTGAATTTTTAGGTCATATTAGTGATGAAAAATCGGGAGGTCTACGAGTTTTCAATAATTTCAATTCAAGGAAATTTCAGTTCCATTATGAAATTTTGAGAATGCTTTGAAAATTTATTGGTTGGTGCAGAATCGAGTGTCATATTTCTGGACATTCGGTCCATGAAATTTCCTGTTTTTTTTTTAGCAACAGGTCATCATCAATCAGATAGATGACAGGGCTGACCGGTGTTCTTCCCCTTGGATAAAATTTTTCGAACAATTTTTCCTTTGGAGAATTTTCCATCGGAAAAAATTTCCCGGAAAAATTTTCCCCTAAAATTTGTGTTTATGATTTTTTGGGATTTTGAATGGCTAGAAGATTTTCTTGGCAAGATGTGGACAAATCGCACCCGAACGTCATCATTTGTGGAGAAAATTTTCGATATGAAACATCTAATGCGGCGCGTGGGATCGGAAAAATTTGCTCTCGGGATAGGCAATTTCCTTGACACATATATATATAGGGATACCGCGTACCCATCACCCCCTCTCTGCTATCGATGCAAAGGCAATGCGCACAAGTTGTCTGTACATATCAAGATACGCTGCAGCGATTCAAAAAAATTTGAAAAATGTTAGAAATGTTTGGCTCATTTTGGAAGAATTTGGAAAAATTGTCAGAAACTTACAGGAAATTTACAACAAAATTGGAAAATTTTTGTAAGAATTTAGATGAATTTTGAAAAAAATTGAAATTATTCTCGTTTAATTAAAAAGATTTTGCTAAAAGTTCGAAGAAATTTGGAACACTTTTCTAAAAACTTGAAAAACAAAAATATAAAAAGTTTGAACAAAATCGAAATAAAATTCTAAAAATTTTGAAAAGCGGTGAACAAATTCATAAAAAATTTGCAACAATTTTTCCAAAAATTAGAAAAATTTTGGAAATGTTTGGAAAATTTTAAAATTTTTTCAAAAATTGAGGAAAGTTTTGTAGAATTTCTCGAGAAATCGTCAAATATTTTGGATCAATTTAGATCAAAATTAGTGGTTCCATGTTTCACATCTAGCAGGCTTCCCATGATGCTTCACTTTTTTCCGGCAAAATATACGAGAAATTCCGTCAGGGGGAAAAAATCCCAGAACCGATGACACGGAGTTGTTCACGCAGAAAGCTAGTCAATAATTCATGTTTGCAGGACGAGACAATTTATGTAACACTTGAATATTGAAGAGAACTCATGCCACGCCACTCGGCGCTTTGAATAAGCCATATAAAGGGAATGAGAACGATTGCAGGGTGAGACAGGCAAATTATCATGAGCGCACTTAATCCCTTCAGCTCTCTTTTCCAGGATTCACTTGGTCTCAATAATTTCCATTCGGATTTCCGGTAATTAGAGGTGACAAAGGCCGGGAGGATTAACGGGGGGTGAATAATCGTTGCAGGTAGAATCGGCAGCTACATGGGAGACAATAGCACACTCTGTGCCCAGTTCGATCCAACATCCAGTGGTCAATATTAAAATACAAGTAGGCTTCGCGACTGTCCCTGAGTTAAAGCTCATTGGTTCTCTTCCCTTCTTTTGCTGAACTGCGGGGCTCGAGTAATTGAAAAATATTATTTGAATCTTCAAAAGTTTCCGTTATATTTCGGTTTCAGAAAAATTACAACTTTGTAAATTTTTCGAATATTATTGCTGAAATTTTACTAACACATGTATAAGCGATTTGGACACAGGGTTCTTCAACTTACACTGTTACATGCTAAACCTTATTAGTCTTCATTTGAATAATGAGATTAGTACCGAAACTCTCTGGCCTCTGAACTACACTGAGCTCACTCATAATTAAATTTTTAACTTTCCGATAGGGTTCTTCTGAGGAGCGCGAGAATCGTGATCTCCAAACCTGCATTTTCTTAAGGAGCGCATCCTTAAGGACGTGAAGGCTAACGAAAAGCTTTGTCCGCAGTTTACATCATTGTCATACAATATATATGTATGTTAGTTTAATATATATGTTATTTGCATAATTCGGTCTTAAAATTAATTTGTCTTAAAAAATTAATTGGTCTTAAAAAATCACAAAATTTTTCTGTAACGTATTCATTAACGATATTTTCAATGTCAATCGACAATGTATTGATTGGAACGAAAAGTAATGGCACTCTAGTAATGCGACCGCTCGAAGGTTAACCCCGTCATACCTCCTTAATTATGACAAATATGGAAATGAGTGATAACAAATTAAATATACATTTCCTCTGACACAGCAAATTATGTTAAATACTTTTTGCCGTATCTCTTACCGTTTTCAAAATAGAGCGTTGTAAACAATTCGATTGTTAATGGCAAAAAAACTGCTGGGTCAATTTAAACCAAAAACTAATCCGATCTAAGTTCCATGAAGACGCTTCGAATGAGACCTCGATGACCCAGATCGTTCGATCCGTTCGTGAGAAATCGTTAACGGAAAATTCCGATTCCACCCATACAAACATACACACACGCACGCACATTTGTTCGGAATTCGTCGGGAAGCATTTTAGTATACTTAAAACCCTAGTTATGAATCGAAATAAACAAGATCGATTTAGGGGTCATTACAATAACTCCACGAAAAATCGGGAAGTTAAAAAATTCCGTGTGGAGCAAATTAAGGTCTTCTCCAACATCACTAATATATCGAGGCAAGATTTCATCGAGCCACCGAACGAGCTATCCTACGCCATATACCAGCATGGTAAATTTAATTCGAGAATACTCAGGCTATTCCAAGTGGGCGGAGAAACTTCGGCCTAAATTATAAACAGGAAGTAAGACTTGAGCGATGTAATCCAGCCGGGGTATCGCGTGCTATTAACTCACGCATGTCAATATACCTCAAAATTATCCGAGTTTACCCCCCTATATTCACCATAATCCACACAGTATTCTGAAACCTCTAGCTATCGATGAATCACGCATGTCATGGTATATTTCATTAATGACAGCCTCTCAATGGTATCCTGATTGGTAACTGCGGTGGAGCTATCGCTCTCTCACTAATTCTTTTACATTCTCGGAATTTCTTGCAATTTTTTAAATGTTGGGGAGGTTTTGCAATCGGTGCAAGTGTTGGAAATGCTTTTTTGGTGTGAATCATCTGATGCGGCGCATGGGATCGGAAAAACTTGCTCTTGGGATAAGCAATTTCCTTGACATATATATACAGATATACTCCACTGCTTACCCATTGCCTCCTCTCTGCCATCGACGCCAAGGCGGTACGCACAAGTTGCCTGTACATATCTAGATACGCTGCAGCATTTCAAAAATTTCTTTAACAAATTAGAAAACTTTCGAAGCAATTCTTCAAAAATTTGGCAAAAAAAATGTGGAAAAAATTGGAAAAATTTTGAAAAAATGTAGAGAAAATTTGGCTCAATTAGGAAATTTTTTAAAACATTGTCAAAAATTTACAGCAAATTTGCAGAGAAATTTACAACGAAATTGGACAAAATTTGAACAAAATTGAGACAAAATTCTAAAAACTGTGCAAAAACATGGAAAAACTGCGGAAATATTTTTAAAAAATTTGCAACAATTTTGAAGACATTTGGAGCAATTATAAAAAAAATTGACAACATTTTGGAATTTAAATTTGTTTTTTAAATTTGGGAAAGCTTTGTAAAATTTTGAAAAACTTTTCAAACATTCAAAAGGAATGAGTATTCGAATATTTCCAATAATTCTTGAGAAATCGTCAAAATTTTGAATCGTTTCAGATCAAAATTAGTGTTTCCATGTTTCACATCCACCAGATGTCCCATGACGTCGCAGTTTTTAAAATTTTTACTTATCGAAGGTGTCCAACCTCTAGCTTCCCCTGAATCCCTGCCATGATGCCACATTCCGTTGATGGCAATCCGTCAATGATACCCGAATGGAGCCAACTTACAGGTACACTGCATTACCCAAACCCCACCTAATCAGGCTAAATCGACATGTCCCCTCGCCCCGCTCCGCAGATAGTCTCCTTTGGGTCAAGAACACTTACTCACGAAAACAACTGATGAGTTGGGGTAAGGGATCTCAGCGGGCGTAGACTGTTTTACCGCTGAGTCAATTTACCACCACTTGAATTCTAACCCAAAGTTTTCCGCCATCATTCTGTGCAGACCGCTTGACATCCTAATCCCCCCCCCCCCCCCACTCCGTATTTTCCACTCTATTGTATGATATCACGTAGCGGACGTTCAAATAGCCCTTTAAATGCCCGAATATCGTGCAATGTAGAATCTACATTATTCAAAATCTCACGTTAACTGTGTATACCCAGTGAGAGTGTTTTGCAATTTCCAAAATTTTCGCTATCCAACCAGTTTGAATGAATTTCTGCTTCAAGGATTTACGAGGAACAAAGAACCCACTACATAATGATAAGTCCCTAATCCCGCTATGCAAGTGCTGGAAGTCCTGCTAAATCCTATATGACAAGGCATGTATTCACTGGATTGTATAGACATCCCAGTCGCTATTTAATTTATCGTAGTTCCCCTTGCCATGATTCCTACATGGGAAACAAAATAGAACTAGTGGTGTGAGTATGTGCGTCTCCCATTCGGGGCGCAACCGAAACGTCCCGATTTGGTTTTTCTGCACAGCATACTAAATTTATTCTTCTCCAATATACCCCGGTTAATCAGTGCAACCCCTACGTGGAAAGAAAAGTTCAATAACAATTACGGAACAAGTCACGTGATGCGCGAGTGAAAATCATATCTCGACAGTATTTACTAAACTTCAAGTGAAAAACTATGGAACGGTTCGTCGATTGTCAAGTTCGTTATGGAAGAAGTGGGTAAAAGTTCCGTAATTTTTCCGGAAAATGTCAAGTTTACCGAAAACTTCATTAAAAAATCTGGTTCAACATATGAAAATTACGGAACGCTCTAGAATTTTTACGTAATTTTCATAGCAATCCGTACGATTCCTTGTTCCGTAAATTTCGTCAAACTCGAGCCTTCGCCAGAGGTCTTCATCTTCGCTGGGATTTTGGCAAAGTGAAAAGCGCCGTTGGTCGGAGGAGGACGCTTGTAGATTTGAGAATTTTAAACTGACTTATTTATGAAGCAGATAATTATGAATATTTGAGTAGACGCATGCTGAGCATGAGGATGAGACTTATGCGCGTTACTTGAGCGGGAGTGAGACGCCAATAATAGTGCGGCCGCAATAAAGACGATAACTTCACCATTTTTGTTGAGTTTATAATTCTAAGTATAGAATTTATGAGGAATATATTTTGAACATTCTTAGTAGCATATTTCTCAGCATCCTTAATGACGGGATTAGTGTACTCATGCGCCCTTCATCCAGGTAGCGTAATAAAGGTTCTACAAATATCTGGCACATGTTCTGCTACTTTTATGAATCATCGCAAACATTCTAGTAAACCTCCCACTCTGGAGACAGTTTTTTTAAACTCTTCGGGTAAAGTGTTCGTAATTGGAAACCCAAAACCAGGGTCTAGGTAGTTGACTACAAGTATTCTTTCCGTAAACTTCATGTTCAATATCTTTTCTTTTTACCAATAAAGTTCATTTTGTTCTGCTTTAATACTTACGTTTTTTTTTCTTACTTCATTGTAACAAAGTGAAATCCAACGATTTCACCTGGTGGAGCAGTATAGACAATTACAATTGTCAATAACATTGCATATATTGCACGCATCCACTCCAAAATGTAATCCGCTCGATTCTGCATGGAAATGCTTTGATTGAGACCTTCATGACAGCGCTGCGTTCATTCGTTCACTTATTACATACATAATTGTTGAGACGGCCATACCTCCTTAATTATGCGAATTATCGAAAAAAGTCATCCTACATAAAATACGTATTTTTATATGGGAACCAACTTTTCTTATATAAACTTTGCGCTAACTCTAATAGTTCATGCAGTAGAACATTACAGTATATGTACTGGACCAATCATATTTTGGTTGAATCATTCAGAACGTCGATGGCATAATTCGGGGGCGAAAAATTTGACCACATACATACCTAGCTACACACACATATTTTGTTTAAAATAGTCTAGAAATATTAGAAAAACCCTGAAACATGAACATCCAATGAACAACAAATTTTGATTTTCGGTTCCCCTATATCGGCAAGTTAATTAAATTTCAGGAATACCTCCAAGAACCATCTTAAATTCAGACATTCTTTTTCCTCTAATGTCTGTGTCGGTACCTTCCCCCATGAGGACAATACTAAACTTGTCACTGGATTTGGAGAAATAGCCTTCTCATGCACATCCACCTAATCCACTGGTGCATGATAAAAGCATGCTTGATATCTCATAAATTGACGTTGCATACGGTGCCAGTGGAGCGCGCGATGAAATTTAATTAGCGCATCTTGGTTAATTTCCTTCCTCGAATCGTCGCATTGTTATCCATCATCAAATACCGTTATTATCGATTTGCGTAGCAGCAGGTTGGGGTTGGTAGAGTTTGGTGAATTCTCTTTGTTGCTGCAATCAAGTTTGAAATCGAAGCTTTAGGCAATGGAAGCTCTAGCACTTCGCATGTTCATCAATATATGTCTTCATCTATTGCTTCTGGTATAATCTGCCCTTGTTTGAGTCAGTCATTGATAGATGCATGAGGAGAATAATCATTGAATTTGTCCATTGAGTGTTGGTGTGGTACATCCAGGGTTGCCTTTGAATTGCCACTGGGGAAAGCCACTGTGTTGGCATACCAGTTGGTAGGATCGCATTGCTAGGTTTGGTCTCACCATGTCGCAAAGGCAAAGTGAGACTCTGAAGGTGCGCCCTTGGTGCTGGTGGTAAACGTGTCTACCGCAGAGAGGCACGCGAATGTTGGGATTATGGTGGGAGCTGTTCAAACATTCCAATCAGAAATCAACGTTTGACCCTGCAATTGAATTCCAATTGAATTATTTTTCGACGCGAATTGCAGATGTTGTCGTGTGTGTTAGTTCTAGCTATTAACTGTCGCGGTTAATTTGTGGAGGGGGGGGGGGGGGCGGGAGGGAATTGCGTTACGGGAAAGAAGGCGGGGGGATGTAGAGGTAGTGCAATCGGTTTTTTAGGAAATACTAAGAAGCCAGTTCACTTGCCAGGCGATCTGCTGCGTTAAGTCTGTTCTGGGTTGGATAGCTGGGATAGATAGGGAAAACCGATCTTAGGTGAGAACAGATTTGACCTAGGTGACCACGGAATAACCGAAATTTGGCAAACGGAACAGGTTGTCAGGTTGAGTTTACCTCATTTCCGGTAATAGGCCTGGTCCATCAGCTTCACTTTTCAATGCCCAGGATAAAAATGGAATTGATGACAACTCAAAATTCCCTTCCCACCATGGAAACGCTACGATCGATACCCGTAAAGTGAGACCTCAAGTGGGAACCCGATCCGGTATGGGCGCTTTAGCTCAGTAGTGCGTTTCCCAAGTACTGCGTTGAAGTGCGCGGCCGACGTTGGTTCATATCCAAATAGGTTTGGGTTTGAATGAGCGTAGTTTTCTGTAGTTTTTACAGTCTGGACGATGAAAAGTCAATGAACTGCGTTGTTATTTACCGCATGGTGAGTTTAGTAGCAAAAAACCGCGTACGTGACGGGCTCAGAATGATATGAACCTCCGCCGACCTCTTCATAGGGTGTAGATCCTGAAGGGAGGGACTTAAAATGCCACCAAAAAAAGTTTATCAAGTCTGGTCATGTCGCATTGCTAAAGTGAAAATAAAAAAGTGTGTTGTAGTACTAAATATGTCTACCGCATAGAGGCACGCAAATGCTAGGATTATGGTGAGAGCAGTTGAAACATTCCAATCACATATCAACGTTCAACCCTGCAATTGAATTCCAATCGACTGATTTTTGGTAGGCACAAATTGGAAATGTTTTGGTCCGTTTGAGTTTTAGTTGTTAACTATTGTGGTGAATGTGAGAAGTTAGTCCAAGGGAATTGGATTAGGAGGGACGAAAGGGCAGGATGTTTGTACTCGTAATGCAAACAAATTTCAGTCAGGAAGGTCCTTTTAGGAAATGCTAGGAATCTAGTTCAGTACCACATTCAGGTTGTTATAATTCAAATTTAGCGATCTTCAGCAGATTTTGAGATACATTGATAAAAATATTTGAAGAATACTGAAGAAATTCTGTTTATGGGGTGACCTCGGTGAAACTTCGAAGTCCTCGCCCGGCCTTCGGAGCCGCCAATCCGGTCTTGATATATAAAGGCATATCCAACAAAGCAATAAAAATTCCGGACCCAACCCTTTTTGCCCTATATACCCATAAGAAACATTATTTTTCGTGTTTTGAGCTTCAAAGTGCTCCTCGGTCCGCAATTTTCGTCCGATTTTAATTCTTTTTTTTCCAAAATGTTCATCATCGTCCAAAAAACAAAGGTAAGTATCCGTTTTGTTTTTCATGAGAAAATGATTTTTTAGTTTGCGCGTGTTTTTCATTTTTTCTGAAACTCTCAAAATTCATCGTTTAAACTAATTGATTCCTGTAATCACACGTCATATGTCTTTTATGACGAGAAAAATGGTTTGTTCAAGATTTAAACGAATTTTATGATTTTTTTCTGTATTTTTACCTGAGCAGATTCTGTCATCATTTTCATCGCCATAAAAGACATATTACATATGATTATAATAATCAATTAGTGAAAACGAGAAATTTTGAGATTTGTCGAAAAACTGAAAAAAAAATGCGCAAACTAAAAAATCATTCTCTCATGATATAATGCGAATAGAATAAAACGGATACTTAACTTTGTTCTTTGGAGTATGACGAACATTTGGAAAAAAAAATTAAAATCGAACGAAAATTGCGGACCGAGGAGCACTTTGAAGCTCAAAACACGAAAAACAATGTTTCTTATGGGTATATGGGGCAAAATGGGTTCGGTCCGGAATTTTTCTCACTTTTTTGGATATGCCTTTATATATCAAAACCCGATTAGTGGGTCCGAAGGCCCTGCGAGGACTTCGAAGTTTCACCGGGGTCACCCCTTAAATAGCATATGAAGTTACTTAGTTTAAAATCAATAAACTAAAATCGTTTCACTTACGTAGTACGATGTATTCGGATTACTTTTTAGCTTTTTCGGAACGCATTGCACTCTAGCTGGCGTCGAACAGACTGAGATGGAGAGAGGAGAGGAAAACCAATAACTCGGAAAATGGCCGGGTACTAACGGAAATTCCCGAACAACCGAAATCTTCCGAGGTTCAACGAGCGCGGCCGAATGCAGGATTATCAATGTACTATACGATATCGATAGTGGTGCAAATATCGATGAAGTAGATAATATCGATTGATCGATGGGGAAAATATCGATTATCTAGAGAATACCGGTTTCGCATTACGGATCGATTGATCGATGGGGTCAGTATCGATTAGCTAGCGAGTATCGATTAAGCATTAAGGATCGATTGATCGATGAGCAAATATCGATTAACTAGGGAATATCGATTAAGCATTGAGGATCGCTTGATCGAGGGGGTCAGTATCGATTAAGCATTAAGGATCGATTCATCGATGGGACCAGTATCGATTAGCTAGCGAGTATCGATTAAGCATTCAGGATCGATTGAGCATCAATTATCAGATGGGGAAAAAAATAAGAAATTGTGGAAACGATTTGTTTTTAATTTCAAGCATTTCCAAAATTGATTTACCAAATGATGGTGAAGAATTAAATTTCGGATTGAATTATAAAAATTAATATATCTCAATCTAGTCTGGCTATATTGCGAAGGCAAACTGTGACTATCAAGGGGCGCGGATGGTGGTGGTAGTAAACATGCCCGCCACAGAGAGGCACGCGAATGGAGGGATTACGGTGGAAGCACTTCAAACATTCCAAGCAGATATCGACATTTTCCCCAGCAATTGAATTCCAATGGAGTGATTTTCGGAAGGCAGGAGTTCCAGATATTTCGCGGCATTTGAGTTTTAGTTGTTAACTAATGTTGTGAATTTGGGGGGTTTCGGTGAGCGGTAAGAAAGTTGTTTGGTTCGCCAGGATAAAACTTTTCAGCAAACTCTGGAAGTCGACTTTTTTTCAAAAGTTTGAAGTTTTAGAAATTTGAAAACCACCCGTTTCCGATGGTTTAGCTTAAAATTTAAGTCCATTTTTTATTTACCGAAATGAGAAGTGATCAGCAGCTCAGTAAATCCTCAGTTTATTTTAAACACCACTAACTACATATCTATGTGTGTACTTTCATTAGAAAGGTGTTCGGTTGGAGATTTCAGGATTTCTGGGATGAATGCATTATTTTAGGCAAAGAAAGCAAAACAAAGTTTACAAAGCTAATACAATTACTCTTCACTCAGACGAGCCGTCTGAGAAAATCTTAAAATAGGTTAGACAAATGTTTTGACATTCGTTGGCCCGGAATTCTTTATCTTCCAATGTGCCAGCCCGTCCCAGAATGTTGGAGATTCGATTTGTAAGTAATACATATCAAGGGGTGTTATCTCTGGTATCGAGCACACAGTATCAAGACCCAAATCCTTCCACTCGGCCTTGCGCGTGTTTCTCCGCTCGAGTGAAGGGGAAAACTTTACAAATACATTCACAATTCTACAGCGAAGTGGTAACCTAGGATTAGCCAACTTATCTCCAGACTTGGTTTCTGATAAATAGTTTAAAATTTTGCGATAAAGTTAAATTTATATTTCTTTTCAGGGCTAACATTTCCTTATAAAACAAATTTTTATAACTTTTCCGCTGTGGCTTTTCAATTCTGAGTTATGCCTCAACCAAACTACAAATATAGCTATCGGTGTTTACTCCTTCCATAGACTTTTATTTGTGTTTATGCACTGAGAGACAAAAACATGTGCATAGAGAACTACGCGACAGAAGTGAACCTTCGTATAGGGGCCAAATTTATAGAGACGTTAGGATATTCTGTAAATATTTTTAGAAGCGGAACTTCTATAGGCGCCTTCGAGTGTGAATCGAATACTCGCGAGTTCCTATGTTACAGAAACCGACGGCATTGGGGAGGGGGAAGCGCCATATATGGAGTGTGTACGTACTTTACTCGCTAGGATGTAGTGACGGTATGCGAGGTACGGGGAGGGGAGCACGAGAGAGAGAGAGGAGTAGAGCATTCACGCACATCTAGACCCATTTACAAGGTGTTGCATGGGAACGTCGATAATGACGCGTTCGTCATAATTTAACGCCGAGCGTAAGATGGCGTTATGCGCATTTTCTATCGACGGTGAAACGCCAGCTGTTTTCTCCTCTAGTGTGTTACTGTATACGTTATATATATGTGCCGAGCGTTATTTTCCATGTCAAGAATAATTTAGTGGGTGTTTTAATCAAAAGTTTTCGTTTCCTACTTCAGTTATCACAAACCGATAACTTCGTTTGCAGAAAATCGTGAGATGAAAACAGAGTAAGAAATTTTATGTATATTGATATAATTGGATTGTTTTAGATCATAACCTTCAATTTACACTGATATTAGAGCCACTGATGTTATCCTCAGCAGTAGAAAAAAATATTTACAGAATATCGTAACATCTCTATAAGTTCGACCCCTACGAAGTCTCACTTCTGTCGCCTAACTCTCTACGAACGTGTTTTTTTTTTCTTTAAAGAATCTTGAAAAAAATACAAGTCAGACAAGCATGAGACATTGAGAAGTGTTATTTGTATCATCCATGGGGTCACATACATATTGGGACCACTAGTGCAGTGAACTTTCGTTAGTTGCAACGCGTTGATACCAGTAGGAGAGGTAAAACTTGGAGCGTTGCAACTAAAAAGTTATCCCCACTCTTTCAAGATACTCGGCGTCAGTTCCAGAAAGTTTAAAGAGACAAATAAGATTTTACCTTCAATCTTTACATAATTCCGAATGTTCACAATGGCCGAATGTAAACAAAACACGACCGACGGGAACCCGTACGTGTTTTGGCGAATTGGGCGTAGAGGAGTGGAGGCAGCGCCTCCGCGCTGCAAAAAATAACACCGACACATGTTGCAACTAGCGAAGGTCCACTGTATTCAGATAACATAAAAAAGTAGTGAACTGCAGATTTTCCAGTTTCTACAGGCGTGTGATACATAATCAGTATCGATTTAGATCCTTTTTCTTCATAAAAGCTCACGACAAAATTTGAAAATTACATTACCACGTGTATCAACTTTTCAGTCGATATATAGTTTCCTCCGGTTTCCTCAAGATACAAGCAGCATCACCATTGTTATTCAAAATTTTATCACTCTTGTTTCTTCCAGTGAACAAACATGGTTAACATCACCTGGGTGATACGATACGAGATTACCAATCGCGAGCGAGCAAGTTGAGAAAATAAACTTGGAGTCTCAAGTTTTGTGTAGAAATTTGCATTAGTATAGGGGACTATGAATAGATGACTCATCAGTATTCATTGTAGAACCGGTATACTGAGGAGTATTCAAGAGAAACTGGAGTTATCAACTTCATCATTGCTGATTATCAACAAATTGACATGGGATAATGCAGCCAAGTTTGTTTGTCCAGAATGTATGGTCGGTGTGATTAAAGTCTCCTAGTTTGGGCATCATTGGCATCCAGCAAACATCAGAAGATACACTTCCTTGTTTCACTTGGGTCAAGTTAACCATCAAAATGGATTCAAAATATCAAATTTCTCTGCACCGTTTTTGCAGGCCTTTTTAATCTCTTCTAAAACTGTGGAAAAAAATTTTAATGGTCCGCTTTAAACATGTGAAAAGTTAGGAATTCTCGAAGAAACTGGATTTAATATTGCACGACTATCATGAAATTTTTTTTGCAACGATCTCTAACCAGACCTGTATGTAAAAATTCAGGCGTTCAAAGAGAGTCGGGAGATGAATATTTTAGGAACATTTGATCACTCCAATGCTCTGTAAAATTCACAAAGCTACACGGGAACTCCTCCGGAATTGTTTCGGCGTAATGAAAATTCGCTCGTCGCTGAGATTGTGACCCACTACAAAATTCATACTTCTTTTTGGATCGGTTAGATCGGCGTGAGGATTGTGAACGAAGTATTGAACACGTTTTGAAAATTACCCAGACTGCATTAATAAAACTGCAATGGTTCTTCCTTCTGTGATTGTCCTTTGACGTCACTATGTTTATGACCCTGCAGGTGCTAACCGAGAACAGAGGTCTACAATGTGTTTGTACGCAAAGGACCAAGAAATAAATTACATTGGTCCATCGACCGCGCGCCAAAGTGGTTTCCAGCGAAATTCCCTACAGAGTATTCTTTCAACTACAGTTATTGTACTAAAATATTATATATAGATATATTATATATATGTCAATATTCCGGGAGCATGGAATAACCATGTTTGTAAAAATTTACAAAGATTCCAGCGCATGGAATTTCACATTTTCATCTGTATTTTCGTTTCACCCCCATCCCTCATCACCATAACCACCACCTCCATATTATCACCCTCACCTCGTTTTGTCTCTCTCGCTTATCTTTGTGTGAATATCGCAGCATTCTCAGCGATTTCTTCATTCACATTGGGGTTTCCTCAAAGACATTCCTGTTACACCCACGCAACGACCTCATTTCCTCGAGAAATTTTATTCGTATTTGTGTTCAAATGAAAAGGAAAATTGAGGGGAAAAACATTCGCAGTCTTCGGGAGGGAAGATTCTTTTCCGATTTCTCAGTGCATTTTCATATTTATTCTTCTCGAGTTTGATTCAATTTCAGCCCATTTATTTCGAAAAACAAGGGAAAATAGTACTTTGTGCTATTATGACGATGATTACGATCGCGCAATTCTTGGGTTCTCGATGGGACGCAAAATAGCGCGAGGGAATTAACTGAAGCCCTGACTGTGTATGTATGTGTGTGTGTGCGTGTGTGTGTCTGTGTGTGCGTGCGTAAGTGGAGATAATCAGCCGATAGCACACACCGAATGTTCCGGCTTTCGGTCACAATCCATGAGAAAATATTTTGCGTGAAATATTTTTTTCTTTTTATTTGAAGCATTCAAACATGATTGTTTATTTTGGTGATACAATGAGTACAGAAGAAAAAAAACGAGACAAGTTATCCAAGTATTACATTACATTTCATGAATCTGCGTAATTGTCAGTTGCAAGAGGTATCTTTACATTTCAGTCACAATTATCATGTTACATCGAAGTTTATATATTTAAAGCAGAGGAGACAAGAAAGGGATCAATAAACCGTATTGCTTTTCTGTGAAGGGTTTTAAGAAATGTCTTAATGTCATAGGGAGGGAAACATCCCTCCCGAAGTAGGCCAGTCAAAAGCTGATCACAATTTCTCCCCTGTAAGGGACACTGCCAGAGACGGTGATTAAGATTTTCATCAGGATCACCGCATTCGCATGAAGCAGATGCCGTAATATCGACTCCATTCAAAGAACTTGCGAGACCATAGTGGTTTGCTCTGACTATATGTGAAATTCTTACCTTTAACGTGGTAGGCCGCTACTCTACTCCCTACACCAAAGCCCGGACTTATATGTGTTACATCTATATTTAAATCCTATAGATGTCCTTAAGATTTACTGGGACATGAAAAAACGCCAGAAACTTTGGTATTCCATATCAAATCTTCAACATTTGGTTAGTCCAATTATAACATTCATTCCACTCGGTATATATATATCACCTCCTCATGACACTGACTGGCACATGGTTTACAAGTTCGGGCTTTTAAGGTGTACACTTTTATCTATTTTTTCAATGTACGTGACACCGAATAATATTACATTTCGTTTTCCATTTTGCCCATTTTTGCCATTGAAAGTGCTTTCATATCATTTTTAAAATCTCCCACGCGATTCGCAAAGGTTGCAGAATTTTTTCAAACTACCAAGGGAGTTTTTCGTAAATGGACCAGACCGTAAATCACCATTTGATATGCACTACCGCTTCTCCATTCTCCACTACTGAAACATTATCCACCCATTAAAGTAATGAAAATGAAAAGCATAAATCGTGTGGAAGCTAGACACGGTGCCATGCTGGTCTAATTTTACTGTATAGAAAGACAGTTTCAGTGAATTTACTATGAATATGTTGATGATGAATTCGACCCCGTCGTATGCTAAAACTCTGAGTCAGAAAAAAAAATCAAAATACAAGGGGGTGTTCAAGTGTGTTCGGTAAAACAAGTCAATGAACATCCTGTCAACTGAATCCAAAGCTATTAAAGATTACGTAATTTTATTTATGCGTTAACGCACCGAACCATTTATTCCAAACCTTCGGTACACCGTAAACTCAGTATGTTAATATTCATTTCCTGACCCTCGTTGAAACCATCGGAATAATAGTGTTACATAATGTCGCTCGCGGCTCTCAGTGGCTTGTAAAATTAGTTTAAGCCTTGATTCCATCTGTAAGTATTAGTTTATCAACAATTCCAATAACTTTTAAACTTCTATCAGAACAACAGTCAAATATTATGAGTTGAATGTATTTCATTGTTGACATTGAATTCTTAGATTCATCAGTTCAAAGCAAAATCTCGTAAAACATTTTTAACTTCCGATCCTAGAGCGAAGTTATTGTAATCAGCCCGAAAATGAAAAATCGAATCTTTAAGAAATTGTCACTTTTCTCGATTCTTCACATCATCTGGACACGATTTCAGAGAAGTGTCTGTGTGTGTGTGTGTGTGTGTGTGTGTGGTCAACAATTTGGTTAACGCTTCCGGTGGGACAACTGGACCGATTTATCTTTGTTTTTTTTTTTTAAGTGAAACTTCTTATGGGAGGGTATTGAAATTCGTATCGGCAACCTTTTCTGTGACGGGAGTAGGTGGTGGGGGTAACACGTAGCGTAGAGAGAGTGGGGGCCGTGACTCGCTTGCCTTAGTTACCTGTAGTTAAAATTACAATGTTTAGGCGGTGTGACGATCGCCGAACACAGCTGTTGGAGCTCCATGAAGTTAGCCCCCGCATATTAAAAATGTATTTTCGACATTGCTGCTACGTTCAGCTCGTGCCGAAAAGTAACTATTTCGGCACTCGTAGAACGTAACATCACTGTCAAAAACTATCGTTCGACACGCGTGCGATGGCTTCGCCTCGCGCCGCCAACTTCGCACTCGTGAACACCCCATCGCACTTGTATCGAAATATACTATATTACGACGATCAGAATCCATTGACAGGCGAATGATTGACAATGATTGATTATAAAAACAAGTTGATTCACTAAATTTTTTTTAAATGACTTTTCAAAAAATTCGCCCAAAAGATAGCCCCCCCCCCCCTTTTTTAGAATTTAATGATAGAAACTTCTACTTGGGCTCATTCTACGCAGAATCATTTGATAGAAATTGATAGACACTTGGCCGAAGTCTATCAATTCGATAAACTAACGTCAAGTAAGAAAAACCTAATGAGGATCATGACGCTGCGGCGGAGAGTCGAATCAGAGCGGCAGGGAAGGGGGGCGGGGTGATCTCCCATCGCTGGCCACGAAGAGGATAGACTAAAGTAGAGCTAGAGGCTCAGATCTCTGGGATTGCTTGACGCAACATCCTCTCGATTATTTTTGCGTCTTGAGAGAAAAGTGTAATTATCACATTGAATAAATGCGAGTATGTTGTGGAAAAATGATAGATTAGTAATTTAAATGCTTTCACTCCCATCAAACCGAAAAGTCGAATTATTATTTCAGCTACTCCCTATGAAGTTTTACTTCGATCGCGTGCGTTTATGACACACCGTATTTTTTTTTTATCGACGCGTCTCGCTGGTCTGCAGCTGCAAAAGGAACGATTTGTCCAAGAACTGATTCTTCCAATTCTTATTAACAAATTGAATTGTTCGCTATCGCAAGACTGGTTCGAGATGCGAAAAAAAGTATTAAATAAATGAAAGTTGTTCCCCGCAAACAAATGCACATTTAATATTTTATGACTTTTTTGAAGTGAAACTTCTATGCGCTCGTTGGGCTGTAATTCCAATATCGAATGAGACGAAAAAGCGACAGGAGAAGGGAGGGGTGGCGTGCGTGGTGGGGGACTCGAAACGTCTCACTCATGTTCAAGCCCGAAAGGAACGCGTTTCTCAAAAACTGATGCCGTCAATTGTTATTAACAAATTGGATTATTTATATGGCTTCATCGCAAGAACGAAGAGATACGACAAAATTTGTTGAAAGTTGTTCCCCATATAAAAATAGACATTGAGATCGGGAAGTTATTGGTTTCACCCCTAGAGAGTCACACCCTCATCCTGTTGGTCCTCAAAAATGGAATCTTCTCTAAAAAATACTCATACCATTTTTGTCTTCAGAAAGTTCTCTAGATAATCATTTTTTTAAGCAAATTATTTTTTTGAGGATTTGCCCTTCTATCGAGAAGTTACTGGCGCGACCCATCGAACCTCACACTCACATCCCGTCTATTAAAATTCTGAAAATTCAATTCACGATGTTAAGATTTAATTCGAATGTCTGTCAGGTTCTACGCGAACAAGAATTCCAATAAATTTTTTTTTGGTGAAATTATATCAAGAAATTATAATTAATATAACCCATTACACTGAACTTGAGTATGTTAATATTTATTTCTTGACCATTGTGAGAGCCTTGGGAGTACTATCGTCCCCTAGAGTGGCTACCGGCTCTCCGCGACTCGTAAAATCAGTTTTAGCCTCTGATTTCAGCCGCAAGTACTCGTAGTCGATATCTCCATTGCTCCCCCCCCCCCCCCCAACCCCCCACCGCACTCCGGAAAGCTCGTCAATGGTGTAACGACCGTGCGTTTCTGGAGCTCCACCACCTAACCCTTTCCACCATAAAAAGATGATTTTGATTTATCGCGAGTACGAGGCCTTTTCGCCCCTGAAGTTTCGATAAAGTGCCGCAATTCGTCACACTGTTGACATCTCGTTTACGAGAAAGTGAGATAGAGTGGACTTTATAGCTTGGCCTCTACTACACATGAGTTATTCTTCTGAACCGACAGTTGGCACATTTCGAGATTTAATTGCTTTTGGCACTCAGTGAATGTGATTCCTGTTTACCGCATTATTCAATTTTCAGTTGTAGTTTACGAGCAGTTTCTCACGCATGATGAAATCTTTCATGTGATGGTAAATTTTTTTGGAAATTCTTGCAGCTTTGAAAACTCCATCTCGAAATTTCGCATGCCTCATGCCTAGATCTACGTACACATTTTCTTTGCACTCAGATCTTATCAAATGGAAGTTTTCGAATGAAATTTTGACTAAGTTTTTTTCGCAGTTTTGGAAACATTTTCGCCAGCAGGAACGAACCTGAGAGATTAATCGATGTATAGTATTTTATGTGAAACATCTAATGCGGCGCATGGGATCGGAAAAATTTGCTCTCAGGACAGGCAATTTCCTTGACAAATATATATAGATATACTCCACCGCTTACCCATCTCCCCCTCTCTACTACTGACGCAAGGGCAATGCGCACAAGTTGTATGTACATATCGAGATACGCTGCAGCGTTTTAAAATTTGAAACGAATTGGAAAACTTTTCAACAAATTAGAAAATTTTTGAAATAATTTGAAAAAATTTCAATAAATTTTGAAAAATCGTGGAAATGACAAAATTTTTGAAATAATTTGGAAAATTTTTGTAAGAATTCAGAAGAATTTGGAAAAAATTTGGGACTTTTTTTTAAATTGAAAAAATCTTGGTAAAAGTTGCAAGAAGTAGGGAACATTTTTCTAAAAGTTTGAAAAAATATAAGGAAAAATTTGAACAAAATTGGAAAAAAATTCCAAAAATTTGCAGCAATTTCGAAAAAATTCCGACAAATCTACAAAAAAATTGGAAAAAGTTTGAACAAAATTCAAAGAAATTCTAAAAATTTTGAAAAACTGTGGAATTTCCGTTTCACATTTACCAGATGTCCGATGACGTCTCACTTTTTTGATAATGAAAAAAATTCATTATCAGCCAAAATTGTTTGAGCAAATTTGCTTGGTGTAAGTTGAAATTAATTGTTTTAAGGAAATTTCCCATCAAATGTTTTTTCTTCCTGCGAACCCTATGAAAATCCGGTTTTTGTTGTTTGAGGGTGCAGAAAAGAGCTGGAGCAATCCTATATGGGTGGAGGACTGGGTGGTCGGAGTGAGTACTGGATTCCAGGGTGGATTCCTCCAGAACGACCTATTCATTCTCTTTATCCCCCTGGCTAACCCTCGTGACATCCTTTCCCTCTTTTCTCATTCAGTCCAACTTTTATTTCCCACTTTTTCTTCATACACGTAATCCTTTCGTTCGAAAAGCATGAGGAAAAAAATAAATTTTTCCACCCCCATTTTTGTTGTTATATTTTTATTTCCATTTAGTTGTTGAGAAACTTGAGGGAAACTTAATCCCCTCACAGCGGGGGAATGAATGACGTTAATTAATGGCCTTTGTTTAAGTTTTCAAAACCGTCCACGAGAATTTCTCTATAATAGTTCATGGAGATTTTTTTTTGGTTGTGAAATTAAACTAGGGTAGAAAACGGGGCAAAAAACCGAAGGAGTAGTTTATCAGAATTCTCTGACCCCCGGGGCAATATTAATTATCGCTCTACTGGAGGGTCCTCAGAGAGTTATTGCCAAGTTCCGCCGATTCTTGGGGCATGGAGTGACGTTGGGGAAAATCTGTTCAGGGCGGTGACAATTGAATACGATTAACGCGTCCAAATGCAATGAGTAAAGCGAGGGAATTCGTCATGGAGATCTCGCTGGATGATGGAACAATTTTGAATTGCAATCATTCTTCCGTATGACTCATTTGTCATTTTTTTTTAACTTTCCGATTTTTTGTCGGGTTGTTGGAATGACCTCGAAATCGAACTTCTGTCCTTTTAATTCTCGAGGTTTTGTTGAAATTCTAGAAATTTTTGAAATTTTTGAAATTTTTGAAATTTTTGAATTTTTTGAAATTTTTGAAATTTTTGAAATTTTTGAAATTTTTGAAATTTTTGAAATTTTTGAAATTTTTGAAATTTTTGAAATTTTTGAAATTTTTGAAATTTTTGAAATTTTTGAAATTTTTGAAATTTTTGAAATTTTTGAAATTTTTGAAATTTTTGAAATTTTTGAAATTTTTGAAATTTTTGAAATTTTTGAAATTTTTGAAATTTTTGAAATTTTTGAAATTTTTGAAATTTTTGAAATTTTTGAAATTTTTGAAATTTTCGAAATTTTCGAAATTTTCCAGCGTATGCAAATGTATGAAATTTTCAAAATGTTTCAAATTCTCCATTTCTAGCTATAGTTCACGACAAACGAACATGATAAATGGCGAATAAAACTAATTATAACACTTGTTTCATTTTTTGTCCATTTTACAGCCCTAGATAATGACTCTTCCATATCGAATCTCAAAAAACTAGATGAATCTTAAAAAAAAATTAATCTAAAAAGACTACATATTTACCACCATTCACGCCAACTCAAGTCACATAGTAGCGCAAAATTCCTCCATTTTAAGCTACAGATTTTCCGACCCTGTCGACATGAAGTTGATGATCAAGTTGATGAACGCGATAAGAGCATTAACCGCAGTTACCCGGTGGATATCAGCGCGCTGGGCAGACCCCGAGGTGTCATTTTTTAATCCCCACAAGGGCAAGTGAAATAAACCGGCATAGAAAGGACCTGATAAAAAAATCGTACACGAAGATAGCGTAAAGAAAAATAAACATAGCTGTTATTTTTGCGTTACACGACAAAAAACATAGAGGAAAATAGACATTAAAAGCATGGATGGGGCTGGTTATTTGAGAGATATATCTTTAATGTAAGGAAAAAAACTCTCTGTGCGATACATAGATGCGGTTGGTGAGATCTTTCGGCCGATTAGAGTCTGCACTGAGACCCCTTCACGACGTTAGTCGGCCATAAAATTGGTTGAGGCAACTGGCACGTTTCTTTTTTACGCTTCTCTTTTTTTTCCTTATTCATCTCTGTTCAGGTACTTCGTCCATCGTTCTCTTTCGCCTTTTTACTCGCACTCCTAGCAAACGGCGGTTGGGGGAGGGGGGGGGGGTAGTGGGTTAGAGGAGGGGAGAAAAAAAACAAAAAATGTTACCCCGAGGCCTGTAGTTTGCTAACGCGGTGATTGGCTTTTTGAAGGCATGTACAACGCTGTTTTACCGTGAAGAATATGGCTAAAGGAGAACGTGAAAGCTCTCGTGCTTTTTGCTCGTTGTTACACCCGGTTTTTCTCCATTTTTTTCCCTGCTCCGCTCTTTTCCTCGGAAGGCTTCTTTTACTAGTGAGCGCGAGTTTACTGTGATCGATGCAGACGTGTTATCATGCACAATGAAGGCAGAAGGAAGGAAAAGAGATGTATTGATGTGGGAGTGAGCAGGCCCGTTTATGCTGTATTTAAAGCACTTCGGTGGTAATAGCTTCCTGGGTTATCATCTCGGGGAATTTTATCGGGTTTCTAAATACTTAATTTCCCGATTTCCGGGAATTATTGTGATGTCCGCGAATTCTGAAGTCGTAGTTTCGATACGTAATTGACATTTACAAGGTATGAAAATATGTTTCGCCTCCGTCCGCTCTGTTTTTATACCCATGTGTGTTTGTGTGTTCGTGTGTGTGCGCGTGCGGGGGTGGGTGGGTGTGTGGGTAGGCGGGTGAGTGGGTGTGTGGATGTCTGTGTGGGTATGCGGGTGGGTGGGTTGGTCTGGGTGGGTGGGTGGTTGAGGGGGTGGGTGGGTGGGTGGGTGGTTGAGGGGGTGGGTGGGTGGGTGGTTGAGGGGGTGGCTGGGTGGGTGAGGGGGTGGCTGGGTGGGTGAGGGGGTGGGTCTGTGGGTGGTTCTGTGTGGGTGTGCAGGTGGGGCGATGTGTGTGTGTGTGTGTGTAGGTGTGTAATAGACACCATATTGAGCATCGACTAATTACGATCGCGGTCACTCACCTCGACACCTCTGCATGCAGATTAGATCTGATTGGATTTAGAATGCTTTACTATCTTCAAGTGAATCTGAATAATCCTTAACGAAGTGTTCTTCAATTTCGCCAATGGTTGTTCCACGTTTCCTGCCAAATAACAGAGAAATTTCGAAGTGTGCCAGGTCTTCAGCAGATCAGGGAGTCCTTGAGATTGGTCCCGACACTAGGTGTCGATGAATGAAAGAGATAGACAGGAGAGCAAAGCTTGCGAGGTATCCATCGGGAGTCCACTCGATGAGTCAACCTGTAGACGCTTGTTAGATAGGTGGGAGGCGGGGGGGGGGGGGAGGAGGAGGAGGAGGAAAAAAGCTATGTGAAAAGAGGAAACCGAAACAAACGCCAGAATCTCCAACTTCTTAATGCTTAATTTCTGTTCATATTGGTTCTAGTTCTGGCATAAGACAATGATAAGGAGTGTGTAGATAGAAAAATGTATTGGATTTTCTGTCTATATATTCAATATAATTTCATGAATGAAGACATAGTATTCTTTTATAGAGCCTTAGAATCACTGCTCTACAACTATGTATATTAACAACAAACTGACGGAAACGAATGTACTACTTATCTGTATATTAATAGTATATTACATACCTAGGCCAGCAAAGTAAGGAATGTCTCTGAGGCTTTCTTACTTGCTGGCCGAGGTGTGTATACTATTTTTTTGCTCGACGAAGCCGGAAAGCGGTAGCTTCGTTTAGCGCAGAACTTCGTTTAGCAGAAATATATATTTGTTCATATGAAGCACCTTTGAAATAGGCTCAGTGTGTTTTGATCGGTTCTCTTGAGGGTGACAAGACACCCTTGGAATATATTATCCATAAAATAGGAAGTATTTTGTGGAGACCGAAGGATGCCGCGTAATAATCTAGTGAGCTTGGGGTGCATATGATGTGACTTTTGGAGTTGGATGCATTTGATCTAGCTCAAATTCCGCACACCGACATGTCAGATATGCGGGGTGTCCATAAGGGATAAGTACCTGGGATGGGGGTTCCATCACATGCACCCACAATCGTAGTGCAAAGGTTTCCGGAGGTTTACCCTGTGTTTAGGGGTGGGTGTCCATAGAACACCTCCGTGTATGGATGGGTGTCTATAGGACACCTCCGTATATGGATGGGTGTACATAGGACATCTCCGTATATGGATGGGTCTCCATAGGACATTTCCACACATGGATGGGTGTACATAGGACACCTCCGTATATGAATGGGTGTAGATACGACACCTCCGTATATGGATGGGTGTCCATAGGACACCTCCGTATATAGATGGGTGTCCATAGGACACCTCCGTATATCGATCGGTGTACTTTGTACTTCCTGTTTCAAAGCAATGCTCAACAGCAACTACAGAGCTGATTTCAAGACCGAGAAACGGAAAACACAGACACATACAACAAATTAAAATGTTTCAGTGAATATTTTGATAACCGCTGTTCGGCCTCAACCGGGGTTACCTAGAGATTTGAGCGACATTTGCTTCATTAATACGGATAACTTACGCTCAAAAGTTTTTTTCAAATTGTGATCCCATTTTGAAGACCCGATAGAATATCGGGTCTCACTTCTCGAAGTCCATGATTTATGAAAAGTTTTCATCGTGATTTTTTGGTATCTTTTTCGGGGTATAGAGCGACATGGATTTCCGTTCGGTTGTTGGGAGTGACTTTGAACTAGCCTTGTTTTTTTACTGGTGTTCTATTTTTCCGCCTCTTTTTGATGCGCTGTCGATACATGAGCTTTCACCGGATGCCCAAAGATAATTGATAGTCGCAAGAATTCTATACTATCGTATGGATCAAGTGAAACAATGTTTTTGACAAGCCCAGAACTTGTTTTTTTTTTCATCGATAGGAATTTTATGAAGAGAGTGAAAGAGAGTAAATAATAAATCAAATATACGACAGTTTTCAATCTGTTTTCTGATGAGAAAATAAAAGTGCAAATTATTACAAGAGATCTCACACAATAAAAAAGTTTTTCAGTTTCCGAGAAGCTCATAAAAAAGTATGGTTTATTATGTTTAACGTGATTCTATCTCGGGAATGATTTTTTTATGTCGAAGATTTACCTATTCGGGACGCTTAGTTTTTGTTCGAACCGTATCAGTGATGATTTTGAATTGGCCCAATTATTTTGCGTTTCGGAAGTCCAGAAATGAAATGACGTTTCGACGTCATGTCGTACCAATTACGCTGGTTTTCAATCCTTCACTATTTTCGTCACACGAATGTGGGTGTCCGATTACGGCCGAGTAGTGGAAAGAATGGCCCCTTTTGGGGAGGATGGGGGGGACTTGCCAAGCCCCTTGCTAGGAGGGGTGGAGCAAGCTCCTTGGTAGAAGGGGGGGCAAGTCGCCTGGTCGGAGGGGGGGGGGACAAGGTGCCTGGTCGGGGGGGGGGGGGGACAAGCCCCCTGGCAGGAGGGGGGGGGACAAGCCCCCTGGCAGGAGGGGGGGGGGGACAAGCCCCCTGGTAGGAGGGGAGGGGGGCAAGACCCTTAGCAGGAGGGGAGGGGGGCAAGACCCCTAGCAGGAGGGGGGCAATCCCCTGGAAGGAGGGGGGGGGCAAGCCCCCTGGGAGGAGGGGAGGGGGGTAAACCCCTGGTAGGAGGGGGGGCTCCAAGCCAACTAGCAAAGGGAAGTGTGGAATCTCAAATAAAAAACATGCAAAATAGTTTTCAATTCAAAATTCAGTAGAATTTATGCCGATCGTTGTAATGTATGTAACATTCAATTTTTTCAACAACTTTGTCACAACTAAACTACGTTTTCCATTCACAATATTTGATCAGCTGATCGGTGCACGTGTTAGCGCCCCTAGCGTTGAGTTAATGGGCCACCGCTGGATATCTCTAGAATTGACCTTTTTACGACCTACGTCCGTTTCTCGAACCAATCACAGCATATTCATCCGGTTTCCAACCAATCACAGGGCGATGCAAGTCAAACTAGCCGTGAAGTTTTGGACATTGATATGCGCCGTGAAACACGATTTCACAGTTTTGGAAGCGCTCCGTGTGAGGAAACAAATTTCTTTCGCCTATAACTTGCAATCCACTTCATTGAGAAATTTAAATGAAAAACAAATGGGACGTGAGTGTGATCCTCGACGGGTCGCATCTATAACTTCCCAATAGTATGTGTGTGTTTGTGCAACGATACACGTATGAAGTCAAGTTGGAAATCCGTTCCGCAAATTCGACGATTGATCGATTATTACGATTTTTTATCGATATCTCATAAAATATGATATTTAACAAAAAAAGTAATACAATATTAAATATGTAGTTTTACGAGAGGAACAATTTTTGTAGGACACTTTTTCTCGTATCTATCATCATTCTCGAGATAACGCGTTATAAACAATTAAAATTGTTAATAACACTCACATACAAACACACACACACACACACACACACACACACAGAAACCTCATCTAAGATTCGTCAGATTGACGTGAAACGTCGCTCAAAAATATATGATACCTCTCCCGTGAATCCCAATGGCTTATCAATCGATAAATTTCAAATGGAAATGATAATTGCATGGTGAAGCATGGTTGAGGATTCGAGTATTAGATAATGATGACATGAATATCCAACAGTAGAATCGTTCAACTGGCTATAATACCACATAAGCTTTATCGAAATGGGGCCATTGACATTCGTGAAAACTAAATTTTCAACTTGGCTTTATCTTCCCACGCTTTTACGGTTTTCATCCAACTTTTAATTCATCCCCGTGGGCCAACCATGCAAACTCCTTGAGAAATAAAGTTAACCACCATTTTTATCAGTGATATTCAATCAAGCTATTAGCAACATAGTTGCGCAACTAAAATTTCCCCATGTGTTAGTGATAATCAAGTGAGGCGGGGTAAATTCATTCAACCCGTGAATGACAATTGTTCATATTTGATATTTAATTAAATTCTCCAATGAATTCCACGAGACTTTTAATACTTCCCTAAGTACATAACTGAGAAACGACTAATTCTTAACTATTTAATTCCCCAGTACTTGCTTCTATTGAGCTCAATTATTCCGTAAAACTTAAACAGTTAAAACTTAATTATAAGTGCAGTAACTGAAGAGTGGAAACTTTTAAAAGTTGTAGTCGTGCTAGTTTCACAACTCCCTGATAACTCACCAACTAAAGTTATTCAATCAATATTATCCAAAATTATCCCAAAGTTGAGAAAATTCTTTGTTGCTGTGATTCTGGTACATTTACCCCGAATTTATATGATACAAGGGAATGGTGAGTTCCCTGTAGAAATCCTACGAGCACTTTCGATTTATGGGATTCTGCTGGTTTATTATCCCATGGTTCCATAAACTCCATCAAAAACTGAGGAAAAAAGTTGAATGAGTTTGGCCCACAAAATTTTTCCATAAAAACAATAAAATTTTATGTGTGTTTGTGTATTATTCAAATGTTTCGTAAAATTGTAAGCATTTTTAAAAAATATAAAAACTTGGAAAAATGTCCAATTTTAGGAAAACCTCTGCCATTTGAGGAATAAAATAAATCAGCAAATAAAAGTTTGTTATTTGCCATTTTTGCTGAATTTTCCTCGTGGTATTTTTTGAGCTGAGTTAGACGCCAATAATTCCCTGATGGTGTGGAAATTTCGCAAGGTTAACCTGTGATATCTCGTAAAGTATGAGAGTTACGTAAAAATCGTGATGGAATATTGGGTTTTATTGAGACAACATAATTTGATTCAGTTACACACACACACACATGTAGACAGGCACACACGCACGCCCATGGATACACACCCACCCACACTCTCTCTCTCCCACACACACACTCTCACACACACACACACACACACACACACAGGCGCATCTAAAGCAGTACTCCTTTTCGGGGGAATGCTCGATCGCCGCTACTGTGGGGAGTACACAGAGAGGAACGAAGAAAACACACACACATACATGTTTCCACAGAACTCTCAGGTTGATGTAAGTCTGCGTCACTCCACTGTGTATTTTTCAAGTCAGTAGTTTGCCGGATGGAAATCTGGGAAATTGTAATCCATGGGGTACCTATACAGGGCGTCGCTAAACTGGGGATTTTCCTGGGGGGGGGGGGGGATGGAATTTGGAGTTGAAAGTTCCTTTACGATTTTGCTGTGCGCCGCAACCCGCCCAAATGTCGTTAAACGGATTAGCGCCTGCCTCACCACCAGTGATATTTTCGAGTAGATACTTCAGAAAATACGAACGCAGAACACACACGCAGAGGCACACACACGCGACCCAAAAGTCGAGGCTGCGCTGTGATTGGCCGACAAAAGAAGTTGAGTAAAATCCACGAGCACGCGTCGGATGGCAAAATCGCAAAGGTACTTTCGCATCCAAATTCCATTTCCCCTCCACCCCCTGAAAGAAAGTCCACAGTTTAGGGACACCCTGTATAGTTGTGAGCATGTCGCACGTGCATGCGTAGTTTCTAAGTCACCGCAACCATCGTCATATTCCATATTAGATGTTCCAATGACAAGATTATTCCATGGTGATGGCTAAACTGTGCTGCTTTTTTTTTCATTCTTTTCACGAGACTTGAACAAGTGTCTCATGAACCTCTTCATCCTACTCTCACCACTGACCTCTTATACACCGATTGACTTCCAATTGAATACAAAGAGGCTCATCAATGCCTCTCGGGAATGTCTGAAAACTTGTGTATTCTTCTTTCTGGCCAGACTGTGGGGCTATTGCAATGAAATAATGAAAATATGCACAGAAGAAAATCTTTTCTTGCATCTAATTGATTTACCTTCTTCGAAACAATTGCAGATTCGGTTAAGCTGCTGGTGAAAATTTCAGAGAGTTGGAATGTTCCGACAATTATGCGAATACTAATTATCCAGAATTTTGAAAAACAGTGTCAAACTTGAATAGAAAAAAAAATCAATTTTCTTTGGATACCCACACACACACACACACACACACACACCGCACACCCATACATATACAGATACGCACATATGCATATATGCTTTCCTGTTTTGTTATGGATGATTTTGGTAGTCAAACACTAGTTACAGAAAAAAAATATATATATGTATATAGGTAGATAGATAGATATAGATATAGTTAACAAACGGTGGAAATACCTCCGTTACAATACAGAGATCTGACAAAAAATCAATGTTTCTGTTTTCGGGACACCATTGCCATCCCCACTCGCTGAGCTAATATCCCCAAAAAGCAATGATTTTTTTAATCTGACCCAACAATCCCCCCATTTC
This sequence comes from Asobara japonica, assembly GCA_026005395.1. Taxonomy (NCBI): domain Eukaryota; kingdom Metazoa; phylum Arthropoda; class Insecta; order Hymenoptera; family Braconidae; genus Asobara; species Asobara japonica. Next base: position 495,523 of record BQMI01000554.1, on the reverse strand, counting down.
CCTCAAACCCCGTGGATGACGTTATTTCAGGTAGTCTTCCAAGCCTCTCAAATGCGTTCGTCCTAACGTTCGACCAATGTAATATCCCTTGACTGAAAAACCTGGCTTTTCCATCGCAGGTCAACAGGAAAAATACAAGAATAAGAGAGAACGAGTAGGACAGGGCAATTGATCTATCCCGCGTCCCAGTAAATATCCGCGCAGCGACCCTTCAGGAGCTACAATAAACCATCCGATTTCTCTCTGGCTCCCTTCGGCCTTCAGCAAAATTGAAATCTAATCGTACAAGGATCCATTGAAGCGTCAATAATGGAGTAATCGCATGAGTGATGCTGAGGTATTCCAGAAAATACCCGAGGGAAAAAGTGCAATAAAAAAGGACCCCCTCCGGTGATGCACAATAGTTTTATTTAACGTGTTACGGCTATATGCCAATAGTCCAATAAGTCAGGTGGAAACAAAGTAAAGAAGAACTGAAACGTTGTGACTCGAGAACTGAACAAGCGATGGAATCGATGAAATTGAAGCTTAATTTAGACACTCACAGACACACTCACAGACACACCCACATCCACCCACCCACTAACCCACTCATACCCACACATCCCACCCACAACCACCCACCCACACCCACACACACAAACCAACACACACCTACCCACACACACACTCGCGAGTACAAAAGAGCGGACGGAGGTGAAAAACATCGGAATTTGCGTTCATAAAATTTCAGCTAATATAAAGGTATGAAAAAATGTCTCACCCACTAATTAATATTGCGTCACTACGTCCATCGCAAAAAAAATTTATGTTATAATGATGTGAGTCAATTTATGATACTACTTTACCAGTCAAGAATCATGGACTTCATCAGATAAAAGAACAATGCGGAAGCTGGAAAAACTCCAGAAACTGGACCATCGGTTTTGTTTCACGAACCATTTTCCATTGGCCCATCTGAATTAATGCGCTCGAATTATTGAAATATTACCGTACTAAAATTATTTATTGAATAATCCCTGGGATATAAATTTTGTCTGTATCAATCGCTTGTGTGCTCCAATGAATTCCGTAATTACACGAGAAAACGCATGCACGATAATTAAATAGTGCGAATATAATGACCCACCAATTGATTAAATTAATTACCGAGTATAATTGAAACAGCACTCGTTGCCTGCTTGGGCTGGAGTGAGGATCGATAGGTAGATAACAGTGAATAATAATTCCACAATCATTGAAACAGTAGGGAATTCGGGCGTGAATGAGGGGTTGCAGTAGAAAAGGAAATGCTACCTTTCTCTGTCACTCCTATTCTATCGCTTTTGTGAGCTTTTATCCGTCTCTCATATATCCGTTTTAGTCAGTTCGGAATAAATCACGAGGCTGGTTGAAACCGGAAGCCCGAATTTCCCACCCAGTCTCTGATTACTCCCGGCAAAGCTCAACAGCAGCACACCCACTACCTCCCAGTCCTAGAGTCACTCGCCCGCCCTAAAACCTCGTAATGTATCACCAATCGATCCTAAATTGCTCATTCACTTCTCTTCCTGTTCGACGGGGGAAAACAAGTGAGTATTAACCCTCTAGTGGTACATAATCAGAGCGCAAGGTGTGCACACACCCAAGGTCATGTGACGCATCAGGGTAGAGGGTGATAAATGGTAAAATCAAAACGAAGCACGATTTTCAGATGAACCTTTTGGATTTGTCAAGTCTATGTCACTGGTGCAATTTGGACGCCAAAAGATTTTTTACTCTGTTTCCATCTCACGATTTTCTACAACTCAAATTATCGGTTTGTGATAACCGAAGTAAGAAACGAAAACGTTTGAGTAACACACACACCAAATTATTCCGGACATAAATTATGGTATAGAAAATAACACTCAGCATATATATAACGTATACATTAACACACCAGGCTGGACAACGGCTGGCTTTTCACCGCGGATAGAAAATGAGCACAGCGCCATCTGACGCCCTGCGTTAAATTATGACGAACGCGTCATTACCGACGTCCCCATGCGACACGTTGTGAATGGATCTAGATGTGCGTGAATGCTCTATTCTTCTCTCTCTCGTGTTCCCCTCCCCGTACTTCGCAGACCGTCTCTACATCCGAGCGAGTAAAGTACTTACGCACTCCAGATATGACGCTTCCGCCTCACCAATGGTGTTGGTTTTTGACGCATGGTGAGCATGAGGATGAGACTTATGCGTGTTAGTTGAGTGAGAGTGAAACGCCAATAAGGATACGGCTGCGAAACAAAAACTTTAATATTTTACCCAGTGGAACAGTATAAATATTGCAATTGCTAATAACATTGCATATACTGCACAAATGTCATCCAAAATGTGATCCGCTCGATTTTGCATGAAAACGCTTCGATTGGGACCGTCATGACAGGGCTGGGTCCATTCGTTCACTTATAACATACATAATTGTGGAGCCTGCTATATCTCCTTAATTACGCAAATTATCGAAAAAAGACATTCTATATAAAATACGTATTTTTATATGGCAAATAACTTTTCTTATATGAATTTTACGCTAACTCTAATAGTTTCTGCAGTAGAACATTATAAACAAATGACATTGTTAATAACAATATAAGTACTGGACCACTTTTACTCAAAATTTAATCAGTTATAAAATATGCTTATATCTTTCAACTGTGACATTGAGTACCTGGATTACCACATTTTTGTGTGAATGAACGCCCATTATCACTATTCTCAACATGAATTTCTCAAAAACAGGGGAACTACTCGATGGATTCGATCAAAAATCTAATCAGCTCTAAGTTACACGGAGACGCAACGATTGAAAAAAAATTAATCGAATCGCACGATCCGTTTCCGAGAAAACGTAAACGAAAAATTTTGCCACATACGGACGAACACACACACACACACACACTTCCCTGAAATCTGTTCAGGATGATGCAAAACGTCGAGAAACGTCAAAATTTCATCGATCTGGCACTTTTCATTTTCGGGGTCATTACAATAACTTCCCTAGATCGGGAAGGTAAAAATTAACAATAATTTTGCTCACCGTGAGCATTTCATTTTTATGACAGTCACATATTTCTCTCTACATGCTTAACAAATTGGGAAGAACGACTGGGGAGCCACGTTCGCGACAACGGGTGTGTCTCGATCGAGCGGTCCAAATTAAAATAAAGTACCACCGAGTTGCGCTCACCTCACTTGTGGATACGTCAAGACGCTTGGGTATCGTAAATCAAGGGCCTTTTTCCAGGGCCGACGATATACGGACGGTAGTATGGGGAATGATAAAATTCCGGTTTATTTTTGTAGTTAAGTACTTTCACCACCGCTCTCACCCCCCGCTCCAATAGTCAATTAGAAAGTTGGGTGCATTATTGCTGCGCTTGCCTGATGACTTATCCATTTAAGTGCTGAGGAAAATTACAGTGAATCAGAAAGTATTGGAGAGTGAAGGTCGTTGGATAAAACTTCTTTCATTTTCTACAATTGGAATTCCATTTGGCTTCTCCAGTTTTACCTTCATCCCAGGCCAATAGGCCGATTAAAATAATGCACGGGTGCGGTTTGAAGTTACAAATTTCAAGGATTCTTCAGATTGTAACGTATGTAAGGGACAATATTTTCAGTGAGGAATATCTGTGTTAAATTGAGGGTCGCCAGTCGGAATGGGTTTTTGTGAGATTCTTTGATAATAAGAAAACAATCTTAAAATCGTAAAGTTTTAAAAGCTTATCGAATATTCCTTACGAAATGGCGGCCTCTCTTAGTTCATGTGTTCCGTCAGTTTTGAAAATCTGTGTCATTTCGACGATAGATTAATTATATCTTCCAGGAACATATTGATGGTGAAAAACTTCCACAGCTGTTATGGGAGTGCGGGCAAAAAATTTTACCAGTAGAGAAAATGCGGAATGGACGTACATATATAGAATAGGTGGACCTTACTGCGCTCTCAACCGTCTATTTTTATAACCATTTTATTCGGTCAATTGCAAGAGGTGAAAAGAAATTGAATAACTTTGCCCAGTTTTATTTCTACTGAACCGCTAAATTCAACATGGTCATGGAAGATATTGTCAATTTTAGAGAATTTTTTTGCCGTGCAATAAAACATCTCAATCGTCCTATCGGGCTGACTAGTGCTGCACCTCAACTACTTGCGAGGTACTTCGGTGGGGCTTATCCATGAACCTTCGATTATGGGTTGAGAAAAATTGATGCTGAACGTGCGAAATGGCCTCCTTATGCGTCATACATCCTAATTTGTCTTCATTTTTTCTCCCGCACCAACCATCAACTCTACATCAGTACATTTTCACGGATCTTTTGCATGGATCGGCGGACGGACATGGGCAAAAAAAATAAGTTTGATTTCATTCAAATTAATAGAAGACCGCTTCAATGTCACAAAAATATAATCAACTTTGGGTCATACGTCGGTCTGGTTTTTGATTTCAAACTTTGAGTGACAAGATTTTTTCATTCCAATTTTTTTAACAAATTAGTTGTTTTATAAGCAGAAAGCCATGTTTACAAAAAAACGGGAAAAATGGAAGAGGCTATTAAAACATGGTCAGTGAGAGATGAGTCTAGCTGATGTTTTGGTCGGACAAATTTATGATAGAAATTCTGTTTGATTTTTGGTAGGTTATGTTGGTTTATTCAAATTTTCATTTTACAAAATGTAAATTTATATTTATTGAGATATAATTTTTGTTTTAAAGTTTAGTAAATTGTACCTGAAGAAGGAAGCCCGGAGCTTTCGAAACGTTGTATAACAAAAAAATACTTTTATTAAATGGAATGGAGTTCAGACCGACGTATGGCCCAAAGTTGATTATATTTTTGTGAACTTTGATTTCACTATATTGAGAAAATACCGCGAGGGCAACGACACAAGATGAAACCAACGATTTATTTGTAACTTCCCGGTAGGGGAAGTTATCGTTTTGGCACTGAAAATGAAAAATGGATATTCCATCAGATCTCCACATTTCATGGTATTTCTGACCTTTCTAGACTGTTTAAAACAAAATGTCTGTATGTGTATGTGTGTCTGTGCGTCGCTAGGTATGTACGTGGCGAAATTTTTCGCCCCTGATTTCTCGCGCCTGAACTCTGCGATCGATATAATATTCTACTGCATAAGCTATTAGAGTTAGCCCAAAATTTATGAGAAAACTTGTTCCCCATATAAAAATATGTATTTTATGTAGAACGACTTCTTTCGATAATTAGCATAATTATGTATGTAATAAGTGAACGAATGAACCCAGCGCTATCATGAAGGTCTCAATCGAAGTATTTCCGTGCAGAATCGAGTGGATTACATTTTGGATGGCGTTCGTGCCGCATATGCAATGTTATTAACAATTGCAATTGTTTATACTGTTCCACTGTGTAAAATATTAAAGTTATCGGCTTTATTGCGGCCGCACCCCTATTGGCGTGTCACTCTCACTCAAGTAACGCGCATAAGTCTGATCCTCATGCTCACCATGCGTCTACTCAAATATCCATAATTATCTGCTTCATAAATGGGTCAGTTTAGAATTGTCAAATCTGCAAGTTTTCATTATGACACTAATAGGGGTCACACCGATTAACCGTGGTATATTGGAGAAGAATAAATTTAGTACGCTGTGCTGAAATACCAAATCGGGAAGTTTAATTTGGGCCCGAATGGGGCACACACATGTTCATACCACTAGTTTTTTTTTTGATGATCAAACCACACGAGAGAAATCGGTGGAGAGAGCCAGACACAACTAATGAGAGGATAGACGCTCATTAGTTGATAGACTCTCAGTAAAATTTAACATTAGGGGATTGAGATAAATGTGTGACGAAATTAGGCCTGCCCTAGAACCTAATCTTGCACTTTTCTCAAGTTTAACCCGGTTTAATTCTACCAGTACTTGCGAATGACGAATTGCCATAGCCTTTTCATCCCGAACATTGTCCCCCCCCCCCCCCCCCCCCCCCCCATTTTGCTATGTTCCTCAGTTATCCATGATACTCACGTACGGTTAAACCAGTGAAGAATAAAAAAGTGTGAGGCTCTGTGTGTGGTAATTTTCCAAAGGAATACCTCGAGCTGGTTTCACAGTGCGAGGTGTATGCATGGCGGCGTGAACCAGGAATTGCGGAAGAATCGCTGTGAGCACAATGGGCACTCCAGAAGTTTTGCCATTCCGGGTGAATCGCAGCTAGCGTTGGCTTCTCCGACGCTAACGCCGGAAAGCGCATAACCCGAGCTAGGGCCACTATGCACTTTACCATCATCGACTATGAGACTATGCGTTCTCCGCCACCCCCCTCCCTCCCCAAGCCCCTTACGGTAATCCTGATTTTCTACTTTCACCCAATCTCCCATTCCTCTTCCGTCACTCTCAACGACACATCTCCCTGCACCCAATCCCACGTTTTTATTCCCAGAAAACCCCTCGTTTTCTCGCTGAGGAAACACTCGTCATACGTGACCATTTAAAGCGTCATGCAGCTCTCAGCTGAGCGCATCAGTGGAGAAATGGAAAACAATTTGAAGTGACAAAAATAGAAATGCAGATGGATAAAAAGAGGTATATCATCCAGGAATCGGCAATATTTTCCAAAGTAGTCGATGAATGAAATATGCATTTTGCCGGGAATATCGGAATTGGAAATCGATTATTGCTGAACTGAAACAAATTGATGGATATTTTGAAATCTTCCTAAGAAATTTAGAATCTCTGGAACAGTGAAATTTTTTCAAACTGCAAGAAAGTTCGCCAATGTTTCTGTTTTAAGACCATCAAGAAGGCTTGGAGAATTTCCAAAACTGGGCAATTTTGGAAATTTTGACAGTTCTGAAAATTTCCTGACCATGGTATCCAAACTGTTCACGTTCATCGAAAATTTATTTCCACACCTAACATTCTCACAAGAATACTAAATTCACTTGAAATAGTTTTTCAATTGAGCAACGTTTGATAAGAAATTGAATTTTGGTGGTTCTCCAACGAACGAAAAATGAATAAACCTGTCTTTTTAGCAATTCAATAACGTCGCTTATTTCTATATACATCACGCTAAAGCCAAGAAAATTGCAGAGGAGTCAGATAGAGTAATTCTGAGATCCCAAAGCATTTGCAGTGAGTACGGGGGGTACAGCACAGACGTAGAAGTGAAAACTTCAGTTTTTCTTCCAGCAACACGTGCAGTGTTATACGCTGGGGCATCGTAAATTTCATCCTACATATATGGTTTGTCTATCTCTTGGTAAAAAATTCAACGACAATATATACGGGATGATCCACGAGATATTGAGTTTAAGTGAAATTTTTATTATCTAAGCACTTTACGCGTTCACGTGATCTGCTTGAATATCAGGCCATTCTCTAAGCCTGCTTACCACGTATACCTGATATGCCATCTCGATGGCTTAGTAGATACACTCAATATTTATTGCTTTATTGATTGATTGATTTCATTACTTTTTCATTTATTCATTCATTTATGCATTTATTTATTCATTTATTAATTGATTTATTAATTGATTTATTAATTCATTGATTAATTCATTTATTAATGCATTTATTAATTCATTTATTAGTTCAGTTCTTAATTCATTTCTTAATTCATTTCTTAATTCATTTATTTATTCGTTTATTAATTCATTTATTTATTCATTTATTTATTCATTTATTAATTGATTTATTAATTCATTTATTAATTCATTCATTAATTCATTCATTAATTCATTTATTAATTCATTTATTGGTTCCTTTCTTAATTCATTTATATATTCATATTTTCATCAATTTAATTATTCATTTGTATATGCATATCTTCATTCTTTTCCATATTCATCTATTGCAGTGAAACTTATTATGGGACTATCTGAAGGTGTTACGGTTACACTTACGGGGGTGGGGGTGAGGGTCGAATGCGGGGGCAGTGAGGCTCGAGGGGGGGGGGGGGGGTTGACGGCCAAAGGCGCGGGCCTTTTTTTTAACACGTTTCTCTTCTGAAGTTTCACTTCTCTGGCGCGTCAGGAACTCGACGCCAATTTTTATTAACTTGCCGATAAACGAAAGTTACTGTAATACCCCCGAAAATCAAAAACTTTTTTTTTCATCAGAATGGCTTTTTTCTATAATTTGCATAATTAAGGAGGTATAGCCGTCTCAACAATTATGTATGTAATAAGTGAACGAACGAACCCAGCGTTGTCATGGAAGTCTCAATGAGAAGATTTCCGTGGAAAATCGAGCGGATTATATTTTGGATGTCATTTGTGCAGTATATGCAATGTTATTAACAATTGCTATTGTTTATACTGTTCCACTGGGTGAAATAGTAAAGTTATCGTCTTTATTGTGGCCGCACCCCTATTGGCGTCTCACTCTCACTCAAGTAAAGCGCATAAGTCTCATCCTCATGCTCACCATGCGTCTACTCAAATATTTATAATTATCTGCTTCATAAATGGATCAGTTTAGACTTCTCAAATCTGCAAGTTTTCATTAAGACACTAATAGGGGTCACACTGATTAACCGAGGTATATTGGAGAAGAATAAATGTAGTACGCTCTGCTGCAATACCAAATCGGGGAGTTTTGTTTGTTTTTAATCGACGCGTCTCCTGAGTCTCCAGGTCCCTGAAAGGAGTGTTTTTGCAATTGTACCACCCGTTCAATTGTTATTAACACTTTTAATTGTTTATAACGCTGTATCTAGAGAACGGTGACAGAGACGAGGAAAAGTGTTGTACACAAGATGCTCCTCTCGTGAGACTACATATTTCATGTTTTATTACTTTTTTTACTAGGCATCATATTTCACGAGATATCCATAAGAAAACCATAATAGTCGATCAATAGTCGAATTTGCGTAACTGATGTATTTTTTTTTTATTTGAACGTAACTGATATATAACTTGACTTCATACATGTATCGTCATACAGACATACACACACATACACACCCACATTATCAGGAAGTTATTGATGCGACCCGTCGAGGGTCACACTCACGTCCCATTTATTGAAATTTTAATCGTTACATCGGATTCGGATTTCAAGTTTTTAGTACCTCATTGTGGGTATATACATATATACATGTATCCAGTATTAAACGAGAATGAACTTACACAGTATTATACATTGCCGACTACTACCGGTCCGTCCTTCATTTTCAAATTTCATTAGTTACATAATTGAATATTGCTAAAATTCTCAACGGTTTTCCACCTCAAATTTCTATACGAATGGATTTGAAGAATCTACTTTGAACTCTGATTGCCCCGTATACGGGAGAAAATATGAAGCGCAGAATAATTTTTCCAAAAATATCCCGTAACAGAAAATTGCAAAACACATTTACGCAACTGATAAATATAGGTATTTATTTTTCCCTCCATTAAAAAAAATCCGAATTTTGTGGAGATATGTAACTCAGACATTTATTTTTAACCCCGGTTATTTACGAATTTATGGGGTTTAACTTCTTGAAGTTTTCACACTCCGAGATTTATAATTGCACGAGTTCACTATATTTCAAAATTCATCGTAAAGGAAATTTTTTTTATCCAGTAAAATATAATGTGATTTACACGGAACAATTTTTAGTGGAACCAGAACCAAATTATTTTCTGGGGAATTAGAAACATGAAGTTTGGTATATTAAAGAGCGATAGACTGAAGCAATATTTGCTGCTCCTCAAGTGTCTGTTTCAGTTTCACTATTTTCCAGAATTCAGTAGTCGCATTTAATTAAGTGAGCTAAATATTGATACAGGGAGAAACGTGAAGCAGTAATTCACCCGCAAATAAAAGCTGGCTCAACACTTGTATATAATGAAGTGGACCGCATTGTAAAGAATAATCGACATAAGTGTCCATCTTTCTCAACGTTTATTCCAAAATATAAAATGATTATTATACTTTTGTGTGCTTGTTATGAATAATTATAAACATTCCCGGTGGATGAATTCCGTAAGATCTCGATTATGTAACCCATGTCCTGTTCAAACTTAAGGTAGTTTCTAAGCCTCGTTCCGGAAGTAGGCCTCAACTCAGATTCATGATTTAAGAATTTTTTTTTGCTGCGAAATACGTTTTTGAACAATCAAATTAATTGAAAAAAATAATGTAACGAATGTGACGAGACATTTGCGCTCTTATTCAAAATGTTTTTATTATAAATTGTTAATGTGGAAAGTATTTTGAAAGCCCTAGTTGTCACTAGGCAAATCAACATAACGCGCGAACATCGCGATATTTATGAATACATAACCGGGACAATGGCGCAACACGCGGAGAGATTTCGATTAAAAGAAGCGTTTATTAAAGAATCCCAGCTTGAACGATGTAGAAAAACTCTCGATGGTTTGGAAAATTGCAACAGTGCAACCTCGTTGTTACCTCAAACTTCGCGTCCCACAGCTCGCACTGCTTTGATGACTGTGAGCCGCCATACCACTTCTCAAGTTCTCGGGGAATTTCTCGTGGGGTGCCGTTTTTTGGGCAAGCCACAATCAGTGAGAAAGTGATTCGACAAATATTCGCGAACGTTTTTCATAACTAATTCCTAGGTAAATTGAGCCAATTTTTCAATGAGACGTAGATAAAAGTTTGTTCTTCCTAGTGGTATATTTTTTTCAGCTGGTCGAACGGCAAACTTTTTTATAGGCCCGTAAGTTCCGGTGAAGAATCGAGATTTTTGCTCCGCTCCCCTCTAATCATGTACTTCTTAGTGTAGTGATATCTTTTTAATTAATAGGTAAGAAACCCTCAAAACAGTCGAAAAATTTGAAAAATCGGGAAGTTAATAAAAACTAGTGGGCTGAATATGTGTGACCCATTGGGGTCAACCAAACAACCTCCGGATCTGTAATTTCTGACCAAGATGATTTTGCTTCAAAGATTTTCTTGAAAAATCAAATATCTTACTAACCACTGGTTTCAACAAAAAATGTTCAATAAGACATTGCTTGTACAGCATTGAATTTCCGAACTGCAAAATTTGCAAAATATCCACCAATCCAATTTTTTTTCAATTTTAGAATTGTCAGTTGTTCCCAAAATTTTAGAAACTGAAAAAATATCGGACATTTCAAAATGCTAAAAATTAATAACACATAAATAACAGTTTTTGTTGACGATTATGAGGTGGAACAAAAACGATAAACAGCATATCGCCGGTTAAATTTCCGCGCTTTACACAATCTGAACTCTGGTAGATAGGCTACTAGGTAGCACGAGCGCCTGAGTAATTAGTCGCTACCTAGTACTCCCTCGGGAGGATTTCAGAGAGTCGTGAGAGGTGAGCGTTCCAGGATGAAAGACGAGAACAGAGAATATTGTATTTCCCTTCACTCGAGAGCCGTTCAGAGATGGCCAAGGATTACTACTTTTTTTTTTCTCACTTTCCTTGACACTAATGTTACAGTGAGACCGATCGCCCCTAGATATACCAGGAAACTGGCGTTCTCGTCTTCCGGTCAATTATTTTCTGTAGTTAGCAGCGAGTTTTACGAGCTAATTCCGACAATCGTTGTTTGATCATCATTTCATCCAGGAAATTCTCATTAAACTATTGGATATGCCTGAAAAAAGATACGAAAATGTCTAAGTAATTCTATATACATATATGGGCGATTCCATCCCAACTCTATGAACATTTTCAAACTGCATCTTCGATTTTTTAAAAAAATTTATATCTAGTAGTACTAGTTAGGATTAACTTCTACGATTTTTAAACTTCCCGATCTAGGGAAGTTATTGTAATCACCCCGAAAATGAAAAGTGCCAGATCGATGAAATTTTCACGTTTCTCGACGTTTTGTATCATCTCGAAGTGATTTCAGAGAAGTGTCTGTATGTGTGTGTGTGTGTTCGTCCATATGTGGCAAAATGTTTCGTTTACGTTTTCTCGGAAACGGATTGCGCGATTCGATTAATTTTTTTTTCAATCGTTGCGTCTCCGTGTAACTTAGAGCTGATTAGATTTTTGATCGAATGCATCGAGTATTTCCCCTGTTTTTGAGAAATTCATGTTGAGCAAAAATCGAAAATAGTGATAATGAACGTTCATTCCCACAAAAATGTTGTAATCCAGGTACTCAATGTCACAGCTGAAAGATATAAGCATATTTTATAACTGATTAAATTTTGAGTAAATGTGGTCCAGTACTTATATTGTTATTAACAAAGTCAATTATTTATAATGTTCTACTGCATAAACTATTAGAGTTAGCGCAAAATTCATATAAGAAAAGATGTTTGCCATATAAAAATACGTATTTTATCTAGAATGCCTTTTTTCGATAATTTGCATAATTAAGGAGGTATAGCAGTCTCCACAATTATAAAAAAAAAAAAAAACTCTACTCTATTCGTATACCCTTTCGGGTCTTTACGATTTGTTCCCATCCCACCCCCCCTTAACCCCACTGCACAGCATTCGCCCAGTTTTGTCACTGGAATCGAGGGAAAACCATTGGAAAAAACCTCAGATTTGTACAGCTCGTTTCTTTTACGAAACTCCCGCTCGGTTGTGTGGTGTGAGTTAAAGCCTGAAAAAAAACCCCAAATACCGCCTCTGCCGGTCTCGAACCGGTGATCTCAGATCTCAATCGTTCCCCCCCAATTCCAGTGCTTTAACCCGCACGGCCACAACCTTGACTTGACTTGAAAATTGTTTATTAACATTTGTCATATATACATACTATGTACAGTATTAATATCTTAAGTGCTACGTTCTAGATCACCAGCCGTTGGCTTTATATCTAATTTGAAAGAAGTGTAAACTAATTTTTCATTATTACAGATATTTGTGATTATTTACATGATGACTCGATATAAGGAAAAATAACTTCTAAAAAACCTTACAAGTAATGGGTGCATGAGGGGCAGGAGAGAAAAGGATATATGGAAAGGTGGGACAAAACAGGTGGTCAGCGGGACCAATTGGATTTTATGTCAATATTGATGTTTTGGAGCTGGGGATTAGGATGGGATTGTAGCTTAAATTTAAATGTCTCATTTATTCTATCGATAAATTCGCCTATGGTTGTCATGCCGAGCGTTTCGTGTATTTCCACAATAGTCGTTCTTCTTTTAAAATTTCCTATTATTCGTAGGAATTTATTTTGAATCACTTGAAGATGATTCAAGTGCATTTTCGCAGCATTGTGCCAGGCAGGACAACCATAGGTGATAATGGGCCTAATTAACCCTTTGTAGAGAGTAAGTTTGAGGGATTGACTAAGCGCGGGTGATTTTAGCAAATTATATAATCTTACTAGGATAACTTTAGTCTTGACCTTGATTTCAGATATATGCTTTTTCCACAGGAGTTTGGAATCGATGTGTAAGCCTAAATACTTTACAGAGTCGGTTGGTGTGATCTTATCGCTACGAATAGTTAAAGTCGGCTTGGCCTTGGAGCTAGTAAATAAGATTGCTTCTGTTTTAGCAGCATTCACTTGAATTTTCCATTTCGTTAATTCACTGATTGTGAGAGAAGCAGCATTTTCTATTCTTCTAATAGCTTTGTTGATTGATTTGCTAGCTGAGTACAAAGCAATGTCATCAGCATAGCCTGCAATGGATACATTTCTCGGAATTCTGCTAAAAACAGAAGCAATGTACAAGTTGAATAAAACAGGCGAGAGAATAGACCCTTGTGGGACTCCCGCGACAATTTCTATTTTATCCGAAAGCGAAGTTTCGACTCGAACTCGGATATATCTATTTGAGAGATATGATAATAAAATTTTACATATATATTTAGGGACATTTAATCCTTCGAGTTTGTATATAAGGCCTGTGGGCCAAACAGAATCAAAGGCCTTCTCGCTGTCCAGGAGAAGAAGAACGGTGTCTTCTTTCCGGTCTTTCGCGGATTTTATATCATTCGTAATTCTAACCAGCTGGTGGCAGGTCGAGTGTTCTGATCGAAAACCAAATTGATTGATAGGCATTAGTTGTAACTCTTCTATGGGTTTTTTGAGACGAGCTAAAATTATTCGCTCAAAGAGTTTAGCCAATACCGGTAAGAGGCTAATAGGCCTATAGCTCACCGGATGCGAAGGGGGCTTACCGGACTTTAGAATCGGAATGACCACCGCTCCTTTCCAGAGTTCCGGGAAATATTGTCTGAGGAGGCATGCATTGTATATCTTTGTTAGTAAACTTATTGCTTTAATTGGGAGGTTTTTTAGTGCTATATTGGGAATATTATCCACACCCGGGGCAGATTTATTTTTTAATTTTTTGATAGCGGAAGAGATTTCACGGGGATTTGTCAGGGATTTAATGGGAGTTTCGATGCGGGCTTTGAGGATAGTTTTTCTCACATGACCTGTGACTTGTTGTTCAAAAGATTTGTTGCCTCGGGAGGCCGATATTTCGTGTATTGCTGCATAGTGTATGCAGAGTGTATTCGCCTTGTCGTGGTCTTCTGTGTGGAGTGTGTTGTTTGTCTTTAGTGTGGGGATTTTTCGTTTACCGGTATTATTAAAATATTTTGCTACGCGCCAAATAGAGTGATCTTTTAGGTTTATGTTTCTGAGTTTGTTGTCCCAAGATGATTGTTTCCATTCGGTTAATTTAAGTCTGATTTCTTTTATCAGCTGATTGAGTTTGGATTTAAGGTAGCGATTTCGGGTTTTTTGCCATCTTGTCCTAATGTAATTTTTTAGCTTTATTAATGAGGCTATTTCGGGTGGGATAGGAGTGTGGGTGGATTTGGTTGATCGTTTGGGAGTGGAGGAATCCAGGGCTGTTTGAATGACTTGGGTGAAATGTGTTATGTGTTGATCTATTGCTTCAGTGTTGTTACAAGTCGGGTTTGGTGTAGAAATCTCATCATTTAAGATATCCTTGAACTTATTCCAGTCGGTTTTTGCGTAGTTTAGAATTTTTGATGATTCTGGTGAGGTTGGTCTGCCAAATAGGGAGAAAAACAATGGTAGGTGATCGGATGGGGATTCGGAAAGTGTGGTGAAGTTTTTAATGATAGAGATGTTGTTAGTTAATAAAAGGTCAATAGTACTAGGAGTGTTTGAATTATGAGGGTAGTGTGTGGGAACGTCTGGAAAGAGCAGATTAATTTTTTGTTCCGTCAAAAAATTTGAGAGAATCTTACCTGATTCGTTTGGCCTAGCAGAGGTCCAAGCAGTGTCCTTCGCATTTAGGTCTCCAACAATAATTGTTGGAGTACTATCGGAAAGTAGGTGCCTCAATAGGTTTGTATCTATTGAGACATCCGGTGGATTGTAGATCGAGTAGATCTTCGTTTTTTTATTGTTTACTTGGACCTCTACTCCCACGTATTCGGTGAGCGACAGGAGATCATGCGGAAGAGTTCTATGTGACAAGGTTTTGTGGATCGCCACCGCAACACCACCACCTGCTTTGGCCGTTCTGTCTTCCCTGATCAGCGAGAAGTCTGGGAAGTTAATTTTCTTCGTTTTGCTGTTTAACTTAGTCTCTGAAATCAGACAAATTTTGATGTTATTTCTGTGGACGATGTGTAATAACTCGTCCAGATTAGGTTTGAGCGCAAAAATATTAATTGCTAATATGTTGATTATGTTTGCTGGGGAATCGTAGGTGTATTTGAGGACGGTAAGAACAGGTGGACATAGGATGCGGTGATTGTGATCCTATCAAATGGTGTAAGGGCTGTTTGGAGTTTAGAGCTCATCTCTTTTAGCTCTGAAAGGATTTCGGGAATTCCAAGGGTTGTTAGCTCGTCAAGGACTTGCTTTGCTGTAATTACATAGTTTATAGTTCTACTTAAATGAGATTCGGGAACATGTGTTTCCATTGGGATGGTCCTAGGTTCAGCAGTGGGTACGATAAGATTCCTTCTCGAGGTTTCCACCGTCGGGAAGAAGGAAGCGTAGGTGGGCCTGGACGTATTGGCAGTAGAACTCGGTATTGGCACTGGGACTGCAGGAGACTGGAGGGACTGGATGTTCCTGTCCAGATTCTGGATCGTGGCCGAGTGAGGTGTAGTGGGCAGTTCCAATGGCGCTATGTTGGGCCTGGCCGATTGAGCTCGTTTTTTCTGAGTTTCCATGAATTTTAGGCGCATGGAACACTCTCTATAGCTGGCTGTGTGGGCGAGTCCGCAGTTTGCACACTTCAGGGTTTTGGAAGTGCAGACTTTTACGTCATGGTTTGACGCACACTTGACGCATCTCAGGTTCAGGTTGCAATGTTGGCTTGCGTGGCCAAATCTCTGGCACCTGAAGCATTGGGTAGGTTGCTGGGATTTTACATATTTTTCTACCTTATACGTGTGGTAGAAAATCGTTTTGATTTCAGCGAAGCTGCTCAAGGTTGTTTCCGGGCCAACCGTGATAGCGAAGATCGGTAATGGCCTGTTTTCTTTGGTGTCTCCGTCTTTGTTTACTTTCACGAACTGGCGAACGGAAAGTACGTTGATGCCGTGTTTTGATAACTCGGCTTGAATTTCGTCTTGTGAAAAACTGCTTGGAAGCCCTTTCAGAATATATTTTTTCGGTCGCTCACTTTTAAGACCGAAAGTGAAGAAATTGATATCTTGCCTTTTCAGGATACTTGCAATTTTGTTGTAGTCCTCGAGCGTTCGTAGATGGACGATCGTGGTACTTCCATTAAATTTCATCTTGAAATTTTTATCTGTGGCGTTGCTCTGCAGAAAATTGATTAATTTTTTTGTCTCCATTTTTTCATTCTCGATGATTAATGGAGGGACAGAGGTTTGTTTTGGAGCCTCTTGAGGTCCATCAGAAGTGTCGGAGGGTTTGGCGAGGCGAGCGGGAACTGAACTCGCGCTAGTCGAAGGTTTCGAAACGGCTTTTTTCGTTTTTTTTGGGTCTTCCATCGGAGGACTCATTTTGGCTTTCCTTTTTGGAGCCAAGGGAATTTTGAGGTTTTTTAAGTTTGACACTTTTGTGCCAAAACTTTTACTCGATTTAGAATTTCACTGTACTATAAGCGCTGTACGTTAGAAATTTATAATTCGCAGAGAGCGGTAGACATGCGTCCGCACGACACCGACTCAAAACAAATACTGACGGCCACAACCGTCGGTTGTCTCCACAATTATATATGTAATAAGTGAACGAATGGATCCGCTGTCATGACGGTCCCAATCGAAGCGTTTTTATGCGAAATCGGGCGGATCACATTTTGGATGGCATTTGTGCAGTATATGCAATGTTATTAGCAATTGCCATTGTTTATACTGTTTCACTGGGTAAAATATTAAAGTTTTTGTTTTGCAGCCGAATCCTTATTGGCGTCTCCCTCTCACTCAAGTAACACGCATAAGTCTTATTCTCATGCTCACTATGCGTCTACTGAAGTATTCATAATTGTCTGCTTCATAAATGGGTCAGTTTGGAATTCTCAAATAGGTATGTTTTCGTTATGATAATAACAGGGGTCACACTGATTAACCGTAGTATATTGGAGAAGAGTAAATTTCGTAGGACGTGCTGAAAAACCAAATCGGCAAGTTTTATTTGTGCCCCGAGTGGCAAGATATGAATTTTTGAAAATCCCATTTTTGAACAATCCATCCTTTTTGAAAATATTCATAACTTTGCAAAAAGAATAACGCCTTTCTATGTTTTTTTTGTCAAACCTCTTGTTTTTAAATGTACTTTTCGATTCAAGGGATGAAAATGAAATTCGATCCCTACTATGGGGACATTTTCACTTATTATAGATAAGTCATGATTTTTGGGAGTGTATGACTGCATCGATTTTCCCTGAATTTTTATATAAAAAACTGTTGGCCTTTTGACAAATTTCAAGCCTATCCTCCTTATGTGCATCAAATGGGAACTATTTTTTTCAATGGCTGATTATATAAATGGTTACTTTTTGTTATTTGTAAAAACTGATATAGTGAATGATTTTTGTTTATAAGTAAATTGTCACCCTAAATCTATTGCCGTGAGAGTACTTCAAATTTAAATAGGGTCTTTACAAATGTGTTCAAAAGAATTGGTCTATTTTGAATGACCAATTTATGGAAAAAAAATGGTTGGATGCACATTTCCAGTTTAATATTGACAGATTAATATTGACAGATGGAATAAATTTTGTAATCTCGAATGAAAATTGAAGCGCCCAGCGATTGGTGAAAATGTCCACTGGGCATTACCATTTTCAATTAAAATAATTTTCTCGTTTTAAATTGAATTTTTTCTCACTGTTCCCTTCACAAGATGAATTTTCCCCAATTGCGCCCATACATCTAATTTAACAAGCATTACAGCCGAGTGCATTTAATTCCCCCTCCGGGTGTTTCATTATTCACATAGTAAGTATCCATAAATACCGTGCAAATTCTACTGCATGTGAAAGCCATTTAACCCACCTAGAATCATTGTGTACCCCTGTTTGCTCTTTTTCTTTTGTTTATATCACTGTGATATGGGCTAAAGCGTACACATTGCAAACGCTGGAAGGTACAAAATGTTAGATAAGCCCGTAGCAATTGAACAAACCGAAAATCGGATTTCTCAGGGAATTAAATTCCACGAGATGCGTACGGATAAATGCCTGCTCTGTGAAGATTGAACAATATCGCACAGGAAGAGAGGGGATTTATTTATTTGTATGTAATCCACAGATACCAGCAAATCAATTTATAACGATTAGTTGTGAACTGAATGAACGAATAAAGTTGAATTGTTCAGGAAGAGACTAATCCTTTTATACAATATGTCTTAAGCGGACGGCGATTACAAGATATAATCTAATTTGAAGATGCATTAGACCTGTAAGATCCCATGTAACATGCCATCAGACAATTCCCTTTACAAAAGGGGATGTACGTGTGACCCTTGATGGGTCACACCTATAACTTCCTGATAGTGTGTGCGTATGTGAGACGATACACGTATAAAGTCAAGTTATATATCATTTACGCAAATTCGACTATTGATCGATTATTACGATTATTTATCGATATCTCGTAAAATATGATGCCTAGCAGAAAAAGTAATAAAATATGAAATATGTAGTTTCATGAGATGAACAACTTTTGTTGAACACTTTTTCTCGCATCTGTCACCGTTCTCACGATACAGCGTTATAAACAATTGAAGTTGTTACCTCAAGGATTATGGGTAATCAGGCAAAATCCCAATTATGGATAAGACTCATTTTAATGATTCCCTATTTTAATTACTCTTCCTATTTTATACATCTGTTGGATTTCAATTCGCATGAAACTCTTGACGAATGATTAATTAATCCAATAAAATTAAAAAATATTCTCACAGATAATCCCATGAACAGTACACATAAATCACATATAATATTATCAACTGTTCCCAGTTAATCCATCGTATAACATATAGTTATGGTAATTAAGGTAGTTTGTAACATTTGTGTTTAAATCCCCTGAGAATTCAATCCATCCTATATCCAATATTGGTGGACAGATTAAATTACCAATGTAAATGACAATCCGAGAATTAATAATTCATTCGTAAATTAACATAGCAGGAGAATTTACTAGATTCTCATGGACAATGAATATTGTTACTAACAATAACATGGCTTTCTATTTACTCGGTATACTACAAGTTATCTTGGAAATGACGTGTTTGAGGAGTTTAGTTAGCCGGAGACAGGATGGGGAAAGCAAAATCCAACGAGCGTGATGATACAAAAGCTATAGATGTCGGATAAGCCAGAAGTAGAAAGAGATGGGAATATAGACACGACAGCGACATACCGTAAAACGCTTTCTCAAAATCCCACTCCGCTCACCCTCACCCACGCTTTACCACCGTCCCCTCCCCCCACCCCCCCCCCCCTTCCCTCCGCCCCCCCCCACCCACTTCCCTGCCGCCAACCCCCCCTGACTATACCGACAAGTTTAATCTTCCATCCGACGACGATACGGGCTTAACTTGCCTTACAACGTATTTCCGGCTGGATCACACACGCGTCTGCCCGTAATTGAATCCCTTTCGCTACCGAGACCGTTGTGCTTTCATCTTCGTATATATTCGCGGTTATAACTCCCTTCAACTGTATGTTGTAGATCTCATTTCGAACCCTTTTCACTAAACTCCACATGTGAAACTTCAAATGGAACTAATTACATGTATTCTCCCCTCAGCCGCCTATCGTACGTGATCATAATCAATTTATTTAATATAGCAAAGCGTTAATCCTGAAAAGCAATTATTGAAGCGTGGAGTGGTGAGGGAGTTGCAGAGTCAAGGCAGGGGAATGAAAATGTATTGTATATATAGAGAAATAAATAATGTAAAATGCGAAGTTGACATTGTGATCGACACTGTCGAGGTCATAATTTGTGGAATAGACGATTTGAAAGAATTTTCAAATTCAAAAATGGAGCCGCTAAGTGCCATTTAGTGCCGCTGGTAGCAGGGAGGCCTATTAGCATGCATCTATCCATCGGAGGGATGCTAAATATTTAGCGGTAATGCATGCACGCACGCTAATCAGCTATTTAGCGGTTATCTATACTATTTAGCATGCGTCTGACGCTACCGCCGCGCACGGCACTGCGATGCACCGCAAGGGAGGTGCCCTACCTAAACCTCCATATTTCGTCAGTTGGTGTCAATATTTAGCGCCGGGAGGACGTCGGAGAAAATAAACTACAACTAGTGGGGTGGAAGTATGTTTGCCCCCGTTGAGAGCACAAATAAAACTTCCCGATTTGTAATTTCTGTTTGTCATGCCTAGATTTTCTGACACGTCAATTAAATGTTCAAAGACTGGGTTCAGAGAAAAAAATAAGAATCATGAAATTTTGAATACTGGAATACAACAGGTGTCGCCACCTGCGACTATGTCACGTGACGCACTGACCAATCACGCTGCGCATCGCGCATTCAAACTCTCCTGTGCAAATGCGGGCAAACACGCATGCGCCGGCGGTAGTCGGACAACTTCGGATCTAGACCGAATGTAAAGGTTTGAATAGTCATTAAAATTTCGCGCCACTCAAAATCAACCAATAACTAATAATTCACTTCATGAAAGTGAGTCAAATTTTGATCGAAGCTAAGGTACGCCGAGAGACTCCAATTGCGACATTAATTAGCTTGATCACAACTTTTCTTCGTAAATGATGATTGGTTTTAATTTTTGGCGATTTTCATGCTTCATGTTTAAAAACCAAAAAGTAGTTCATGAATTTCTTGAAAAATCTAATCAGGTCTCAGTTGGGTGAAGACGCATTGATTAAAAGAAAAAGTGAGGCGTCATGGGACACCTGGTAGATGTCAAATATGGAAACACTAATTTTGATCTAAATTGATCCAAATTTTTTGACGCTTTCTCGAAGATTATTGAAAATTTTTGAATACTCAGTTCTTTTTAATGTTTGAACAGTTGTTTTCAAAACTTTCCCAAATGTTTAAGAAAAATTTCAAATTTTCCAAACTTGTTCAAAATTTTTTCAATTTAACAAAAAAATTGCAAATTTTTTCAACAATCTTCTGAATTCTTTCCGATGTTGTTGTAAAGTTCTCTGTAAATTTGCTGTCAATTTTTGACAATATTTCCAATTTTTTTCCAAAATGAGTCAAATTTTTTCCAAAATTTTCAAAACATTTCCAATATTTTTCCAAATTTATTGAAAATTTGCCAACTTTTTCCCACATTTTTTAACAAATTTCCTCATATGTTAATAAATTTTCCAATTTTTTCCAAAAGTTTTTGAAGTGCTGCAGCGTATCTTGATATGTACATACAACTCGTGCGCATCGCCTTTGCGTCGATGGTAGAGAGGGGGCGATCGGTGAGCAGTGGAGTATATCTATATATATTTGTCAAGGAAAGTTACCTATCCCGAGAGCGAATTTTGCCGATCCCGTGCGCCGTATTAGATGTTTCACATCAGAAAATTATCGAATCGGATGATTTGTTTGCAGAAATCTTTGTCCAACAATTATGAGCACATACGTACGCGTAAACACACATACACCCACACATACAAATATTTTGTTAAAAATGCTCTAGAACGATTAGAGAGACTTCAAAACCTGGAGATCTGATGCAATTTCCATTTTTGATTTTCAGGGCCATTACAACAACTTCCCTATATCGTGAAGTTCAAAAACTGGAATATTGTGCCAGACAGTGCTGAAAATGATAGAAAAGTGATTGGATTCTTTTTATTTTATTCTCAATTAATTGTTCTTTAGCCTGTGGGTGGGCTTTGCCTCCCCTCCCCCTTCCGCCTCGAGCAACGAAAAATGGTATATGCAATTCGGGCACTAGCGTTGGTCTGTGACTCGTCTAAAACCAGTTACTCTCCTCACAAACCAAACCTTTTGGCTATTTTCCATTGCTCAAATCCGTCATTTGTCCCATAATTCATTCCCCTTCCCCAGTTAAATAAATTTATAAATTGCCATTAACACTATTTCATACAAACTACCCCTGCAAATTTGATATCCATGTGTCCTCACTTAAAAAAAACGCGACAATTTTATGCAACCCCCCGGAATTAATTACGCATGAAATCACAATTATGAAAAACTTACTCCTCCAAGTGTGCAAGAACTCTCGCTATAAACCGCTAATTTCCCTCTAAATTTGAATTTATAAAACCCACTGATTAAGACGAACTCGCCACATTAATCCGCGCACTCTCCCAGACCTGAAGATTGCTAAAACATTCAAAAAAAAATTATAAAAAAAAATTTCCAACAATATCAAGTAAAAAGTTCTCACGCTGGAAAACTTGAAGTGCAAAAGTTACTGGAATTACGAAGACCTACAACTTTCATTTTGAGGTTCACCTTACCTTAATGTTAATAGACCCCCCCCCCCCCCCTCCATCTTTTGTGAGCCACAATTATCAAAAATTGTACCAGCGTACATGGATAATTGCAGGTGTCTCTGGCTTTTTCTCCCGAAATTCATCAGAGCTAAGACGCGGGCGACGTAACAACCATATAACCAACGGTAAATTGGATCTCGTACACTGGCTGAAATCCCTTTGTCCCCCTCTCCCACCCCCTCCGCGCCATCAACATCCCTAGGCCCCCCCCCCTCCCACAGGCTTTCAGCGCTAAGTCCTGAAGAGTATTCAGCCAGCTGAATGTGTACTGTGTTCACTTATATACACTGGAATACCTCTAATAGAAGGTACATAACAAAAGGTATATACCTAATTGACGATACGACTGGCTTAGCGACATTAATGCACTTTACTGCCTTCAGGCAATTCCACCCTCCCACCCACCCCCCGCTGTTTTCCTATTTCTGCTCTTTTTCTTCTGTTGTTTGGCCGTCTGATTCTTCTTTTTGCCACTGCAGTGAACCCCAGGCATTCAGTAAATCCCGAACAGATGTCGAATAGCGTTATGCTATCCAGAAGAAAACTGGGCTGCAGTGGGTGGCACCACACCCTTTTCTATGGCACCCCAACGCTCAATATATATATATATATATTATCGACGCCGCTATATTTGCCATCTCTGTATGATGTAATGGCATTATCTCGTGGTGTTTGGTCTACCTTGGATCTCTTTTGGTGAGATTAAGGCCATTAAAAAAAATTGGCCAGGAAATTTGACAATTTTGAGGATCGTATTTGATCTTACATTTCACATCCTATAAATTCCATTTTCCACGATTTGACATTTTTCTTTCCCTGAAATTCTCAATTTTGGAAAATTATATAGTTGGTTAAGTGGTCGTTAAATTTTGATTAGTCAAACGCACACAGTCGCAGCACCAGCTTCCATCAAGCCAAATTGCTCCGTATAGTTTGGGGAAAAAGGGTAAATCCAGGGCATACGCTTTTCCTCTAATTTCCCGAGCGATAATAGCGTTGAAATTTCCACGAGCCAAATTTCATACATATATAGAGCTGTGGGATTTGAGGGTCACGTCGACCATGTGTTGCAAACCCGGGGGTATTGCAGAACCCTCCACTGGATACGATTGCCACTCCTCTGTGGTGGCAACATAGCGCGAGTAACCCGGGGGTCCCCAACGCTGCTTTGCTGGAATGTGTATTTCTTGATACGTAGCAAAGCAGCTGTTGCCCCGTTCCTCATGGACAAGTTAGGGCTCTAGGGGCAACTGAATATGTGTGGATTTGGCCCGAAGCTAGGCAAACAAGCGGGATTTCTTTAACGAGGGTTAGCCGCGAGGGAAAAGTCGAAAAGAGTCGATGGCGCATTGGAAAGGTGGGGTGAGCTACCATTAGCGAATGATTTGAAAAGGTATTCACGAACATTTGAATACTTTAAGGGGAAGCAGTTGTGACTCTACTAATGGAATCTGTTAGTTATGGATGTATATGGACGGAGTGTTAATAGAAAAAACTAGTGGTGTGCAAATGTGTGTGCCTCGTACGGGGCACAAAGCAAAACTTCCCGATTTGGTATTGCAGCACAGCATAAGCACGCAACTATTGTGATGAGCAAACTCAGCAGTGATATCAATAATTGAATTTGCGACTAATAATTACTGCACGCGATTGATTTAGTTTGATTTTTAACACCCATAAAAATATTCAACTGGAATTCGTCCGTCTAGTTACCCTCTCTATCTCTGTACTTTCCCGCTCTTTGACATCCTTCCCGCAATTGTCGACATATTCACTCGCCAAGTATATTCTAGTTTAACTCGCGATACGTTCTAACCTATATTGACAAAGTCATACTGAATGTGCATTTTTGTATAAGGAACAACCCTGGTGATATGCATTGTTCCCGTACTCCTTAATTAGGCAAATTATGGAAAAAGTCATTACACATAAAAGGTGTATTTTCATATAAGGAATAATTTTCTTTTTAGAAGTTCTGCGATAACTTCAATATTGTACCCAGTGGAACAGTATAAACAATTGCAATTGTTAATAACATTGCATATACTGCACGAATGCCGTCCAAAGTGTAACCCGCTCGATTCTGCATGGAAATGCTTCGATTGGGACCTTCATGACAGCGAATGGGTTCATTCGTTCACTTATTATATACATAATTGCTGAGACGGTCATACCTCCTTAATGATGCAAATTATAGAAAAAAGTCATTCCACATAAAAGACGTATTTTTATATGGGGAACAATTTTTCTCATATCAATTTTGCGTTAACTCTAATAGTTTATGCCGTAGAACATCATAAACAATTGGCATTGTTCATAACAATATATATATATATATATACATATATATACAACACCAATATCATCCAAAATTTGATCAGTTTTGAGTTATATGGAATTGCTCCGAACCCGACCTTGATAACTTCCATAACTTCATGCGTTCATGAGAAATCGTTGCGCAAACTTTTGTACACACACATACACACACACACAGACGCCAACTCAGAATTTGACGGGGATCATTTCAGTTAGATAATGAAACAACAAATTTGGATTTCGGGGGCATTACAATAACCTGCCGAGAAATCGGGAAGTTAAAGATTTTTGATATAGTTCAACAATATGAATGCTGCAAGAAGGTAGATTTCAACTGCGTTTGGTGAATGTGAAATTTATATTTGACGAAGATTGCATCGTGAACCATTTATGGAATATGAAGAACAAATTAGACATAAGAGAGCTCAAATATTTTTAGTCAATCGGAGGTAGGAGGAAGAATTCGGATTGAGAGGCGTCACTTCACTAATGGTTCCATCTATATATCGGCCAATAGACGATGACGGTCGACTACTGATTCCTCATGCTCTCTTATATTGATGCCATAATCGGGTCATTTTTTGCCACCCTTTCTATTCCGTGGACTGCTCACGATGACTACTGGGAAGCATCCCTTCGAAAGGAACGTTTCTTAACTCATTTGATGAGGCCAAAAGTGAGCCCAATGTTCCAATCAACCCCCAGGCCAAATTTTATTTCGATTATTACTGGAACAAGAAAGCTCGACTTGGTGCTACGGACGCAAACTTCCCAGGAACTTTGTCGTCTGGGCGAACAGGGCCAGATCCAACCACTATCACTTCAACAAGTCCCCATTGCGAATAAATGTAGTGAAGAGCCCTGAATGTAGTTGTGGTGACAATGCTGAGGTGCAGGACATTGATCACTTCTTATGGTCCTGTCCTTTGTATACACAGGGCAGGCCAGAAATCCTAGACGGATTGGGTAAACTCAGGTGGCTCAGACCATTGACCATCGCTTCCTTCCTGGCTCTAGATAAAAACAATCTGGCGCCTCTTCATGTCATTAACAAGTTTCTCGAAATCAACAATATCAAAATTTCGGAAGCATTCTGTAGATTATGCATCGCTGTCATCTTATTGAAATTTATACATGGAATGTATATTGAACAAAACCTATCGACCTAAACAATCCCTATAGGGATTAATACTTAATCAAAAAAAAAAACCCACGTGTGTCAGCTCCAACGCGCGACTGGAGTTCACTCCTTCAGAATAATTATCTTGGAATATATACAATAGGGGGTTGGGAGGGTAAATAAACTGAAATCCATGGAAGTATATACTTGAATCTATATCTATTTACATTTATTCCCTTCACTATTAACATTAACATTATCAATTTTCTAAATATCATCGTCGTTATTCAATACTTTTATTTTATTTTATTTGATTTCTGAACATTTTTATGGCCAGAAGTGAATCTTACACAGTACATTTCAATTTTAAACTTTTTTATTTCACACTTTTTTTCAAACAACCAGAAATTCGTGACGCAGAAATTAGTACATAACCTACCTGGTAACTGTATCCACTTGTTTTTCTGATTTTTTTCATCATCACTTGGATTATTTTCTTCCATATGTTACACTATTTTATCAACTTTTTTGACTAACTTCATTTACTTGGTCAGTATAAATATAAATGAATATCAGAATAGTTTATGAGAATAAAACACCAAATATCTGCAATTTCATAAACTAGCTGTTGATATTCAACACATATATCGAAACCAGCCTAACATTCCCCGTGAGAAGGTATGCGCATCACAGTCTAAGTTGCGCAAATACGGTACGCAGAAGACAATGTAACGACTTAACTTTTGGTTAACACTGGATTTCACTGCTCATATTTTTTTCGTACCGCGGGCTATAAATCAATTCTAACGAAGTAACTCCAAACAGAAGTCATTCCTAACTTATATACAAAAACATAAGAATAAGGTAATTTAGATCGACTCAGGTCGTTCGACCAGATCGTTAGTAATGAATACGAAAATGAACTTGATAGGTGCATAAAATCGTAAGCAATCTACATAATCGATCGGTTAAACAAACTACCTAGGTTCCAAAAACGTCGAAACCTGCTCAAAGTTATTCCAATGCGGAAGAGGCGGAAAATATATAAATCCGAAGTTATCACGTACAACAATACCGCATCTGGTATTGGCAGTAGTTCTACACAACGCTTCGTCGGACATATGGTGGCAAACCGAAAAGACTATGATGATTTGTAGTTTTTACATTTCTCATCTTCTTGAATGCACATCGCAACTTGAACAAATGTATGCACGGAAAGAACAGTTCAATAATGATTACGGAACAAGTCACTTAATGCGCGAGTGAAAATCATATCTCGACAGTATTGACTAAACTTCAAGTGAAAAACTATGGAACGGTTCGTCAATTGTCAAGTTCGTGGGGGAAAGTTCCGTAAGTTTTCTGGAAAATGTAAAGTTTATCGAAAACTTCATCAAAAAATCTGGTTCAACATATAAAAATTACGCTCTACAACTTTTACATAATTTCAATAGTAATTTTTACGATTCCTTGCCCCGTAAATTTTGTCAAACTGGAGTCTTCGCCAGAGGTCTTCATCTTCGTTGGGGTTGTGGCAAAGTGAAAAGCGCCGTTGGTCAGAGGTGATGCCGCTCAAACATTTCTCGTGGAAAAGTCGTTGAGGATTTTGCTTACGACAGGGGATTAGACGATTTTGTGAACGTAACATAACTACATTTGAAAGTAATGATTTCCATTTCATAAAATAAGAAAACATTCTTCTAAAGTGAAATGTTTAGTTTAGGTACATATTGCCATCTCACCGGTGCGTCACCTCAAAAAATGATAAACAAATCTGTGTTATGCTTTTTCTCATATAATTCCCCAGATAATCTTTACTTCCTTTTATTCGTGTTCGAGTTTTTTTTATGTCGTCAATTTTCTTCTTAATTCTACATGAATGAGTGACAGCGAAAAATGACGAGAATAGACATGGAAATGTGTTCCATTCTGATTTGTTCGTTTCAGTTTCGTTTACGCGTCGAAATGTGAAAATTCCGTTTCGTTTCGTAATTTTTATAGAATTTCATGTCACTCGCGCATTATGTTTCGGACCGTAATTTTTACGGAACTTTTTTGGTAATTTTTATTGAACTTTTCTCTGCGTGCGGCGCACTTCGTGATTGTTGGCACCATTGCTTCAAGTTTTTGATAAAAACTCCACAGATCATCCCAATAGAATCAAGTCACGGAACATAACGTACTAGAGGAATATTCGTACATAACCATCTCGGATACTCATGGCTCAGGGGTAATAAAAAGTCAATCCTTTCATGAGCATAAATAGACATAATACGATATATGTGGAAGACGTGAAAGATAAAAACACACCATTGTGATTTATATCAGAGATTCATCTTCCTCGCTCTATCCCCCATTCTCCTATATACGTAAATGGTTCAGAGGCGGCCATGTGGCCATGATGTTTCTTTCGGGACGATCGTGACGCAAAAGTAAATTGAATATTTACCAAAATACAGCTATACGGTCCGAGAAATAAAGAGATTTTCTACTTTAATCCCCTTATTTCGGAGGTGAAATGAAGTACAGAAATATGGGAGGGATGGACAAATGGTGACAGATAGAGATGAGATGAAATGGGTGGGATACAAAAGATAATGAGAAATGGTAGTACAGGGCGATGATAAGGGGGGGGGGGGAGGGGAGAGGGCAGATCTTGTAGTATGGCAGAGAAGGGTGATGCCGAGTTAATAGAGTAGGAGAATGAGAAAAATGATGAATATTAAGGGCAGTTGACTCGTCCTTATCTCCGTATCAAACAAAAATAGCGAAAAGTCCGAGTCATAATTCGTGAAATGACCAAATATTTCATTGTGAAATTTCTCGGATTTTGAGATTGCGGAAAATTTTTACAGCATGAGGATTACCCGAGTCGATTATGTAACATATATCTTTAAAAAAATGTATTTATATTGCTAGTGGGATGGAAAGGTGTTTTTGCCCTCGTTGGTAACACAAATAAAACTTCCCGATTTGTAATTTCTGTTTGCCATGCTTAGATTTTCCGACACGTCAATTAAATGTTCAAAGACTGGGTTCAGAGAAAAAAATAGGAATAATGAAATTTTGAATACTGGAATACAACAGGTGTCGCCACCTGCGACGATGTCACGTGACGCACTGACGAATCACACTGCGCATCGCGCATTGAGACTCTCCTGTGCAAATGCGGGCAAACACACATGCGCCGGCGGTAGTCGGACCACTCCGGATCTACACCGGATATGAAAGTTTGAATAGTCATTCAAATTTCGCGCCACTCAAAATCAACCAATAACTAATAATTCACTACATGACAGTGAGTCAAATTTTAATCGAAGCTAAGATACGCCGAGGGACTCCAATCGCGATATTGATTAGCTTGATCACAACTTTCCTTCGTAAATAATGATTGAGTGAAACTTTTGGCGATTTTCATGCCTCATGTTTAAAAAAACCGGAAACTAGTGTATGAATTTCTTTCAAAATCTAATCAGGTCTCAGTTGCGTGAAGACGCAACGGAAAACAATATCCAATTGGGTGATTCGTTTGCAAGAAATCGTTGTCCAAAAATTGTCTGCACATACATACGCGTAAACACACATACATACATGCATACAGACATTTTGTTAAAAATGCTCTAGAACGATTAGAGAGACTTTGAAACGTGCACATACGATGAAATTTCCACTTTCGATTTTCGGGACCGTTACCATAACTTCCCTATATCGAGAAGTTAATAATTTTGTAATTACTAATTTATATTAATTATCAATAACGATGATGAAAATTATTATCATGCTACACTATTTGATGATCCCATTTCACAATTCAATTTGCACTCATACACCTATTGGAAACCCCATTAGTAAACTGTCAAAGGTGAATTATGTGATACAGATCTCCTTAATAGGGCGTTACCCCCTCTCCTCTATGTTGACCACATTTTCTATTTTAATCCCCTCATTTCCGCGGTGAAATAAAGTAGATAAATATGCTAGGGATGGACAAATGGTGGCAGATAGAGATGAGATGATACCGGATGGGATAGAGGGGATAATGAGAAATGGAAGTGGGGGGGGGGGGGGGCGGCGTGTATCCTATAATGCGGCTGAGGAGGGTGACACGGAGTTAACGGAGCAGGGAGAGGAAAAAAAATCGTATAAAAACAAGAGCTGGGAGGAAGGCAGAGAGACAAAGGGGGGGAGAGAGAGAGGGACAAGGAGAGTGCATCGTACTGCCGACGACAGGGCAATAGGTGGCCCTCTGGGCTACCCCCGGCGTTAGGATCGAGTGAAATGTTCTCCCGCCGTATAAATGGCCTTAAAAGTTTGCATAATACATATGCAATTAGGGAGCCCCTCTGAGATACCCTGCACGCTTTGCTCACACATATATATACGCGTTCTCCAGTGGACGAAGTGAACAAGAGGGATACATGCACTGACGCTCCAGCGCTGAGGAGAGGGACGCCTTGAAAATCTAGCGATGCGGAAAATACTTGGAGCACGCGACCCATTACACTCTTGGATTTTAATGGCATTCAACATTTTTCACTTATGCGCGCGTATGAGGTTAAAAAAAAGAGGGGGGGGGCGAAGCGTGAGCTGTAAATTTGTGTTGCTTGTAATGAAACCTCGGAGTGGAATAACGTATGCTGAAGTACCTGGAAAGTTATGAAATTGTCGAAATTCGCTGGGGTTTTTTTGACGGCGGCTAATAGACCAATGAGGGTTCGGTTTGCATTGGAAGGGAGGGGCAATGCACTAAAAGGTTATCTGTGAAAATATTTTCAGAATGTGTGAGAGTAACTTTTTTGGGGGAAGTACTTGCACCGTTTACACGATTTTGGTCTTTATAACAGTTGATCAACTTTTCACATTAACTTGTTTCTTATTTAAATGATTGGCGTTTGAAATGAAATTTGAAATATTTTGATTTTCCATTTTTGTAATAGTCAAATTTGAGTTTGATTTCGATTTGTTTAAATTGAATTTACAAATAGATATAAATGTTTACATTGGAATTTGGATTTGAATTAAATTTTAATTTGAAAAAGAAATTTCACCGTGAAGTTGAATTTTAGAATTGGAAAAATGAAATTGTAAATTTTTTGAATTTAAAAGATGAGACCGCGTGAAGAGGAACATGGCGACGTACATTTCAAAGCCAATCAGACTGAACATGAACGAAAACAGTATGGCGGGGCACATGACAGCCCATAGCAATTGAAATTGGTGTAATGGCCATTGACATTGGCTGCCATGACATGGTTGGTCATTTTTAGGAAGGATTAGTGGTGGATGAAGTCGACTATGCACAAACAACACGTTTAGTCGACGACGTGCCCGGACCCACAGATGTTATAACACTCAGAGTACGTAACTATCGCGCGGGACCACAGTACGCATGCCTTGCCGATGCGCAGAAGCAAAAATGTTTCTGCGCAAACGTCAATCGCAAATTGTGCGTACGCGTTACACAAGTGTCGCTCATGAGAATTCATGTATTTCGAGTCGATTTGTCGATGTCAGGCGCAAAACAATCGATTACTCGCATCTAATCGACTTTCATGTCGATCTGTCGATTCTCCTGTCGATTGTTCCCTGTTCTTTTTATATAAGGATGGAATATTGATACGACAATGTATCTAGTTTCTCGTTCCCGCAAATGTCCTTTTCTCAAATCTGATTAGCCGAAATATTTTCCAATTATATTCATCGAGAAATATTTGTCGCGACATGAAGCAAAGTTGAGGTGGCAATGAGAGAGAATTAAAAAGAGGAGAGAAGAAAGTGCCCTGTGGAATTGTAGTCGAAACAGTTAAGAAAGAATTTTATGACTAACAGAAGTTGACCAAGACAACAGGAGCTAAATTGTGACGTGACATCAGAAGCAATAGCAGGTATATTTATTTCTTCTTGTGTTTGTTGAAATCGGTCTAAAAAGATTTTTCAATAACAGGGAAATGAATTGAGACCATTTTTTTTCTCTCTTTACAGGGGCGGAATGTATTATCGGTAATGATCAGCTCTAAAAATATTTTCTTTCTCTGAAAGTTATTGAACGTGCGCTGAATTTTTTTTTCATCTGGCAAATGGAGAAAAATATTTGGGTAAAAAAACAAATTATGATGATAATTTGTGGCTAATGGATGAGGGCATACGTAATTAAATTAAAAATGCAAATTGTTCCATTTGCCGGGCTAATGGGGAGATCTGGTTTTAATTAAATATACAGATGTTGCGGGCAGTGAAGTCTGAAGTGGAGTGGGAAAAAGGGTTTGGAAGAGTTGACTGATTGCGGGTACTTTTGATAGTGGAGTTAATGTGTAGACATTTCAATTGAAAAACGAAATACCGATGATACATCATATATTATTACATATGCAATTATGCCTATATTATTGCATAAAATATTGCTTCATTACAATTAATTTCCTGTGTCCATAGAACATTTTAAATAACATAAATTTCATTTGTGAGAGTTATTGAAATTTCCACCGGGCACCCCCCCCCCCCCCCCCCCCCGCCCCGAGGGGGTGGTTCGTCACAACAAAACACAAACTCTATATTCAACAAGAGACAGCACGTTAAGTTTTCGCTGTCCTCAATCCAAGTTTTACTTTTTGATCTAATGGTTTCAAGTATTCTATAAAAGGCACATTTCAATTAACACTAAAGTATGTATACACGGAGAACAAAGTTCAATAAAAATTACGAAATGAAACAGAATTTTCATGTATATTTTCGTCATTTTTCGCTGTCACTCATTTATGTAGAATTGAAAAGAAAATTGAAGATATAAAAAAAAGTCGAACACGAATAAAAGAAAACAAAGATTATCTGGGGATGAGAAAAAGCATAACACAGATTTGTTTATCATTTTTTGAGGTTATGCACCGGTGAGATGGCAACGTATTCTCAATCTAAATATTTCACTTAGCAGAATATTTTCTTATTCTATGAAATGGGAATAACCATTTTCGAATGTAGTTAGGTTACGTTCCCAAAATCGTCTAATCCCCTGTCGTAAGCAAAATCCTCAGCGGCTTTTCCACGAGAAACGTTTGAGCGGCGTCACCACCGACCAACTGCCCGTTTCACTTTGCCAAAACCCCCCCGAAGGTGAGGACCTCTGGCGAAGGTTCTAGTTTGACGAAATTTACAAAACAAGAAATCGTAAAAATTACTATGAAAATTACGAAAAAATTGTGGAGCGTTCCGTAATTTTTATATGTTGAACCAGATTTTTTAATGAAGTTTTCGGTAAACTTTACATTTTCCAGAAAAATTACGGAACTTTTCCCCACTTTTTCCATAACGAACTTGACAATCGACGAACCGTTCCATAGTTTTTCACTTGAAGTTTCGTAAATACTGTCCAGATATGATTTTTACTCGCGCCTTACGTGACTTGTTCCGTAATTCATATTGACCTTAGCGTTCCGTGTGTATGTTTAACATTAATACTTCGACTGGGTGTAAAATCATACGGACATAATGCATTGAATATACTGTATTGATGTCTATCAGCAACACCACAAGCGAGTGCACACCAACTTAATTATCTAATGCCTCAATCCAATTAGTACCACTATCCATACATCCATAAACTTCACTGTCATCTTCCAACACCCTCAGCACCCAGTTGCGCGCAGGCGTAGCGTAAAAGGCTAATTGGATCAGCGAATCAGTCGATATTGAATCAACAAATTCACTGAGCCGTAACTCGTCCTCGTCTTCCTATCCTCCAGTTTTCTCACTTAACTACTGAAAATTCACCATTGAGAAAGAAAAACCGAATGCTTGAGGAAATTACAATGATTTCTAACGCTGCCCTCCAACTTTTCAGTTACAAACATCTCCAAAAACGCCAAAAAAACTCGGAAGATTATTTAACCTTTTTTGACCTCACCAATCGAACTAGCTCGAGATATTTCAAATACTACTTCAAATAGGTATTCCCCAATTCTCCCATGAACCTCCCATAGCCCACTAGACTCTGACTCCAATATTCGATTCAGTAGAAATTTCCAATCTCCAAGATTAAGTTTTCCACTACAAAAATTTGTCCCCCCATCAGAATAATCTTATGAGCTAAATGAGACCCCATTGCATCACGAAAGCAAGAGATTATGCAAAAATATTGCATAAACTTTAACTCACTAAAGTAACTTTCAGCATAACGTCAAAATAAGTCGCCACCCTCCCGCACCACCCCCCCCCCCCCCAGCCGCCCACCCCCTCATCGACCCCCTCCTGAATTTGCGTTTAGCGTATAATGCACAAAGTTTTTTCGTTCTACCAGTGACAAAGAAACAAAAATCCTCTTTGTTTTATTATGCACGCAGAAGAGTGGTGCGCACACGCGGCTCTGTTGACATACCACACACAGTTGGCCCTTCACACGGACGCTTTTATTTTCACTCTCCCTCAAAGAGCGGAGAACAACCTTCTGCGTTTTTTCCCTCCTGCTTCATACATTTTTATGGCCAGGTATTGAAAAAATTTGCACGAGATTCGTCCCCGGTGAACCTTCCAAGCACCTCGCTGAGGTGAGAGACAATACGCGGGCGGGGGGGAGGGTTGGGGGGGGGGGGCGTGAAATAAATGATGAAAGACTGCGAAATGAAAAACCCCCAGAAAGTAGTTTCGTTATAACGGCACTGTATACATTTTTTATCTCGAAGTTCCTTCCGTTCAATATGTGTGTCAGTCGGGGATCCACTAATATTCAGCTCCATATAATTAACTTCCCGATATAGGGACGATATTGTAATGCCCCCGAAAATGAAAAATCGATTTTCCATCAGATCTCCATGTTTCATGGTATTTCTGACCTTTCTAGACTATGTAAAACAAAATGTCTGTGTGTGTGTGTGTGTGTGTGTGTGTGTGCAGCTAGGTATGTATGTGGTCACATTTTTCGCCCACGATGATCCACCCCAAGCGTCTTCACTTAACTTAGATCTGATTAGTTTTTGGATGCAATTGGTCCATTACATATATTGTTATTAACAATGCCAATTATTTATAATGTTCTACTGCATAAACTATTAGAGTTAGCGCCAAATTGATATAATAAAAGTTGTTACCCATATAAAAATACGTATTTTATATCTAATATCTTTTTTCGATAATTTGCATAATTAAGGAGGTATGACCGTCTCAACAATTATGTATGTGATAAGCGAATGAATGCACCCAGCGCTATCATGAAGGTCTCAATCGAAGCATTTCCGTGCAAAATCGAGGGGATTACATTTCGGATGGCATTTGTGCGGTGTATGCAATGTTGTTAATAATTGCAATTGTTTAAACTGTTCCACCGGGTAAAATATTAAAGTTATCGTCGTTATTACGGCCGCACCCCTATTGGCGTCTCACTCCCATTCAAGTAACGCGCATAAGTCTCATCCGGCATGCTCACCATGCGTCCACTCAGATATTCATAATTATCTGTTTCATAAATGAGTCAGTTTAGAATTCTCAAATCTGCAAGTTTTTATTATGACACTAGTAGGGCTCACATTGATTAATCGGGGTATATTGGAGAAGAATAGATTTAGTACGCTGCGCTGAAATACCAAATTTTGACTCCTCATTATAGCAATCGGCAGGTTACCTGATAGTCTTGCGTAGGATACAACATATAGAGCGATTGTTAATGGTGACTACAGTTGAAACGCCTTATTTATACATTCAGCGGGTTATTATCATATCCTCGTGATAGCATTCCTTCCACGGAATATTTAGTACTCGTTATTTTAATCATCTCCCAGGCCCTTCGGATCTCCACTGTTTTTATTCCGCCCGACGACCATTTCTCATGATATTCTCTCGCTCAGAATTTTTTAAGAGTCATCATAAAAAACCATCGTTCTCATGTTTTTCCTTGTTTCAACATGCACATGTAATTTCACAGGTACAAACTCGAAAGAGAGAAAAAATTGCAGTGATCAAAGAGAGATGTGAGAAAGGGGAATTAAACCAGCGCATAAATAAAATCGTGAAAACTCGCTGACCCGTTGTCAGAGGCTTTCTTTTTTTTTCTTCTAACTTTTACCTCCATTTCTAGTGGCGACTAGACCGCACTCGTGGAGAGACCAGTTAACTCCTCGGGCGGTGTGGAAAGTTGTACCTCCAGGTAAATATACGTGAATTGTGCTAGGAAAAACGTCGCGAGTAATGCAAATTACTCACGGATTGTATACGCCGGGTTAGATATGGGTTATAACTCATTCTTTCGGTTCCCATTGCTACAGTAGGGACACTATGCGAGTGGTCTTGGGTGGCGCCTTCTCCCCCCCCCCTCCCACTCTGCCTAATTATGTATGTGTGTGTGGGTGTTCACAAATTTCATGAATTCCTAAAATTTGGAGAACTCTGTTTTAAAAATTTCCGAAATTTCCAAAATTCTTAAAATTTCAGATAATTCTCAAAAATTTCAAAATTTCACAATTTTAAAAAATCTTAAATAAAATTTTTTCTTCATTCAAAAACTTTCAACAATTTGAGAAATTGCAAAAATTTCGTCTACCAACTCGTGTTACTGAAATTAGCCTATGTTTATTAATGACCTCACTTAACATATTGTTGTCCCGAAAAATCGGTACTCCGATAATCCACCAAACTACAAAAGTCACTGCCATTGTTCCACGGGGAAATAGTCAGCAGATCCAGCTTAACACTCGCCCGTGGTACTTATAGAGTGGCCCGTTCTGTGACGATGTCGATGCCGGCCGGCGGTTGGCCGACCATATCCCGGGCGTTACTACTCAAGTGGGCACGGGCGTGCTCGTCTCGTTAGCGGTAATGGCCGTTTCGCCAATGGAAAATATACATATATACAAACAACTCTGTATACATTACGTCTCTGGCTTCACCTCATTTCCGCTAATCTCGTAAAAATAAATATCAAGGCAAAACAGGAACGACTATGCCTCTGCGGAAGTTATGAGAGTTGCCGTGAATGCCTTTAAAGTACTATCCCTATGGCTTAAGTCGTTGAGTGTCAGGCAAATAACAATAATGATGATATACCGTTACCCTCACTATTTTCCCCTATAAAAAATCTCGTTTCCCCTCGTCAGCCATCTTAGAGCCATATATCCCCTCGTTATTATTTAGAACATCAATATTTCCCTCGTTTTATTTCTCATGTCAATATGGCCTGCATCTAAGCTTGGAGCATTCAAAAATTACCAGACTATATCCTGAAATTTTCTGTTTTTTTGAAAATACGAACTATCGAAAAATTCAAATCTTCATTTTTTCAATCAGAAATTTTGAAGGTCTAAATTGAAAATAATGAAAAAAAAAAAAAATAAATTGAAAATATTTCAATGAACCGGATATGGGTGTGACCCACAGCAGATGGAACCTATAACTTCCTCACATAAATGAGAACATTTGATTCATAAGATTTTGCTGACACACTAATTATTTTGGTAATGAGTTTTTTTTAGTTACGCTTCTACCCAATTTAGCATAAGTACACAAACACGGACGAGAACATCTCTTCAAGAACTTGACATCAAGATGAAATGAAACGTTGGAAAACCATAAATTATGTTGATTATTTTTCCTATCTGAATTTCAAACAGTAGAAATGTAGGATTCTAGTATTTGCGGTAGAGTGGGCATCCCAATACATATCACTCATGAAAAACATGGCGAGGATTTCAAATGGAGTAATCGACTTGAACTAATTAGTCGAAATCAATAAATATATAACTTGAAAATTGGAATTGATTGTTTCAATTTGTCAGTCTCGTTTCACTTTTCAAAAAATTTGTATGATTGATCTTTGTATTTTAGAAATGCTTCACAATTATCCAAGAGTTATCTATGGAGTCAATCAATTGAGGAAATTTTTTAATGGTCCGGATGACAAAATAAAACTCGCACAAGCGCTAGTGCAATCAATAATGACTTGCACATATAGCGGCGTATTGAGATGAATTAACACCGATTAATAATGAGGGTGTTGTCATATGTGTATGTGTGGGTGGGTGGGTGTATGTGTAGGTCGGTGAGTGCTATGTGTGAGTGGGTGGGTGCTATGTGTGAGTGGGTGGCTGCTATGTGTGAGTGGCTGGCTGCTATGTGTGGGTGGGTGGGTGCATGTGTGGGTGGGTGGGTGGCTGTATGTGTGGGCGGGTGGATGGGTGTATGCATGTGTGGGTGGGTGTATGTATGGATGTGTGGGTGAGTATAATAACGTCGAGATAGTCAGCAAAATGTCGTACAATTTTTCCTATAACACTGACCCATATAGCACACAACGACGGATACCATCAAAATTGCTCTCGATGTCACCAATATCTCCACCGTAGAATAACATCCAGTGAATTAAATTCCAAAATTTGCGATCATTATCACTCTCTCACCTACAATTGACATGTACAATTCTGGTACATATGTTTTAATAAAATTTCATTCATGCAAAAGCCTCACTTGGAGGTTCCAGTTGCGTGTCAACGCTCACTAAAACCGTTGCATATTCCATTATTTAACATCTCAAGTCTACACCATAATCGTGATAACATAAATGAAAAAATGTGTCTACCATCAAGAGGGTTTTCCGCATAGCTGTAAATTAGTGGTAAAAAAAAAACGCACAACAAAGTTAAAACGTGAGTGACGTACGCGGCCTATCGGCGCGTGCAGAAGCCGTTGACGTATCTCTATGGTCTCGCCACGCGGTTACGGTTATAACCATCCTGCTACACTCTGGGCCATTATCCCACCTTGTTTTATTTTTTTAACCACCAGTGCGTCCATATAGAGGCGTATATTCGCTAATAAAATCGGGTTGAAGGGTCCTTCACCACACCGACCCCACAGGTTTATTGAACGAACGCAGAGACTGATGGTTGCGCTGAGCTGGCCCATGGGCACAGTGCACTGGGAATATCACCATCCCTATGTACGTCTATTGCGTCTGTCAGTGTGGCCAGAAAATATGGGGTCCGGGGTTATTTGCCCACAAAATATGGGGTGCAGGTCTATTTGGCCAAAAAATCGTGCTCCCATCTGTTCTCATCCAATCACTCGTAATGAAAAAATTACTAAATCAGGACTCTACCCTGACCCGAACCACATCGTTTTGAACCAAGCCGAGACTGGCGGCGATTGAAGTTATCAATGAGGCACCGGATCATTCCGGATTTAGGTTGAATATGAGATTGATGGATGATAATTAACTGAGGAACAAAATCACATAATTATAATTCACTATGACAATAATATCATGATACATTGTGGACCATCCCTGGATGAAACCTGATTCATCGCCTGAACTGGAAAGCCACTTGCAATGGATCAGATTCAAGTAATAATGATGGTTGTTTGCACTACTTCATTACGTCGATTGAATTTTCTGGCAAATAATCAAGGCTGTCTCTAGTGAATTAAATCGATAGTCAAATACATACTATTCATTAACCTCATGCCACCCTGATCAACACAATCAGCCATTCTGGGTGTTTGTCTCATCCCTCAACTAACTAGGAAAATAATCCAGAAATAAACACGTAATAACTCATTATCATCATCAATACTCATGCCTCTGCAATATCGTTAAAACGATAATCCCTGGAAAATTGGAAATGGTCAAAGTCCCTGAATAATCCCAGAATACTTCCAATAGCGATCAATGACGTTAACCACCCCACCCGATCCCTCGCCCCTCAACTGCCGTGCCAAATGATCGTCATTGGAATCAGAGGATTGCAGCAATTCGTAATTAGCTGAATAGTGTCTACGTAGATTAAACCGATTTGAGACATTCCATAAATGCATGTAACATAATTTAGCCCTCATTTTCAACATACTTTTAGTACCATGAGAAATGGTCGGTCATAACTTCTAAGTGCTCCGCATTTGCAATATAAAGATCAACTAATGGGATAAAAATGTGTGGGTTCCCGATGGGAACACAAACAAAACTTTCCGATTTGTAATTTGTGTTTGCCATTTCTAGATTTTCCGATACGTCAATTGAATGTTTCAATCTCATTTATCGAGCAGATAATCATGAATATTTGACTACCCGCATAATCAGCGTGAGGAAGAGAATTAGGTGCGTTCCTGGAGTGGGAGTGAGACGCCAATAGGGGTGCGGCCGCTCGAGGGTTAAACCCGTCATACCTCCTTAATTATGAAGGATATAGAAAAAAGTGATAAGAAATTAAATATGCATTTCCACTTACAGAGAAAATTTTGTTTAATACTTTTTGCCGTATCTCTTACCGTTTTTGAAATAGATCGTTATGAATAATTCAATCGTTATTAACAAAAAAACTGACCGCTCAATTTAATCCGAAAACTAATCCGATCTAAGTTCCATGCATGCAGACGCTCCGAATAAGACCTCCATGACCCAGAGTTCGAGCCGTTCGTGAGAAATCGTTAATGGGAAATTTTGATTTTACACATACAAACATACACACACACGCACACAGACATTTATTCGGAATTCGACGAGAAGCATTTTGATATAATTAAAACTCTAGTCACAAATCGAACTAAACAAAAAAAAATCAGGGGTCATTACAATAGCTTCCCGAAAAATAGGGAAGTTAATAATGGAATTATGAGAAACAACTACAAATTTTTTTGATGAGAAAACAAGCATTGCTCAAAAAAACAAAAATATATATTTTCTGTTAAACATTGATGGATTTTTCGGGAACACCTATAGTTTTTACATTATCAATATTTTATTGCTAACGCGCATTCATTTAATCCATTAATTTTTCAGCCTTCATTCTTAATTTTCGTTTCTACATATTTGACTTTTAATCAGTTGATGGGTCTCAGGGGGTGCCAAGAAATAATAGCACATGTTCGGTAAAGAGGACATGTTAGCCAAGTTAATAGGTCTTGACCCTTCTCTGGGGTTGTAACTCCCAGATATACCAAAAGGTGCGTCAGCGACCCTTATCGACCTGCTGCAGATGAAAACACAGCCGAAAGCAAATTCATTTTTTTGCTTTTAGAAATGGAATAATTAACACACAATTCACTCAAACGCTGCCATACTTTGATATCCAAAAATTTATCGTCAATTGGAAGACACAGAATTTCCACACTGAATTAAATTACTTAAAAGATGACACTAGTGCTGTTTCGAAAATGAGAGTTTAAGTCATTAATGAATTGTGCACAACGTTAAATCAGATCAAGATTAATCTCACAGATAGAAATAGGTATTTAATCAATTTGAAATGAATTTGAAAATAACTGAGTAAGCTCACGAAAGTCCAACTTGTGACTAACTGGGAATTGGTAAAATGCTGAACCTCAAAAATTTCAAGACACAAAATTCT
Organism: Asobara japonica; assembly: GCA_026005395.1. Taxonomy (NCBI): domain Eukaryota; kingdom Metazoa; phylum Arthropoda; class Insecta; order Hymenoptera; family Braconidae; genus Asobara; species Asobara japonica. Next base: position 453,922 of record BQMI01000554.1, on the reverse strand, counting down.
TGTGCCACCGCGAGGACTGGTGTCGCGTCGGTTTCGGTCTTACGCTTTTCGATAAGTTCGATATATATCGACAGTTTCCTTCGTCTCTCCGTTTTACTATAGGAACATCTAATGCTGCGCATGGGATCGGAAAAATTTGCTCTAGGGATAGGCACTTTTCCTTGACAAATCTATAAGATATACTCCACTGCTTACCCATCACCCCCTCTCTGCCATCGACGCAAAGGCGATGCGCACAAATTCTATGTACGTATCAAGATATGCTGCAGCGTTTCGAAAAATTTTGAAACGAATTGGAACATTTTTCTAACAAGGTAGAAATTTGTTTAAACGATTTCTCAAAAATTTGGAAAACAAACAGATTTTCAATAAATTTTGAAAAATGTTGGAAAGGTTTAGAAAATTTACAGAGAAATGCACGAAAAATTGGGGAAGGTTTGAACAAAATTGGAAAGAAATTCTAAAAATTGTGAAAAACTGTGGGAAAATTTAGTAAAAATTCACAACAATTTTGAAAAAAATTTGGAAAACATCTCAAACATTTAACGGAACTGGGTATTTGAAAATTTCGAATAATTCTCGAGAAATTGTCAAAATTTGTGGATTAATTCAGATCAAAATTAATGTTTCACATCTACCAGGTATCCCATGGCGCCTGACTTTTTTTTTATGTACATTTCTAGTATAGATAATTTTTTGTAATTTTCGTCTGAAACTTTGTATTGTCGAAGTTGAATGAGTGTTTGAGATCTTTACTAACAATGTATTTTGTATATGAGGTTTAATTTGTAATCTTGGTCTCATGTCTCTTTTGTTGATTTTATGAAGTTTTTCAGTTAATTGTTTCAGTTAATTGTTTTATTGTAGAATGTTAGGTTTCTCGTTTACCAACGGAAGTAATCATGAGAAGTCTAAATGGGAGTGAAATAAAAAAAAATAGTTTTTGTTTTATTATAATAATTAAAACTATTTTTACCTAGAAAACCTCCTCGGTGCAGAGAGTGGTGTCATCGTCCCCTAATAAGACTCCTGACGCTTGAGGAGGTAATCTCACACGGTGGAAATGAGGGAGGTGGCGGGGAAAGCCGGGTTAACGTTAAGGATGTATGTCCATTACCTTCTATCCTGGCTACCAGAATATATAGTGCGTCTCAGCTAACATAACCCCTTACCTATGTAACCCTACTTGGCTATGTAAAAATTAATTAAAAATTTTACACTTGCAAGAATACAGTAATATTGCAATTGGAGAAATTATGAAATGAAAGAAGCCACGTCAGGAGATATTAAGATTTTACATATCTCTCTGCTTTATCTTTGAAGTTCCCGATAAGGAAACTTACTGTCATGCCAAAATAAAAAATGAGTCTCATTAAATTTGATCTTTTCTCAGTGCCTCGTATATATTCTGAATCATGGCTGTGTGTATGTGTGTTAGGTGTGTGCCTGTGAGAGAGAATCAACCTCTGAACCATTCAGTGTGGAGATAATCCAATTCAGAAGATTTGAAACATAAATGATGACAGTGAAAATATATTAGTTCTCAGGCAATTGTCAATACACTCCTGAAGCACGAAGGGCTAATTTGTTGAGGGTGCATTCATCGATGATCGATCGACTCCACGGACGCAGATAGTAAGCTGGAAGCAGTTTTAGTTTGGAATGAGATGGAAAATGAGGAGCAAAGGAACGTAGGGGAATATTGTGGTATTGAAACTGAGCAGCGGTTCAACGCGCAGTTATCGAGTTGAAATACCGTTTACCTTTGGTATATTAGTTTGCTTTGGCCGATCGCCACAATGCATAATAGGCCGATCATTTTCTCAATGGTTTCACATTACTGATACACATCGAACTTTACTGATGTTCAATTGGTCATCATTTGGATCATTTTTCGTTCGGCAGCTTGAAGCCAATAAATGGGAAGAAATTCCAAGTGTCAGCGTGGGATTTAGTTAAGGAGCAACGTTTACGTTTTCTCGGAAACGGATCGTGCGATTCGATTAATTTTTTTTTCAATCGTTGCGTCTCCGCGGAACTTAGAGCTGTTTAGATTTTTCATCGAATCCCTCGAGTAGTTCCCCTGTTTTTAAGAAGTTCATGTTGAGCAAAAATCGAAAATAGTAATAATGAACGTCCGTTCACACAAAAATGTTGTAATCCAGGTACTCAATGTCACAGTTAAAAGATATAAGCATATTTTATAACTGATTAAATTTTGAGTAAAAGTGGTCCAGTACTTATATTGTTAATAACAATGTCAACTGTTTATAATGTTCTACTGCATAAACTATTAGAGTTAGAGCAAAATTCGTATAAGAACAGTTGTTTGCCATATAAAAATACGTATTTTATCTAGAATGCCTTTTTTCGATCATTTGCATAATCAAGGAGGTATAGCAGTCTCCACAATTATGTATGTAATAAGTGAACGAGTGGATCCAGCGCTGTCATGACGGTCCCAATCGAAGAGTTTTCATGCAAAATCGAAGCGGATCACATTTTGGATGGCATTTGTGCAGTATATGCAATGTTATTAGCAATTGCAATTGTTTATACTGTTCCACTGGGTAGAATATTAAAGTTTTTGTTTTGCAGCCGCATCTTTATTGGCGTCTCACTCTCACTCAAGTAACTCGATATTTTGGGGATTCCGAAATACTGTTATCGAATCGGAAACTAAGGTTCTAAAAATCGTGAATCCCCATTCTAGAATCAAATGATTATTCTGAAAGCTGAGATCATGGTGTAGAATCGTAAATTACAATAATGAAAATCGTAAAGCAGATCGTAACATGCGAATTTCAAAATCGTCATTAAGGATTTCTCAAGCATGACTTCCATCCCGAGAATCGTGATTTACGATTCGTAAATTACGATGACGAAATTCGTAAATTACAATTCTGAAAGGCGTAAATCACAACGATCAAAATCCTAAATTACAATTACGATAACCGTAAATTACGATTACGAAAATGGTAAATTACGATTATGAAAATCGTAAATTACGATTACGAAAATCGTGAATTACAATTACGAAAGTCGTAAATTACGATTACGAAAATCATGCATTACGATTACGAAAATCGTATATTACGATTAGGAAATCCGTAAATTACGATTACACAAATCGTAAATCAACATTGCGAATTCGTAAATCGAATTATAATCCAGAATTGTGGTTTATGCATTTCAAAACTGCGGACTGCGATTTTCAAATCCTGAATTAGGATTAAGGTTTTCGGTAAGCGAAAATGTGGTACTGCATTCGGAAAGTCAAATTAACCACCGGTCATCGCATATATAACACTGAATTCATTTGTTGCCAGTCGAAACTACAATTACTGGCTCATTCCGAAGCACTTTGATATATGATTTTAACGAGATATTTTCGAAGTTATCGTCACAGTGATTCAATACGGTAGAGCGATTTTTCACATTTTTGTGGAGAATTTGATACAATGAGAGGACATAAAACGAATACCGCGTGCAGATCCATTTACTTCCAATCCAATTTTCGGAAAGTACATTGCGCATTTCGCGCCGATGAAGCCATTATCGATATTCCTGAAAATGTCTGCTTCAGTTTCGTTGGCATTTCATCGTAATATTTTTTTTTATTCCGTAATTCCAAACTCGATTCGTTACGCGCAATTATTATACTGTCATGGTCCTTTTTATTACTGTTGAAAAAAAAAATTCTCATTTTTCCATTCGATTTCAATTGAATTTCATGAGTTGATTGAATTTTCCCATTATTGCAGTTTCTGTTCATAAAAAAAAAAAAAATAAGAACCATAAAGTGAACACCGCAGAATTAAAATCACATTTAATTTCCCGATGACAACGAAAGGCGGAAAAATGGCAACCAGAGCGCTAGGGATATTTGTTGAAATGGGATTAATTTTTTTTTATCCCCCGCAAAATACATCATAAAGTCGGCGAGAGGTGGTGTAAAATCTACAAGCCTACCGCTGAACAGCGTTGTTCATGGACAGAATTAGGATTAATCGCATTAGCCGTTGGATACGGCACCATGGAGATTGTTGGGTACATGGGCTATACATGGACATATACCTGTTTGTAATTTTCATCACTGTGTGGATACTTAACCACGGTAGAGAGAATCCCACTCTATCTGATACCTCTCGACGTAGACCCAATGCTCTCGGAATATAATCACAGAAATACAACGATAATTAATGGCAATATCTCTGATATGACGCAAAATTGGGATCACGGCTTATCGAAGCCCACATTCCTGTATAATTGTTATCTAATTATGGTCAATCGTAATGGGGTAATGAGGCATTGATTTGACATGCTTTCTAGGGAATGGGAATGAATATGGCCAATTATCACCGGAGAATTACCTCTTCAGTGGGCAGTGTGTGTGAAAATAATACGAAACCAATTGGAAATTTTTGGCAAAAAAATTTGTGCAATTTTCTTTTATTTCAAATTTTTCCTTGATTAAATCTTTCCTTATGCCGAGAATGAGTAGTGTTGAAAATAACTAGTGGTGTGCAAATATGTGTGCCCCTTACCGGGCACAAACAAAACTTCCCGACTTGGTATTCCAGCACAGCATAAGAACGCAACCACGGTGATGAGCAGACCCACCAGTGATATCAATAATTGAACTTGCGACTAATAATTAGTGCACGCGATCGATTTAGTTTGATTTTTAAGCCCCATAAAAACATTCAACTGGAGTTCTTTCGCCTAGTTACCCTCTCTACTTCGGTACTTTCTTAATTATCCCGCTCTCTGACATCCTTCCCGCCATTGTCGACATATTCATTCGCCAAGTATTCTAGTTGAACTCGCGATATGTTCTAACCTATATTGAAAAAAGTCATACCTGGTGACATGCATTGTTCCCGTATTTGAAATTGCTCAGACGACCATACCTCCTTAATTATGCAAATTATGAAAAAAAGTGATTCCACTTAAAAGGTGTATTTTCATATAAGCAATGATTCTCTTTTGAGAAGTTTCCCGGTAACTTTAATATTTTACCCAGTGGAACAGTATAAACAATAACAATTGTTAATAACATTGCATATACTGCACGAATCCCATCCAAAGTGTAATCCGGTCTACTTTGCCCGGAAACGCTTCGATTGGGACTGTCATGACAGCACTGAGTTCATTCGTTCATTCATTACGTACATAATTGTTGAGACCGTCATACCTCCTTAATTATACAAATTATAGTAAAAAGTCATTCGACATAAAATGTGTATTTTTATATGGCGAACAACTTTTCTTATATAAATTTTACGCTAACTTTAATAGTTCAGGAAATAGAACATTATAAACAATTGAAATTGTTAATAACAATATACATACTGCACTGAATAATCAGGAAGTTAATTATAAACGTATTACATATTGCAGAGAACAATAAGCAGATCATTATGAACATTTGAGTAGGCGCGTCGTGAGCGTGAGGACGAGACTTATGCCCGTTACTGCAGTGGGAGTGAGACGCCAATAGGAGTGCGACCGCTCGAAGGTTAAACCGGTCGTACCTCCTCAATTATGACAAATATGGAAAAAAGTGATAAGAAATTAAATATGTATTTCTACTTACACAGCAAGCTCTGCTTAATACTTTTTACCGTATCTCTTACTGTTTTTGTAATGGAGCGTTGTAAACAGTTCAATTGTTAATAACACAAAAACTGCTTGGACAATGTAAACCAAAAACTAATCCGATGTCAGTTCCATGAAGACGCTTCGAATAAGACCTCGAAATCGTTAATTGAAAATTCCGATTCCATACACAAACTCACACACAGACAGACAGACATTTGCTCGGAATTTGACAGAAAGTATTTTGGTATACTTATACCGAATTCGAAAATATAATTACGAATCGACGAAAAATAGAGGTCACTACAATAACTTTCCGGAAAATCAGGAAGGATTTTTTCTCCTGTCTTTCCAATCAACTGTCAGTCGACAATTCATTTTTTCCTTACAACTTAACCCCTCCATTCAATTAAATGAACAAAACATGTAAATTTCGATGGCAACAGTAATACAGGAAAAATCGGCAAAAGAATCATATTTGGCGAAAGAAATCCAGGAAAAAAAACAATTTCCGACGGGGAGAACACGGCCAGTTTCTCCACATCATTATTTTTCGAGTTTCCATGGAGAAGTCTGGTTTCTGGGACTAGCCTTAACTACAATCAAGCAAAAATAGAAATTTATATTTACAAATTTTTTTATATAAAATATAATATAAAGATATATTTTCAATTTCCGTGATTGTACAACATAGCACATGTTGACGAACGGGCCATTTCAAATTCGTGAATTCACTAACTGCCACGCGGCGAGCGTCATCAATTTCCTTTCAATCTATTTTTCCCTCACATTCGACATTGCAAAGATATTGATGACCTGATGTGTGTGTGTGTGTATGTGTGCCAGGTAAAAATTGACGAGGGCTTCCTGATTGTGGTCTATATTGCCTAAAAATTTTTTGAAGCGTTGAATTTTCCAGAACTTTCAACATATATTTTTTGGATTTTTAATTTACCGATTTTTAAGTTTATACTTTCCGAAATTTTTGGGATTTTTTTGGAATGTTGGAACCTGGGCTAGAAAGCAGTAACAAATCAGCCATTTTTTTTTAGTAGCCAATGAGGTGCACACACTCATTCAGCCGTCGATATTTTCCCCCTAAAATTGAACAATACGTGGCGCGGCGCAGTGCTCACCATGCGAGCGATGCTGTCGGGTGGCGAGTTGGAGCTACAGAAAATTTCAAAAAACATTTCCTACCCGTTTTTACATACTAATGTTGTTTTCAAGGTGGCAATCACTTCCTGATTCATCAATGCCTCGTCAAAGTTCCCTAAAATCGATCCATAAATTCATTTGGCGAGTAAAAAAACAAAATATAAAAGATCAAGAAAAGTGAGGTGTGCAATGGCACAATTCAAGAATCGTTAGTACAATGTTGCCCGTTGCTCTTCACACCTCTCTCTCTCTCTCTCATTGTCTCCCTCTTCTTCCCTCCCTTATTCCTCCCAGTAATTCCGATTCAAGTGGAAGCCAACAATTTCTGCATGACTGATGTGTATAGACTCTTGTGCACTTTAGAGACACGGCTGAATGCCCGTGGTGTTGGCGCAATATGGAGGGGTAACTCGTTTATAAAATTTTCATTGTCGGTGAGTGAGAACAAAACAAGTGGGAAATATGCCCGAACGCAATTTGATCCGCCGCTGATGAAGTTTCATAAAAAAAAACCACATAAATTATTATTTTTTGCAATTATTGGCATTCTATTTGGTTAAAATATTCAGTGAGGTTATTCGAAAATTAATAAGTATCGCGCATTTTTTTTTATCGCTCCCTCAATGAGCTCGGGATTCACGTATTCGTACTGTTACATACAGCACAATATTGTGCGACATTGAAGTTGCCCTCTGATATAATTGGAAAGGAAATTTAAATTATTCATGATTATTGAAAACCACAGGCACGATTTTTATTTTGCCTTGTGTGATGGGGTGGGACGGGGGGGGGAGGAGTGGGTTGATGGGGGGTGGATGGGACGAAGGGAGTGGGACGTAGGTGGTGGGACGAAGGGAGTGGGACGTAGGTGGTGGGACGGGTGGGTGGGACGTAGGTGGGTGGGATATAGGTGGTGGGACGGGTGGGTGGTACGTAGGTGGTGGGACAGGTGGGTGGAACGTAGGTGGTGGGACAGGTCAGCGGGACGGATGGGTGGAACGTAGGTGGTGGGACAGGTGGGTGGAACGGAGGTGGTGGGACAGGTGGGTTGGATATAGGTGATGGGACGGCTGGGTGGGATATAGGTGGTGGTACAGGTGGGGGGACGAAGGGAGTGGGACGTAGGTGGTGGGGCGGGTAGGTGGTTGGACGGAGGGGGCGCAGGAGGGGGGGTGGATGGGGTCAGAACAAGGTGAATATGAAGTTTCCTCAATACAATGAGTGAATTGGAGAGCAGCCTCGTGGCCTTAGTGAGCACGAGCCTCCAAGACAGTACAAGAAACTTCACCATGTATGACTTTTATCTAAAATGTACGAGCACCTCTGCAGCATCTTTGAGAGGAATTTCACGCTGAAGGATTCATTGGGTCCTTCAATTACAAAAAGACCATTATGAATTTTGATTAAGAAGGGATACTTGTAGAAAGTTCGGAGTCGGCATTATTGATATATAGGCCAACCAAGGATATAGTTTTAAGAGAGGAGCCGGTGAAAATTGTCTATAACATTTTTTGCAAAAATTGTGAGATCTGGTACGTTGGTGGAACTGGGAGGTTTTTCGGAATTAGAAAGAACGAGCACGAAACGTCGGACAAAAACGGGAGACGTTGTTCGACTTCTCTGGTGAAACATGTTGCAGTACCTGCACAGATAAATGAACAAGATTTTGCTTATAACATATATCATTCATGAATTGAAACAATAAAGCCCTTCTACAAAATAGATCGACCAAGTAATTCTTGAGTTTCTTCTCTTTTTTGAAGTGAAACCTATTATGGGACTATCGGTTCAATATAAACCGAATTGTTTAAATGTAGATATTAAGTTAAATTCCGGAAGAGAAAACTGTCAAATTAATAAATAAAACAAAAACACTTCATATAAAAATTATGTATATTTCACACTCATTACACTTGATTTAATTTTCTCTATTTTTTAAATAAAACGACCTAATTTTGGATTGTGAAAGGAATTAAAAAATTAACAAGGGAATCGAAGTATTAAGTTATAGTAAAAATTTTCAAATAATAGCGAACCCGAAAATGATACCAAACGACTGGTATGCGTACTATTGCGTGTACAAAAGACTGAAAAGTAAATTTGAAATGGGTTTCGCCAATCTATATACTAAAAGTCCGCAACAATTTTGTGGAAATGATTTTCTGACCTGTGATTGAATAAGGAACAAGGAGGAGGATCGTGATTCGTTGACGGTATTTGGGTTTAAGGCCAGCACATTGGAATATGAGGAAGTCAGGCAATTCACAGGACGTCAGGGAATTCGAACAGATATACCGAACACCTATTGGGTTAAAGGTCCTTAATGATCTCAAAATATACTCATGCCCAAATGCACCTTAGTCCATAACAAAATAATAAACCAAGCTGACTAAGTTGGTATGAAATACCCCATATATATTCATAATGTGTAAGGAATACACAACGCAATCGAAATCATATCGGTAGCATTGAAGCATAAAAGTGCTTTAGTCGAAACATTATAAATAAATTAAAGAGTACCCAGAATTCCACCACAAAAGAGTCAGAAATAGGAAAAAAGTGCTGGAGGGAAAGTTACTCTTGACATAAAAATATTATGTTTTCCGTTGAATTAATTTTTCTCCTAACTCACATAATTCAGAAGCTGTGGTGCCCGGAAATTGAAAAAAAAACCATATGAAAGTTGGGGAAAGCCGGTCCACAGGTCAAACCTACTTTAGTGCATTAGTGCTGTATTCTCTATAACATATCCAACTCCTTGTTTTTGGTGTATAGAGACAACTTCCGCAGTTTCGGAGAAGTATGAAAATTCCTCATTTTTCCTGTAGTTTTAACGCTTCGCGATTCGCTTCGTTTTTATATGTTTGGCACAGGCAGTCAACTCCAGCAGAAATTTCATTCTTTTTAGTCACCATGTGTTTCTTATGATGGTTGATCTTTTCCAGCCTTTTATCACCTTTGCCACCTTTGCCAGTCAATTATATTCCAGGGAGATGTCAATAGTTTTCCCCACCAGTAGACTCGTGGAGTAAATACTGTCTGCTTCGACGAAGGCAACTCCATTGACCTTGAAGTTTGTACAAGTCAATCAACTTCGATCGATGTATCTCGGATTGGTTGTCCACCAGCACCCACCCATCCACCTACGCAAGCACCCACCCATCCACCTACGCAAGCGCTCACCCACCCACCTACACACTTGCTCACCCACCCGCCTACACACCCACCCACCCACCTACCTACATACACCCACCTACCTACACACACCCACCTACCTACCTGCACACACCCATCCACCCACCTCCCCACCAACACACCCACCTACCTACATACCCACCTGCCTACACACACACCCACCCACCTACCCACCTACCCACCTACACACCCACCCACTCACCCACCTACACACCCACCCACATCCACACACACGCACATACCCACGCACTCCTGTGCACTTGTTTCAAAAAAATTCAATCGAATGGCATGAAACGTCGAGAACCATTCGAATTGCATTAAAATTCCATATTAGATTGTCAGGATCATTACAATACCTTTCGCTATCCAGAATCGTATAAAAAGTAACCCCTAAAGGACAAATAAAGACGTCCCTGGCATAAATTTTGTTGATACATTAATGAGCACCGTGAATTTTATTTTCAATTTTCCACAATGAGCTTGGCATTCACACATTCACACTGTCGCATGCACGAGAGTATAAATGAGAGCGGCATTGCCCGTGGGCATCACATAACGAGACACCTGGAATAACGAACCATTGCTTAGTGGGTACTTTCTGCGCTCGCCCATCATTCTTCCTCGAGCAACAACAGCCACGAAGCATTCCAATACCCTTCACTCTCCTACACCCCTTTTTCACCCCTCCATCACTGGCTAATATTTCCGACATAATATACGTGTAACGCGCAAATATTGGCCACAGGAATGACCAAACCATCATTCTTCCTTGTTTTCACTCCATCATTTTTCTTGTTTCCACGTGAAGTATTTTAACCCGTCAGTGCGCGCTGTAAGAATTTCTCGCCCGCAATGTTTCAAGTTTATAAGAAAGAAACCCTGGAATTTGGAATTTACCAATGGAGTTTTCGTAATACTCCAACTGACTGTTCCACAAAACATGACACATATAATGTGTCACGGTAGTTTTAACAGGTCAACGTGCAGGCCAACTAGCGGCCACAAGGGGGTAACTCATTACTCCTCAACAAAAAACGTCATTAGACAAATTGTAGGCATCTTCAAATTTTTGAAGTGAAACTTCTTATGGGAGGGTATTGAAATTCGGATCGACAACCTTTTCTGTGACGGAAGTAGGTGGTGGGGGTAAAACGTAGCATCGAGAGAGTGGGGGCCGTGACTCGCTTGCCTTAGGCACCTACAGTTAGAATTACAATGTTAAGGCAGCGTGACGATCGCCGAACACAGCTGTTGGAGCTCCATGAAGTTAGCCCCTGCTTATTCAAAATTTATTATTACGACCATTAGACTTCATTGATAGGTGAATAATAGACAATGACTGATTATAAAAACAATTTGATTGACTCACTTTTTTAAAAATGAATTTTCAAAATTTGCCCCAAAAGATAGCCCCCCTTTTTTTCAGAATTTAATGATAGAAACGTCTGCTTGGGCTCATTCTATGCAGAACCATTTGATAGAACTTGATAGACACTTGGCCGAAGTCTATCAATTCGATAAACTAACATAAAGTAAGAAAAACCTAATGAGGATCATGACACTGCGGCGGCGAGTCAAATCTGAGCGGCGGGGAAGGGGGGCGGGTGATCTCCCATCGCTGGCCACAAAGAGGATAGACTAAAGTAGAGCTAGAGGCTCAGATCTCCGGGATTGCTTGACGCCACATTCCCTCGATTATTTTTGCGTCTTGAGAGATGAGCGTATTTATGACATATTATTATGAATAAATGCGAGTATGTTGTGGAAAAATTATTGATTAGTAATTTAAATGCTTTCTCTCCCATCAAACCGAAAAGTCGAATTATTATTTCAGCTACTCACTATGAAGTGTCACTTCTGTCGTGTGTCTTCACGACACACCATGTTTTTTTAAAAATTATTACGGCATGATATTTAAACAGTATTCCAACTTTCCTGATGAATCAAGTCCATCAATTCGTAGATGGCGTCGTGAAAACTGGTCATGTAATTTGGAAAGTTTGAGAGCTACTTCCGCTTGTTTGGGGCCTGGCGTAACTGGTCACCCCATGTAACCGCTAAGGGTTGAAATGGGTTAAACATGTGGACCACCAAATTTCATTCTTGAAGAACACAGAATACCTTATTCGCAATATAGTTGCTCAGCAGTGTTGATAAAAAAAGACGCTACACAGCCGCAATATACCCACCCCACAGCAATGAAATGATTGTTACTTGTCTGAGCATATTAACATTCGAACTACTAATTTTTGTGATATCGTCAATCACTCGTCCCCTCCCCCCCCCTCCATTCTCACCCTTCTATCCCACGCAATACTCGTATTTCCGGTGAAATGTACATGTAACGCGCCAATATTGGCCACGATAATGACCAAGCGATCGTGCTTCCATTTCTGACCAACATCATTTTTCTTGTTTTCAACGTGACGAAGGAATAGGGGTGCCAGTCCGAAGTACCGGGAAGGGTCAGCGATATTTCTGAGGAGTAGTGAAGTGGAGGAAAAATAAAAAGGGGCGAAAGAAGAAGCAGCGGTGAAATATGATGGCCCGAGTTGAGAAAAAATGCAGTGGTCAGGATGAAATAGCCCCTCTAGCCGAAGGAAAAACAATTCGGTTAAGGGATGCTACTGCCCCATTTTTTTATGGATTTGATTCCTGAAAAAATGTTTTCCCAATTTTTTTCATACTTCAACAAAATTATTAATTCTCAAAATTCCAAAGATTTTGAACATGCCAAAAATACAGAATTTGTCAAAAATTGGTAAACACTGTTGAAAAAAAACCATGTGCGTAGAGATGTACGCGACAGAAGTGACCCTTCGTAGGGGCCGAATTTATAGATGTTATGATATTCTGTAAATATTGTTTTCTACAGTTGAGAATAGGAGCAGTGGCTCTAATATCAGTGGAAATCGGTGGTTTTTTTCTGTTTCCATCTCACGATTTTCTGCAAATGAAATTATCGGTTTGTGATAACTGAAGTAAGCACCGAAAACTTTTGATTAGCACACACACCAAATTACTCCGGACATGAATTATGATATAGAAAATAACGCTCAGCACATATATAACGTATGCATTAACACACCGGACTGGAAAACAGCTGACTTTTTGCGTTGAATAGTAAATGCGCATAACGCCATCTGACGCCTTGCGTTAAATTATGACGAACGCGTCATTATCGACGTTCCCATGCAACACGTTGTGAATGGGTCTAGATATGTGTGAATGCTGTATTCTTCTCTCTCTCTCTCGCGCTCCCCTTCCCGTACCTCGCATACCGTCTCAGCATCCTAGCGAGTAAAGTACGTACACACTCCATATATGGCGCTTCCCCCTTCCCAATGGTGTCGGTTTTCGTAACATAGAAACTCGCGTGTATTCGATTCACACCCCAAGGCGACTATAGAAGTTGCCCTCCACAAAATTCAAATCTATAATTAGTGGTGTGTGCATGTGTGTGCCCCCCTTGGGGCACAAACAAAACTTCCCGATTTCGTTGTTCAGCACAACCTACCAAATTTATTCTTCTCCAATCTCCTACGGTTAACAGTGACCCCTGTTATTATCATAACGAAAACATGGCTATTTGAGAACTCCTAACTGACTTATTTATGAAGCAGATAATTATGAATGCTTGAGTAGACGCATGGTGAGCATGAGAATGAGACTTATGCGTGTTACTTGAGTGAGAGTGAGACGCCAACAGGGATGGGGCATCAAAACAAAAACTTTAATATTTTACCCAGTGGAACAGTATAAACAATTGCAATTGCTAATAACATTGCATATACTGCACAAATGCCATCCAAAATGTGACTCGCTCGATTTTGCATGAAAATGCTTCGATTGGGACCGTCATGACAGCTGGGTGCATTCGTTCACTCATTACATACATAATTGTGGAGACCTCCTTAATTATGTAAATTATCGAAAAAAGGCATTCTACATAAAATAAGTATTTTTATATGGCAAACAACTTTTCTTATGTGAATTTTGGGCTAACTCTAATAGTTTATGCAGTAGAACATTATAAACAATTGACATTGTTAATAACAATATAAGTACTGGACCACTTTTACTCAAAATTTAATGAGTTATAAAATATGCTTATATCTTTCAACTGTGACATTAAGTACCTGGATTACAACATTTTTGCGTGAATGAACGTTCATTATCACTATTTTCGATTTTTGCTCAACATGAATTTCTCAAAAACAGGGAAACTACACGATGGATTCGATCAAAAATCTAATCAGCTCTAAGTTACACGGAGACGCCACGATTGAAAAAAAAATAATCGAATCGCACGATCCGTTTCCGAGAAAACCTAAACGAAAAATTTTGCCACATACGGACGAACACACACACACACACACACACACACATACATGCAGACACTGTGACGGGGCTTTGGTGTAGTGGGTAGAGTGTCTGCCTACTATTCTGAAGGTCCCGCGTTCGATTCCCGCTCACTGCAAAATATTTTTTCTGAAAAATATTTTCTCACGGGCTCCGACCGATGGCCGGAACATTCCGTGTGTGCTATCGGCGGTATCCATGAAGTGAGACCGTGAGCCGGGACCGAACGCGACCCGTCGCGCGGGGGGGGGGGGGGGGGGGGGAGGGTTCCATCGTAGACGCCCGCCATCGTATCACAGGGGTTTCTGGAGGTTTACCCTGTGATTAGAAATACGATGAGCTGAAATGGCGAAGTCGGCCCCAGCCGCAATGGGTGGGTACTGTGATCCGCAGTATTGCCCATGAAGTAATGCCTACCAGCGGTTACGTGGGTGAATACGAATAGAGAAAGAGTGAAAAAAAAAAAAAACACATGCAGACACTTCTCTGAAATCACTTCAGGATGATGGAAAACGTCGAGAAACGTGAAAATTTCATCGATCTGGCACTTTTCATTTTCGGGGTCATTACAATAATTTCCCTACATCGGGAAGTTAAAAAAATCCACAAAAAATAGCAACATTTTGAAGGTGCTTCTTAATTATTTCAAATACGTCATGGCACTTCTACTTTAAAATTGTACTTTTGTCGTGGGGAAATCTACACAGCGATTTTTTTCTTTAAACTACACGTGAAAGATGATGTTCCAAGTTCCAGGAAAGTGCAGTTGTGAAAATGCGATAGTTTCAAGGTTTGCAGTGAAACCGAGAGATCCATTTAAAGGGTGTGATAAAACAGGAAATGTATAGAAGAACACCGATAAGACGGTGCTTGGAGAGCGTCAACGATGTCGACAATGCGACATTAATGCACCCTCTGACCCCTTGATTCTACGCTGCCTCATGCCTCACGTCTTTTCCCGTGGTATTTCTCCCCTCGGTATCAGTAATCGTCTTCGATGTTTTATGCCGTTAATTGAACGGCAAATATAAAAGGCAGAGGAGCGTGAGTCATCTCTATTTGTTGTCGAGATGTAATTCAGTGGCGCAGCCGTAATTACATCTGTCACTTCCGTAATTATCTGTATTAGTAACCTTAAGTCGTTCTCGCTTTTTCCACACTAGTTAAGATCCTCTTAAACTCGAAAAATAAACGACCCACATAGAAAAAATATATAAGTATACGGCTTATTCATATAATTTGGTCTTCGCCCAATGTCGCAGGGGGGTGGGGGGGGGGGAGAGAAATTTGCGGTTATAATAATTCTTGATGCTATTTCAGAGTTTTTTCAAACCCACACAGATACACACACACACACACACACACACACACACACACCATATACACACACACACACACGCAGGGAGAGGGACACATATACAGACATTATTTCCACATTTGTTTTGGAACATTTTAGTACCGTCCAAAAAACTGGCTAATTTGGGAAAAAAAGTTCAAAATTTGAAAAGTGCGTATCTTTTTGGCTTCACACTTTTTGATAGATGAAGCCGCTGCCAAATCCTCACTAATGTATAACGCCTTCCTGCTCATGTTTTCTTCGTAATAGCTTCAGTGGTAATCACAGACTTATTTTATGGCTGACATAATTAATTCTGTACTACTTAGTAGTGTATTTTAGTGAGGAATTCGATACTTTCTAAAGAACGGGTTAGTCGACCCGATGAGCGAAGAAGCGAAGAATCTTCATTTTAACCGAAGCCATTATATGTTCCCTCATTTGTGTATTTTTTTTCACATTCGCATTTTGAATCTAATATGAAATTCTCTCAAAAACGTAATTTGTGGATAAGAATCTGGGGTACTTCCGACGTGGTAATTAATTTTTATCACACATACGAAACTGGTAATTCAGCACAGATTGCAGCAGGAAGTCTCTACAGATACCAACTTTTATAAAAAACTATTCCATATTTAAAGCTTGGAAATCCATTCACGACCACTACATCAAATATGACGGCAAGTCAACTAAAATATTCCGTTTACGTGGATTAGCGGATAACGCGATTCACTAATATTCCAGGCGTCTATTGAAATTTCATGAAATTGCTCATAACGAATTGAGTATTTCAAATTATATTATAAGCCCACAAAATGAGAGCTTCAGCACAGAATGAATTTCTTTCAAGTCTTCACCCCCATCCTCAATTCTTGTGGATAACCTTTGTCCGATAGCCTAATCCTTCACTCAAAAGGGAGAAATCGGAGGAGCGAGACAAGCTTCCTTCAGTGACATGATCGTTTTCATCTCCAATACCTCCACTCCTCCTAATCTATCAATTGCAAGTATAGCTCATGTTTTTCAGCTATACTATTCGATGTAATGCACAATAATTTGAGAAATAGTCTCACGTTATATTGGAAAAAAAGATGAAATTGGTAGGAGGTATATGCACACACAAAACACCTAAAAAAAACTAGTGGGTGGGATGTATTTGTGCCCTCAGTGAGGACACAGTGTAAACTTCCCGAGTTGGTAACTCGAGCTTTCGAGATCATGTCTGTTTCAAAAATTTCCGAAAAAGAAAAGACTTCTCACTTGAGTATTTACTGATTTTTCTTCATTCCTCGATATATATCTGCCTTTTGTGATTTTTTTCATAATCAGGAGATAACTCTCTCTTCCACGTGAAGGTCATTTACTTCTCATTGAAACCTTTGAGTCTCATTGAGGCATTTTAAACCCACGAATATACAACAACTACGTTGGAGAAGTTCAATAAGCCCGTATCTCCGGCTTCACTCGACTTCACGTCCTGGCAGCATTGATACACAAAAGTGATATACAAGTATTATAACGGCTCCACCACCTTAATTATGCACATTATGAGAAAAAGTCAATAGATATTAAATATGCATCTTTGCCTGTGGAACAACTTATGTCAACAATTTTTTTCCCTACCTCTAACCGTTTACGAGATATAGCGTTATGAACAACTGTAATGGTTAATAAAAATATATATTCTGAACCAATATCCATCAAAAACTAATCAGGGCTGAGTTACATGAAGACGCGTCGATCGAGACCTTGATGGCTTCGATTGGTCTATCCATTCGTGAGAAATCGTTGACTGAAATTTAGGGTACATACAAAGATACATACATACACACACACACACAGGCATTGACTTAGCATTTTTCGGGGATCATTTTGATACCCTCAAGACACCAGTTACAGGCCGAACTGAAAAAGTTTGATTTCGGGGTGATTACAATAACTTCCATATTGGGAAGTTAATAATATATATATAAACTAGTGGGATGGAAGTGTGTTTGCCCCCGTTGGTTGCACAAATAAAACTTCCCGCCTTGCAATTTCTGTTTCCCATTCCCACATTTTCCGACACAACAATTAAATATTTCAAGACTGGTTTCAGAGAAAAAAAATAGGAATCATGAAATTTTGAATACTGGAATACAACAGGTGTCGCTACCTGCGCCTATGTCACGTGACGCCACTGACCAACCACACTGCGCATCGCGCAGTCACGCTGTCCTGTGCAAATGCGGGCAAACACGCATGCGCCGGCGGTAGTCGGACAACTTCGGATCTCGACCGAATATAAAAGTTTGAATAGTCATTAAAATTTCGCGCCACTCAAAATCAACCAATAACTAATAATTCGCTACATGAAAGTGCGTCAAATTTTGATCGAAGCTAAGGTACGCCGATACACTCCAATTGCGATATTGATTACCTTGATCACAACTTTCCTTCGTAAATAATGATTGATTAAAACTTTTGGCGAATTTTACGCTTCATGTTTTAAAAAAAACGGGAACTAGGGCTTGAATTTCTTTTAAAGTCTAATCAGGTCTCTGTTACTTGAAGACGCATCAATTAGAAAAAAATTATCGGATCGGGTGATTCGATTGCAAGAAATTGTTGGCCTGAAATTTCACTTTATATGAAATTACTCTTGAATTTTTGTCACTCTTCAGCAAAGTGAAAAATTATCGATGGAAATCTGGTTGATTTATCCTGAAAACGGTGGGTGTTAAATCGGGAAGATGGGCGATGAGCCGTGAATCGTGACTAACCCCCGTTGCAATGTAGAGGTACCTAGCCCACAGCCACACACACACACACACACAGCCGTGCACACGTAGCACACTGTGTGCAGGTAATGCCTTATTCGTTTTCTCCCAGATAGTTCTTCGTGGTCGTGCAATTTTGCCGTGGCTCATTCACCGCCCTCCAACCCCTTTTTCACCAGTAGAATAGAGAGAGCAGGTTAGGTATACTCGGTTATAACCGCGGGATTTTAACGTGAAAAACCCTTGCAGAGGCACGTACTGACGATCACACGGTTCCGCTAGACAATCTACCGCGGGTAAGAGATGAGGCTTTCGACTCGTGCGATAGAAATAATCGAGATAGACACGAATAGCCAACCGTAGAGATTTTTACCTGTGATGAAATTATGTGGACTGTCGTTTAGGGTGAAATTTCAGGTGTCTTGAATCCAGAATGTTATCCGCGAGTGAGCCACAAAGTGCTTGGGCATTATAAATTTACATAAATTAAATTTCACACAGACAAAGGGCTATGCCGGCACAATCAGTGTCTACTCATGTGAATCACGCGCCAATTCAGGCGCTTTCATGGTCAGGGGCCGTACAAAATTCTACTATGATTATGTTGTTCAGTTGTGGGATGAAAGATAATAATGTCAAATTCAAGATTCTGGATAAGATTGGTAGAATTTGGATAGATTGCAAATTGTAAGATAGTATGTTACGACCCAGGGCCATAAATTTCGATTTTCGGGCGTACGACAAGAGATCAAACTTTCCGGCTGTGTGTCGTATACTATTTTTCTCCTTGCCACCCGAAAGTACGTTCAACAATAAATGTAGCAATATTAAATGAATGGCGATAAATTCACAGATAAATACGCGTGTGACTTGCACGCGCACGCCGCTTGGCGGTCACCTAGCGAACCACATACCCGGCTAACTTTTGCAAAACCGAGGCGAAGCCGAGGTTTTGCTGGTCGGAGCGAGCAAAAAGAAACTAGTGGTGCCCCACTCGGGGCACAAACAAAACTTCCTGACTTGGTTTTTCAGCACAACCTACTAAATTTATTCTTCTCCAATATACTACGGTTAATCAGTGTGACCCCTATTATTATCATGACGAAAAATGCCTATTTGAGAATTCCAAACTGACTCATTTATGAAGCACATAATTATGAATACTTGAGTAGACGCATGGTGAGCATGAGGATGAGACTTATGCGTGTTACTTGAGTGAGAGTGAGACGCCAATAAGGATGCGACTGCAAAACAAAAACTTTAACATTTTATCCAGTGGAACAGTATGAACAATTGCAATTGCTAATAACATTGCATATGCTGCACAAATGCCATGCAAAATGTGATGCGCTCGATTTTGCATGAAAACGCTTCGATTGGGACCGTCATGACAGCGCTGGGTTCATTCGTTCACTTATTACAAACATAATTGTGGAGACTGCTATACTTCCGTAATTATGCGAATTATCGAAAAAAGTCATCTTACATAAAATACGTATTTTTATATGGGCAACAACTTTTCTTATATAAATTTTGCGCTAACTCTAATAGTTTATGCAGTAGAACATTATAAACAATTGACATTGTTAATAACAATGTAAGTACTGGCCCACTTTTACTCAAAGTTCAATCAGTTATGAAGTATGCTTATATCTTTCAACTGTGACATTGAGTACCTGGATTACAACATTTCTGTGTGAATGAACGTTCATTATCACTATTTTCGATTTTTCCTCAACATGAATTTCTCAAAAAGGGGGGGGGGGTCACAAAAGGGGTTTCTCAAAAAAAAATCAATAATGCATAATTTCATGAAGTTTAATTCCACCAGGGCCCTGCATAAAATGACATGACGCTTGTATGTGAATAGATATATATATATATAGTATATAGTATATATAGTAGTTTCTTTTGCTAGTACTATATATATAATCCCCTAGAGCGAATTTCCGAAAAAAAATTATGCAGCGTCAATCAATTGGCACAAAGGCGAAACCCGCGAGATGCTGACGTTAATTAAAAAAACATGCTCCGCGCGCGGATTAGCGGCTATGTTAGACTTCGTCGAAAAAGAAGTTGAGTGGTGAGCGTCGTTTAAGAAATAATACCACTTTAAAATTTGATAAAAGAGTTGTGGGTGTAATACTTCATGGTTGAAATTTATCACTACAGATCTCGAGAACACAAACGAAACAGGAGCAGAGGGATAGGCAAGGTAGTATACAAATATTGCGCCAATAATTTCCCGATAGAAATTAAAAAAATTGATTTCCCGAATCTACCGGCGCCGCGCCGTATACGCGAGTAACGGAGGTTTAAGTTCCGCAAATGGTATTGGGCCATTCTCTTTCATTAAAAGAAAAATGCCGCGAGGGCGCGTTCTGGGGACCATTGTAGTGGTGTTATCTCTCAACTCTGACATAAGAAAATGCGGGTGGCGGACCTGGTAACAAAAAAGGTAATATAGGATCAAGGATCAAAGCAAGACGAATGGGGGGGGGGGGGGGTAGGGGGAGGGATGTAACGAGATCTCCTTCGCTTTCTCACGGTCTCACTGAGCCCGATGCTCCATCCTGGTTTGCCTCATCCCCACGTCTCCCACAATTCTACCAGGTTGGAATGCAAAATTTAATTGGGTCACCGTGGTCGCGTCCCCTTCTCACATTTTCTCCAGCTGGCCGTCCAAAAACCCTCACTCCTCATCTATTTTACTCTCAGTTCGTCTTGTCCATGAGTCGTGTCCAGGCGTGCAGCATCACCCTTTGTATCACCAGGCGGTCCACCTACACTTGACGAGTATATATAGTATATACGAATGGAGAATATCCATTACACAGCGGGCGCTTGGCCTCGGGGGTTTCCTCCCGGTCCGTTGAACCCGCTCAATTGGAGGCGGACTCTACCACCACGTGGTCTGACTGCATATGAGTGGGACGTTTTTTTTTGGAGATTACCCAAAAAACGTTAGTCGAACGTAAAATTTTGGGAATGTGAGACACCGAGCAAATTTTTTGGTAAAAGCCGATTCCTTCGGCGCTTTCAGCGTTTTTTAACTTCCTGATATAGGAAAGGTATTGTAATGGCGCCAAAAATCAAAAGTGGAAATTTCATCGTATCTCCGCGTTTCAAAGTCTCTGTAGTCGATCTAGAGCATGTTTCACAAAATGTCCGTATGTATGTGTGTATGTGTATTTACGCGTACGTATGTGCCCACAATTTTCGGACAGCAATTTCTTGCAAACGAATCACCTGATTCGATATTTTTTTTTAATCGATGCGTCTTCACGCAACTGAGACCTGATTAGATTTTGAAAGAAATTCAAGCCCTAGTGCCCATTTTTTTTAAACATGAAGGATGAAAATTGCCGAAAGTTTTAATCAATCATTATTTACGAAGAAAAGTTATGATGAAGCTAATCAATGTCGCAATTGGAGTCTCTCGGTGTACCTTAGCTTCGATCAAAATTTGACGCACTTTCATGTAGTGAATTATTAGTTATTGGTTGGTTTTGAGTGGCGCGAAATTTTAATGACTATTCAAACTTTTATATTCGGTCTAGATCCGAAGTTCTCCGACTACCGCCGGCGCATGCGTGTTTGCCCGCCTTTGCACAGGAGAGTCTGACTGCGCGATGCGCAGTGTGATTGGTCAGTGCGTCACGTGACATAGTCGCAGGTAGCGACACCTGTAGTATTCCAGTATTCAGAATTTCATGATTGGTATTTTTTTCTCTGAAACCAGTCTTCGAACATTGGATCGACGTGTCGGAAAATCTAGGAATGGGAAACAGCAATTACAAATCGGGAAGTTTTATTTGTGCTTTCAACGGCGGCAAACGCACTTCCATCCCACTAGTTTTTTAGACTCTCGACATGATTTGATGAGTTACAAATATTTGTCAGGCTAAATCTTGGTGACACCATAGTAATGAATTTTTTTCACAACGAAAATATAATGCGGACTTTCATAGTCATATTCAATTTAGCTGAAAATGGAATGGTGGTGTTACAGTGGAGAATAGTTGAAAATAAAATAATACGGTGACATTGTTTTAATTAAGAGATAAAACTGAAATGTGTACGCATCTTGTGTTACGAGAATTTTAATTCACTTAGGTCCGTGGGGGATTTACCAGGAGCCACCGCGCATTCTGATGTGGCCTTTCTCTTGAATCTTATATAGAGGGAATTATGTGCCGAGAGATGACAGAAAAAGCAATGCGAAAATGAGATTTCAAATGCGAAAGAGTGACTCCTAATTATTGTCCCTTCTATGGAAACTGAAGGGGTGGAGCTCACAGTAGAATTATGATAATATACTCTCTCCTCTTCCTCTCTCTTCCTCACTTTGTCTCTGGAGGATGAGGGGAAGCAACGTAAAAACTGGCAAAAGCGGTAATAGGAGTGAATTTAGTTAGTTGCAGGAGAAGGGGGGAGCGGAGGGAGGAAGTAGAAATGACAATATTTACAGGAATTCTAAGAAAAGTTGAAATTTCAAATATTCACGGTCATTAAAAAATTTGAAAAATTTTTAAAAAATTGAAAAATTTGAAAAATTTGAAAAATTTGAAAAATTTGAAAAATTTGAAAAATTTGAAAAATTTGAAAAATTTGAAAAATTTGAAACATTTGAAACATTTGAAACATTTGAAAAATTTGAAAAATTTGAAAAATTTGAAAAATTTGAAAAATTTGAAAAATTTGAAAAATTTGAAAAATTTGAAAAATTTGAAAAATTTGAAAAATTTGAAAAATTTGAAAAATTTGAAAAATTTGAAAAATTTGAAAAATTTGAAAAATTTGAAAAATTTGAAAAATTTGAAAAGTTTGAAAAATTTGAAAAGTTTGAAAAATTTGAAAAATTTGAAAAATTTGAAAAATTTGAAAAATTTGAAAAATTTGAAAAATTTGAAAAATTTGAAAAATTTGAAAAATTTGAAAAATTTGAAAAATTTGAAAAATTTGAAAAATTTGAAAAATTTGAAAGATCTGAAAATTTTGAAATTCTGGAAATTTGAAAAATTTGGAAATTTGAGAAATTTGGAAATTTGGAAATGTGGAAATTTGGAAATTTGGAAATTTGGAAATGTGGAAATGTGGAAATTTGGAAATGTGGAAATTTGGAAATGTGGAAATTTGGAAATTTGGAAATTTAAAAAAATTGGAAATTTAAAAAGATTGAAAATTTGAAAAATTTGGAAATATGAAAAATTTGAAACTTGGAGTTGTTTCCAACAACTTGACGATTGATGATCTTTAGACACAGCTCGCGACTCGATCTTTGGATCGTAATGGGAGCAAATACGCTCGTAGAATGTCATAGTTACTGTGTCGATTAGGTAACATAGTCGATCAGCTAAAAACAAAATATCAAAAATTGCAAAGTTCTAAAATTCGAAAAATTATTATTACTGAGAATACTGAAATAGTACTTATTTTGCACACATACACACGAAAATGCACGCATGTTTCAAATCAGTTGATTTGAAGAGATCATCGATTTCTTCAAATTTTTTTACAACAATTTGTCATATCTCATTAGCCTGAGCACACGCTTTTGTTCTACATAGCAACTTTTGTTCTACATATTTTTGTTTCCTCCATCGGTCATCCAGGAAGAGTGTGATAAGCAATGGAAATGGTTGATAACAATTACTGCAATGGACCGCTTTTGACTAAAATCTAATCAGCGCGGGAGTTCGTGGGGATGCTTCGATTGCGACCTCAATCGTTTCAATCGTATATTCCCTTCGTGAAGAATCTAGCCGCACACACACACACACACATACATATATGCTACCTCAGAAACGTTCCAGATGATCCGAAGGGTCATGAAACGTGACGATATGACACATTGTTGTATTTGTTTTGACCGGTGGTTGTTTATTTTGATTAATTTGGCTTTCTCGGTCCCTACCTCGCAATGCGAGGTTTTTCCTATATAGTTATACTTGAAGACTATACCTTTCTTAAAGACTACTGAGAGAGAACTGCTATTGCGCAATTTTTCGCTCTCACTTTGTTTGTTATTGTAAATTTTTCACTTAATTAATAATTAATGAAAAAATTCAATATGCACAAATCGGAAAGGAATGCTCGAATCGATCGACCCGGGATTCGAACCCGGGTCTTTCCACTATCCGACTCGCGGTATGATGAATTTGGAACTCAGAAGTAGAATTCCGGGGGGGGGGGCATTACAATAACTCTCCCTACCGGAAATTAAGAAACCTGCAGAAATTTAATCTTCCTAAATTCTAAAAAATCCCAACAATTTGAAAAATGGAAAAAAATATTTTTTTAAAAATTCAATAATATCCGAAAAAAATTTAATGCCAAAAGTGTTAGGAATCGCGGAATTTTTGAGAGGTTAGAAATTAAAAAAAATTCGAGAATTCCAAAAACTCGAAGAACTCAATTTCAAAAAAATTCCGATTGTCCCATGAAAAAAACAGACCAATTCTACTACTTCCAAGAACAAAAGGAGATTTCGAAAAACGCGACCAAATTGCAAATATGGAAAAATTAACTAAGACTATTGTGTTAGGTGAAGCTAGGTAAATGACGTTGACATTCCAACTGGCATTTCGAATGTCGAAAGAATAGCCTCTGATGATTGTCATTCGTATAAGGACTTTTCGTAAAAAGGGGTTAGGCTGACAATGGTATTGTCTGCAAATTAGGATGAGAAAATACAGCAATTATACTTACAAGTGCGGTAAAATGTTAGTGAGACTAAAAGTAAGACAGTTTGGATTGGCTGGATATAAAAGAAATGAGTGTGGTGAGGGAAGCTTGCGGATGCTTGTGGAGCATACGCCCCTAGTTCATCCTCCCGTTTTTTATTCTTGTCTCTATCCACCGCTGGCCGCATTTGACGTGCACGAGCCAAAAAGGGAGACAGTAAGGTCGAAAGCGCCAAGTATCTCATGGCATCTCCTTTGACCCTGCATCCTCTTCATCTATTTCTTCCTTCCTTTTTCTATCCCGAGGAATTTCCTGCATGTCAGTCTCATACTGCCCAAGGAATTACGCTCTTCGGTATTCGGAAACGTGACTATATATTAAGACCTCATCAGCGATGATGATATCCAAACATTTGTACATGAGAATGGAACAGATATTGAGGAATATTTAATTGGTTATCGTTCATTATGTCATTCAATTAACAATCTACATTTGTTACAGCATCTAATTAAGATGAGAGTATATAGACGGGCTAATTACATGTTATCTTATGCAGAAGAGATGTGACTGGAATTTTGAGAATTTAGAAGGCTTTGATTTTTCATTTTTGTTTTGTTTTAGCGACGTTATATTTAGGCTCCTCCGAGCTAATCAACGACGGTGGCCTACGACGGGTTCTTATAAACAAGGCTTTGATTATTTTTCAATAATTTCTGTTCATGGGTACATTGCTTTTTGGCGCCGCATGTTGAATGTATTTGATCATCGATTATGACGGAGTTAGTTGCCTTTGGCGCCAAAAACAAACGGTAACGAAACGCGGCGCCAAAAAAACGGCGCCAAAAAAAACGGCGCCAAAAAACGACGCCAAAAAAGACAGCGCCGAAAAAGACGGCGCCAAAAATAATGGCGCCAAAAAAGGTGGCGCCTAAAAAGACGGCGCTAAAAAAGACGGCGCCAAAAAGTCTCGTTGCTCTATGTGTTGTTCGCAAATATTTGTGATCTTTTTGAAAACTTAAGGGAGCGGACCAATGAAAATGCTGTATAATTTATGATCTGATAACGAGACATAAACTCGTATATTTTTTATCAATCCAAAGAAGAGTTTATCGAAAAAAGAGACGAAAAAAGAGAAAAAAGAGATGAGTCTTGACTAAACGTATGTAGCACACCCCAAAACGATTCGTTTTATGTATATCACATTGGATCTATGCAGAATACAATTTTCTAGCAGCAATATGCACAGAAAATGGTGTTGTTACCTACAACATACTGCAATTTGCCCCATCGAGAGAAGCCTTATAAACACTCTTAATATTATCAACAATAATGTGGATGCATATTCATTGGTTCCATTAAAATCATCTACGATACTCAAAATATACCACTATCCATCGTGCATTTTAGCCATAACAAGGAAACCACTCACGTCCTACTCTAGGAAAATTCACCGAAGGCTTTTCTCTTCCTCTGTACACATGTGCATAGCGCATCACTCCTACTACTTGCAAGCATCCTCCACCCCCCCCCCCCTCCACCCATTCTCTTTCACTTCACTACTGGCCCCTACCCTTAACATTATTATTCATAGTTTCATAAATTTTCATTCCACGCCCGCAGGATTGCCTGTTGTGCTGCATGTAACCCTACATGAACAACACCAGCAAACATGTATAACAATCCCCACCCTCGCACGATGCAACGTGCATTTTTATTCAAGGCATTTGTGATCACAGGATGTAACCCCATAATTATATTACTATTTAATGGTCAAATATGTGACCTTAATATTCACGTTTGGCTCTAGGAAAAATGTAATCCCCTCGATTGTGCACGGAAATGAGTTGATTGAGACCTTCATGATAGCGCTGGGCTCATTCGTTCACTTATGACATACATAATTGTTGAGACGGCTATACTTCCCTAATTATGCGAATTATCGAAAAAAGTCATTTTACATAAAATACGTATTTTTATATGGGCAACAACTTTCCTTATATAAATTTTATGCTAACTCTAATAGTTTATGCAGTAGAACATTATACACAATTGAAATTGTTAATAACAATGTATGAACTGAACCGATTCCATTGAAAATCTAATCAGATCTAAGTTACGTGAAGAGGCTGCGGTTGAATCATTCACGTTGATCGCATTATTCAGTTGCCAGAAATCCTGGGCGAAAAACTCGACGACATACATACCTAGCTACACACACACGCACACACACAGACAGACATTTTGTTTAAAATAGTCTACAAAGGTCAGAAATAGCATGAAACGTGGAGATCTAATGGAAAATCCATTGTTCATTTTCGAGGGCGAAACAAAAACTAGGGAGGGTTTGCTTAAGTAGCTAAAAATCCTGAATACATCTGCTTTGGAATGTAAAACCCGAGAATTTTTGCCAAGTTTCATCAGGTGGAAATCCAACACTTTTGAAAAACCTCATCGGATATCCCACGCAGCAGGGGATGGTACATAAATGCATAGTGCGGTCTACACTCGATACTCCCATCGCATACATTTCCACTTCAGCTTCACCCATATGTATTCGCCCATGTCAGTTTGGTAATCGTTACCAAACTTGAAATTCACGAACCTGTTTAACATTGCCATCCTCGAAACTACTGAAATTTTCGAAATGTGTAATGTTTTTTTAACGATTGAAAATGGTTTAACCGAGGTTGCAAAAGCTATGGAAAAGAGACTAGGTTTGGTATTTCAGCACAGCGTACTAAATTTGTTCTTCTCCAATGTACCCTGGTTAATCAGTAGTGTTATGCTGAAAATTTGCAGATTTGAGAATTCTAAACTGAGTCATTAATGAAGCAGATAATGACGAATATTTGAGTAGATGCATGGTGAGCATGAGGATGAGACTTATGGGCGTTACTTGAGTGGGAGTGAGACGCCAATAGGGCTGCGGCCGCAATAAAAACGATAACTTCATTATTTTACCCATTCGAACAGTATAAACAATTGCAATTGTTAATAACATTGCATACACCGCACGAATGCCATCCAAAATGTAATGCCCTCGATTTTGCACGGAAATGCTTCGATTGAGACCTTCATGATAGCGCTGGGTCCATTCATTCGCTTATTACATACATAATTGTTGAGACGGTCATACCTCCTTAATTATGCAAATTATCGAAAACAGACATTATATATAAAATACGTATTTTTATGTGGGTAACAACTTTTATTGAATCAATTTTGCGCTAAGTTTAATAGTTTATGCAGTAGAACAGTATAAACGATTGACATTGTTAATAACAATATATGTAATGGACCAATTTCATCCAAAAACTAATCAGATCTAAGTTACGTGAAGATGCTTCGGTTGAATCATTCAGGACCTCGATCGCATAATTCAGTTGCGAGAAATCGTGGACGAAAAATTTGATAACATACATACCTCGCTACATGCACACACACACACACCCACACAGACAGACATTTTGTTTTAAAAAGTCTAGAAACGTCAGAAATACCATGAAACGTGGAGATCTGATGGAAAATCGATTTTTCATTTTAGGGAGCAAAACAATTTCCCATCAATATTTTACGAAATTAAAATTATTAAAAAATGATGAAAGCAATCGAATCCATTATTCTCGTATTAATTTTCAATATATCATAACTTTATTCGCTCCCGCTGAATTTCAATTTACCATAAATTAACGTTCCTGGAAAATCCTGTCAGTCCCATAAAATATTACTCACATACATTCGGTGATTCCTGCATTACATGATATGTTATTTGCGCCCCACATCATTTCGCCAATGGCAATTTCACCTATAATTTATAAATGCCCCCCCCCCCCCGCCCGCCCCCTCCCCCAAAAAATTTGATATCGTCGCATTGAACATTATGCCTACTGCTGGGAAATAGATAGATCATTGAAAAATACGTGATGGATTATTTAACCCAATGCTGTACAATGCATTCATCGGGTGTAAAATCCACTGGAATCCATTCATTCATTCCTATTCCAAAAAAAAAGACGAGATTGGCATAATAATTTATTCACATGTGCATACAGCAGTGTTGCATGTGCGCTCCAACCATTTTTAGAATAAATCAATAGAATAATAGAATTTCAACTGATGAATGGGCTTGTGTATCCCACGTGTTTTCTCTTTTTATAACTCTTCACCAATTCCGTAAATATTTTCTACGACCCCCAGGGGCAGGAAGGGGGGGGGGGGGGCAAACGAATAATTGATGCTCAGGCATGTGTGCAAGCACACGGATATAACCCAGGGGCCATTCATTCTCAACGTATGTACCACCCTGCGATCGAATAAATTTGACTTTACAACGCGATGTAACAATAAAACCGGAATATAATCTTCACGTATCTGCGTATAAATATTTATAACCCTACGCTCCATTAACAGTGGCGATATGTTATTTCTTTCTGTTTTTTTTCCCTGGCGCAACAAAACCTAACCAATCTTTTTTCCCTGTGCTTTCTGTTGCAGCTGTCCGAGGATATTGGTTACGTATTGTATTCGGCACTCGGCAGCTTTTACATCCCCTCCTGTATAATGGTATTTGTGTATATAAGAATATATTATGCTGCAAAGAAGAGAGCGAGACGGGGAATACGGAAGCAGCCGCGACCACGTCCAGCAGCGCCACCCGAGTCACCGGATATCCGGCAAACGAGTTTCACCCAGTTAACACCGGCAACTGACTCGAAACTGTCAGTTGGAATTACTATCGTGGAGAATGTCGCTACGATTGAAAGTCCACAAGTGCAAATACCTATTGTTACGTGCGATTATGCCAGTGATGTCAGTACGTCCGAGGCTGATCCTGGTGGTGCTTTAGCTCTGGAGGAAAAGGATACGCTGAAGGTCAATGCAAGTATCAGTCCAAGGGATTTTACCATTTATATTTATAAGAAAGCATTGGGTTAACACTTGCGCAGCAAATATGGAAGAGTTTGGAAGGAGTACCTCATAACTATATCTTATATATATAATATTTTCGTGTCACAATGTTTGTTCGCGATAAACTCTGAAACTACCGAACCGTTTTCATCAAAGTTCGTAACCATCTGTCGTTTGGTCCAACTTAAGAGATAGGGTAGTTTTTATCTCGATTATTTATCTAAATATTTGTTATTGCTAATTAAATGTTTATAATACGACAATAGTGTGTATTTATTGGTTAGTTCTCGGAAATTCTAATAGATGGCGGTTTGACATCTAGGTGGCGCATACATCCGGTAGCTGGCCACGTGTTCCAGTTTCGTTTATGTTCTCAATGCTCTCAACGTAATCATACTGTTATAATTTTTCGTCAATGATTTTTATCGTCATACTTTGTATTGTGTTATAATCGTGCAGTGTTCTGTCTGAACATTCTTACCTATCACTTTCAATTTAACCTATCCCTATTATAATTACTAAGCCACGCGTTGTCTATATATATATATATATATATATATAGCTATATCTATATATATGTCAAATTTAAGCCGTCATTGAAAACCCAATGTCTTTTCTCCGTACGATGAATGGTTACAGTGAAATAACATTTTAATTACACGAAAGGCTTTCATTCAGAATTTTGATGTATCAAATTACGTTTGAAATCTGAAATCTATTCAAGATGTGGGTAAATTGAAACAAAAAACGAGGTCGGATTTTGTTCTCGAGTGAATTTTGAAGGCACGACCTTTCACTTTCCAAGCGAATGCTCTTACCACTAAGCTCCCGCAGTACCTCGTCTCTCAACTTTTTTCCCCCAGTTTTACTTAAGTCTCACGCGTAGCCACTTGTGGAAGGGGCGGCAGTAGTTATACAGCGCAGTTGGCAATTTCGCCCACCTATGTTCACAACCACTGACTAAGAAAAAAGTTGTTTCTTCTCAATCTAACATGGGTTAGAAGTTTCTTGATTCGGGTGTATCAGAAAAGAGCAAGATGAGGATGCAAATATTCCCAGCTAAGGGTGAAATTAACTGAAGTAAGAAACGAAAACTTTTGATTAACACACAGATCAAATTATTCTGGACATAAATTATGATATAGAAAATAACGCTCAGCACATATACAACGTATACATTAACACACCAGACTGGAAACCAGCTGACTTTTTACCTTGGATAGAAAATGCGCACACCGCCATCTTACGCCCTGCGTTCAATTATGACGAACGCGTCATTATCGACGTTCCCATGCAACATGTTGTAAATCGGTCTAGATGTGCGTGAATGCTCTATTCTTCTCTCTCGTGCTTCCCTCCCCGTACGTCGCATACCATCTGTACATCCTACCGAGTAAAGTACGTCCCCACTCCATATATGGCGCTTCCCCCTCCCCAATGGTGTCGGTTTTCGTAACATAGAAACTCGCGTATATTCGATTCACACTCAAAGGCGCCTATAGAAGTTTCGCCTCAAAAAAACGCCTGAACTACTTCGCAGAAAAATGAAAATAACAAAATGAACCAAATTTCATTCTCGAAAAGCGGCACAAAAATGATAAATTATTTTACCAATTACGTTTGAATTATTGAAGTTGTCAGAATAGCTTAACCGAACCGTGTAAATATCAGGTAATCACTGACGGTTAAAGTTTACGTAAAATGTTCTCATTTTCAGTAATGAACTTACGTAACTCGGAGTCTCCCTTACAAGCAATGAGCTCATTAAAATTTTGCAATTTCTCTTCGATTACGAGATCAAGAGATTATGCGACACGTCGACGAACAGCTAAGTCGCACGTAATCCTATCGGCTACTTCGCTGCTGAGTTATTCCCCCTAAATTTGCATTAGATGCTGTTAACGAATGGGCATTTGAGAAATCTTGTTTGGCTTCATTGCACTTCTCACCTGAGCCCTTGATTAATTTATTACCTGAAATTGGTTTTTCCATAAATGATCTGCGCGGATCAGGAATGTTTGTAATCCGAGATGAGTTTTCCGAATTCATCCAAACCGGTATAATTTGATTCCATTATTTCACACAACCACTAATCATCACTCGACCCATGATTGACCCAAATTTTTTTTAATATTTAGGTGAGTATGCCGATGCCAATGCAAAAGTTAACTCTCAAAGCAACACTATCGGCCAACGGCGACAGACAATCAAGCACACCAAGTCTACCCGCTCGATGTCGTGCACCAAGCGTTGGCATAGACGTCGACATGGTTTCCGAATTTGATCCATCATCATCGGACAGCGGTGTGGTGTCAAAGTGTGCTGTAGTGAAGCCCTTGAAGCTGCGCATATGTCGTCCAATATTTGGTAAGAAAGCAATGGGAAAAATAAAAAAAAAGGACCCAAATAATGACGGTCGCCATGGCAATCGTGATGGTGTTTCTGTTGAAGCAAAAGCACCGAAACCACGTGATCCAGAGCGAGAGAAGCGGCGAATAGCGAGAAAAAAGGAGAAGAGAGCAACACTTATTGTCGGCCTGATCATGGGTAGTTTCATAGCCTGTTGGCTGCCATTTTTCTTTCTTTACATTATCAAACCACTGATACCAATGGTATCAATACCAGGACTGGCATTCACCATTGCATTCTGGCTCGGTTACATGAACTCCGCCCTCAATCCTGTCATATATACGGTATTCAACAAGGACTTCCGCAGAGCCTTTCGTCGAATACTCTACAAATAGCTAATGGCTTTGTCAAGGATTGTGATTAGAAAATGATTATCGAATTGAAGGAATTAATCCTCTGAGGTAACAGACTTGGAAATACCGTAAGGTAGATCTCCGAATCCTGAGAAAATCGTTCTCGCCAAGTCGTCCTTTCGTCATTTCAAGATTGCCATCCAAGGCGCAGCCGCGGATGGCGTCTATGTGCGGGAGGGTGATTGTTTTGCACCTCAGAGGATTAATCCACAAACACAATCGAACTCGGCACACGGATGCCATTGGTAGCTCGGCTAAGTGTGCTGAGATAGTCTTTTTTCTCTTCCACAATCCGAATTGACATTACAGGATCGTAAGGTTAAGGGCTCATCCCTTGGAAATTGAGCACAAATTCGATCTTGAAGATGGTCGAGTGGATAACAAACGCGCTCCATACTGGCCGATAGAGTGGCCAGTTTGGAGGTAGACGTGTTGCCAAGAAAATTTGCCGAGCCAACCAAACAGCCCCAGACCGAACCAAACCACTAGAGCCACTCCTTGTAAAAGTGTGTGTGTATATAGAGCACTCTGAAAGCTCCGATAATATCCAGTACACGTTTCTCTCGGTTAAACTTTTTTTGTTGTTTTTTTTTTCGCCCTCTTTTGCGGACCAACAATTTTGCCTAGTAGTTTTTTGCTAGCCTGCTTTTACGAGCAACTTTGTATACTCGTTTGCACTGTCTATCTCTCTTTACCTCGCGGTTTTTCTCCCCCCCCCCCCCCCTCTTTGTCACTCTCATTGTCGAAAATTGTCACCACACAATTGTCTAGCTCGACGTACCTTTTGCGTTTTGTTCGGATTATGGCTGACGAATCGGTGAGTTACTCCACTTGAATGGGTTGCCGTGTATTTGCTGGCGAGTAGGGCATGTAAAATTCCTAAACTGGGGCCATTGGGAAAATCAATGTGGTATAAACACGACAGCTGGTGTACAATTAGGTAATGATTTTCAGAATACAACTATTGGTGATGAATGAATGTTTGGCACGGTCGGTTGGCAATTGATAATGAGATCAGCGTGCACTGTACATGTACGATTAAAACGAACAAAAAATCCATTGGTGAATTTTTCATCTTTTTTTTCTTTCGTTATCTAGTGGAGTTATATGTTGTCACATCACGCTGCATGATTTGGCGGAATAAAAAAGCGATGTGTGAATTTTTATTCCCTCTGGTTTTAATTTTTTATTGATTGCATGGATGGCCACCTATTCGTTGATACAATCCACTAGGAATTTTTATATCTGTGAAAATTGCGGAGGGATATTTCATTATATTTTGGCGAATATGATTTCAACTTATATATACTTTTTTTACACTACTAAAAAATACACTACTAAAAATTTTGCAATTTTGAAACTTCCTTGTCGTTCGAAAAACATAAGACAATGAAAAAAAACATCAAGAAAAAAAATTTTTTTGCTACTTTCTTTTTTAAATAAATTTTCTTACCTCATTGGAAGTTGTTCTATTTTACTTGAAAAGAGAAACTTTAAGTGAGACCAGCAGGGAGTATCACAGTAATGGCCACGCGAGAAAAGGTCGAGGTCCCCAGGCTATTTCCTCTCTGATGTGCCAGACTCAATGTCCTCTAATCTACTTGCCTCTCCGAATCGTATTCACTATGATTTTTCTTTCATATTCCACGGTAGATGTCTCTTATTCATACGCCGTGTCTCTTTTTATTCCCCTAAAAAGGAAAACTGCATGATCGTAATAGGACTTGGGAAATATCTACTGGCACGCATAAAGGCGCGGGGTAAAGGAGAAATGCTCAATTTGCTTGAGTACCGGAAAACCGACTCGTTTTTTTCCCCCTTATTTGGCGAGATAGTCTTTACGAGCTTAAGCATGGAATGTTCCATTGGTATTGAGAATCTTGACTTTTTTTATTTGCCTTCAATGAGAGTGAGAGAGAGAGAGAGAGAGGTCAAAGAATGAATGCTCCGGGGTGAATGTCACAGATGACCTTTCAGAAATGACCTCCCACGTTCCCGCCATCATTTTCCATTTTCAACTCCGACTTTTTTTGGAGTGATGGCAATATCGGAAAAACGGAGAATGTCAATCCATTATAAAAAATAAATAAACATCGATTTCTCATGTTGCTGACACTGTGCGCAGATCCTTATTAAACATCTCGGAGATTCTGAGCT
Organism: Asobara japonica; assembly: GCA_026005395.1. Taxonomy (NCBI): domain Eukaryota; kingdom Metazoa; phylum Arthropoda; class Insecta; order Hymenoptera; family Braconidae; genus Asobara; species Asobara japonica. The sequence goes on along the minus strand of BQMI01000554.1, from coordinate 418,997 downwards.
CTTTAATTGTTACTATCACATTCACTTGGTCATACCATGTTCGAAGAGTGATTGGCTCGACCTGTAGGGTCACACTCGCATCCGGTTCATTCAATTTTCCAAGAAATTGGTTACCTTTCAATAGAAATTAGTCAGTTCAGTTTTGGTGGGAATTGAATGGATACTCAATCAATTTCCGCTGTAACAGCTTTATTTGAATTGACGAGGGGAAAGAAGAGGGATAGAGTGGGGGCTGGTGTACATCCAATAGTCCGAGCGTCTCTTGCGATTAGAATACATTGACAATACGTATGTAGATAGACACATCCACACACCCACCCACACACACACACACACACGCGCGCACACACACATATATATATATGTAGATATATATATATCTACATACGTATTGGCAATGCCAATATATATATATACATATATGTGAGTGTGTGTGTGGGTGGGTCTGTGGGTGTGTGTGTATTATATATATGTATATATGTATATATATGTATGTAAGCATTTTCTGTCCAACAATTTCGTTTACATGTGATTGAAATTTAAAAGCTTTTCGTAAAGCTCCACGCTCAATGGATCTTTTTTTTGCGCATAGCAGGATACAATAAAGAGTGGCAACATATGCATACCTCTGTTACCCCACATGCAAATGCAGAACGGCGTTGCTCATGTTATCACTCTAAATATCATCAATTGACGATAGTCATTATCCGAGCATTATTTTTTGGTGTCCAAACAAAAAAAATGTTTGAAATCCCAAAACATAGGTAATGATTGTACATAGGCGGATTGAAGTACCAAATCACGTAAAAAATTGGACGAACAATCCTGAAACGTGTTCAATTCTGGAATTATTTAAGGTTATTCATTTAATTTACATTCAACATAAATTCGAATATTTGAAATATCTTAAAATTTCTTATAACGTTAAAATTGACTAATACTAAGATAACTTTTGGGAATCCCATAGACTTTAGGGTCATAAATCAATTTTATTATCCGAGATACTTGAACCTCAAAATGTAACGGCTGGATAGCACGTGGGAGACCCACCAATTCTGTTTTCTTCAATTAAAAAAAAAAAGGGATAAATAAATCCAACCAAACCATCCAAAGTCACGTCAGTTTCAAGCCGACTACACATGGGGCCTTGTTCTCGCGCTGGACCTATAAACCTATGGGGAAAAAAGAGTCAGTCCCATTGCCAGATACTTCAACCAAGCAGCGCCTACTCACCTCCCACCCTATTTTCATGCACCAATGAAATTGCCAAAATATTCTAGAATCCACCTACTCACTCTTGCAGACAACTTAAAACATGAAATTGTTAGAGAATACTCTCTACGCAATAGCCGAGAAAATCAGTCTTCCACGCCATAGTCAGTCGAATCAGTGTCCTGCATCTAAGAGGGAATAAATGCAACAGTATTCATCAACTTCAATCACTGTTGTTTCAAATTGTTTTTATCAAATAAATCGTTTTATTTTGAACTAAATTACGAGAATTACTGAGGTGAATACGTAGCCTGGGAGCCACTTGGTGGAAACAAGACGATATTTCGAATGAACAAATAATCTGGATTTTTTCCATGCAAATATTAACTTCCCCTGATATTGTAACTCCAGTTTCTTCAGTTCTATTTTAAGAAAATATTGAAAAGCACTTTACAGGCTATTACAGGGGTGTAGTGGTGTTAGTAGACCTAACCTCCAGTTTAGGTCCATTTGAGATGCTATGGGCTTCCGGAAGATGGTTAAAGAGCAATTGATCTCCTCGTTCCTCGAACAAGCGGTAAATGAAGAACTATTCGATTCGAACCGGAATCTAGTCCCTGGAACAAATTTCGCGCTCCATTTCTTCGTAAAACTATTCCTTAATTTCTATACATTGGCTCATTCTGGTATCGAACATCATGGTTTGTGCTTGTTGGCATGTATTGACGGGTGTGTGGAATTTACCGATAAGACAGCCTCACCCTAGATTATTAGTGTCACTGAGATCGATAGTAGCGTCCGATGTGGCTTCTACATTAGAATAAGGGCTAGACGATTCTGCGCGATAAAGAGAGATGAAAATAATTTGCAAACAACAGTCGCATACACGTGAATTGAGGAGGTTGGAAAATGAGAATTAAAACTCTCTAACAAAAAATTAATCAACATTTTTCCTCTACAAAGCTCGCCTGTTCAAGTTTATGAGGCTAGAAAACTCATTCATTCAGATCGTAAAGGGCGTGTATAGCGTACATGCCGACCCCAAGCTAAAATAAAATAGCAAGAAAAACTGTTTTCCCCCATTTCCCTTCCCGCCCCCTCCCCATATTTTTCATAATTGGCGAATCTCACCCCATCCGCTCATAACGTAACAATTAAAGAGAGAAAAAAAAACACAAATTCACGGAGATGTATTTCAAAAATACGATTCTTCGTAATTACTTTTGTGGCATCGGGTTTTGGCTCGCTCGGGGGCAATTTCATTATCAATGTTCCTCTGCCGACCCATGAGCAGGTCGAGCGTGTAATTAATTATAGTTGGCGATTGAAAATAACAAAAAAAAATAAAAACAAAAATAAGAAAAAATGTGCGTTCAACATTTTTGTTCTTTATTAATGAAGAGAAAATAATGAACAAAAATAGGGGAGGGGAGTTATGTAATTGATTAAACCAGAATTTCAATGTATATTGTATACTGTAATATAAAAATTAGTTACGCGTCGATTAATCGAGTAACTATATTATTTTTCTTTTCCCTAGAAGAGATTGTGACTTTCGATATGTTTCTTTTTCCATTGCGACTTACCGAGATAAATTAATTAATCTCATAAATCATTATATATATACATGAGAAAAAAAAATAATGATAAAGATTGTAAGGAATAAAAAAACAAACCATAATTATCAAAAACGAAAATTAAACAAATTCAAAATGTGTGAAGACTTTGTATTAGACGAGTCGACGTTTTTCGTCAAGTTTTCAATCATACAATATTTAGGGGGGGGGGGGGAGGGGAAATTAATCCAATAAAAACTCTGCGTGTCACAATTAATTGTTACCATTCAAATCGTAACACTAATTAACTGCTAATAAATATTTTGACGCGTGAAGGACTTACGACTTATCTTAACTATAAGGTCCAAAAGATTTTACCATTAACGAACAAAAAAAAATAATAATAAATTAATTGGCAAATATAACTATAATTTAGGTGATAAGTCAAGTAGTACATGCGTGTTACAGCTGTTGCACAGCATTCGCCTGAATTTTATGGACATAAACGATGATAAATACGTGAAATGACATGTAGACAATGTAACAAAAACACTGACACACGACCACATAAATTGTATTATAAATAATTGTACTTATATACATATGTATAATTTATAAAAATAAATCCGATGAACATTCAACGTATAGAGTATAACCGGCGGTCAGCGTCATGAAATATTCGCTTTTTATTTGAGTTACTATTTTCCATTCAATGAACGTAATAAAGCACGCACCCGACGTCAGTGGAAATCAATAAATCATGAAACGACGTATTCATGAAATTTCAGTAGTTTAACTCAACGTTTAGTCTGTCAATTTCACCTTCGGTTAATTGTTGCATATGTGATATTTTGAAAAAATTGTAATTGCTGTAGATTCTGTTATTCAATGGATGATTGATGTATTGAAAAATCGCATCAAACTTTTTGAAGAAATTTATGAATGATTTGGTCGGAAATAAAGTTTGATAAAATGCTAAATAATTCTTATCGAAGCTCCACTACCATTTCACATGCACAGATCAGGGGGAAAAAATATAGTTGATTCTAGAATATTCCACATTAAATTGAATAATTTGATTGATCAAATCGTAACAATTCACCTTTGTCCTGGGGTTACGCTAATTCGGGCTTCGGCTTGCCTAAACTGCGAGAACTGGACCTCTACTTCACAATCTTCCCCTGTGGCTTCACAAACAGTTTACAAATGTCGGAACAGATCGGCATGAAATATCGGTAGGACATCTTATACGATTAACATATCCTACAAGATGTATACGATAAGAGAGGGGCATAATGGGACGCAGGGTATAATAGGACTCTAGGGAAGAATTATATAGAGAAAATTGTAGGCACACTCTGCGTTGGTATACGATTATGCCCCACCCTCCCGTATGATATCATCTATTAGTTCCATTTAATATCCGGTAGACGATCCCAACTTCAGTGACTAATTCATATTTGCGTTTTTCCGGAAGCCATCGAAAACCTTACATTGGGCTGGGGCATTGTGATCCTTGAAGAAACATCACTTGTGTGCTTCAATGGCTCGGGTGACCGATCTAAGTATGGCCGAGTGGAGTAAGCGCGCAGTGCTAGTGCTGCCGCTTGGGTTCCCAAGTTCAAATCCAACAGGACGAGAAATTTTTTCGAAATGCCTGGTGACCGGGAGCTTGCTCATAGAGTAGCCGCCTAATCCGACAGGTTCTCTGGCAAGTTTGAGCCTTTGACAAGCTTAATTTAAGGTTCCTTCAGGTTTCAAATGTCAGTCAAATAAATCGTTATTCGAAGGCATTATTCGTATTCCACAAATTGATTCTTTTAATGGCTTAAATTAAGGTATTAACCTACATCAGTTTTGAATGGAGAATTGAATTCTGGTTCGAGGCATGTGAAAGTTGATTTCAGCTTGAAATTTGAGCTACAGTCAACTCCCCCACCAGTGCACGTCCCACAAGTTGATGGATCGCTATAGTCGGTATCGCCATGACTCCACTACTCACTATCTCCTCAAGCGCCGCCTCCCCACCACTATGCAAATGGTCCCGCGTGATTTTGAATGCTACTTCACTGCGCTTACTAGCAACCGGGAGTGGGAGAAGTAGGGGAGGGTCACTTGTGGGACCGGGCGGTGGAGTGTCCGCTCCCGCGCGGTGCACTGGTGGGAAAGTCGACCGTACCTAATTTACGTGTTAACGGTCTCAAAATTGAATTTTTGAATTGTTCATCATGTCCTCGAAACTTGAGTTTAATATGAGTCTTATGCAACTTGATTTGAACCTTACAGACGCCTAATTAAGACTTTTCGATCATTTTAATTGGATTTCTCAGTCGTCGGAAATCGAAGTTTATACACAATTACCTTTCGTGTTGAATCAATGATCTGATTAAACATTTCTAATTTGAATTCCCTATATTCAGCCCATACATATATAACCACATATAGCGGATATATTGTCCATATATAGTTTTTCCATGATAGTCGACCTAAATTGCGATGAAAAAATTCCCAAAAAATGGATCCAATGCTCTTGCAAATCTCAATTTTTTTATTACAAATTTTTGTCATAACACCTGCAATTGAGCAATAAAAAGGGTCACTGTTTCCCCATTACTATTTCCTGCAAAAAAAAAAATCAATTTCAATTCCGCTGTAGCTACGAAATTCTATTCACATCGTGGAAAAATATGCGAGAGCACAGATGAACACTCGATAATTGAACAAACATTAATTCGTATTCTCTCGCGGTATTTAAGTGCTAACGGAAATTACATAGCACTCACAGCCGTTGCTAGTGAAACTCTCTTTTTTCCCCCCCACTTTTCCCTCGACCTATTATTCCCCATAAATGCCAGTGTATCATCAGCTAATGGGTAAAATCAAATCAAATATGACAAAATTCCCTGAACCGAGTCGTGATATATTACGTTCATAATACCGAATATATTCTATCGATAATATTGGAGCAATGAAATCACTGTGATATCACTAAAACGCTTTCAAATGTGTACAGAGGAAAAATCGATATGGCTAAGAAAATAGCCCTATCCCTGAAAAGAATTAAATTGAAAATTACACGATTGTATTAAAAAGAGTAAAAAAAAGTTGTTTGATTGGCAAATTAATTGTGAATTTATTGAAATTGAAAAACAAAATTTTATGATATTGATTATCGTACATCCTTGTAATTATTAATATTGTATTAAATATTATAATTGTAACCAAAATGAGTTTGGTATATATATAAATATATATTGCGTTAAATTTATTCATCCTATGTAGATATTTATATATATACTGCAATGCACTATGGAAAAATCATTGGTAAATTGAGGAGAAATAGAGAAAAAAAAATTGAATAAACAATTAACTCCATATGTAAATGGAGTGAAACGAATGTACACATGTATATATGTATAGTCCCCTTATATACGATATATACATGTTTATGTATCGACTATACTACGAATACTATATTAACATATTATCATTATGTAATACAATTATTACCATCATTGTTAGCATCACTATTATCCATAAAATCCTCTTGTCTAATAGCGTTGGTTGTCTGTTATAGAAGAATAATTACAAAAAAAAAACGAAAAAATAACACAGCATTGTGGGAGAGATTTTAACAAATAAAAACAAAATCATTACAAAATTAATAATACTGATTATTAAATATATTATGGAATAATTGACTGCGAGACGTGTTTGTGTGTACATAGGGGGGGTTTGGATCTAAAAGATCATTGCACTTTATGTTTATTCTCGTTTATTCAATGTCAATATTTATTTGACCGCTACCAAAATTATAAAACGAGCATGAAATTCATTATGTGACAATGTGTCAAGTATCTCGACAATATTGACTCGGGCAATTATAAAAATATGCTTAATAATTATATTGTTCAATGATGAAAATCAAAATGCGAGGGATAATTAAAATATTTCTTTAGATATTAAATGGTACGACGTATCAATCTGAGACACTTGATGCATTATCCAAAATTTCGAAACTCGTCCACAAATTTGTTCTCAATCAAAATACAAAAAGACAAAATGCTCGAACAATCAGAAAGAAAAAGAAATAACAAAAATCAGAATATGGTTGAACCACAAACGTTTGTAAACACGAACTAACCAGATGAATTGATGAAGATCTATGGAAACAATTTAATAGAACTGGGAAAAAAAATTTATTATTAGTAAATGTCACGATTAATTTTCATCTTGAATTCTTAGAATGAACATTGTCAATGTTTCTTCTCAGTGCAGCAAGTGAAGATAAAACCAGACACAATGAATTCTACACCAAGCGCATTTTATCACCCACAGAGCCACTCAATCTCCAGTTATCTTTGTCTTGTCCCTGAAATAAAAAGAAACTTTATATATTCTGCGAACGGACTTTTTCTTCTTTACCTGCTCTCATTATTCATACTTATTCACCCTCGCCGCAATTTGTGAAACCATTGAAAATAAAGGGAAAAAAAACTTGCGGATAGAAATTGGTAAAGTTGACAGGTTCGAACAGAAGATCTGTCATATCGTTTTCCAAATGCAAAAAACGTCAAAAAAATCCAGGAACCATGCTTGAATTTATATCACATTTTCGGCTTTCTCATAATCAACTACAAACGATTCCAGCTAACACATCGTTATCGCTCATGCTGGCATCCTGATTAATTACCAAGGTAAGGGTCAACATCCGGTGCACGGTGCGAGGCAGTCAAGCCCGCGAGTCATCTTCACGCAGCCGAAAAATCGCCGCTGATAACGACTCACTTAATGATGACCAATATCGTAAATTGTTGTACACAGAGAGAAAAGTTCAATAAAACTTACGAGAAAAGTTCCGTAAAAATTAACGTCCGAAACGTAATGCGCGAGTGAAATAAAATTCTATAAAAATCACGAAACGAAACGGAATTTTCAAATTTCGACGCGTAAATTGTACGAACCGTTCCGTAGAATTTCCCCTGACACGAAAAAATTAGAATGGAACAAATTTTCATGTATATTTTCGTCATTTTTCGCTGTCACTCATTTATGTAGAATTGAAAAGAAAATTGAAGATATAAAAAAAACTCGAACACGAATAAAAGAAAATAAAGATTATCTGGGGATGAAAAAAAGCATAACACATATTTGTTTATCATTTTTTGAGGTTATGCACCGGTGAGATGGCAACGTGTTCTCAAACTAAACATTTCACTTTGGAAGGATGTTTGCTTATTTAATGAAATGGGAATCACTATTTTCAAATGTAGTTATGTTACGTTCACAAAATCGCCTAATCCCCTGTCGTAAGCAAAATCCTCAGCGACTTTTCCACGAGAAACGTTTGAGCGGCGTCACCTCCGACCAACTGCGCTTTTCACTTTGCCAAAACCCCCCGAAGACGCGGACCTCTAGCGAAGGCTCGAGTTTCACAAAATTTACGGAACAAGGAATCGTAAAAATTACTATGAAAATTACGTAAAATTGTGGAACGTTCCGTAATTTTTATATGTTGAACCAGATTTTTGATGAGGTTTTAAACTTTACACTTTCCAGAAGAATTACAGAACTATTCTACAGTTCTTCCATAACGAACTCGACAATTGACGAACCGTTCCATAGTTTTTCACTTGAACTTTCGTAAATACTGCCAAGATATGATTTTCACTCGCGCATTACGGGACTTGTTCCGTACTTTTTATTGAACTTTTCTTTCCGTGTAAGAGCTAATTCCTGCGCATTTACTCCATCATCGCCTCGGATGATGCGGATGCTCGAGTAATCGAGGGTCAGATGAACGCGGCTCAACTGTATTTATATTGGAGAAGTTAGCATTGGTGGAAATTGCGGATCGAGATGTTGTGTGGCCCTAATGGTATCTTCGGAACCTTTGAATACTTGTCGGTACTGTTGAAAAGCATATTTTAATCAATACAAATAAGCTAGGTACTTATTCATTCACAGATACTTACAGCAGAATAGATCAGCTCATTTCTGACATTTCAAAAGTATAAAATCGATCTTCGCCCGAGATCTACAGTTGGCACAAGTGCTCAACTTGAACTGAATATATAAGACTATTCGTTAATAAATTTTTCCACACAAACAAATGCGTCAAACGATTTGGAGCCTTGCTGTTATCGTTCACCATCATTGATCAATATGCAAAAGGAGTCAAATCGTTTTACACTCGTTAATAAAAAAAAATCTCCAGTTGAAATTTATTTTCCGCGGATCCCTGATATTCGACTGTTGCGGGTACGAATGAACAAATGATCGAAAAAAGGCGGAGAACGTATAGGCGATTTGGCCGTTTAGCCGACGACCCGGATATGTCTCTTGTGCGTTTTGTTGTGATGAAACAAGAGGTAAAAAATGCAACAGAAACTAGCGCCAATTGGAAATTGAATACAAACTGATGAAAAACTCGTTTGACACGTAAATAAAGCTGGTGGTGTGGGACGAGGGGGCATTGTTGAGAAATGAGCGATAAAACCCAGTGCACGTACTTCACTCAAGCTGGACTCAAAGGTGAAAACAATGCAAGTACCCACATGCAAAGAGCAGCTAACGAACGAAACAAAAATAATGGAATAAACGGAATGTACGCAGGCTCTGTGCGTGGGCGCACGTGTGTTGAAAATTCGGCAAAATCAAACGCTATGGCCTTAATTATGAGTGTTACAGAAAAATTTATACAATAAAAAATGTTTGTTTCTATGTGGGGAATAACTTTTGTTTAGAACTTTTTCAACTAACTCTTACCGTTCGTATAATAGAGCGATATAAACAATTAAAATTGTTAACAAGTGATACGTCCTGATAACTATGAAAATTATGAAAAAAAGTCATAAAATATTATGTGTGTATTTTTGTGTAAGGAATAACATTCATCATATACTTTTTCTCCGATCTCTCGCTGTTCTCCCAATAGAGCGTTTTAAATCATTAAAATTGTTAATAACAAATGAAGGAATTGTTCTTCAAGATTGACACTCCTGTCCCTCCTGGACATCAGTAAAAAGTGATTTTTGGGCGAAGGAGGAACAAATCGACCGAGGAAACTGCGCCCCCTGCCACCTTCCACTGGAACTTCGCCCCCCCCCTCACCCTCCACGGAACTTGGCTGCTCTCAACCCCCTGCCGAGGCTTTGTGCCCCCCCCCTCCCCACATCGGGGGTTCGCCTTCCTTCCCCTCGCCGGACTTACGTATTTTTATTGTCTCTAAACGGTAGTCAATTCATTCGTCAATGATAAAATTTTCAAAAAGTTGACTAGCTATTAACCATTATCAGAGCTTTTTCTGCAATTCACGTCCCCATCAGATCCATTTGTTCATTTCTTCATTTCACCCACAATATCTTCACAAATGCCCGATCTCACTCCACCGACCATGAGTCCGACGACTCCGGGAATCAAGTTATAAAAGTTTTTCCGAAAACCCTGAAAAACCTAGCGGAAGAGAAACTTTCATGTTCACATCTTTCTACAGATTCTGTGGTCCAGTGAGGGTGAAAAAAACACCACAAGTAAATGAGAATGGGAAATTTCTTTTTCTTGTGAATTTAATCAAAGTCAAGGTTTTTTCTCTAAGACCAGTCTTTGAACATTTAATTGACATGTGGGAAAATCTAGGAATGAGAATCGAACATTACAAATCGGGAAGACTTCCATCCAACTAGTTCTTTTTTATTTAATCATTTTAACTACATGGTTAATTCTGCTAACAAAAATTACAAGAATATACATAGTTTCACAACGTCTTAATTCTAATCTCAGTATTTTCACAGCGCTCTCAAATCTTCAAATTACATGATCTAAAGAAGGTGTCAATCAGTAGGAGGAATTTAATGTCTAAAATTTCTAAGAATTGTCTGGAGGGAATTCTTGCTTTTGAAGGCCATTGATCATACATTTGACAGTACCATAGTACACGATCTAGGTCTTCACCTGGATCACCGCACTGACAGGCGGACGACTCCTGTCAGCTGACCAAGTTGTAGTCATCCGCCCTGGCACTGATGTCTCTCAGAAGCAAACTAAACATATTACATAGTTGAAACTGTACATATATGTAGTGACGGTGTTGTGTGTGTGTGTTTTAATAAGAAATCAGAAATATTATTAGTGAAATAGTAGTATTGAAGAATGATTTAGTACGTGAATGGATGTATGTCACCAGAAAAGAAATTAAAGAAATCGAAATGACTAAATAGAGAGATTTGTTGCAATCCTGCATCTTTTCAATGATCCTACATATATGTTCGTGACGAGTGTACCAATAAAAAAAAATCGATAATGGAAATTTGAAATGTAGCCTTATTTCGTACATATATCAATATTACATTATATCGATACTGGTGCCATTTTACCCTAGCATTTGGATAGCCCATGTTTAGCGATCCGTGATATTTACTCCACCAATAAAATGAGTGAAAATTATTCAAACATCTCTCGATCCATCATTCAAATTTCAATAAAAATTATTGTCATTCACGATACAATTGACAATCCGTCAATGACCGAATGGATAGTCCTTCCGGGGCTTTTTATTCTGCTCTGTCGCGTTTGGGATTTTATCCACATCGGTGAATGCAAATGACAATTCCCGCAAACAAGTATTTCTCCCTTCATCTTTCCTCTACTAATTCCTGTTGTTCCTGAATCTTGAATCGTTGCTACAACCTAACGGACGAGCAATTTTTATCAAGCTGTTTCGTATGATACCGAATTCAATTCTCATCTACGAATTCACTGGAGTTGTAAATTCCAGAGGTCTGTGCAGATACAATATCACAGAAATCTGCTGCACGCCGAAGAGGTCCTTTATGCAGCTAATTGGTTTAGAGAGTTTTATTTTGTAATAGTGTGGAGAGCATGCGAATGTGATAGGTGAGTATTTCAGGAAACTTGGATTAATGAGAAGATTCACTTTACGTGTTCACAATGTATTCCGTTTATTACAAATTATAGGATTATTCACAGAGCTCTGCTAGATATTGTCCAGAAGAGTGGAACAAGTTAGAGCTAGAGTTTGAAGGTACAGTCAACTTCCCTGCCAGTGCACTTCCCACACGTTGATGGATCCCTATAGTCACTATCGTCATGACCCCACCACTCACCATCTCCTCAAACGCCGCCTCCCCACCACTGTGCAAACGGTCCCGCGTGACTTTGAATGCTACGGGGCCCCTTCGGCGCTCGTACCCCCACCCCTCGCCACGATGAGTCTATCACTCGACTGCGCATGGCCTACGACTGTCGCTAAAAACATTAACCCACTCGTCTTAATATTCCCCCTTTTTCACACTTGTAACGTAAGATACTATTTACGACTCCCTTTGACGTCATTTGGGTGAAGTACGTTCCGCCAGACTGTCTGTCTTGAGGGAAAAGTCTAACGTGTTGAATGAATCCACGTTTTATAAAATAGTGATATGGCAACTGTAGTTTCGCATATTTGGTACCCAACACCCTATCGCGCATTGCACTTGACCAACATTGTAGACATTTTGGCGCACGGTAATTCCTTTTTTGAAAATTAATTGACACTCAGTAGAGAAAGAATTCAAACCCAAACGTACGCGTTATTTCACATAATCCGCTGATTCTACAGTTGACTGGGCTATTCAGAAATGGTTACCGAGCCCGCTATATAGTGACTCTATCCTTCGCGCATCATAGTGATAAAATAGGAGGGTAAGAGCATTCCATGAATTTATATGATACATCTTGAAGAGTGTTACCATTTGGTCCATAGGAAAATCGTGGAACGAAGTCGGAGTTATATAGTCGTGGCTATACACATTTTTTACCATAAATCCCATCTTCTTTTCATTTTATTCCACCCAGTGACATCCCCACTTTCAACTATCATACTCCCCTCTTTTTTATATTCAAACGCGCGATCTCGCTATATCTCTACCTCGATTTTTTTCCCCCATCCTCATAGCTGCAGTTTCACATGTCGTTTCACTGCAAGAACTCCTTCCGTTCGTCGGTTATAAAAGAGAATACGATTTATGTTTAAGCGCAGATATCCAGAGGTGATACTGGCGTTGCATAGCAAGTCGCAAATACGTTCCATGAATATTCATTTGAGGGGGGGAAAAAATAGTATGTGGTTAACGTGCGACAGTGTCCGATGGGCATAACACTCGATGGAAATACATCAGCGGTTATGTGAGAAAACTTGTACTCGCATTGCCATCAGCGTAAGAGTGACATGACCTACTACTGGAGAAATCATGAACGAGTTGCAGCGCATATCAAGTGGACCAAGGGGTTCACCAGGGACATACAAATACCTTTTCTGTATATCGTATTTTCCCACAACATTAAGATTTTCCCGGAATTTCCCCTAAAAACTCGGACATATCGCGAATGGGTGATGTACGGAAAAATATTATTTTTTGTTCGAAAATTGTATACCGGAAATGATAGAATATTGTCCATTTTTTTATGCTTTTCCTCACAGGTCATGAAAAATTACAGACGGTTCTTTACCGCAAACTAACCTCATGAAGTCGCGAACCCGGCCAGGGATGATTCGATGACGCTATATAGTACATCCAATTATAAACATACATGGAGTTATATACATATACACATCTCGTTGAAAGAGCTGATGTGCTAGATCGCTGAAAGTGTCAGAATTGCTATAGTAACTAGTGGTGTGCTAATGGGTGTGCCCCATAAGGGGCACAAACAGAACTTCCCGATTTGGTATTTCAGCACAGCATAAGAACGCAACCATGGTGATGAGCAAACCCAACAGTCATATCAATAATTGAACTTGCGACTAATAATTACTGCACGCGATCGATTTAGTTTGATTTTTAAGCCGCATAAAAATATTCAACTGGAATTCGTCCGCTTAGTTACCCTCTCTACCTCTATACTGTCTTACTTATCCCGCTCTTTGACATCCTTCCCGCAATTGTCGACATATTCATTCGCCATCTATATTCTAGTTCAACGCGCGATATGTTCTAACCTATATTGAAAAAAGTCATACTGAATGTGCATTTTTGTATAAGGAACAACCCTGGTGATATGCATGGTTCCCGTATTTCAAATTGCTCAGACAACCATACCTCCTTAATTATGCAAATTATGGAAAAACTTCATTGCCCATAAAAGGTGTATTTTCATATCAGGAATAATTCTCTTTTGAGAAGTTTCCAGATAACTTTAGTATTTTACCCAGTGGAACAGTACAAACAATAACAATTGTTAATAACATTGCATATACTGCGCGAATCCCATCCAAAATGTAATCCGCTCGATTTTGCATGAAAACGCTTCGATTGGGAGCGTCATGACAGCGCTGTGTTCATTCGTTCACTCATTACAGACATAATTGTTAAGACGTCCATACCTCCGTAATTATGCAAATTGTCGAAAAAAGTCATTCTACATAAAATACGTATTTTTATATGGAAAACACCTGTTCTTATATAAATTTTACGCTAACTCTAATAGTTTATGCAATAGAACATCATAAACAATCGACATTGTCAATGACGATATATATACTGCACCAATTTCATCTAAAAACTAATCAGCTGTAAATTACATGGAAAGGCTTCGATTCCGACCTCAATAATCTCGATGGCAGTATTCGTTCGTAAGAAACTTAGGATGAAAATTCGGCGACACACGTACATACACACACACACATCTTCGACGGGGCTTTGGTGTAGTGGGTAGAGTGTCTGCCTACTATTCTAAAGGTTCCGCGTTCGATTCCCGCTCACTGCAAATATTTTTTCTGAAAAATATTTTCTCACGGACTCCGACCGATGGCAGGAACATTCCGTGTGTGCTATCGGCGGTATCCATGAAGTGAGACCGTGAGCCGGGACCGAACGCGACCCGTCGCGTGGGGGGGGGGAGGGAGGGTTCCATCGTGGACGCCCGCCATCGTATCACAGGGGTTTCTGGAGGTTTACCCTGTGATTAGAAATACGATGAGCTGAAATGGCGAAGTCGGCCCCAGCCGCAATGGGTGGGTACTCTGATCCGTAGTATTGCCCATGAAGTAATGCCTAACAGCGGTTACGTGGGTGAATACGAATAGAGCCGGAGTAGAAAAAAAAAAAAAAAAACACATACTTCGACTCAGAATTTCTTGGGTGTCATTTTGGTATATTTAAAACACCAGTCACAGGACGAAACAAAAAACTTCGATTTCGGAGTGATTACTGTAACTTCTCGAAAATCGGGAAGTTAAAAAGTAGAGACCAACGAAAATATAGAGATATATTGGAATTATCGAAAAGCGTAGGACCGGAACTGACGCGCCACCAGCCAGCGCGGCGGAAAAAGCAAGTACCAAACTGGTATTCAAAACATGTATACATACGTAACAAAATCAAAAATCGATGATAGAATGAGCGTAGCCTGCGAAGTTTGACAATTCACCTAAGCGTTTTCCAGTGGAATGCAGAAGAAATTTAGGCTTGCTTAGTCAAGCCTCGTCCAAGCTTTGATCAAGCTTCAATTTGATCAATTTCCACCTGAGAAATATTGTTAAAAATGAATGGTACCTTCTGTTATCTCACTTTACACCAGCGAAAAATTATAGATTTCATCCAGTTCCTCTTCCGGGAATTTTCTACTGGAATCTTATTGGACGTCAACGATCATATAAGAATCCCATTTTCATACGCGGTCCTGAACACTAATATCCACAAAATTAAGGATGTATGAACATTCCAGCTGGGAGACTCTAAGCTGGCATTTTACCGTGTCTTTTAACAACTCAATATTGGACGGGGTTTTCGTATATTGTATATCGTTCTATTTAATTACAAAGTCCGGGGAAAGCAGCTCTACTCTAGACAAATACGTATTGATCGGAGCAGCTCCTCGATTATATTGAAAAGTTCCAGTATTGTAATATCTGAATAACTCCATGAACACAAATTTTCAAACCTCGGTTCCCTCACAAAATAATGTAATTACCAAAAATTCTCAATAAATCCCCACAGAAGAATATATGTAATTCCTAAGACTTTAACGCATTTAAAGTATACGAATAATTATCAATAATTCTGTCGATTCTGTACGCTTGTTCGCTCATGACTAGCTTGGCATTCCAATCCCAGATAAAAAAGAGTTATTGAGAGTATTCTCTCCCTTGACATTGTTTCAGACCAACTTGAGCGAATTTATTCTACACGTAGCGTTACTTATCATGATATAACTCAGGCAGACTCACGGCGGTAAATCAAACGCAATCACAAATTAGATATATCTATAGCATATGAATTAGTATACTTACGGAGAAAGCGCAAACAAAATAAAAATACATCTGGGAATATTTGTGAGATATTAAAAGTTATACATGGCGTGAACATTTTACCTCTGACGATATTTGGTAGCATTTTAGATGAAAGGAGGACAAGATGTGAAGTTCGGCGCTATGTGTCTCCAATATTATATTATATTATATTATATTATATTATAAAATATAACATTATATTATATTATATTATATTATATTATATTATATTATATTATATTATATTATATTATATTATATTATATTATATTATATTATATTATATTATATTATATTATATCATATCATATCATATCGTAGCATATCATATCATAGTATATTTTCTCATGGATGTACACCGACGGCAGGTACATTTCGTGTGTGCTATTGGCAACACCCATAAAATGAGGCTGCAAAGCCAGATGGGTTCCACTGTAGGCGCTCGGTATCCTCTCAGAGGGGTTTCCTGGGTAATTAAAACATGACAGATTGAGTGACATCCGCCCCCGTCACATTGAATGGGCACTTCTCTTCGTACCATTTCCCATAAAATAAGGCCTCGCTGCTGTTCTTATGGGTCAATATTTATGAATATAACGAGAATACGAATAGAGAAAGACTCAGACGAGGAAAACTCATTGGCACATCCTATGAGAGACGTGTCTGGATGATCCCGAACCTCGACATTACCTATATATCACACTTTTGCTTGTACTCGTTATCCAATTTATCCCATCGGAAAATGGTTTTTTAACTTCCCGATATAGGGAAGTTATTGTAATGGTCCCGAAAATCAAAACATAGTTTTTCATTGCATATTCACGTTTCAAGGTTTTTCTAACAGTTCTAGACTATGTTCAACAAAATGTCTGTCTGTTCGTCTGTGTGTGTGTGTGTAGCTAGGTATGTATGTGGTCAAATTTTTCGCCCACGATTTTTCACGACTGAATTATGCGATCGAGGTTCTGAATGATTCAACCGAAGCATCTTCACGTAACTGAGGTCTAAGTAGATTTTGGATGGGATTGGTCCAGTATAGATATTGTTATTAACAATTTCAATTATTTATAATGTTCTACCGCATAAACATTAGAGTTAGCGCAAAATTTATATAAGAAAAGTTGTTGACCAGATAAAAATGCGTATTTTATGTGTAATGGCTTTTTGAAGTGAAACTTCTTATGGGAGGGTATTGAAATTCGGATCGGCAACCTTTTCTGTGACGGAAGTAGGTGGTGGGGGTAACACGTAGCGTCGAGAGAGTGGTGCCGTGACTCGCTTGCCTCAGGTACCTGTAGTTAAAATTACAATGTTTAGGCGGCGTGACGATCGCTGAACATAGCTGTTGGAGCTCCATTAAGTTAGCCCCTGCTTATTGAAAAATTATTATTACGACTATCAGAATTCATTGATAGGCGAATGATAGACAATGAATGATTATAGAAACAATTTGATTGACTAAATTCTTTTAAAATGAATTTTCAAAAAATTGGCCTGAAAGATTTGCTTTAGGATTTAATGATAGAAACTTCTACTTGGGCTCATTCTACGCAGAATCATTTGAGAGAAATTGATAGACACTTGGTCGAAGTCTATCGATTCGATAAACTAACGTAAAGTAAGAAAAAACCTAATGAGGATGATGACGCTGCGGCGGCGAGTCGAATCAGAGCGGCAGGGAAGGGGGGCGGGGTGATCTCCCATCGCTGGCCACAAAGAAGATAGACTAAAGTAGAGCTATAGAGGCTCAGATCTCCAGGATTGCTTGACGCCACATCACCTCGATTATTTTTGCGTCTTGAGAGAAGAGTGTAATTATCACATTGAATAAATGCGAGTATGTTGTGGAAAAATGATTGATTAGTAATTTAAATGCTTTCTCTGCCATAAAAAACCGAAAAGTCGAATTATTATTTCAGCTACTCCCTATCAAGTTTCACTTCTGTCGCGTGTCTTCATGACACTCCGTATTTTTTTCGATAATTTGCATAAGGAAGAAGGTATGGCCGTTTCAACATTTATGTATGTAATAAGTGAACGAGTGAACCCCGCGCTGTCATTACCGTCCGAATCGAAGCATTTCCATGCAAAATCGAGCAGATTACATTTTAGATGGCATTCGTGCAGTATATGCAATGGTATTAACAATTGCAATTGTTTATACTGTTCCACTGGGTAAAATATGGAAGTTATCATCTTTATTGCGGCCGCAGCCCTATTAGCGTCTCACTCCCACTCAAGTAACGCGCATAAGTCTCATCCTCATGCTCACCATGCGTCTACTCAAATATTCATAATTATCTGTTTCATAAATGAGTCAGTTCAAAATTCTCAAATCTGCAAGTTTTCATTATGACACTAATAGGGGTCACCCTGATTAACCCGCGTATATTGGAGAAGAATAAATTGAGTACGCGGTACTGAAATACCAAATCGGGAAGTTTTGTTTGTGCCCCGAATGGGTCATTGCCATAAGTTCGTCCTCCAGGAAGTTCATAAGTGCGATCTAATTCCCTATTCAATTAACACGATATGCCGACTATTTATTATGCCAAAGGGCCGAGCGAGAATACACTTCTTTTCCAATTTAATACCAGATAGCATCGAGCCCCAAGAAGTAGTAAAAACCATAAGGATCAGACGCCCCTGACTCCACAAAAAAAGACATTCCGTCATTTACTTTTCAAACTTCTCCCTCTTTTCTGTCGTATCCAATTCCAATATCAGTGAGTCACGCGCGGATAGACGTACCGTGTGCAACGAATCGTACACCAAATGCTCGAGTGAGGAAAAATGAAAGAGACGGGTCAAGTATTGGTTGGAATAAAACGCAAAAAATCACGTGATACTCGGCGAGGAGTGAATTTGCGGCTTTGGCGAGACACTAGGGTAGTCACGTTGTCGGAACTTGGGATTGTCGTTTGTGCAGTTCCGTATCGATAGAATGAGACGATGAGAGAGGGGGAAGGGTGGGTGGTAAAGAGGTGGAAAAAAGGGGCTTACAAAGAAAGGGGCGGGGAGGAGGGGGGGCGGGGCATAAAGTTCGGCTTTACGTGTCGATACGGTGCCGGTCGTTCAGACGGGATATGGAAAGTTCGCAAAGTAAATTTGGTCAGGCGAAGAGAGGAAGACAACTCGATTTTCAGTTTTAATCCAATCTCCCGTCTCCCCCAAGAGCTTCTTCTCAGCTGTCTCATCGTCTTTTTCCACCTTCCTTTCCTTTTTATCCATTTTCTTTCATCCTAGTACTTTTTTTTCGTTTAACTTTACGTCGACACCACTGTTGACGAACAGCTGGATGTCCCAGGTTTTTTCTACTCCGCTCTGTTATCTGGTTACCCTCCCACCTTTTTCACAATTCTTTCCTCTTCCCGTGACTTCCATCCTGTCCATTCAGTAATTACATCATTTAACGAAGTAATTAACTTTAAATCCACAATTCGCACCCCAAAAGCGTAAGGTGAAGGTATCATACTGTAGGGAACTTTGCACAGAACCATGTTTTGAACTTCAAAACATCATTGAACTTGGCATTATATGGAAAAACTAGTGGTATGTGCATGTGTGTGCCCCACTCGGGGCATCAACAAAACTTCCCGATTTGGTTTTCAGCACAACCTACTAAATTTATTCTTCTCCAATATACTACGGTTAATCAGTGTGACCCCTGTTATTATCATAACGACAACATGCCTATTTAAGAATTCCAAACTGACGCATTTATGAAGCAGATAATTATGAATACTTGAGTAGACGCATGGTGATGATGAGAATGAGACTCATGCGTCTTACTTGAGTGAGAGTGAGACGCCAATAAGGATGGGGCGGCAGAACAAAAACTTTAATATTTTACCCAGTGGAACAGTATAAATAATTGCGATTGCTAATAACATTGCATATACTGCACAGATGCCCTCCAAAATGTGATCCGCTCGATTTTGCATGAAAACGCTTCGATTGGGACCGTCATGACAGCGCTGGGTCCATTCGTTCACTTATTACATACATAATTGTGGAGACTGCTATACCTCCTTAATTATACAAATTATCGGAAAAGGCATTCTACATAAAATACGTATTTTTATATGGCAAACAACATTTCTTATACGAATTTTGCGCTAACTCTAATAGTTTATGCAGTAGAACATTATAAACAATTGACATTGTTAATAACAATATAAGTACTGGACCACTTTTACTCAAAATTTAATGAGTTATAAAATATGCTTATATCTTTCAACTGTGACATTAAGTACCTGGATTACACCATTTTTGTGTGAATGAACGTTCATTATCACTATTTTCGATTTTTGCTCAACATGAATTTCTCAAGAACAGGGGAACTACTCCATGGATTCGATCAAAAATCTAATCAGCTCTAATTTACACGGAGACGCAACGATTGAAAAAAAAATTAATCGAATCGCATAATCCGTTTCCGAGAAAACGTAAACGAAAATTTTTGCCACATACGGACGAACACACACATATACAGACACTTCTGTGAAATCACTTCAGGATGATGCAAAACGTCGAGAAACGTGAAACTTTCATCGATCTGGCCCTTTTCATTTTCGGGGTCATTACAATAACTTCCCTATATCGGGAAGTTAAAAACTGATTCAGAAGTTCACCGAGTCACTTCCATCAGCTTTTCAAATTCGAGAATATTTGGATGACGTGATATATGTATATATATGCACTGGGTGAGGAAAAAGTATTCATGATCAACCAGGTATGTATTTTACCAAAATCCAAAAAAGCATTAAGTGAATCAAGCTCGTGTGTATGTCATGCAAGCACGCGGTCCATCAAGCAAACTTTAATTCATGCCTTACATTATGAGATTAAGACTACTGACGAATTCAGGAAATCACCCGTTTCAAAATTGTCAATTCCTTTAGCGAATTGTTTATTCCCCCTTAAACGTCCATCCCCACCTCCCCGTTAGTTCTTTTCTGTTTCCTTCAAATTTCCATTTGCTCCACTGCGGAACACTGATGTTTCAACACATCTCAGCAGAGTGGCTTCAGCATCACTAGTTTCGATTTTTTTCTTCATAAGCTCCTCTGCTTAAATCACTAGACACATGTTTATTGACAATCCCAAGCACTATTACTTCATTTCCTTTCCGTTTATTGATAAAAAAATTATGCAAATACGATTTCGTGGAGGTTGTTCAAGTAGTGCTACCCGTCAAATAATCCGAATTGTCATCGGAGAATTGAGTAATAAATGCAAAAGAATAGTCTGAAAAGTTTGCTTTGAAAGAGAGATTTTTTCCAATTGAATTTCTCCCATGAGTGCTGTTGAGGGACTGCCAATCTCGGTGTGAATGTTTGCCAGTCCCAAAACGTTTCTGAAAACGAAGCGAGAGGAATAATCTCCACCTAGGCTATGTTTAACCATTCGTCTTCCGTATTTTATTCCCATTCTCAGGTAGGTCTCTCTGATCGAGTTGTTGCGTTTTGTTTTCTCGCATGCGCATGCGCCAATTCAGAAATTTATCAAGCGGAAATGGCACTTTCTCGGGTGATAAATTGGAAGGTCGCCGGAAGGTGAATGAAAGAATTCACTGGAATAATGAAAGGCATGGACGAATGGGAATGAGGAGGGGGTGAAGGGGAAATCACAAGGGAAATGAAAAAACAAACAAATGGCAAAGTGGGTAGAGTTGAAGAGTGAATGTATATTTCAGATGAATGATGATGGCAGATAATTGAATGACGACGTTATTGCTACGAAGAATTGTACATCACAATT
The DNA here is from genome assembly GCA_026005395.1 of Asobara japonica. Taxonomy (NCBI): domain Eukaryota; kingdom Metazoa; phylum Arthropoda; class Insecta; order Hymenoptera; family Braconidae; genus Asobara; species Asobara japonica. The sequence continues at coordinate 397,175 of BQMI01000554.1, read as the reverse complement.
TATGATGTCCAATCATTTATAAGTCATTATAGGTGAATAATTTAATCCACCTGAAACTATTAAGAATCCTTGGATCACCAACAGTTTTCCCCGCAAATGGACCAAAAAAAATCAATTTTATTATCCGAGAAACTTGAAACTCAAAATGTAACGGCTGAATCACACGTGGAAGACTCAGACATTCTGTTTTCTTCAATTTTCAAACAAAAAGGGATAAGTAAATCCAACCAAACCATCCAAAGTCACGTCAGTTTCAAGTGGACTACACATGGGGTCTTGTTCTCGCGCTGGACCTATAAACCCATGCGGAAAAAAGAGTCAGTCCCATTATCAGGTACTTCAACCAAGCAGCGCCTACTCGCCTCCCACCCAATTTTCCTAAACCAATGAAATTGCCAAAATATTTTAGAATCCACCTACTCACTCATGCAGACAACTAAAAACATGAAATTGTTAGAGAATACTCTCTAAGCAATAGCCGAGAGAATCAGTCTTCCACGCAATATTCAGTCGAATCAGTGTCCTGTATCTAAGCGGGAATAAATGAAATAGTATTCATCAACCTCAATCACATTTCTTTCAAATTGTTTTTATTAAATAAATCCTTTTATTTTGAACTAAATTACTAGAATTACTCAGGTGAATACGTAGCCTGGGAGCCACTTGGTGGAAACAACCAGTCTATCATGACCTCGTTCCGAGGGTTGGTACCATACTTATTATTATTTTCCATTGTATCTCTCGGATATTATTATTATATCAATTTTTGATTGTCATTACATCATAATTATGAAGAGGCAAGTTTGGTGTCTGAGTGAGGTCGGTGAGTCCAGAGGTGTGTCAATATTTATTATTTTTTTTTTTTAAAGCTTTCAAACTTTTCGGTTTTTGCAACATCAACATACATAAGATATTAATTACCAAACAAAACAAATTTACCATTATACAAACATAGTTTTCCTTGACTTAGGTATATCAATGTTGTTGCTTCGAATTCACTACTATTATGTTGGACCTTCTCGGGTTCTATCTATCATAATCACTAATTCAGTTCATTTGGACACGTATTTACTGTAGACATGCACGTTGGTGGTTACATTTGTATTCACTTGATTCAGAACATGTTTGCGGAATGTTTTGCACGAAGGCATTCTTTTGTTCTGATAATGGTCTAGCTCGTGACACGCGTTCCTATCCACGGACAATCTTTCCGCGACAACATTTCTTTCTTCAATCTCTCCGCGACAATTTTCCCAATGAATTTTTTCCCGCTAACTTTGGTTCTTGTGACATTTAATTTGTTGACAATTTATCCTTGCTGTTCCTGGAGGAATGGGTCCGAGGAGGCCACCTCCCTAAAATGGCTACTACCGCGCCCGAGTATGCGGACCGGAGGCGGAAAGGTCCCGAGAAGGTTCTTCTTCTTATGAATATTTCCGAGAATTTTATCTGAGGACATGTCTCTTGTGAGAAAATTGGCTACGCATCAATTGTCTGCAGTAATATTGTCGTGCGAAAAAATTGTCTGCGGAAATTTTGTCGCGGAAAGATTGTCCGCGGATAGGAAGTGACGGAACCGGTATAGTTGAAACAATCGTCCTATTATTGATCGAGCGGTTATTGGACCTTTCGTAAGTGGCTTAAAAAATATTATTTTGAGCTCATAAATTCCTAATTAATTGATCATGATTTTCACTGTTTTCAAATTCTTCACCCTATGAAATGCAACTGATGGCACATTCGATCAATTGAAAAAATATCATGGCAAACATCGAAGCCCCCTATAGCCATAACCCATTGCAGCGACAGTACTCGAAATGTACTGAAGTTTAGATTGCAAACCATTGTATTAGAAACCATCAGGAGCCGGCAGATGCATTCCAATCTGCATTTTTGTGGAAAAGTCAGCGTGGGCCAAAATTTCAGTAGCATGCTCCTAGAGCTCACCAAACATGTAGATTTTATGAAAGCTGTATGTATCTTTCGTTGTCGGAGTCAATACAATAATTTCCTCCCTCAAAGTTGGAGCGTTGAACAAGTGTGTATTGACATTTGAAGTGCAGTACCAACTTCGCATGCCCCAGCAGAGTTTGCTCTTCTACCTTTCTTCCTTGTTTTTTTTAACATTCTTATATTGGGAGTTATTGCAAACACCCCGGAAAGCAGATTTTTTTCCATGGGGTCCTATACATACATGAAAGTGTGAATAATATTTCTCGATGATTTTTGAAATACATATTTAGTGTAGGTGCGCACATGTGAATGTTGTTTTCCTCTGTCTCTCTTTCTGGTACTCCCCGCGATAACTGTTTTTCAGCGTTTCTTCGAAAGTACTTCTTTAGTAGCCGACTTTCGTCGTTTAAGCCATCGAATTTCTAAATACAGGGTAAACCTCCAGAAACCCCGATGCACGATGGGGGCGCCTGTGATGGACCCCCGCCCCCCCCCGCCCGACAGTGCGGTCTCATTTTATGAGACTCCGACAGTGTGTACGTGCAGTTCCAAATGGATGTGTTCGTGAATATTTCCGTGACCACACAAAAACTAATCACCAAGTGAAAGCGCGAACGGTTCCTCCTCACCTGTTACCCCGATTTAACTTTTTTTCAACTTCCCGATCTAGGGAAGTTATTGTAATGACCCCGAAAATGAAAAGTGCCAGGTCGATGAAATTTTCACTTTTGTCGACGTTTTGCATCATCCTGAAGTGATTTCAGAGAAGTGTCTGTATATGTGTGTGTGTGTGTTCGTCCGCATGTGGCAAAATTTTTCGTTTACGTTTTCTCGGAAACGGATCGTGCGATTCGATTAATTTTTTTTCAATCGTTGCGTCTCCATGTAACTTAGAGCTGATTAGATTTTTGATCGAATGCATCGAGTATTTCCCCTGTTTTTGAGAAGTTCATGTTGAGCAAAAATCGAAAATAGTGATAATGAACGTACATTCACACAAAAATGTTGTAATCCAGGTACTCAATGTCACAGGTGAAAGATATAAGCATGTTTCATAACTGATTAAATTTTGAGTAAAAGTGGTTCAGTACTTACATTGTTATTAACAATGTGAATTGTTTAAAAGTGCTACTGCATAAACTATTAAAGATAGCACAAAATTCATATAAGAAAAGTTGTTTGCCATATAAAAATACGTATTTTATGTAGAATGCCTTTTTTCGATCATTTGCATAATTAAGGAGGTATAGCAGTCTCCACAATTATGTATGTAATAAGTGAACGAATGGACCCAGCGCGGTTATGACAGTCCCAATCGAAGCGGTTTCATGCAAAATTGAGCGGCTCACATTTTGGATGGCATTTGTGCAGTATATGCAATGTTATTAGCAATTGCAATTGTTTATACTGTTCCACTAGGTAAAATATTAAAGTTTTGTTTTGCAGCCGCATCCTTATTGGCGTCTCACTCTCACTCAAGTAACACGCATAAGTCTCATCGTCATGCTCACCATGCGTCTACCTACTCAAGTATTCATAATTCTCTGCTTCATAAATGAGTCAGTTTGGAATTCTCAAATAGGGATGTTTCCGTTATGATAATGACAGGGGTCACACTGATTAACCGTAGTATATTGGAGAAGAATAAATTTAGTAGGTTGTGCTGAAAAACCAAATCGGGATATTTTGTTTGTGCCCCGAGTGGGGCACACACATGCACACCCCACTAGTTTTCATCGACGCATCCCCTGAGACTCCAGGTCTGAAATAAGTGTTTTTGCAATTGTACCATCAGTTCAATTGCTATCAACAATTTTAATTGCTTATAACGTTGTATCTCGGGAACGGTGACAGATACGAGAAAAAGTGTCAAATAAAAGTTGTTCCTCTCATGAAACTGCATATTCCATGTTGAACTACTTTTTTTGCTTGGCTTCATATTTTACGAGATATCGATAAAAAACCATAATGACCGATCAATAGTCGAATTTGCGAAACGGATATACACCTTGACTTGATACGTCGATCGTCACACACATACACACACATATGATCGGGAAGTTATTGATGCGACCCGTCGAGGGGCTTGTTTTCTTAGCTTGCATAGTTAAGCCGTAACCGCAGGTAGAATTTGCGGATGGTGGTTAAGTACTCAGATCAAGCGAGCGCACTTCATCGGATTGCGCATAGCTGCTTGAGATTTTGACAAATATTGGAAAAAAAAGATGTTAGACAAAAATCCCAAGAATCAGGTCTGCTAGTTTCGAATTGCTTTAACGATACTTACGCCCTAAATTATTCCACATCATCACAAGTGCTTCCAAGGATGCAATAATAACGCGACTACGTTACGGCTAATACTGCCTGTGTTGGGCTATGGTACGTGTTGGGTATCGACAGATATTGGATTAGATGATTTGCTGAGGGGTGTCTGTATCCTGCCGGCATTAATCGGTGAGTGATGACAGGGCTATGCAGGTGAGGATAGAGAGGGTGTAAATACACATGAGGGTCAAATATAGGGGATTTGGTTAGGTGCACGAGACGTGATACTGGTGCAAGCGATGATTCTTCCTGTGCATCTCAAAGAACGAGATGGTCAAAACAAACAATATTTTTCCTCCGACCCGTGAAAAATTGTAAGAGGAGCTATAGCTACAAGTCGACGTCGTCGAAAGAAGACAGCCCGTATCTTCTGTCTTCCCCATGCCTCCGGTATCTCCCTAGTCGGATGAGGACCTGTCGAGTCTACGCAATGGCCCAAATATGGAGAAGTATTCCGCCGAATATCGAACAAACCAAAACGAACCTACTTTGTACCTAATGAGAAATATATGTTACCTAAGAATATAAAACACGTGTCGCAAAACTCTTTGTAGTGAAACTCAATCCGCTACACCCTCGCCCATCGGGTTGGGTTCCCGCAATATCCATCTCATTCCATGGGTATCGCAAATAGTACGCACAGGGTGTTCCTTCTAACGGCTGGAACTGATGGGAAAATTTTTAATGATGATTTCTGATTATCTGAGAATAAACGGTGAAAAATTCCAAGACGCTCTTCAAGAACGTTCCCACAATACTGGAAACATCTCAAATATTTTTTTTTATCTTTCCGTCCCTCTCTTTTGTGCCCTGTCGACTGCTCTCGAGCATTCCGTTATAGCGAGACCGGGTTCAAGTTCCACCATTTAGGCCATGCTATTTCTGAACACAGGGTAAACCTCCAGAAATCCCTGTATTACGATGACTAATATAACTACATTTGAAAATCGTGATTCCTATGTCATAAAATAAGAAAACATTCTTTTAAAGTGAAATGTTTAGTTTGAGAACACGTTGCCATCTCACCGGTGCATAACCTCAAAAAATGATCAACAAAACTATGTTATGCTTTTTCTGATCCCCAGGCAATCTTTACTTTCTTTTGTTTGTGTTCGAGTTTTTTTTATGTCGTCAATTTTATTTTTAATTCTACATGAATGAGGGACGGCGAAAATTGACGAAAGTATGCGTGAAAATTAGTTCCATTCTGATTTTTTCGTTTCAGGGGAAATTTTACTGAACAGTTCGTACAATTCACGCCTCGAAATGTGAAAATTCCGTTTCGTTTCGTAATTTTTATAGAATTTCATTTCACTCGCGCATTATGTTTCGGACCGTAATTGTTACGAAACATCTCTGATAATTTTTATTGAACTTTTCTCTCCGTGTAGTTCATTGATCTATCAGACATGGATGTGATACGTTGGCTAAATGTTATATTCAACCTGGGCATCCTGATGATGTCATTAAACATCATATCTCTTTGGGTCTGACAGCTTCCAATCTTTTATTACTCTGCACCCAAAAATATGGAATGAACTATTGCGATTCATCATTGAGGAATTTTGTTAGATCAACGGAACTTCCAACCATTCTGGCTGATAGGAAATACGAGGGCTACGCTAGTCAATATTTGACTCCATTGGGCAAATATAGAGACACCACTCTGTTTATCTTCTTTGCTATTCTGCAAGGTCTTTCCTCGTATATGCTCTCGGCGAAGGAGAACGGATATGAGGAAAAAAACAAGAAAAAAACGTCGAAGGTTATTATTTCCTACCAGGCTATGGTTTCAAGCATATGTTTAACGCTGAGATTATAGTTGCTAACCTACGATCTGCCAATATAGCAAAGAACTTACGAACGGGCTATCACTATGTATGTGCATATTTACTACACGTCCGACACACTGATTAAAGCCGTATATGAAGCTTCGGCATTTGTGGTTCCGCCCAACAACCATTCAAACGGAGTAGGTAGGGCTAAACGGACACCCATCCATATTCAGACTCGACTAGTCGGTGCTGAAAATGCAAAACTGCCGGAGCCGTACACCCCATAAACACTATATCTAATATCCATAAATACTATATTAACTTCGATCAAAATTTGACTTACTTTCATGTAGTGATTTATTAGTTATTGGTTCATTTTAGGTGACGCGAAATTTCACTGACCATTCAAACTTTCATATTGTGGCTAGGTCCGAAGTTGTCCGACTACCGCCGGCGCATGCGTGTTTGCCCGCATTTGCACAGGAGAGTCTGAAAGGGCGATGCGCAGTGTGATTCCTATTTTTTTAACTTCCGGATTATTTGGGAAGTTACTGTAATGCACCCAAAATCGAAATTTGTTGTTGCATTATCTAACTAGGGTTTTAAGTATACCAAAATTATCCCCGTCAAATTCTAAGTTGGCGTCTGTGTGTGTGTGTATGTATGTATGTGTACAAAATTTTGCGCAACGATTTCTCATGAAGGACTGAAGTTATGGAAGTTCTCAAGGTCGCGTTCAAAGCGTTTCCATATAACTTAGAATTGATTAGATTTGGGATGAAATTGGAGCAGTATATATATTGTTATTAACAATTTCAATTGTTCATAATGTTTTGTTGCATAAACTATTAGAGTTACCGTGAAATTTATATGAGAAAAGTTGTTCCACATATAAAAATACGTATTTTATATGGGATTACCTTTTTCGATAATTTGCATAATTAAGGAGGTATGACCGTCTCAACAATTATGTATGTAATGAGTGAACGAATGAGACCAGCGCTGTCATGACGGTTCCCCAATCGAAGCGTTTCCGTGCAAAATCGAGCGGATTACACTTTGGATGGGATTCGTGCAGTACATGCAATGTTATTAACAATTGTAATTGTTTATACTGTTCCACTGGGTAAAATATTAAATTTAGCGGGAAACTTCTTGAAACAGAATTATTCCTTGTATGAAAATACATATTTTATGTGTAATTACTTTTTTCTATAATTTGCATAATTAAGGAGGTATGGTCGTCTGATCAATCTGAAATACGGGAACAATGCATATCACCAGGGTTGTTCCTTATACAAAAATGCACATTCAATATGACTTTTTTCAATATAGGTTAGAACATATCGCGAGTTGAAGTCGAATATACTTGGCGAATGAATATATCGGCAATAGCGGCAAGGATGTCAACGAGCGGGATAATTAAGAAAGTACCGAAGTAGAGAGGGTAACTAGGCGGATTAAAAATCAAACTAAATCGATCGCGTGCTGTAATTAGTAGTTGCAAGTTCAATTATTGATATCACTGTTGGGTTTGCTCATCACCATGGTTGCCTTCTTATACTGTGCTCAAACACCAAATCGGGAAGTTTTGTTTGTGCCCCATTTGCACAACACTAGTTTTTCTCTGAAATCAGTATTTGAATATTTAACTGACGTGTCGGAAAATCTATGAATGAGAAACAAAAATTACAAATCGGTATGTTTTATTTGTGCTCCCAACGGGGACAAGCACACTTCCATCCCACTCGTCTTAATTAAAATGTACAAACACAATAGCGTCACAATGTATAGTTAATAACATTGGTTAATAAAGTTTACACACCTCAGCATATCCAAAATAACTTGACCTGAAAACTGAAACCTCGTCAAAAAGATAAGCCAAATATATTTTTTTTTTTTTCAAAAAGACATATCACCAGCATGCAACAAATTTTAATCCATATGTGAAAGCATTCACTAAAAATAATTACCGTGGCCACAATATACATTCTCTTGAAATTACGATAATCTCTGGTAGTATTCAGAATGAGCAAATGTTATCAGCACAATTTAGCTATCCTTTAATTTAAGGTAATCTTACACGGCAAAGACAGAAATACAGAGAGTAACTATGGGATAACTCTTGCTATGCCCAACAATGCATGCTCATGCTAGCATGAGGCTAGCGGTATTAATATAATTGCTCTGAAATTACTAAACACCATGGTATGATACTCCACAACTAAGTCAACCAATATATTGCGGTGCAACACCCCCTTCGTCGCCCCACCCACCGCCCCCCACCCCACCCCCTCCCCATTTCTACCACCGTACACTCAATCTCTTGCACTGATCATACACTCGACTTGTGTCGTACATAGGTAGGTTATCGAGTGGACAGTTATATGTATATGTGCACATAGAGCCTGCAGGCTTACACGTACCAAGCAAGAGAGTATGCATCGATGCTCACATTGCCCACGGCATCAATGCTTAAGCATGGACCCGACCTAAATTATCAGCGGATAATGGACATCGCAGGTATAAAGGTGAAGTGAACAAGGAGTATAAACGTAAAATTGAGACTGAGGAAATGTTTGATTAGAATTCATAATTCATAGAGCAACTGAGATTGTTATTACAACGTTACAGGATGTACACTCGCTTTAAATTTATGGTTTTACCTCATGAAAAATGATAGCATGGTCACCATGAGTTGGTAATGAAGTGAAATGGGTAGTAGGTTGAAGTTTCCACGGTGTAAAATAAAATTATAGTGAAGTGTTACTGAGATGATAGTGATGAAAAAATATTGTTCAAATCCGGGATTAGGTCGTTAAAAATTTAGTTTTTTGCTGGAAAATTAGGTGGGCTCTCATTACAAGTTAATGATTCGTTTTTGGTTCATCGTTTTTTTTTCTAGTAGTTGAATAATCTGCGCCGCATCACTCGAATAATCTTCATGCCCCTCCGCCCGACGTATGTGCCCGCATGACGAGTGGAGCGCCTCCCGTGTGTTTTCGATTGCGCTGTTACCGCAGCCGTTATTCGGCGTCCAACTTCTATCGCGAAATAGAGAATTTCTTTCAATTATCTGAATTGGTCATTTTCTAAATATCCCAGGGTAATATGAGAGACAGAGAAGTGTGGTTGCCCTCATTGGGAGCACAAACAAAACTTCCCGATTTGCAATTTCTATTTCCCATTCCTAGATTTTCCAACACGTCAATTAAATATTCAAAGACTGGTTTAAAAAAAAACTCGTGGTGTGTGCATGTGTGTGCCCCACTCAGGGCATAAACAAAACTTCCCGATTTGGTTTTTCAGCACAACCTACTAAATTTATTCTTCTCCAACATAATACGGTTAATCTGTGTGCCCCCTGTTATTATCATAACGCAAACATGCGTATTTGAGAATTCCAAACTGACTCATTTATGAAGCAGATAATTATGAATACCTGAGTAGACGCATGGTGAGCATGAGGATGAGATTTATGCGTGTTACTTGAGTGAGAGTGAGACGCCAATAAGGATGCGGCTGCAAAACAAAAAACTTAATATTTTATCCAGTGGAACCATATAAACAATTGCGATTGCTAATAACGGTGCAATTGCATATACTGCACAAATGCCATCCAAAATGTGATCCGCTTGATTTTGCATGAAAACGCTTCGATTGGGACCGTCATGACAGTTCGTTCACTTATTACATATATAATTGTGGAGACTGCTATACCTCCTTAATTATGCAAATTATCGAAAAAAGCCATTCAACATAAAATACGTATTTTTATATGGCAAACAACTTTTTTCATATGAGTTTTGCGCTAACTCTAATAGTTTATGCAGTAGAACATTATAAACTATTGATATTGTTAATAACAATATAAGTACTGGACCACTTTTACTAAAAATTTAATCAGTTATAAAAGATGCTTAAATCGTTCAACTGTGACATTGAGTACCTGGATTATAACATCTTTGTGTGAATGAACGTTCATTATCACTATTTTCGATTTTTGCTCATCACGAATTTCTCAAAAAAAGGGGAACTACTCGATGAATTCGATCAAAAATATAATCAGCTCTAAGTTACACGGAGACGCAACGATTGAAAAAAAATTAATCGAATCGCATGATCTGTTTCCGAGAAAACGTAAACGAAAAATTTTGCCACATACGGACGAACACACACACACACAAACATACAGACGCTTCTCTGAAATCACTTCAGGATGATGCAAAACGTCGAGAAACGTGAAAATTTCATCGATCTAGCACTTTTCATTTTCGGGGTCATTACAATAACGTCCCTAGATCGGGAAATACTGGAATACAACAGGTGTTGCTACCTGCGACTATGTCACGTGACACACGGACCAATCACACTGCGCATCGCGCATTCAGACTCTCCTGTGCCAATGCGGGCAAACACGCATGCGCCGGCGGTAGTCGGACAACTTCGGATCTAGACCGAATATGGAAGTTTAAATAGTCACTGAAATCTCGCGCCACTCAAAATCAACCAATAACGAATAAATCACTAACTGAAAGTGAGTCAAATTTTGATCGAAGCTACAGTATGCCGAAAGACTCCAATTGCGACATTGATTAGCTTGATCACAACTTTCCTTCGTAAATAATCATTGAGTAAAACTTTTGGCGATTTTCATGTTTCATGTTTAAAAAAAAACTGGAAACTAGTGCATGAATTTCTTTCAAAATCTGATCAGGCTTCAGCTACGTCAAGATGCATCGATTTTAAAAAAATAATGGAATCGAGTGATTCGTTTGGAAGAAACCGTTGTCAAAAAATTGGGGGCACATACGGAACGTGGAGATATGATGAAATTTTCGCTTTTGATTTTCGAGGCCATTACAATAACTTCCCTATATCGGGAGGTTGAAAATTAACAACTTATTCTGCGATGACGCTTTACATTGCTCATAACTTCCTCTGATACCCACCTGTCTCTGCATTTTAAATGCGAAAAGCTAGATTTTTCAAAAGATGAAGTTCTATCTATATTCAACTAACGAGTTTCAAGACATTAAAAAGGATATGCGCTTTCTGCGTCTCTAAAACTTCTCAATTTCACTCCAACTCTCGGCAACTCTATCCCTCAAAATCCCTTCAGTTCCATGGACGGCAAATTATTCATCCTCAGCCATTCGCTGAAGTTGAAGGATGATTCACTAACTCCGTTAACTATCAATGAATATCACTCCACCCGGTAATATCAATTTTGATTGCACCTCTCCAAATATCCCTGGAATACTCCTGTAATATTTAATCCACATTTTATTGGAGAAAAACTTGATGACCAGTAAAATGCACCATAAACTTCCGGAATTTTGCCCCGTTACATTAGCAAAAGACATCCCATCCACCGGATAATCATGTACGTATGACATGCATGAAAAATCATAAAATGCTTTTAAAGATGCATAAAAGAGTTACGTTATCTTGCGATGCAGGCTGAACAATGGAAAGGGAGTTTACTGCTGTCACAGCATAGCTATTCCACAGCTCCCTCCATGCCACTTTCTCCACTGTCCTTTTACACTCCTACTCGCTTCTCCTCATGCCACAGCGCCATCTAGCCTCGCGCTATGTCATCCACAAAGTTGGACGGTATTACGACATTTTACGCCTCGCCTCAGTTCTCCCACTGCTCATATTCAGCCATACCACGCCACAAGTCACATCGAGTTTATACGACTCGTTGACGAAGACAACTTAATGCACCTTAGCCACGGGTTTTAATAGTTCCCTCGACCTTCCTTCCCCATTTTGGCATTTTACTAGCTCGCTATTCTCCCGTTTTTCCGCTATTTATTTTTAGATAGTAAAACTAAAAAGAAATTTCTGTATCCAAGGGGTTAAATACTGATACGAGCCGCTGCACATTGGGGTATTTTATTTCATTTTTTTTTTATTTTTCTTTTTTCTTATTTTGTGATTCATTTGTAACACGTGCACCTAAAAACACGGAGGAGTGATACAATGCTGTGGGGTTTTTTATTAGAGAATTTCTTTATTCTTCATTTTAGCTTCTTAGGAAACGTCATCGTCTGGGTGACACCTGTCTGACTTTTATTTCTGTAATTGATTGGGATTTATTCTGCAATGTAGCGGAAAAGTTTCTCTGGAAATATTTGTTCCGATTTGATTGAAATATTAATACAATTTTTTGTAGACTGGACTAGGTTTATTTGTACCAAATGTGCGCTGGGACATTGGTGTACGCAGAAGAAATATTTTCGAAGTCAATGATAAACATGGGTGTGGTAATAGGAAATTAATAAGTCACCGGGAATTGTGATTGCTCCAGAACAACTATTATTGAGTATGTTTTTCATCCATGATGGTCACCTTAGGGCGTATCTAAAATATTCGTCGCGAGATAATTAGAGCATCGCTCAACAATTGATTCCGGACAAACAAGCGTGAGGTGCAGACTTTTGCTTCTACCTCCAACATATTACTGGCCATAAAATGTGAAGGAAAATATGTCATAGAGAATTATCGGAGAGAATTCTAAACTGGATTCTAAAGTATGCGATCGCTCGAGCTTTAAGCCCATCATACCTCCTTAATTATGACAACTATGGAAAAAGTCATTCCACATGAAATGTTTATTTTCATATAAGGCATAATTTTCTCCAAATAAGTTTGCCGATAACTTTAATATTTTACCCAGTGGATCAGTATAAACAATCGTAATTGTTAACGTTGTATATACTGCACGAATGCCATCCAAAATGTAATCCGCTCGATTCTGCCCGGAAATGCTTCGATTGGGACCGTCGTGACAGCGCTGGCTTCATTCGCTCCCTTATTACATACATAATTGTGGAGACGGCCATACCTCCTTAAGTATGCAAATTATCGGAAAAAGTCATTCTACACAAAATATATATTTTTATATGGGTAACAATTTTTCTTACATGAATTTTGCGCTAACTCCAGCACTTTATGCAGTAGAACATTATAAACAATTGAAATCGTTAATAACAATATATATACTACACCAAGTTCATCCAAATTCTAATCAGTTCTATGATATATAGAAACGTTTCGGACCGACCTTGATGACTTCCATAACTTCATTCGTTCATGAGAAACACTACCGCAAAATTTTGTATACACACATACACACACACACAGACGCCAACTCCGAATTTGTCGGGGATCATTTTGGTATACTTAAAACTCTAGTCACATGATGGAACAACAAATTTTCATATCGGCGTCATTACAAGAACTTTCCGATAAAATCGTAAAGTTAAAATCGCACACATCTTTCCTCACCGCTTTTTTAACTTCCCGATCTAGGGGAAGTTATTGTAATCACCCTGAAAATCAATATTGCAATTTTCATGAAATTTTCATTTTTCTCGATGATTGACACCATTCTGGCACGTTTTTTGCAATATGTTCGTGTATGTGTCTGTATGTGGATAAAATTTTGTGTTCATGGTTTCCCACGAACCAATAGAGCAATTTCATGTTCTTTTTTTTGATCGACGCGTCTCCACGGTGTCCAGGTCTGAAAGGAATGGTAAACTGAAATAACAATTCCCTCAATTGTTTTAAGCAATTTCAATGGTTTAAAACGTTGCATTACAAAAACCGTGGGAGATAGAGGAAACGAATGTTGTTCCCCACCTGAAGATACATATTCGATGTTCAATGACTTTTTTACTCCTTGACTCCATACGTGTATCGTCACGCACACACACACACAATCGGGTTATTACTGGTCGATCAACAGACTTTTGACAGCAACTTTTTAATGTTCAATGGCAATAAATTCGAGAACGTCGGTTAATAAAACCTAGATTAGTCAACCTATGACATCATAATGGGGAAACCTGCGAACAACTACTAAGCTATTGTGCTTGAAAAAGTACTATACTAGTCCTGAGAAAACAGGAAGAACTTCAAATAAAAAGTGAAATTTGTTAGGGGTTGGACCCACACTTTCCAACTTTCTTCCAGAATTTACTTACGAAATAAAAACTTGTTTTTAGGGGGTCTTCCACCGTGCCAATAGTATTCCCAAGCTCCACTTGCACCCAGTAATTGTATCATGTAATGTTTTCAACGTTTACATCTCCTTCCACCACGGATTTTTCTTCACCGGTCTTTCTGTATCCCACTACTTTCAATTTTATTTTCAGTAAGAATTCACCCAGTATTCAAGATACAACTGGACAAGTTTTATTCTGGAGGTTGAGGAGAGGAAAAAAAGCGGAAAAATGAGGGAAATAGCAGAAAGAAATTCGCCCCAAGGAGAGTGTCTAGTGGCCATGAAGACAAGAGGATACTACTCCATAACTCTCGTCAGCTTCTCACTCCCTCTTGAATGCTTGCTCCTCATGAGACTTCTCGCTGTTGCTAGCACAGGCTAATGGATAAAAATTCCTTGTTGCTGTTGATGGTTGAGGGCGGTCATCAGTAAAATTGTACATACAAATTGCAACAATATAAATGTGGTGTTTGCAGTTTATTTGGCCTTTAGAGTGTATTTTTTTTATAAAAGTCCAAAGAATATTTAGAATAAACGGGATGTGCGTGTGGCCCTCGAATGGTTGCACCATGAAGTTCCCGACATGTGTGTTGGTTTTTTTGCATCCGTCCCTCTATTATGCTGTCTACCATAGCTGCGCTTGAGCATTCCCTCGGAAAGTAGTACTGGACATCCACCCGTTCGGCCGGGCCCCCCGCGCCCATCTCGGTTCCCGTCTGGGGTATGCCAGGTAGTGATCCTGAGTACATAAGGTGGTGACTCTAGGTATCCTATGTACCTCGGGTACCTCAGATAGTGACCCTTGGGACCCCAGGTAAAGACGCGTGGGGCCCCAAGTACCCCAGGTAGTGACCGAAGGCTCGCCGAAGGCGAGAAAACTTTCGAGCAATCGTAAAAAAATAGAAGACCTAAGCAAAATGTGGAAATTTATCATTTTTAGAATTTTTAAAATTGTGGTTTTTGCAATCGTAAAATATAACGAACTAATAAATTTTCTGAAGACCAGTGGAATGAAAATGTGTGTACCTCGGCTGAGGACGCGAAGAAAACTGCCTGATTTGTAATTTCTCGTTGTCATTCCTACATTTTCGGACAAGTCAATCGAATATTCAAATACTGATTTTGATATGTTATTCACTTAATTTTAATAACATTTTAACATATTCAATTTTCCGTTCATATTATGATGACAAAACATCTATTCAGGGTAGGCAGTAACGTAACATTTATGGATGCACCAATTCGTCGCGCTCAAGATAGGAAAAATAAACAGGAGTGAAATTCATAAAAATGAAAAGAGGAGTGATTAATGATAAGGGCTAAAATAGGTCGATGGTTGCGAAATGAAGGTGTATTTTCTCTCATCCCTCTTTCTACACAAAAATGTCGCATCACTGTGCGTTACTTTGGGGCTCGTAAAAGATTCATAAATTTATTTTTATCTCCCCTTCACATGTGCAGTTTCAGGATATTAAAAGAGGCAATTTAGTGCGGTTTTTAATGTCAACTAAAATGATTAATATCAGTCAATTTGTAATAAACGTTTTAAATTTTATACCTCTCAGATTGAACTCCGACTCATTTGAACATTTTATGAATTATGTTTTTCATGATCGTTAGACTGGGGTAGGTTTTAATAATCTACTCGAGATTCTTCGAAATACATCTGATAGATTTTTTTCTTTATACCAAAATATATAAGCACCCCTCAGGAGCCTATGACGGAACTCACCCTCCCCCCCCTGCGTCAGGTTAGGTTCCCGCTCTGCCGGGCAGTCTCATTTTATGGGTACCGCCGATAGCACCCACGGAACGCTCCTGCATCGGTCGGAATCTATGTGACAATATTTTTCAAAAATATTCTCCGGCGACCGGGCGCGAACCTAGGACCTTTGGGTTAGTAGGGAGATACTCTACCACTAAGCCAAAGCCCCGACCAGAGAGTATGAGGAAGTACGTATCTGTGTGTGTGTCTACGTGTATTTCTGATCAAAAAGTGGAAAAGAAATTTTGTGTTCAGAACCACCCCCTGAGCCCACCCCATCCGAATCAGCATGTACTTCTGGAACACCCTGTATTCAGTTTCAGCAGTATACTATATTTAGTTTGTTTCTTTGCTCTACTCGTCCATTGTTGTTTGTGGCAGATTTGTTTGCTAAAAACAACACCACAATCATACCTCGACTACTATAGTCACCGGACTCGGCCCCATGTGACTTTTTCCCGTTCCGGAAACTGAAGAGACCCGATGAAAGAATGAAGATTCGTAACGATTGGGGAGATACAAACTGGATGCTGGAAGAGCTCAAGGTGAGAAGTGCTTTCAGGATTGGCAAAAACGGGAGCACAAGTATATTGTCGGAGAGGGATTACTTCAAAGGGGACAACATAAATATTGATCAATAAATATATGTCTTTTCCTAAAAGACGAAATCACCGTACTTTCTGAGCTCAGATTTAAGAATTAAGCGAAATCGGTAATCAGCAAAGCAACAACATTCCAGCGAATCAATACTTAAGACCTCCAGTCGTGATTTTTTCCCTCAAGACAATTATCAAGTAAGACAATCAATAGTATATACATCCAATAAACTTTTTGGCCTAGGCTAGAACAAACAGAGTTATATCTGTTCACTCGTTTTATAGTTAAAGCGAGTGATTTTTAGTTCACTAACGCTCTGAAGTTAGAAATTGGACCTATTTTTGTAAGTACATTGTAGATTTTTTTATGCGAAACCTCTAATGCGGCGCATGGGATCGGAAATATTTGCTCTCGGGATAGGCAATTTCCATGACACATCTATATAGATATACTCCACTGGTTACCCATCTGGCCCCCTCTCTGCCATCAATGCAAATGCGATGCGCACAAGTGATATGTACATATCAAGATACGCTGCAGCGTTTCAAACAATGTTGAAAAGAATTTGCATTTTTTTTAACAAATTAGAAAAATTTTGGAACAATTTCTCAAGAATTTGTCAAAAGTTACAAAAAAAAGTGGAAAAGGTCTGAACAAACTTGGAAAAAAATGTTTGGAAGTGTTTGGAAAATTTGGAAATTTTGTTTTTAATTTGGGAAAGTTTGTGAAATTTTGAAAAAAACTTTTCAAACATTCAAAAGAACTGAGTATTGCCAATAATTCTCGAGAAATTGTCAAAAATTTGGGATCAATTTAGATCAAAACTAGTGTTCCACATGAGGTGTTCCATCATACTCACTTTTATTTGCATTGACTCAAAGATTCAGCGAATATTGCATTGGACGTAACAATTACCATAAAAATCTCGGAAAATGTTACGTTATCGCCCGCAGAAAAATCGACGGTTGCGTCGAATAATTTAAAAATCGCCGTTTCTGATCGATAATCGGTGTGCCGTGTATTTTATTGAGCGCACATGCCCGCCCACTGCCCCCTCCCTCCCACATACAAACAAACAAACGAACACACACACATTTCTTTTATCCATGTGTGGCAACAGCTGGACCCATAAAATGAGATCTCACGCCTGGGCGTGAACCTAACCCGTCGCGGGGGGGGGGGGGGGGAAGGGGTGGGTTCCATCATAGGCTCCGGCCATCGTGGCACAGGGGTTTCCGGAGGTTTATCCTGTATTTAGAAATGTGATGCCTTAAATGTGCGAAAATGGGCCCAGCCGCATGGATGGGTGTCCAGTAGCCCCCTGAAGGAATGCTTAAATAGCAGCTACTGTATACCCGGCTAGAAATTTGGACAGGCTAACTTTGTGTCACATATGTGGTCCACAGCTATGGTGATCAAGTTGCCGTAGATTTGCGTTATCAGGGCCGTGTAAGGGGAAAATCCGGCAGCCATGCTCAAATAAAATTCTATGCTCTATCCGGTTATCTGTACAAGGGCCTGGTCAGGGCCTTCACCACTTCAATTTCCCTGTCATTACAATAACTTTCCCTATCGGCAAATTAAAAATGTAAACAACATCGATTTATTCAAACGCAATATGCAAATGGTAACGCACATGGACGGTAGGTTACATCAGTTGTTGATGCATACCCATGTACGCAGATACAAACTCCCGAGTTTCTCGATGTAATTTGCCGGGGTGAAACTCGAGCAGAGGGCCAGGACACGAATAGCCCCCTTGGGTTTGTAAAAACTCCACCCGGGTTAAAGCAGACGGGCGGGGGGGGAGGACGAGGGGATATAGGAAGCAGGTATGAGGTGACCGTCGAGCGATTTCACCGAGTAGATAGTACGATAAAAGCGGAAATTGCCGTAGGCAACCGATCTCTGATAGCGCTTGAAACGATGTCTAATATGCAATAGTGGAGCCGAGAATTTTCCAGATTTTCATGGAAATTTTAAATTGAATACTGTGATACATTGTCAATTATCTCTAAAAACAAAATAAGATAAACAAGAGTGATAACTAAAGTCAATCTCATTCTGGTAAATTTAAAAGTGGTAGGCACTTTTTTTCCTTTCTTTATCGCTCGTAAAATGCAAAAAGCACTGTTATAGAATCGATGAACGCGCATTGTTACTATGATTGATGATACAACCTCATGGAGTTGATGCACCAAGTGAATCGAAATAGATAAAAATTCATAACGATGTGTCGGCCGTGCCGATGGGAATGCATGGACTGCAAACGTGGAATTGTATACAATGTTGAAACAAAAATTGAAATTTCGTGGATATTCAGTAGTTTTCGGGAGAGTGATGGTGAATTCAATTTGAACTAGAAAGCTCAATGAAGTACTTACACCCACCGCATTGAGTGAGAATAATTGGAAAATGAATGTGGGTTTGACGTAACTTCCCAATGTCTGCCTGTGTGTGTGTGTGCTTTATTTCCAATCTCTCATTTTTCTCACTATAGAGCTCTCTAAATTATTTCCGTTGTTTATAACGCTGTAACGCCAAAACGATTAAAGATACGATCCCAAGCGTATGTATGTTATAAAGTGAAAACTTTGGAGTTCTGAGACACTTGATTTTCGAGGTGATTACTATAACTTCCCTCTCAGGAAGCGGAAAAATGTTCAAATACATACACTCGACTCTCCCACTAGTGCACTGCGCGGAACCGGACGCTCCACCGCCGTGTCCCACAAGTGACCCTCCCCTACTGCTCCCATTCCCGGATAGTAGTAAGCGCAGTGAGCGAGCATTCAAAGTCACGCGGGACCATTTGCACAGTGGTGGGGAGGCGGCGCTTGAGGAGATGGTGAGTGGCGGGGTCATGACGATACTGACTATAGGGATCCATCAACTTGTGGGACGTGCACTGGTGGGGGAGTTGACTGTATATATATATATATATATATATATACTACCAACATTATGGTAACAACTGTTTCTCAATTGAGTGATAAACAAATTTCATTGATTCCTATTGCATTTAATGACGAGACATCGGTCTCCTGATCTATCGTCTAGACTAAATCTCAAAACAAATGCGATTTGCTCATAAAAACCTCCTATAACTCTCCATCGATCCGTAAGTAGTGTCAAACATATAAGGCCCATTGAGCACAAATTGCTGCACTATACTTCTATTAATACGAATATCTGGTTGTAAAAAATAGTATTTGATATTTTACGTGCGTAAATTGATTCGTAAGGGCACTTATCGAAATGCGAAAAAGCCCCAAGGATTTCAAATTTGAAGCTGAATTCAACGGAAATCAATATCCGCTGATCTTGTAGAGGCAAAGTGATTTTCAGGAACGATATGCCATGGAATTTTAAGAGCAGTAAAAAGTGCATAAATTTTTTTACAATTCAGCGTGCACGCTTTAGATAAAAACTCCTACTTGATCTGGGGGAGGGGGGGGGGAGGAGGAGGTTGAATCGCAACTCTAAGATCTCGTCACACAGTTGAACAACGGTCGTCGTACTTAAGAACCTTAGAAAATTTCAATCTTTCTGATGTTTCCCCATTTTCAGAATTTTCATTTTTCATGCACTTTTTTAACTTTCCGATAGGAAGTTATTGTAATGACCCCGAAAATGAAAAGTGTCAGATCGATGAAATTTTCAGTTTTCTCGGCGTTTAGCATCATCCTGACACGTTTCCAATGAGATGTTCGTGTGTGTGTGTGTGTGTTTTTTTTTCTACTCTTTCTCTATTCGTATTCACCCACGTAACCGCTGGTAGGCATTACTTCATGGACAATACTACGGATCAGAGTACCCACCCATTGCGGCTGGGGCCGACTTCGCCATTTCAGCTCATCGTATTTCTAATCACAGGGTAAACCTCCAGAAACCCCTGTGACACGATAGCGGGCGTCTACGATGGAACCCTCCCTCCCCCCCCCCGCGCGATGGGTCGCGTTCGGTCCCGGCTCACGGTCTCACTTCATGGATACCGCCGATAGCACACACGGAATGTTCCTGCCATCGGTCGGAGTCCGTGAGAAAATATTTTTCAGAAAAAATATTTGCAGTGAGCGGGAATCGAACGCGGGACCTTTAGAATAGTAGGCAGACACTCTACCCACTACACCAAAGCCCCGTCACTTGTGTGTGTGTGTGTGTGTGTGTGTGTACGTATGTGAGCAAATCTTTGGCGAACGGTTTCGCGTAAACGGCTGGACCGATTTTAATTTTTTTTCTTTTCAAAAATTACGTCTCGCCGAGGCGGTGTTCTAAAAGGAGTTTTTTTTTAATCGGCCAGGTAGTTTTTTAGTAATTAACAAAGAAACACGATTTTAATTGTTTATAACGCTCTATTACATGAACGGTAAGAGTTATAAGAAAAGGTTATCAATGAAAGTTGTTCCTCATGTAAAAACAAACATTTTGTGTTATATTATTTTTTTCGTAACACGCATAATTAAGACGGTAGCGCTTAATTAATGCGATATGCTCAACGTTATGAAATCACGCTATAACACAGGCACACACAAATATCGGAAAGTTATAGGTTCGGCCCGTAGAGGGTCGGACCCACATCCCGTTTATTTACTCTTCATTCTCTACGCCTAAATTGATCAGAAAATTGTAGCTTCCTTGCTCTAGGAGTTGTCACTTAAGGTACTTTCTAAGCCTCGTCACTCACATCCTATATGTTTTTTTTTGTATCTATTGCAAAGAGCAACCTTTCTCACGTCTGCTCAAATTTTCAAAGATTTTTTTCCCTATTAATTAACAAGATATCAGTACATAAAGAAGTACATGATTAGAGGGGAGCGGAGCAAAAATATTGATTTTTCACGGGAAATTACTGGCCTATAAAAATGTGTGACATTTGACTTGCTGAAAAAATATACCACTAGGAAGAACAATCTTTTATCTACGCCTCATTGAAAAATTGGCTCAATTTGCCTAGGAATTAGTTATGAAAAACGTTCGCGGATGTTTGTCGAATCGCTTTCTCACTAATTGTGGCTTGCCCAAAAAATGGCGCCCCACGAGAAATTCCCCGAGAATTTGAGAAGTGGTATGGCAGCTCACAGTTGTCAAAGCAGTGCGAGTTGTGGGATGCGAAGTTGGAGGTAACAACGAGGTTGCACTCTTGTAATTTT
Organism: Asobara japonica; assembly: GCA_026005395.1. Classification (NCBI taxonomy): domain Eukaryota; kingdom Metazoa; phylum Arthropoda; class Insecta; order Hymenoptera; family Braconidae; genus Asobara; species Asobara japonica. Next base: position 375,587 of record BQMI01000554.1, on the reverse strand, counting down.
CCAAACTGTCGAGAATTTTTCTACGGCATGCAAGCTGGCATTTTTTAATAAATCTTCCATTTAATCGAAATCTCTCCGCGTGCTGCGCCACTGCTGAGGTTATGTATTCATAAATATCGCGATGTTCGCGCGTTATGTTGATTGGCCTAGTGACAACTAGGGTTTCCAAAATACTTTTCATATGAACAATCCATAATAAAAGCATTTTGTATAAAAGCGCAAATGTATCGTGACATTCGTTACATTATTTTTTCAATTAATTTGATTGTTCAAAAACGTATTTCGCAGCAAAAAAAAAATTCTTAAATCATGAACCTGAGTTGTGGCCTACTTCCGGAACGACGCTTAGAAAGTACCTTGAATTCTAAAAATAACCGTTGACGTAAAAGGTGTGCTCTGATCATAACATTTGGATACGTCAGAATGATTATAATTTGGGAATTATAAGCCTTTATGAAAGCTTCGGACTATCTTTAATTTTGTTTTCTCAAATTATCGTTTCTCTTTATAAATCCTTCAGTTGCCATTCGTCTGCAGATTAATCTGCAGACCTACGCCATAGAGGACGTCTGAAAGGAGTTTGAAGACTATCCACCGAATGATCTGGTTATTCATGGAAAACAACCACTCTTTGGCAATTTTTGACGATTTCACATTTATCGCATACAGCGTACGGTCTAAGGAACACTGGTAATAACTTTTTTGTTACCACTCGCATTCTCTACATAAAAGATTTTATGAGAATTCTCTACATCTCTGATTGGTCACCACTTATCACGGAGAGGAATTGGCAACTTGAAATCCACGGATCGAACCGATAAATGACCGATCTGTGCATGTATATGTGAAGGCATGCGCATTCGTGTGTGTGTATTTTTTTGTTATGGTTTTCGTCCATTTACAATCATTTTTCTCCAATTTTTTCACTTGTTCTTCTAATCGGTGGTTCCGATATTTCTTACCTTCGTGATCAATCGGAAAGTTTTGGTTCTGTCCATACCATTCCAAATGAACACATATCAACTTGTCATTATTGCGGCTCGTCGATGGTCGCAATCTTGTCTTATATTTTAGCTATGATCTCTGAAACTCAATTTCGCTCCCATTTGTAACTTCCCGATCTAGGGAAGATGTTGTAATGACCCCAAAAATGAAAAGTGCCAGATGGATGAAATTTTCACGTTTCTCGACGTTTGGCATCATCCTGAAGTGATTTCAGAGAAGTGTCTGTATGTGTGTGTGTGTGTTCGTCCGCATGTGGCAAAATTTTTCGTTTACGTTTTCTCGGAAACGGATCCTGCGATTCGATTAATTTTTTTTTCAGTCGTTGCGTCTCCGTGTAACTTAGAGCTGATTAGATTTTTGATCGAATCCATCGAGTAGTTCCCCTGTTTTTGAGAAATTCATGTTGAGCAAAAATCGAAAATAGTGATACTGAACGTTCATTCACCCAAAAATGTTGTAATCCAGTTACTCAATGTCGCAGTTGAAGCATATGAGCATATTTTATGACTGTTTAAGTTTTGAGTAAAAGTGGTCCAGTCCTTATATTGTTATTAACAATGTCAATTGTTTATAATGTTCTACTGCATAAACTATTCGAGTTAGCGCAAAATTCATATCAGAAAAGTTATTTGCTAGTTTGGCTCAAAATTGCTCAATTAATTTCCGTAAATAATAAATTTTGGCGCTTGCATTTGGAAATTTCCGAATTTTTCGAGCTTTTGTTTTAAAATTTAGCTCGTATTTTAAAAATGTTGACGAATAATTCCTAAGAGCTTCGAATGCCTAAAAGCACCGGATCCCTGACAGCACTCCCCCCCCCCCCGGCCCCTTCTTCACGTCATAATCAATTATTATCAGTGTATCGAATAAAGCGGCGATGGGGCAGTAAAGAAACACGAAATACAAATCGAAGTAAATGAAGTAATTCTTTACATCTGAATTATTCCGCAGCACCCAGAGGAGGTAATAAAGGCGAAACGATTTATGGAAGATAACCGTAATCAGCATTATTAAAGTATGATTTCCAGCTCTTGGCGAGTAAAGGAGACTTGAAATAAATATAAATTATGGCCTAAAGACAATAAAAGAAATACGGTAGAGTTTCGCTTGAGATGAGTGCAATTGTTGGGTGGGCTGGGGGTTAAAGTCCGCCTCTCGAGATCCTGGATGATCCCCAAACGTAAAGAGTAAGAAGAGGAATAAAAACGAGAGAGCCCACTGTCCCTTTCATTCTCCCTCGTTGTCCCATGCTTTTCACCCATCTACTTCTATTTTATACCCAGGGAATCGCGAAATAATCCCCCGCCACAAGACTTTCTCCTCTAAAGTATTTCTCATTCTCTTCCACTACGCCACGTTTCACTACGCTGTCTTCTTCAATTCACTCTGAACAGTATATTTTTATATTGTTACTTCACTTTGGGCGGAGATCAAGCGCAGAAAGGGATTTAACCCAATATCAGGTCAGGCTAATTTTTAACCCGCGGATAAAATGAAACAAGTAGTGATTTCATTTACGACTCGCGATGAATTCTTCTTATTCTAACTTTTTTTTGTTATTTCGAGGATAACCCGGAGCACATCATGAATTGTGTAAGTGGAATTTATGATATGCGCCATTGATAGATACTCTATTAAGTACGATTCGATGCTCACATAATGGCCGGTGCATAAATTTTTGGCGCCGTTTTCTTGGCGCCGGACACTTGGCGCCAAAAAACACAGCGCCAAAATTGCGAGCGCCAAAAATGATGGCGCCAAAATTGTGGCGCCAAAATTGCGGCGCCAAAAATGATGGCGCGAAAATTGCAGCGCCAAAAAGACGGTGTCCCCATAATCGCAGAGTAACTATTTATTGATTTTCAGATAATATGAGGATCGAGACAGACGGCGCAACGCTCGTGGTGCCACCAGATACGTAGTAAAAAACTTCGAAGCGCCGTTAAAACGCCTCATATTGTTATGACATCGCATGAATTGTTATAAGATATTTTTGAGATAGCTAATTCAGGTCTATTTGACTAACTCAACTGACCTGATTGGATTGTTCGCCTCCAATATTCAATGGTTTGCCTTTTTTCCGTGAAACCTAAAAATTCGAAAAAATATGAAAATACGAAATATTTAAATATTACGAAAATATCTGAATCATGATAAAACTTCATGAAAAGTGATTTAGTCCAAAATTGGCTATCAGACAATGTGAACATATTCTAGTCCAAAGAGTGTTGGTCACCGAAGAGCTCGGATTTGAACCCCCTCGACTACTATGGTTGAAGCGTTGTTGAACGGGTTACAAACAAGCAGCGGCGGCACCCTGATGTCGCCTCTCTACGCGCCACTATCTCCTTAATTATGCAGTTTATCGAAAAAAGGCATTCCACATAAAATACGTATTTGTATATGGGGAACAACTTTTATTATATAAATTTTGCCCTATCTCTAACAGTTTATGCAAGAGAACATTATAAAGGAACCTCGATCGCATAGCTCAGTCGCGAAAAATCGTGAACCAAAAATTCTGACCACATACATACTGAGATACTCACACACACGCAGCATTTTGTTTAAAATAGTATAGAAATTTGAGAAAAACCTTAAAACGTGAACATCCGATAAAAAAAAAACTTTTTGATTTTCGGGGGCATTACAATAACTTCCATACACCGTGAAGTTAATTAGTGTGATTTTCCTGATGATATACGGGGCCAAATTTTCCCCTCAATTTACCTTCCTATCAAGCGTAGGATATTTTCTAGTATTAAGAAAATAGTAAACAGACTTGCGTTAAATGTGAGCGAACTTTGCGGGTCTATCTGCGATTGCTTTTACCTAATTAATTCGTCTCCATAATTTTCATCTCGTTGTATTCCAAATTTCACTTCACGTACAACTTGATAAAACATCAAATTACGGTGACATCAATAAATTGTTGATAATCACAGCTATTTCCACCAACAGTGCAGTTTGCTGATATTTCGCGAACAAATAATCGTGCCAGAAGGGCGAACATTTAGCATAAGCGTACGTTTGCGGTGAGAATTGAATTTCTATTTTACTATTCAATATCCATAATTACTTGGTCCAGCAGGATGCTTGCGGCAATTAATGTTTGCGACAGGCAGTTTGCAGTTTGCTGCATCCCCCAGTGAAAGACATACCAGTTATCGGCTATTTCCCAAAGTCAATATCGAAAATCCCATTGAATTAACGTAGTCGTTTTGCAGCATGGATGCACTAAAAAGGGCTCTTGGGATGTATAAAATACGCGATCTGTATCTGATGGTAATTGCATCAAGACTGATTGAATTTTTGGTAATAAAGCCGAAGCATCATTGTCATTGTCGTTTTACCAGCTATTTCTCATCGAAAACTGCAAATTAAAGAAAAACTAGTGGTGTGTGCCCCAATCGGGGCACAAACAAAACTTCCCGATTTGGTTTTTCAGCCCAACTTACTAAAATTATTCTTCTCCAATATACTACGGTTAATCAGTGTGACCCCTGTTATTATCATACCCAATAAGGATGCGGCTGCAAAACAAAAACTTTAATATTTTACCCAGTGGAACAGTATAAAAAATTGCAATTGCTAATAACATTCCACATACTGCACAAATGCCATCCAAAATGTGATCCGCTCGCTTTTGCATGAAAACGCTTCGATTGGGACCGTCATGACAGCGCTGGGTCCGTTCGTTCACTTATTACATACATAATTGTGGAGACTGCTATACCTCCTTAATTATGCAAATTATCGAAAAAAAGCATACAGCATAAAAAACGTATTTTTATATGGCAAACAACTTTTCTTATATGAATTTTGCGCTAACTCTAATAGTTTATGCAGTAGAACATTATAAACAATTGACATTGTTAATAACAATATAAGTACTGGACCACTTTTACTCAAAATTTAATCAGTTATAAAATATGCTTATATCTTTCACTTGTGATATTGAGTACCTGGATTACAACATTTTTGTGTGAATGAGCGTTCATTATCACTGTTTTCGATTTTTGCTCGACATGAATTTCTCAAAAACAGGGGAACTACTCGATGGATTCGATCAAAAATCTAATCAGCTCTGAGTTACACGGAGACGCAACGATTGAAAGAAAAATTAATCGAATCGCACTACCCGTTTCCAAGAAAACGTAAACGAAAAACTCTGCCACATACGCACGAACACACACACATACATATAGACACTTTTCTGAAATCACTTCAGGATGATGCAAAACGTCGAAAAACCTGAAAATTTCATCGATCTGGGACGTTTCATTTTCGGGGTCATTACAATAACTTCCCTAAATCGGGAAGTTAAAAATTTCTTTACAAATTAGAGTTTTCCAAGCTTATAACATTCCGAGTATCACTATAGGTTCTTACTACCAAATTGGGCTTATTGCATCCCTGAAATGAGTCGCGGCTTTGGTTATAGCGGGACGGTCCAGCCTTCTGCCCCAAAGGTCCTAGATTCGCGTCCGGCGTCCGGAGAATATTTCTCATGAAGTTTTTGCACATGGGCTCTCATCGATAGCAAGAATATTGCCTGTGTGCTATCCGCTGTACCCGTAATATGAGAACGCTAAAACGAATAGGAACCCATCCCGACGCGGGGGGGGGGTCTGTCATAGGCGCCCACCGTCGTAGGACAGGGGTTTCTGGGGGTTTACCCTGTGTTTAAAAATACGATGGCACAGTACGGATGAGTGTTCAGTATACATCTCGTCCAAGGAATCCTGAACAACCATTTTGCGGCGAACTTTCTGGCCATAGCCCCGAGTAAAATATTTTTACATCAAAAACTTTTTTTTTATTTCCTCGCATCAACAGCGCGGTGATTAGCGACTGGAGAAAACTTTACAAAAAAAATAATATTTGATAATAAATTAGATTCGGTCATACATTTGCTTTGATTTCAGAAATTCCATAGTAGTTTCACATTTTTCTGGATCTGTTATGTATTCACTTATGTGTCCATCAAGTTTTAGTCTCTGACGATGATTATTGTATATAGCACATGATTCTAGAATATGTTTCACTGTGAGTAGCTCTTGGCACTGAATGTATACAGGGGGTTCTTCTTTGCTCATAAGAAAACTATGAGTTAAGTTTGTGTGACTTTGATTAGGGTTAGATCGGAAAAATGCGAAACATCACTCCATACCAGCCATGTTTTGTAACTGGCAAAACTAATTTTTACGGCCTTTACGTAAGGATTTTTAACCCCTCAAGTATGGCGCCCATGCCGCGCTATGTGTCCGCATCGGCCGGTGGCCTCCCGTCGACTGGAATGTACTTTTCAATACACGGTAACTTCTATACATAGCAGCAGAAAATTATGAAGTAAAATTTAATGATGATCCCGACCCTTCACCAAAAAGTTGTTTAAAGTGCACGGTATTTTTTTACTCATATTTTTCTAGAACTTTTACGAGCTATTTTAATTGAATACTCCAACTGGTTACCGAGATCGCCCACTGTCAGAATTTTTTAAATAATAAATCAGTGATTCATTAAACCCAAATTTGATGCCCGTCATCTGACAGAGGGACTTACAAAGTATGTTTGATAAAAATTTCAGAATTTTTTATGAAAATTTTCGCGATAAACTTTAGTTCCGTCATGTTGATGTATTAGAAAAAAATATGAAAACTGATTTGAAAAAAAAGAGTCAAGTTGCATCGTATTGACAAACTCATCTACTCCATGGGATAATTTTCAGAATTCCGATATCTATCGTAGTAAGGGAGAAAATCAATTTTTATGAAGGACAGAAAGGATCTACATAACATATAGACCCCGGCCGATAGGACAAGCTCTGGAGTCTATATGTGCTCTACACCCCGTACTTGAGGGGTTAAGAACGTAACGACTGCGGCAATAATTCCCAATTTCCTACGCCAAAAAAAAAGACACACAAAAATGGCTCACCGACTGATCAATTCTCATCGAATCTAAATTAACAATCCAAGATTCAACAGTCAATTTAGATGGAAATTAGTGCAGTGCACGAATGATGGAAAGAGACATGTCCCATTGAAATTCAATAATATCCGTGAACCTACGGACTGTATAAATACTAAGACACTAATTTGCATGAGATAATCCGCCTGTGGGGTGGGGTCAGTGGTGAGATTGTGGCACTCAGCGGTGAGGCTAGTTGCTGTGGACTTTATCCAGACATATCGGCTAGCACGAATCCTCACAGCAAGGGGTTAATCAGAAACACCCGGATATACCGTCCAATTATGCGGCCAACGGCGAGCCACAAGGAAAATCCAGCACCAGTTGCCTCATAGCGCACCCACGAATATACAGAAATCGAGGAAAGACGTAGATATAGAGGTTTAGGTTATACTGAGATACAGGCACTGTATAGTCCCAGTAACTACCAGTATAAGGGATGGTTTGCAGAGAATGAGAGGCTTTAGGTGGGCTAGCAGGGGAGTCAAAGGGGCTGGGCGGAAGGGGGAGGGGTGGGATCATATCCCCCCCCCTCCTCCCCGGAGGTATTCGTAATCCTGGCTCGTACTGTGGCAATCGGACTTGGTCCTGACGAACGAGCGCGCAAAGAGACCGTGCTTTCTAATGCTCCTCAGCTTTGCTGTCTCTATCTCGCAAGCTCAACAAAGCCACAGGACCACTCTATTAAGTTGGCGGAGTACGCTTCTGGTTAGGATAAATTGTCTACCCGAGTTGTCTTAACTTTAATGAGATTTTTTGCCATTCATCGCATTGTCCTTTGAATTTGGAGCATCTGATTTAGCCGCAAGCTTGCATATCTGATTGAGTTGCGGTGAATACATCTGATCAGGGGGCTATTATCGAATAACCGCCAACGTCGTGAACGTTGTCAAATGCATTAAGGGGAGTCAAACGGCAGAGAGATGGTGTATTACTCTGCAATGCTAATGTTAGGAGTCAATAGGGACAATAATTTATGGAGCATCATTGCATATTTTTGACTTACCGATACACGGAAATTATTGTAATGTCCCAGAAAATGGAAAAAAAAATTACATCGGATGTTCACGTTTCAAGGTTGTTCTAGCATTTCTAGACTGTTTTAAACAAAATGTTTGTGTGTGTGTGTGTGTAGCTAAGTATGTATGTGCGATTTCTCGCGACTGAATTATCCGATCGAGGTTCTGAATGATCCAACCGAAGTGTCTTCACGTATCTTAGATCTGATTAGATTTTGCATAGAATTGGTCCAGTACATATATTGTTATTAACAATTTTACTTGTTTATAATGTTCTACTGCATAAACTATTAGAGTGAGCGCAAAATTTATATAATAAAAGTTGTTCCCCATATAAAAATACGTATTTTATGTATGATGATTTTTTTCGATAATTTCGGTAATTAAGGAGGTATGGCCGTCTCAACAATTATGTATGTAATAAGTGAATGAATGAACCCAGCGCTGTCATGACGGTCTCAATCGATGACATTCGCGGAGTATATGCAATGTTATTAACAATTGCAATTGTTTATACTGTTCCAGTAGGTAAAATATTAAAGTTATCGTTTTTATTGCGGTCGCACCCCTATTGGCGTCTCGCTCCCACTCAAGTAACGCGCATAAGTCTCGTCTTCATGCCCGCCATGCGTCTGCTCAAATATTCATAATTATCCGCTTCATAAATGAGTCAGTTTCAAATGGTCAAACCTGCAAGTTTTCATTATAGCACTAATAGGGGTCACACTGATTAACCGGGGAATATTTGAGAAGAATAAATTTAGTATGCTATGCTGAAATACCAAATGGGGAAGTTTTGTTTGTGCCCCGAATTGGGCACACATATGCTCACACCACTAGCTGGAATCAGCGACTAACCTGCAACGCCTATGGCAAATGTTGCAATATAACACACTTCATTCTGATAAAATGTGAAACATTAGAACACGAACCAGGTTCAATTTGTTTCACGTATTCTCAATCAGCGTTCCGCTTGCAATGCGAATAAAAGATAGTGCTTAATTAGTACATGCACCGAGCTTATGAGTTAAGTGAGGCAGTCATAATTCCGTTATTATCTCAAGCAGGTATTGTGTATCTTGATAATTATCTCGTGAATAGTTATGTATATTCATTTAAATAAACCCTTTGGTTGCACTTGCTCAGTAACTAGTGGCATCGAGTAGAAATTACTGAAAGGGTCAAATTTGTTTGGGCTCTCAAAATTTGAAAACTCGAAAGTTCGTTTCGAGGCTATAATTCACGAAATTCTTGAAGGCTTTCTCTTTGGGAAGTGACATTATTTTGTAAATTGTATTTCCTACCGAAATCTGATAAGCGACTGACCGATGAATCACTCTCTATGCAACATTCGGATTGCATTTCGCATGTTATGCAAACTTGTTTCTAACAATAATCTTACAAAATGTTGACTTTGTTCTTCAAATTTTTCCAAAATCTCTTGAAGGTTCACAAAATGTCTTAGAGGTCACAATGTATATTCTCTGTGTGTGAATACCTCCAGTTTTGAGTAAGCACTATATATATATATATGTATCGTATTTCGCGGGATGTTATCTCAGTAGGTGAATTACATGTTGCCAGGGTATCAAAGCAGTGCCCTCGCGCGACCCCCATTGGAGCCTTGGCCGATGATGTGACAGTGTCGGTTGGCAAAAAAATTGGAGCCGAGGACCCAAGCGGGTATCTAGTGAAATCTGATCTGGAGAACATGTAGATAGTATATAGTATGTTAGATTGTAGATCGACCGATAACCCCTATCGACCAAGTTAGTGGAGGTACAAGGGATGTCAATAAAGAATATCCACAGCATCGACCTAAGTTCAGAAAGGAATTCAGGGAGCCATTGACGGTCCAGGATGCCAGTTCTTAAAATTCCACACTCGTTACTGAATTTCTACACGTATATTCTCGCGTACATTTTTTTCTTTTCTCCTTTATCTTTCGGCGGTGCCAATGGAAACCGACTTTTTCCCAAACTGTACAACATTCACAGAGTACCTCAAGTTGTAGAGCCGTTTCTTCTACAAAAGTCCCGTTCGACGGTTAATCATTAGAGCCTAGAAAATTCCTCTCTACTGTACCGAAGGAAATTCCTCGTGCAGGGATTCGATCCTTGGACCTCGTGTGCCAATGGTCAGCGCTCTACCCGCACGGCCATTGCCTTGACTTCACTTGAAAATTGTTGATTGTCATTTGTCATGTATACACTACTATATACAGTATGCCATGAATTTACTACAATGGACTTTCTTTAGTCGCAACCTTCACTAGTTGCAACATTTGCCTCTTTTTTTCGTTGCCCCCACTGCTCCGCGCCAATTCGCCAAAAGGCGCGAGGATTACCGCCGGTCGTGTGTTGTTTACATTAGGTCATTGCGAAATTCGACGTTATATGAAGATTAAAGGTAAAATATTATTCGTCTCTTTAAACTTCCTGGAGAAAACCCCAAGCGTCTCGAAAAAGTGGGGATAACTTTGCAGTTGCCAGGCTCCAAGTTCTACATCCCCTACTGTCGTAAACGTGTTGCAACTAACGAAGGTTCACTATATATAACATATTAATTTTGAGGAAAACATGAAAAAACTAGTGGGATAGAAGTGTGAGCCCCCGTTGGGAACACCAACAAAACTTTCCGATTTGTAATGTCTATTTTCCGTCGCTACATTTTCCGATGGATCCATTAAATGCCTAAAGACTGGTTTCGGAAAAAAACACTATTGTGGGTAAATCAGCGTGAGCCGCGTGAGGTTCACATCGAAAACTTGCAGATTTTAGAATTTTAAACTCTCCTATTTATCAAGCAGATAATTATTGACATACTGGAATGTGAGTGATACGCCGATAGAGGTCCGAGCGCTCGAGGGTTAAACCCATCATACCTCCTTAATTGAGGCAATTATGGAAAAAAGTGATAAAAAATTAAATATGCATTTCCACTTACAGAACAAATCTTGTTAAATACTTTTTGCCGTATCTCTTACCGCTTTTGCACTAGAGCGTTGTGAACAATTCAATTGATAATGACAAAAAAACTGCACAGTCAAGTTAAACCAAAAACTAATACGATCTAAGTGCCACGAAGACGCTCCTCGATTATGACGACCTCGATGCCTCAGATCCTTCGACCCGTGAGAAATCGTTTACCGAAAATTCTGATTCCACACATACAAACATACACACACATATACACACAGTCATTTGTTCAGAATTCGACGGGAAGCACTTTGATATACTTAAAACACGAGTTACGAAGCGAAAAGAAACTTGTGGTGGATGCATGTGGGGCACAAACAAACCTTCCCGATTTGGTTTTTCAGCACAACCTACTAAATTTATTATTCTCCAATATACTACGATTAATCACTGTGACCCCTGTTATTATCATAACGAAAACATGCCTGTTTGAGAATTTCAAACTGACTCATTTATGAAGCAGATAATTATGAATACTTGAGTAGACGCATGGTGAGCATGACGATGAGACTTATGCGTGTTACTTGAGTGAGAGTGAGACGCCAATAAGGATGCGGCTGCAAAACAAAAACTTTAATATTTTACCCAGTGGAACAGTATAAAAAATTGCAATTGCTAATAACATTCCATATACTGTACAAATGCCATCCAAAATGTGATCCGCTCGATTTTGCATGAAAACGCTTCGATTGGGACCGTCATGACAGCGGGAGTATGGCCAAATCAAATTTCATTAATTAGAAGTACAAATTCGTTGTATGGTCTTACTCCCTTTGCGAGAATTACAGTTTCAAGCTACCAAACTAATTAGCTGATCCATGTATTTGGCGTATCAACATTGCCAGAGCATTGTTACTTGTTCCGCAAAAGTGTTTTCTAACCGGTTGAATTTATCCAACAGCGCACAATGCGGTATGCTGGCATCGTCGGTGGTAGGTGTTTTTATGGAATAAACACAACCGATGATCCAACTGGCTATCCAAATTTTTACGAGTCAGCATAACAATTTTTACGATTTCATAAAATGAGATGTAGGAGGCGCGAGTAGAATTCAAATCATGAATACAGACTACAAGATGGCGGAATAATAGATTGAACGATTTTAACGGCAAATGCTGTTGAAATATCTACAAAAATATATTTCTCAAGACATCGGAAAAAGTATGGTAATAAAATGTGTTCAGGTGACTGATCTCTATATAACGTTATATAGAGATCAGTGGTTCGGGTAGACAGACTCTTCCTTTAATCACTTTCATGTAAATAGAAGTGCATCTCTAGAAAATACCTCTGTAATAGAAGATACCTCTAGAAAATAAGTTTAGTTCCGTTTTGTACGAATATTAAGGATAGTCAACCCGTATAGTCAAAACAAAAGTTGATGACCCTTTCTATAATTCGTTATATTTATCGCCAATAATTTTCAATTAATATTTCAATGCGTTAATTAGTTGAAGTGATAGCCATAGAAAATTCTTATATTGTATTTGATTTTGCGAATCAATATTATATTGTTTAATTAAAACAAATTAATGAAAACAAATTTTAGTCAATCGTCATGAAATTTTTACCATCGTTTTATATCTGCTTCAATAGTCAAATTTCAAAATTTCAACAAATTTTTCTATTTTGCACTATATATTCTAATAAATGCATCAAAGAAAAGTAGTAAAATTATGGTACCCACCATCTTTTCATGCATGCATTTTGTACAATTCCGTTCATGAAAAATTACTATATTAAATTCAACACTTTGCACATGAAAAAAAAATTAAACCTCACCATTTTTCTGGCGTTATATGTTCATATAGTAATTATACATATTTGATTATTACCGCACATGAAATGCCCCAATGCATCACTCCAATCTCATATTTGGTAATACATAACATTCCATGCAGCTGACAGTACTTTCATTCAATGCATTAAGTGTGTCCGGCCAGTTTTATTTCTACCAATTCCATTTTTCACTTTTATTCCCACCAATCCCATTGTGCGATAATGGAATTTTTTTTAAATAACGCTTTGCTCTAAAGTGGGATATACCGCGACCCATCCCCACGGTGCCAATGGAATCCGACTTTTTCCCGAACTGTACAGCATTCACATACAAACAAACACACACACACACACACACACATATATATATATACACATTTGTTCAGAATTCGACGGGAAGGATTTTGGCATACTGCAACCCCTGGTTACGAATCGAAATAACCAAAATCGATTTTAAAAATCGGGAAGTTATATATATTCAAGATACGGGGGGGGGGGGGTACGAGAATGTCGAATAACTATTGAAAGAATGAACCTTGCAAATTTTTTTTTTTTTTTGAGAACTCAATTAACTCCAATGTTGGGATTACCAGAAGCAGAATATAATAATTAATGTAGTTTTAATGAGAATAATTATGTTGGATTCACGTTTTTCCACACACCATTTAATGAGATAAAAAATTACGATCATCTGGCTTCGTTAGCGATGACAGTTGTGTCTGGTAAATAAACAAAAAAAAATAATAATGAAATAGATAATGTGTAAATATAAAAAAAAGTCGATCATTCAATATTATCCATGGCGTATCAAATTCCTCATATAGATTGATATCCTCCGATGTATCTGTGATTAATTCGAACCAGGCATTCCAAAAATGTCACTCTGATGATAGATCAATAGTATGATACCAAATACCCCTTACTGTCAATTAATATAATTGGGTCATGCGCACTAGTTGATCGTAACCATCGTCAGCGTGCGGATGGATTATTCGGCATCACTTTCACCGACACTGCGGCTTGTTTTAAAATCCAGATAGGATTTGCTTTTGGGTGTTCTGGTCTCAATTATATATACGATTTCAATCGACTGGTATCACCATAGGCGTGATACATACTTAGAAAAACATATGATTAGAAAAAAATCACGCGAGAGCCCATCATGTGCAAATGGCATTTTTTTTAGTCAAAAAAATCAGAAAACATTTTGATGATAAATAGTGAAGATAGAAAAAATTGACAAATTTTCAATTTGGAATTTGGAATTTGATAAACTTCAGAAAAGAATTTTCGAGAATTTTTCAAACTCTGCAAGGATTTCCTTTTTTTTTTTAATCATGATAAATTTGATGAATTGCTGTACCTTGAATAGCGATCAATTAAAATGAGAGTGATATCGTGTATGAACGAAATTGAAGAAATTTTTTTTCAACAATATTAGAGTTCAAAATTTTTATCCTGATTATTTTTTTGCTCATACGGTCCGATTTTTGTTCGGCTTCATGACTCGTTGAACCAAATGTTCACTCAAGCAACAGTCAATTTTTAACATCCTACGAGTGAATGCGGAAGTCTCCAGCATATTGAGCCTATGAAAATAGGATGGATTCAGTCCGTTTTCGCGATTTGCATCAATGAATGAATGTATATGGATCACACCAAATTGATTGGCGGTCAATGGGCTAAATGACTTGATTGAAACCATATCCGAGTGGGTGTAACCCCATTTCCAGCTGAATAAATTCGTGCTCTATTCGATCCGCCTCGGCTTTTCAACTTCAGTCACTTCACTTTCTGATTTCAATCACATCATATTTTAGTTGACTTCCGACGACGCAGTTTGGGTTCAAAAGTCACAAAGTCCATATTTCGTTCATTAATGACTGAATAATGTAGACTCGAACTAGCCGAATGGCGTACACGGAGAGAAAAGTTCAATAAAAATTACCAGAAAAGTTCCGGAAAAATTATGGTCCGAAACGTAATGCGCGAGTGAAATGAAATTCTATAAAAATTACGAAACGAAACGAAATTTTCACATTTCGACCTGTAAATTATACGAACCATTCCGTAAAATTTCCCCTGAAACGAAAAAATTAGAATGGAACAAATTTTCATGTTTATTTCCGTCATTTTTCGCTATCACTCATTTATGTAGAATTGAAAGGAAAATTAACGAGTTAACAAAAAACTCGAACACGAATAAAAGAAAGTAAGGATTATCTGGGGATCAGAAACAGCATAACACAGATTTGTTTGCCATTTTTTGAGGTTATGCACCGGTGGGATGGCAACGTGTGCTCAAACTAAACATTTCACTCTAGAAGAATGTTTTCTTATTTTATGAAATGGGAATCACTATTTACAAATGTAGTTATGTTACGTTCACAGAATCGTCTAAGCCCCTGTCGTAAGCAAAATTCTCAGCGACTTTTCCACAAGAAAGGTCTGAGCGGCGTCAGCTCCGACCAACGGCGCTTTTCACTTTGCCGAAATCCCAGCGGAAGACCTCTGGCGAAGGCTCGAGTTTGACAAAATTTACGAAACAAGGAATCGTAAAAATTACGTAAAAATTCTGATTATGTAAAAACCAGAAAATTGATTTATCGTAAAAATTCGCTCCAAAATCTTGTAGGCACCGAACAGGAAACCAGGAATCGCCTTCCAATGTGAAATTCAAAAAATGCAAAAAATGCAAAATAGAGGAATGCGTAGCATTTTGCATTGTAGTCGGAAGCCAAAGGTGACAGAAATGTTCGACGCAACGAGAGTTATATCTGTAGAGGAGCGAATAAGATATAATGTTACCAAATATGTACACAACATGGTTAGGAGTGGCGAACTGAAAAGCCGCATCGAAAACGAAACATTGAGAAGTACAAGAAGTGCAAGCCATATAAAATTGGAGAAGCGTAAAACAAGCTTTGGACAAAGTGAAATTCTGTACAATGGTGTCAATATGTATAATGCGATTCCGACGGAAATAAAGATGTTGGAGGAAGAAGCGTTGAAGCGCGAGCTAGTGAAATACGTAAAGGAATGTAATCAGAAAGAATGAAATTATAATAAGACGAAAATGTAGCAAATTGCTAAATAAAATATCAATCAATCAATCAATCAATTCGGTCACCACCCAGACAACCCTCTCATGTGCCTTCGGAGCAAGATGCAATGAAGAAGATCCACCACAATGGCGATGACCTCCATACTCCAGCATCTTCCTGAACTCCGAATCAACTGTCACTAGCCTGTCGGGGAAAACCGTCGCATTTTAGAAAGCCTTGAAGGAGCTACCGGGGTGAAATGTTGTCGGTGTCAGAGTCATCCATCCAGATTTTTCCTGTGTTTTGTTTGATGAATAGAATCAAAGATTCGGCGAACCGCGGTGCTGAGACAATAGCTCGACCTCTCCAGGGTTAATGATGATCAGCATCAAACCACACCGATCGATGCTTGCAGTAACAATTCCAAGCGGATGGGAGTGAAGCATCAGTAAGCTGCCAACTGGTTGCCACTGATCATCAATACATCTGCCACGATGAGCCAGTTGAGACCTAGCCTCTCGCATGTTACCTGACGAATGACATCATAGCCACAAACAAGACGAGTTGTACCAAGAGAGACAGTGACAGTTGAGACACCTAGATGCAGGGAATACAGATAGATTGGTCTTGCTAATCCTAACAGTGCCAAGGGGACTTGGCAAGTAAGATGAATCGTCGAATAGTTTTGCTGACTGTGGGATTCATTGCTAAGCCTTCATTCAACTTGCTATCTTGTGAGCAAGCATCTATATCCCCCCTCATGGTTTATACACTAGCAAAATTATCTAACGGAGAAATGGAGTTTTAGCCAATCCCGCGGGTATTAGTGATGCACATTGTTAAAACCCCTCCACTTGCGTCTCCTCGTTGGAAAGCACTTCTTGCAACGTTGTTACTTACTTGAAACACATATTACGCTGTTGCTACAGACTATCAATTTCAAGTTTCACGTACGTAATGTTAAGGATATTTGTCCACTGAAAAAAAAGAATGTTATGGAATTGTGATAAGGATTCGCGGTGCACGAGATTGCTCCTTGAATATTCTCTCAAAATTTCAAACAATTTAAAAACTTTTTAGGCAGTCGCATTCTCATTTTGTAAATCCTTATATATAATTGAGAGCTTCGACCACAAATCGAATGAGAATCGCAATAAATCGATTATCGAAGAAAAAACTCGACTATCGAAGAAAAATCTCGATTATCGAAGAAAACGTCGATTATCAATGCCGTGATAAAAATTGAAATCGAAATCGCATTTGAAAATGCATGTGGCCGCGTAGCGGCCAACGGCAAGAAACTAGTAGTATTAGGATCCTATAGCAAAAAGGAGAGACGAATGAAATTATCGATATATATCGCAATTATCGAAAACCGTAAGACCCAAACCGTCGCACCACGGGACTCTTGTCATGAAAATTAGGAAAACTAGTGGGATGGAAGTGTGTTTGCCCCCGTTGTGAGCACAAATAAAACTTCCCGATTTGTAATTTTTGTTTCCCATTCCTAGATTTTCCGACACGTCAATTAGATGTTCAAAGACTGGTTTCAGAGAAAAAAATAGGAATCATGGAATTTTGAATACTGGAATACAACAGGTGTCGCTACCTGCGACTATATCACGTGACGCACTGACCAATCACACTGCGCGTCGCGTATTCCGACTCTCCTGTGCAAATGCGGGCTAACACGCATGCGCCGGCGGTAGTCGGACAACTTCGGACCTAGGCCGAATATAAAAGATTGAATAGTCATTAAAATTTCGCGCCACTCAAAATCGACCAATAACTAATAATTCACTATATGAAAGTGCGTCCCATTTTGATCGAAGCTAAGGTACGCCGAGAGACTCCAATTGGGACATTGATTAGCTTGTTCACAACTTTCCTTCATGAATAATGATTGATTAAAACTTCTGGCGATTTTCATTCTTCATGTTTAACAAAAAACCGGAAACTAGTGCATGAATTTCTTTCGAAATCTAATCAGGTCTCAGGTGCGTGAAGACGCATCGATTAAAAAAAAATTATCGAATCGGGTGATTCGTTTGCAAGAAGTCGTTGTCCAAAAATTGTGGGCACATGTCCTCTACGCACAACCAGTTACGATTGGTGGGGAGCCACGACCACTGAAGGATTAAATTCAAGATTAACACAGCAAAACACAGACGCGCGGAGTGGAATGTCAAGAAGATTCAGAGGATGATGAAATTTATTGGCGGTCTCGTTCTTTTAATTATTAAGCACGTCTACCAAGTGATGCCGCGGGCGTTAGATATGCATATTGTGAAATCCCCTTCCTTGCATCTCATCCTCGGAAAGCGCTTCTTGCAACACTGCTACTTAGCTCGTACACATCTTATGTTGTTGCTACAGACTACCAATTTTGAGTTTCGTATACGTAATCTTAACAGCAAAATCCTGCTGTGATATGGGTTAAGGGGGGGGGGGGGTAATCGGTGGCATGCCCCAGGCGTCGATAAAGGACTATGCGCTCAATCTCCAGTGAGGGTTTATATGCATACGGATACAATTTCCAGAGTCTGGTTTTGCGTTAGGAGAATTATCAATTGGAGCGAGTAATTTAGATGGTATGCGTGGTGACGAGAGATGCGTGTGTGCATGGTGATTAATCGGAATTGGGTGGAATATGTTGGTTTTGGTTAAATAAATTAGGTTAGCTGGATCATTGATGTACGATTTTGTTCACGTGGGAATTAGATCTAGTTGGTAGGATTGATATGAACCCTTAGCTGCCACAGCTCAGTCCGGCCACGTAGCTGCCACACCGGGGTGACTACTTCTCACCCCACGTGAAAAAAATGAGTTGTAAAATACGTATGAGTGTTTGAAGGCTTTTAATGGATTGGGTCATGTTTATTCAACATATATTTAATATTTCCAATGATTTACATTAATAAATTTATAGATGGCGCTTTAAAAAGTGGTCATATATGTGAAAATTCAAAAATGAGGTTTTCTGAAAAACATTGATTACTCCGCCATTTTTTAATATGAAGGGCTCAAATTTCAGGATACGCCCAAGGTACACCACTATCATGAGAAATTAACAGTATACGTTGATCTTTCAAAAAGTTGAAAAAAAAAATCTTTGCCAAGCAGCGCATGCTGCCACACCGGGGTGACTTGCTATGGCTTGCTATGTCATGGAATCACATCTTACATCTATCGACTAATGAAAGATATCGATATTTGTATGAATGTCAACGATTGTAGACCTCTAATTTCACTTTTCCTCAGCCTGGGGTGATAAGTCACCCCCAGTGGCAGCTAAGGGTTAATTTCGTGGAATTAATCAGTGACTATCAGATAATGGGGATGACATTAAATCATTTTGACAGCATATATAGTGTGGATTATGTTGAAAGTCCTAAATTTCGTGAGAATTCAATTTTGAACCGACAGCAATGACCATGTGGGTAGAGCGCTGGTCTTTGGCACACGAGGTCCAAGGATCGAATCCCCGAACGGGGACTCTCCTGTCGGTATAGCAGAGTGCAATCTGGGAAAAAGTCAGTTTCCATTGGCACCGTCGGGAAGGCTGGCAGTAAGTCCTAAATTGGATCCGAATGTAAATACAGAAAAAATCCAGAATCGCATTTTGAGTTGTAGGGACAAGCCTCTGCTGTAAAAATTTTCTAGTAATTATTAGACACATCGGCACCGAATGTAATGAATGGAGTCTGGGAAAGCACCTTTCAGGTCCAAGCCATATCTGCCTCATAGAAATTAGCACATCTACTTGTCCCCTGAAAAATCAGGATTCTGGTAACAGGTTGTTCTAGCAACAAATCTCATGAGTCAAATTTTCCCAAGAAAAGAATATTAAAGATTAATTAAGAGAGTGGCGGAAATCGAAAAATGGAGGCCGAATTGGATGACCTGGTATTATGGAACGTTTTCAAAAAATTGGTATCTACTACTTGAATCATTGAACACGATGAACCTTTAATTATTGACAGCTTCAATAATGGCCTAATCTGTCAGATTACATAATGGACCATTTAAAGTTTACATAATGGTTTTTAATTTTACTCGCCTTCTTTAGCTTCCAGGCACTTCCATGTATGTGCAGACATTCGAGTATATAGCTCATTCTCCCTATGTTTTAGTATTGAACTGAAAATTTTACCATCGGTTAGCCATATTTAGAGAAATATTATCCTAAATTGTCAATTATTTAAGTCGAAGTATAGCTGAGTAATATTATGAACGCCAGTATCTTTTCTTATTAACGCCCTCCCCCCAACCCCCCACCCCCCGCCCGCCACGGGTTGGGTTCCGGGTCCACTTTGCGGTAGTATTTTATTTACCATCAATAGCGCACACGAAATGTTCGTGATAGAAATTGCACTCAATGACAAAATTTTTCACAAGCCAAAATTACAGAACGCGATTACAGAACCACGGACCAAACCTCCGGCTTAGGAATGCAATTCAAGATATTTTCCATTGCATTCTATGCATGAAAAGTATTAACAGACCATCTTAACATATCTTAGCAACAAGACCAACTACCAAAGTTCCACCTGATGCAGATCACGAATTAGATAGTAGACCGTCCGTCTGTGAAAGTAAGATAAGCGTCAATTTTATGTGCAAGCGGCCGGGATGTTGACCAACTTTTCAAATTACCTTTTTTCTTATTTAAATGATTTGGAGTCTGAAATGAAATTTGAAATATTTTGATCTTCAATTTTTGGAATAGTTAATTTTGAGTTTCATTTTGATTTTTTAAAATTGAATTCAAAAATAGATATAGATGTTTGCAGTGGAATTTGAATTTGAATTAAATTTTAATTTGAAAAAGCAATTCCAACGTGAAATTGAATTTTAGAATTGGAAAAATGAAATTGTAAATTTTTTGAATTTAAAATATGAGCTCGCGCGAAGAGGAAAATGGCGACGTACATTTCAAAGCCAATCAGACTGAACATGAACAAAAACAGTATGACGGACCACATGACAGCCCATGACAATTGAAATTAGTGTAATGGCCGCTGCCATGACATGGTTGGTCATTTTTAGGAAAGATTAGTGGTGGATGAAGTCGACGATGCACAAACAACACGTTTAGTCGAGGACGTGCCCGGACGAACAGACGGTTATAACACTCAGAGTACGTAACTATCGCACGGGACCACAGTACGCATGCCTTGCAGATGCGCAGAAGCAAAAATGTTTCTGCGCAAACGTCACTCGCAAATTGTGCGTACGCATTACACAAGTGTCGCTCATCAGAATTCATGTAGGTCGCTTCGATTTCTCGATGTCAGTCGAAAAACAATGGATTACTCGCATCTAATCGAATTTCATGTCGATCTGTCGATTCTCCTGTCGATTATTCCCTGTTCTTTTTATACAAGGAACCATGTGCTGAAGAGAAAGAAATTCAATACGGAATCAGTCATATCAGCATAATCATCAACACCGTATGCAGAATTAATGGTGCATTGAATGCACAGTATTGTCCATTTCACTCATACTCGTTATGAGTCGCGACGTATGCCATTCACGTATTGGAATAGCTCATATTTAAGATGCAACGATGGAGTATTGCCAAGTACTAAATTGAATTTAACCATCGACGGTGGGTGGAGGATCCTCTCATTATTTTATCGAGCGACAATACGTGCTCGGCGTCGCCATTCCCTTCTCTCAGTACCACCCCCCAACCACCACCTTTATTTCAGTACTTGGGTTATACAGCCCCCCCCCCCCTTTGAGCATTGACAACCGCGCGCTATAACGAGCCACAACGTGCCTCCATGATTTACGAATAGACGATTTACAGTGTCTCTTCCACCTCATCCAATCTCGTCTTCCTCATCATCTCTCTTTTTACTCCCTTCCATTTTTATCAGCAGCCTACTCACAATAGAATTTTCGCAATCGGCTCATTGAATTATTGGAGAAAGCGAAATGTAATACAGATGAAAAATAGATACAGTACAATCCTGTATATGTTCGCTCAAAGAATCAATAAATTCAGCGGATTACTGAACCTGCGCCAGTTACATTATGAAACTTAACTTGGTGTGTGTGTGTGGGTGGATGGACGTGGGTGGGTGGGTGTGAGTGAGTGGGTGGGTGTTAGTGGGTGGGCGTTAGTGGATGGGTGGGTGTTAGTGGATGAGTGGGTGGGTGGGTGTGACTGGGTGGGTGGACATGTATGAGTGGGTGGTTGTGAGTGAGTGGGTGGGTGTGAATGGGTGGGTGGGTGTGAGTGGGTGAGTGGGTGGATGGGTGTTTGTGAGTGAGTGGATGTTTGTAAGTGGGTGGGTGGGTGTTGGCCTAATCTATCTCGATGAGTAATATAAGTAATTATTCATTCTATCACGAACGTAATTCCCCACCAAACATGTATTATAAAATTTTGCTCTACCATCACTTCCTGAGGGGCCAATTAAATTTGTTGAAGAGAATGTTGAAGACAGGTTCGGAAGACATTACCGTTCGGTGAAGCTCCAAATGGATCACACGCATTTACCACGACGTGTTACATTTTTCTGCTCCAAAAAATTGAGAATGCAATGGCTTAGACTTATGACCAAGATGCCCGTGGTATTGAGTAATAAGTAGGAAAAGATATAATGCGCGCCAATATACCTTGTGCGGCAATGTCCAAAAAACTTGGAACCATATCTTCAAACTAACCCATCACCATAATTAAATTTCATCAAAATAAACGATTAAAAATAACTTCATAAAACGACACATCATTTGCCGTTATCGCCACTTCTATACCTCATCCAATCTATTCGTTCTCATTATGTTGTCCCTTTCCTCTCTCTCATTTCGATCAGAATTCTGCCCACAATGGAGAATTTTCGCAATCGGCGGCTCATTCAATTTTGACAGAGAAAAAAAAATCATCATAATATAGATGAAAAATAAACTGAAACGAGGCAGCGAGTGCTTCCGTGTCCCATTATTCTGGTTCTTTCCTCGCAAAAAAAAAGAAAAAACAACAGTGCACCATGAGTTTGAAGATTGGTATGGCAACCGTCCCGACAATTCCGCTGCAGTGTATCTGCATTTCTCTCCTTTTTCCCCCCTTTTTCCTTTTGGAAATTTTAGTTCCAGAAAATTTACGAACTTTTATGGAAAGATATTTTTCGATTCAAATATCTCAACTGGTGATTTATCCCAACTGTAATTTATCCAGGAATTACATCTTCTCAAGTGCACTCCACTGTTCCTCGAAAAATTGCCAACGATGAAAAATTCACTCATGAATTACATACCGTTCAACAATTGAATGAACAAATCTCAAAATCCGCAAATATTTCCAGTTCATCCATTCCCAAAGGGAGGTCCAAAATTCTACGTTAAAAAGCGTTTGAAGCACAGCAAATATAATAACGATTGCATAAGTAGTAAAAGTAAATTCCCAGCACGTTTGCACACAAGTCAAAATAAATAAATCCATAAGGCTGTTATAATATTCTCTCATGGCTATCATCTTGGTCACGTATAGTAGATACGGACCACGATTCCTGCATATAGTGGAGAAAACCGCGGAGCTGGGTATATGGAGTACGTGAAATCGTGGAAAATCCAGTACAAAGGCCCAAGAGTGAGTAGGATATTGTTGGAAAATAGAGAAATAGGGAAATTGCAGTGCACTAATCTATGGTAGGTGAGTCTCTCTATCGCTAATCGAGAAACCAAGCAATTAATTTGAGCACGCACCCTACTAACATTACCACCCAGCCTCCCCCTTGAGTATGTCTCCCACCCTAGGTGGTGGTACGTGGTGGGCCATTGGGTGGAGTGGGTGTTAGCCACCAAACCACGAATCCTCAGCGAGGGGGGTGCAATATACCATGCATTATATCTCCATGACCCCCCCCCCCCCCGCCGCCACTCCCGTCAAACCGACTCACTCGCATAACTTGAAAATCATCCCCTAATAGACATATGAAGCCATGGGTTTACCATCTGCGTTGGAAATGGCAGGGCTATTTAACCCTACACAGATTGTCCTGTAAGCTCTCCACCGTCAGGCTCTGCATTTTCAGATTTTTCAGTAAAAAGAGCAAAATTTGAAAAAAAAAACGTGTGCGTAGAGAGCTACCCCTAGTAGAAATCCAACACCGCGTGGACGTCGCCGCGGCGTTGCAATGCGGTGTTGGACACCGCGGCGGCATTGGCATTTGACGGCGCGTAGACCTCGCCGCGCACTATCCTCGCAACGTTCTGCGGATCCAGCGCAGCGGTGGCCACAGAAGGCTGCGGAATAACACTGATGCGCGATGAAGAAAATACGCAGTATGATAGATTATAATATTGAGATTAGTGATTGAGTTTTTAGTTATGATTTAATACTGAGTTTTAGTGATTAGTGAGTATTGGCAAAGTGATTTTATGATGAATGTAAATTCCATCGTGATTACATGTGTGACAAACTAATTCTCGAGACAAATTACACATTTTTTTATCTGTAGAAGGCAAAACCACATGTTACCCGAGCGAAGTGAGGTTAGAATAACTGCTTCACGCCCCTAATGACATAAACCTTCATCAGTTTGGAATAAATCGAAGAAAAAATAAACGAAGCATGAGTCATTGCGGGGGTTACACAAAGGTCTATCCTCTCCGCCGTACTATTTAATCTGTACATTGCTTCTGTTGTTAGCAGAATTCCTATAAATGTCCCTATCGCAGGCTATGCTGATGACATCGCTCTGCAGTCCGCTAGCAAATCGGTAAATAAAGCTGTCAGAAGAATCGAGAACGCAGCTGCTCTTACAATCAGTGAGCTTATGAAATGGAAAAGTCAAGTGAATATTGCCAAAACAGAAGCTCATCATATTTACTAGTGGGAGAGTCGACTGTACTCCCACACCTTATTCTCCAGTGGCAAGACTTGCTCCTGCTCTGATATTCCCGAGCAAAAATATAGCCTCCCACATATAACTATGTTTATAACTTTTAACTTCTCAGTAAGAGAATTTATGGTGACTATGTTTAAAATGAAATGTCCCAGAACTATTCAATTTTCTCTTTTCTGGATATTTTATATGCTCATCACACATTTTCAGATAGAGCACTGTGTACGTGTCGGGATGAGCCATGTCCGTACCCATTTTACGTCGAACAGTTCCGCGTAACCTGCTTAAGTCATGTGAACTTTCTTCTTTCAGCAAGTGCGTCTCGCCCTTACTTTCCGTTTTTTTTTAAACAGGAAGCATGAAAATCGCCAAAAGTTTTAATCAACCATTATTTACAAAGTAAACTTGTGATAAAGCTAATCAATATCGCAATTGAAGTTTCTCGGCGTACCTTAGCTTCGATCAAAATTTGACTCACTTTCATGTCGTGGATTATTAGTTAATGGTTGATTTTGAGTGGCGCGAAATTGTAATGACTATTCAAACTTTCATATTCGGTCTAGACCTAAAGTTGTCCGACTACCGCCGGCGCATGCGTGTTTGCCCGCATTTGCACAGGGGAGTCTGAAGGCGCGACGCGCAGTGTGATTGGCCAGTGCGTCACGTGACATAATCGCAGGTAGCGACACCTGTTGTATTCCAGTATTAAATATTTCATGGTTCCTATTTTTTTCTCTGAAAGCAGTCTTTGAACATTTGATTGACGTATCGGAAAATCTAGGAATGGGAAACAGAAATTACAAATCGGGAAGTTCTGTTTGTGCTCCCAACGGGAGCAAACCCACTTGCATCCCACTAGTGTTTTTCACTATTATGCCAAGTAACAGTTATCAAGGAAAACTCCACCATTCATTGGGCGGAAGAAGACCCGACTATTGGCCATTAATCAAAACCGCAAAAATGAAGTAAATGAATAAATTGATTAAAATCATCCATCCCTGCTATCACCGGAAATGAGTGATGCTAAGTGATAGCGAGGTGTTGCGAACAATACTCATGACGCCAAATCCCAAGTGATTAATTCATCATATATATAACAGAAATATATTATAGGATCATTCAGTTCTCTTAATGCATTAATGATTCTGTCGTTACAATTATTCTATACAAATTGATCATTATTTCATTTTGACTGGCTGATCTCTTTCAGCTGTAATTCGTCTAAATTTATTTAATTGAAGTATCCCAAGTATTGGTAAGCTTTTGAATGTTGATCAAACCGATTAAATGAGAATAATTGAATACTCTTGAATTGATCCTCGCCCTTGATGCTGATGTACAACCGAACCAAAAGTAGAGATCGTATTTTACGAAGTACAGCTGAGAGCACTCCAGCAGTTGGTCTATTTCAGTACATCCGAATGAATGAAGACACACTCTTCGTGTCTTCAAAAACAATCACACTATCCCCTTCCACCTTTCTCATCGTATCCAATTGTCCTGCGAAAAACCAACTGTCCTCGAGTGGCTGTGACAACACGATACAGATTCATTCAACTGGAGCATCCTCCAACAGCCGAATGACAAACGCAAACTTGAAGTTTGATCACATCGGATAAATCAATTCACAGGGGGAATCCTCCACCCATTTATTCAACTCATTCATGTGGAAAACCTTAACTTACTGAAGTCCACGAAATATCTAACGAATGTTTGTATGCAATTAGACTAATGTGAAAATGGCACATTAACTGGAGATGTATGTGTAGTATTCAGGTGTGAGAGATGGGAATGCTTCGACACAGTCTTTGGTGAAGTGTAATATTTTGGTAACAATTTAGAAGATTATAGATATGTTGCGTATGATGTTTTATCGGCCGTGGATGGCTACACTATCCGGAACTGCCCCGGCGGGACTCAGTTTTTTCCGAGTCTCTTTCGCAACGTGTTAACTTTAGCCCAGAAACCATCGGCTTGTTAATCTGCCCAGGATCGTACGAAGTGATTAAGTATAAACAATCACCCCAGAATTATTAATTTCCCGGAGGGGAGTTATTGTAATCACCCCGAAAATCGAAAATCGATCTTCGCATTTCAAGGTCTCCACCACGCTCCCCGATCA
This sequence comes from Asobara japonica, assembly GCA_026005395.1. Classification (NCBI taxonomy): domain Eukaryota; kingdom Metazoa; phylum Arthropoda; class Insecta; order Hymenoptera; family Braconidae; genus Asobara; species Asobara japonica. Next base: position 348,809 of record BQMI01000554.1, on the reverse strand, counting down.
TTTTTACGATGATGTATGTGTGTGCGTGTGTGAGTGTGTGTGTGAAGGTGTCTGTCCGTGGCCAAAAATTTTGTCGAACGATATCGCGCGAGCGAGGTGCTCAATAGCGCAATCGAAGCGTCTTCTTTCAACTTAGAGCTGATTAGATTTTGGGTGAAATTGGTGCAGTATATATATTATTATTAAAAAATTTAATTGTTTATAATGTTCTATTGCATAAACTATTAGAGTCAGCGAAAAATTTATACAAGAAAAGTTGTTCCCCATATAAAAATACGTATTTTATGTAGAATGACTTATTTCGATAATTTGTATAATTAAAGAGGTATGACCGTCTCAACAATTATGTCTGTAATGAGTGAACGAATGAACACAGCGTTGTCACGACGGTGCCAATCGAAGCGTCTCCGTGCAAAATCGAGCCGATTACAGTTTGGATGGGATTCGTGCAGTATATGCAGGGTTATTAACAATTGTAATTGTTTACACTTTTCCACTGGGTAAAATATTAAATTTATGGGGAAACTTCTTAAGAGAGAATTATTCCTTATATGAAAAGATACCTTTTATATACAATGACTGTTTTCCAGAATTTGCATAATTAAGGAAGTATGGTCGGCTGAGCAATTTAACATACGGCAACAATGCATATCACCAGGGTTGTTCCTTATACAAAAATGCACATTCAATGTGACATTTTTCAATATAGGTTAGAACATTTTGCAAGTTGAACTAGAAGATACTTGGCGAATGGATATGTCGACAATGGGGGGAATGATGTCAAAGAGCGTAACAATTGAGAAAGTACAGAGGTAGGAAGGGTAACTATGTGGACGAATTCCAGTTGAATATTTGTATGAGGCTTAAAAATCAAACTGAATCGATCGTGTGCAGTAATTATTAGTTGCCAGTTCATTTATTGATATCACGGGTGGGTTTGCTCATCAGCATGGTTGCGTTCTTATGCTGTGCTGAAATACCAATTCAGGAAGTTTTGTTTGTGCCCCGTATGGGGCACACACATTTGCACACCACTAGTTATGTTAAGGATTAGACTTCACGGAATTTTTTGTACAATTTTTGACTTCACTGTTAATTAGTGCAAAATTAAAGTGAACATTAACCCCAGGTATTCGCACACGAGTTCACTTATTTTTTCTCGTATTTTACTTCCTGGAACAGTCGTTAAAATCGTCGAGTACAGTCGACTCTCCCACTAGTGCACTGCGCGGGACCGGACGCTCCACCGCCCTGTCCCATAAGTGACCCTCCCCTACTTCTCCCCCTCCCAGATGCTAGTAAGCACAGTGAGGTAGCTGTCGAAGTTACGCGGGACCATTTGCACAGTGGTGGGGAGCCGGCGCTTGCGGAGATAAGGTGTGGTGGAGTCATGACGATACTCACTATAGGGATCCATCAACTAGTGGGATGGATACCCCAAATCTAAGAAGGGTCGCGTGACAATCACGTGCACGTATTTGGAATATATGATCGTCCTCTGCTATCATAAAAGCTTTCTTGCTTTGCATTCCCGGTGAATTTTCCTTCATTGAGATTTTAGTCTTAGGTAAACGGCCATACTGTCCAGACGGTCCTTCTTCCCTTAAGAACTAAATATAAAGATTCCATAGAACTTACTATGTTTTTATATTAATTTATGCTTCTCACTTCCAATTATTCAAAAAATCAAGTAAAGAATTGGGGAAAAAAATCCGGAAAATTTCATTACCATTCTTGCATTGAAGTTTCACTTTTTTCCATTTCTTAGTATTACGCACACATATAGATTCAAACGTTACTCTCAGGCTGTATTTATTCAGACATTTTTTTCACCATACTTTTGCCCGAGACCAGATGAAAGCTACAAAAAATGGTCTCGGCGAATATTTCCGTCATGGTACACGAGTCAACTAGTAAATACAGACGACTAGATTGAAGTAGGCGCTTTGATATGTAGAAGTCGATGGGCCGGGAGGGTAGGAGAAAACGAGAAGGCCAAAAAGATGTAGTACACAGTCCTTGAGCACTTGATGGCTGATCGCCCTAACTTCGCACGTGTGACCTCTCCCCTCGATTCAATCCCAACTGATTAAACTTTTAACCAACTACCGAGAGAGAAAAAATGTGGAGAAAATTTCCCTCCGTTTGGGAAAAAACGTATTTCCGGTTGGTGAAAGCTTATGAAGGAGTCTTTTCTCATTTATGGTCAATTAGTTTGGAATCAATTAAAATCGCAATCAATTTTTCCCTGTTTATTCCTCCCTTTGATTAATTTCACCTTCTCTCATTTTTTGCAAACAAACATGGAAATTAAACTAGTGGGATGAAAGTGTGTTTGCCCCGTTGGGAGCACAAACAAAACTTCCCGATTTGTAATTTCTGTTTCCCATTCCTAGATTTTCTGATACGTCAATTAAATGTTCAAAAACTGGGTTCAGAGAAAAAAATAGCAATCATGAAATTTTGAATACTGGAATACAACAGGTGTCGCTACCTGCGACTATGTCACGTGACGCACTGACCAATCACACTGCGCACCGCGCATTCAGACTCTGCTGTGCAAATGCGGGCAAACACGCATGCGCCGGCGGTAGTCGGACAACTTCAGATCTAGACCGAATATGAAAGTTTGAATAGTCATTAAAATTTCGCGCCACTCAAAATCAACCAATAACTAATAATTCACTACATGAAGGTGAGTCAAATTTTGATCGAAACTAAGGTACGCCGAGAGACTCCAATTGCGACATTGATTAGCTTGATCATAACTCTCCTTCGTAAATAATGATTGATTAAAACTTTTGGCGATTTTCATGCTTCGTGTTTAAAAAAACTAGTGGTGTGTGCATATGTGTGCGCCACTCGGGGCACAAACAAAACTTCCCGTTTTGGTTTTTCAGCACAACCTACTAAATTTAGCCTTCTCCAATATACTACGGTTAATCAGTGTGACCCCTGTTATTATCATAACAAAAACATGCCTATTTGAGAATTCCAAACTGACTCTATTTATGAAGCAGATAATTATGAATACTTGAATAGACGCATGGTGAGCATGAGGATGAGACTTATGCGCGTTACTTGAGTGGGCGTGAGACGCCAATAAAGACGATAACTTCAATATTTTACCCAGTGGACAGTATAAACAATTGCAATTGCTAATAACATTGCATATACTGCACAAATGCCATCCAAAATGTGATTCGCTCGATTTTGCATGAAAACGCTTCGATTGGGACCGTCATGACAGCGCTGAGTCCATTCGTCCATTTATTACATACATAATTGTAGAGACTGCTATACCTCCTTAATTATGCGAATTATCGAAAAAAGGCATTCCACATAAAATACGTATTTTTATGTGGCAAACAACTTTACTTATATGACTTTTACGCTAACTCTAATAGTTTATGCATTAAAACATAACAAACCATTGACATTGTTAATAACAATATAAGTACTGGACCACTTTTACTCAAAATTTAATCAGTTATAAAATATGCTTATATGTTTCAACTGTGACGTTGAGTACCTGCATTACAACATTTTTGTGTCAATGAACGTTCATGATCTCAAAATCAATTTTCTCAAAAACACGGGAACTACTCGATGGATTCGATCAAAAATCTAATCAGCTTTAAGTTACACGGAGAGGCAACGATTGAAGAAAAAATTAATCGAATCGCACTACCCGTTTCCGAGAAAACGTAAACGAAAAATTCTGCCACATACGGACGAACACACACACACAGACACTTCTCTGAAATCACTTCAGGATAATGCAACACGTCGAGAAACGTGAAAGTTTCATCGATCTGGCGCTTTTCATTTTCGGGGTCATTACAATAACTTCCCTAGATCCCTAGATGGGAAGTTAAAAACCGGAAACTAGTGCATGAATTCCTTTCAAAATCTAATCAAATAGGTCCGAAAGATATTCACCTAGTAGAACCAAAAGAAAGTGATAAAATTCTGCAAAAATGAACAATAGCAACTGCTCGTATCTTCAACCCCTCCCAAAACTTCATTCAAAAATTCGGTTCAGGTTTGCATCAACTCTTGAGTCAGTCCGACTTGATGCTACTTTTGCAAATAACAAATTTGTCGACTAAGACCGTGACTTTTTCGCGGTATGCTACAAAAAATTTCATGACACATACCAGATCTTTCGCAGGATATTTTCACTCGCAACTTTCCCCTCCATATTCCCAATAAGTACTTCCAATGTGATATGAAGCACGCCGCAACGCCCCAAACATTTACCATAGCATTTCAATCGTTTCTTCGAGCATTCTGTACTAGTCAGCGAAACTTGAGAACAGTGAATTTACCTGTGGTGAGCGTTGAAATTGAATTCACAGATAATGGAAATGCCTCACGGGCTATAGATCCACGCAACACCAAATGTATTTCGAAACACGAAGAGATCGAATCGTTGGAGCGGCTCGATGGGTATGCTGATGAGTGAGGAATACCACGAGTCCAACGCACGAGTGGAATAGCTGATGTATCCTACGCATTGTCAGTTGAAATTTAGGTTGGTAATTGTATTGTCTGTCCAGCTATCCAGTGGCAAATTGAGAGAGAATACTGGAGGAACAGCAGTGGACCACTGCATATGCGAAGGTTGAGGTAATTGAGGGCGGTGTGCGATTTGAGGTATATGCGTGGAGAACGCCGGAAGGTTTGGTACCATTCATTTTAAAGGCGAAAAAGGATTATTGAAAATCTTCCAAAAAATTCTTGCAGAATTTCCATAAGTTTAAGGTTGCAGCATTTCCATAATCTCAAAACTTTTAAATTCCTCAAATTTACGAAAAATGAAATCCAAATTTGTTGTTTCATCATGTGAATAGGGGTTTAAGTAGTTTGAGGCAACAAGTGCGTAATGGATTTTTTGGCTTGTGGAAGGGTTACATGCCTTCGGCTCGTGTTACAATCCCACCAGTCAAAATAATCCTTTTACGCACGTGTTTCATATACTATTTTAGGTCATTTAGCCTGAAATCCGCGATTTTACCGAGCGAAGCGAGATTAGAATCACGTGATTGCAGGCATCTATAACGTAAAATTTATTTAACCATCTATATACTCAGATTTGGACTAATTTTCGTGCGATTCATGAGTCCGAACTTTTCTTAACCGCGTCTGGATGGTGCGTCAAGTATCCTTCAAAACTTCAGTCGATATATCAATTTTTGACCAATTAACCTCTTCAATGGAATGCCGCAACAATGGGAAATTCCTGGTGAGTTAAAACCAATATTTAACCCGGCATGTACAGAGTATGTTACAACGATTGTCCTTATTGCAGATAGACAAGAAAAAAAATAACTTCAAACAGAAAATTCCTCTTCCATTTTTGGCACCGACCAATATTTGGTAATTGCAAAAATTAATGAATTTACGGACGGTAGCTGCACGGCACGGACTGTAACAGCAGCAGCTTCAATACCAACACATCTGTAGACCTCCCTTCGGAGTGGTATTTATGAAAACGGATAAATATATGAGTAACCAAATAGCAGATTGAATATGGAAACCGCACCGCACAAGACATATCTTTGATAAAAGATAAAAGAATTAAAAATGACGTCCGGCTGCAAAAATGAAGAAAAAACTGTTGGAACCTACCTATTTATACACCTTCCTCGTTACAGCTAATTAGTAAAAAAATATTCACGAATTGTCCCACCACGTTTTATGCCCTTACATGCCAGCATTTTTAATATTTATTATTAAACATTTTATGTGCGTCGTAAATGACGAATGACATCAGAGCTCTGTAAGAATTAACGGTCAAATGATTCGGTGAATTATTTTTCGATCAATCGATTCGACCAGTCCGTTCTTGACCAATTGATTGCCCATAAATTGTACTGGGAGTTTCCCTTGCAAAATATGTCGATACTGTTACCGATTGCGTCGCCTATCAGGGAAAATCCCGATGATTGATCAGACATGACTCTGTCCGTATTTAATCGGCTTACAAACTTTCAGAACTACGGCGAGGTTTTCATATCCGTAGAAGTACGATGGAATGACGTAAAATTGAACGAATATTTGATCAGTCCCGTGGAAACGGAATATCTGACATCAAACATATATCTAGTTTTCTATTAACAGAGAAACTGAGACTCACTAAGAATTTCAGATGTCCGTCAAAGTTATGGGTCAGAAGTATTTTTTCAGAATGATATAGAAAACATGCATGCAGGGAAACATGTCGACATGAAACAACGAGCTTCATTTTACGATTTTTTGACACTGACGCCCGCACCTTAGTCCTTGGCACTGGGACGGCGATCGCAACGGAACGATTCAAGCACATAAGCACTGAACGCATCTGGCATATAACTATAGGTCCTCCGACGTGCGTGAAAATTATTGAAGCGGGAGAAAAACGTGTAGCGCTACCTGCGCCAGCTGACGATCTGCTTGAAGTTTTTGTCACTGAGCCGTGCATTCCATGAACCGATTGCGAATAATAACGTAAAGACTGTCTAAGGGTTTCCTCAAAATACAAAATCAGTTTCATTGTAACAAATCCCGAACTCAACAAAATCGGTACAAAAAATATTTTGTGAAATTTTGGGAAATATCGAGGTTGATTTTATAACAGTCACCCACAATCAAGCTCGGAGGGGATATCAGACGAGGATACTTTTTCATGGTGACTTTATTCCTTACAATATTTTCATCGTCATTTTTATCGAATATAATTTACTTGTGATTATTTGTTGCATTTGAAATTTTCGTTTCTGTTCCAATTTTATATTTAGATAATTTTGTTTTTCTGAATGCGGGGGGAGGGGGTCTTCCCCCCCCCCCCCCCGGGGGTGGGACTCCACCCCCCTGGACCCCTGCCGCGCCCGCTTTCCATCCGTTCGACCTTGGTTTTCCACAACAGAAAGATCCAGCGTTTACTTTGGATTTTTCCCAAGCTCCTCCCCGATGTAGCTCTCTCAGAACCTCCGTCGCAAAAACATTAGTTACATCCCGTGCTACCTGTGATGCCGGTATGATTCCCACAACATCTTCTGCGGTGATGAGTTTGCTGGCGTTGGTTTCCCATATGCAACGTTGCACATGTCCCGCAGATATGCAAAAGACACCTGATTCTCATTTCCATAAATTCTTGGACGCGTTGGGCAATAGAGGCAATCGTCATTTTGAATTTGTGAAGATTCTCTCGAAAGCACTAGGGCCCTGAGAACATCCGCATTAGATTGTAATTGACTTGTCCATGTGAGGGGTCAAGCCAAGCATCCAACTTCGGTAGTAGTCGACGAGTCAACCGACGTTTGCTCGAGGTATCCCACCGTAGCTGCCATCGCTCAATGCTGTGGTTTCGTTCTTCCCTCCTCAATTCCACTGAGTTCAGATTGGTTGATCTTCTGCGGGTGTAGAAGCACCCACGCTCCTGGGCTAGAACTTTGATAGATCATATGCCAGCAATGACACACACTATGTCTCCCACTATGACTATGTCCATACGCTATATTTTTATGCGTCCATGATAAACTGATTTCGGTCGTTATCACTCACCCCCACTCGCCACCGGTATCTTTCACTCTTAATCACTTCCCGCCAGCAAATTTCCGTGGTAATCTATCTTCTTTTTTTCACCTCCCTACATTCTACCTTGCCCCTCTTGGAAGTCCCAGTCATTGGACTTTTTAATGGTCCAACTTCGGAATATCGAGCGTGGATGTGACCTTTTCCCCAATGGCTTGACTTGGTCGGCTGACTCTCGGCATATTTGCTAAGCCACTCCTATTCTCCCTTCCCCTGTAATACCGAGCAAAAATACCCGATTCGGGTGTAGAAAACTAGTGGTGTACAAATGTGTGTGCCCGATGCAGGGCACAAACAAAACTTCCCGATTTGGTATTTAAGTACAGCATGAGAACGCAACCATGGTGATGAGCGAACGCAACCGCGATATCAAAAATTCGAGTTCAATTCTAGCAATTGAAAAATTGAATTACACTAGTTTTAGACACAAGCTTACCAGTATCATTCGAAAGAAAGGACTTAATGATTCGGTTTTGTCATTGGTTCATTGAGAAGTTATGAACAGCTACGTTCTTTCTCCTCGTATGATGTACGTAATTGGTTAAACGGCCATACCTCCTTAAATATGCGAATTATGGAAGAAAGTCATTCAACATAAAATGTGTATTTTTGCACGCGGAACAACTATTGTTGAGTGATCATTCCGCTAGCTGATACGATTTTCGCAATAGAGGGTTATAAACAATTGGAATTGTTTATAACAATATATATACACCGTCAATTGCATTCAAAATCTAATCCTCTCCGAGTTACATTAGAACACTCCGATTCAGACTCTCATGGCCTGCATGGGTTCATTCTCTCACTTATTACATACGTAATTTTTCAAACGCTCATACCTCCGTATTATCCTAAATTTTCCAGTATTAAGTCTAAGTATAGCTGAGTAATCGCAATTTGTTTTTTTCACCAATTTTTTTTTCAATTAATTCTCACAGCTATAATTTGATGTTTGACTAAAAGTTCATAACCACTTTTTCTTCTCCAAATAACTTGAACTTCCCCCAAAAAAATATAATGTTAAGATTGGATCACTTTTTATGATAACAAATCCCATTTGTTAACAACAAATACTTTTTTTATATACCGGTTTCCCAGTTTTTTTTAATTCCCGATCTTAGGGAAGTCATTGTTATGGGTCTGAAAATCGAAATTGGAAATTTCACTTGATGTTCACGTTTCATGACCCCTAGAAACATTTCCAACCATTTTGAGCGAGATGTTTGTCTGTGTGTGTGTATGTGTGCGTATGTGAGCAACGTTTTGTCCCACGATTTCTCCCAGACAAATTATGCGATTTGGGTTTTTTTATATTCATTGGATAGGTTTCCGCCTAACTTAGCTCTGATTAGATTTTGAACATAATCGACTCAGTGGTTTTATAGTTATTAACAAATGAATTGTTTCTATCGTCGTGAGAACGATTTAAGATACGAAAAAAATTATTCAATCAAATTTGTTCCACATACAAAAATACATATTTAATGTTGTATAACTTTTTTGGCTGCCACCGTTAGTTTATTGTTATTCACAAATTCAATTGTTTAGATCGTTATATCGCAAGAACACTTAGACATACGCAACAATGTGTCAAATAAAAGTCGTTTCTACACGTAAAAATGCACATTTGATGTTTTATCACGTTTTTTGCCAACACCCATAGTTAATTGTTATTAACAAATTGAATGGTTCATGTCGCTCTATCACGACAATAATTAGAGATACGAAATGAGTTTTTGAATGAAAGTTGTTCCACACGTAAAAGCACACATTTGATTCTTTATGACTTTTTATGCTAACACTCACAGTTTTTCACAAATTGAATTGTTTATCTAACTCGATTGCGAAAAAGGATATATTTTTTAAAAATCTCTTTATATTTTAAGCATTATAAAATTTCACATATTTGGTAATTTTGAAAAGTTTAAAACGTTCACAATTTGAGACGCAAGCCGAAATTTTGTATATAACATACACGGGGGAACGATCGGGAAGTTATTGATGCGACCCGTAGAGGGTCAAGCCCAAATCCTGTTTATTTCGTTTGGGTTTGATTTCATAAAGTATATGCTTTCTTACATATTCTGTGAAATTTTCAGTCTGGGCCCGCAGCTAGCATAGAGCGAAATAAATTGCATTTACTGAAATTCCATAAATAATTGGAAATTGAATGATTTTCCACAATTTTTGACCGAAATTTGTTAAGAAATGATTATCTCAGATTGCGCTTGTGGAATTTCAAATTACAAGATGTTCAAGCCATTCTTCCTGTGGTACAGTTGGATCGACACGCTATCAAATTTGCAAGTAAATTTTTTTACATTTTTCTCCTTGTGACTTACCAAATCACATTTACAATCTCCAATTATCTAAATAACAAACTCTATAAACAAACCAGCAAATATGAACCCAGCTCCAGTGTGCTTTTGGAACGAAATAATGCCACTAGCTAAATGCTAATGGAGCCCCAGCACCTGAGCATGTTGGCCTCTAATACCTCCATGTCCCCCGAAGACTCAATGCCCCAATGGTGCAAGGTTCACGAACGGGAATGAGCCTTGAGACTCGAGCTGTCTCACTATCCCATAGCTATTTCCGGCGACATTGGAATCCCTGAAAACTTGAAAACAAAATAGATTTAAGTTTTCATCCGAGTTTTCCAGTTCCACACACCTTTTCCACCTTCACCACTCCCCTCACCCAATACGTATTAATTTCATCTCGACGAATTTCATAACTATGAGAAGTTGCGATACAGCATCAAAAACTCGGTCCACTCGGTAACTTGTAAAAAAAAAGGGATCAAAATACATCTGAATTTAAATCTAAATTCTCAGAATATTCAAACATCTTAGACTAATCCAAATTCAGATTTTTCTAGGAATCTGAAAAAAGTTTTCTAAAATTCTGAAGATTTGACAAAAAAATCCAAAAATTTGGAAATAGTAAACTAGTGGTGTCAGCATGTGTCTTCCCGCTTCGTGGCACAAACGAAACATCCCAATTCGGTATTTCAGCACAGCATACTAAATTTATTCTTCTCCCATATAGCACGTTAATCACTTTAACCCTTGTGAGTGTTATAACGAATCCTTGCAGATTTGAGAATTCTAAACGGACTCATTTATGAAGCAGATAAATATGAATATTTGAGTACGAGCATGGTGACCATGAAGATGAGACTTATGCGCATTACTTGAGTGGGCATGAGACGCCAATAGGGGTGTGGCGGCTTGAGGGTTAAATCCGCCATATCTTCTTAACTATGATAATCATGGAAAAAAGTCATTTGAAATTAAATGTGCATTTCCACTTACAGAACAAGTTCCATTAAACACTTTCTGCCGTATCTCTCACGGTTTTCGCTATAGAGCGTTATGGGCAATTGAATTTCTTAATAACGATGTATACACACTGCTGCAACCTTAATGACGACCAGAACTTCATTCGTTCGCTTATTATGTACATAATTGTTGAGACGGCCATACTTCCTTAGTTATGCACATTATGAAAAAAAGTAATTCCACATAAAATATGTATTTTCAAATAAGGAATAGTTTTCTTCAGATAAGTTTCCTGAAAAATTTAATATTGGACCCAGTGTAACAATATAATCAATTGCACTTGTCAATAACATTGCATATACTGGATGAATGGCATCCAAAATGTAATCTGCTCGATTCTGCACGAAAATACTTCAATTGGGACCGTCAATGGGTTCATCCATAATTATTGAGACGGGCATACCTCCTCAATTATGCAAATTATCAAAAAAAGTAATTCTACGTAATATACGTATTTTTATATGGGGAACAACTTTTCTCATATGAATTTCCCGCTAACTATAACAGTTTATGGAGTAGAACAATTATAGAACAATTATAGTAGAACAAGTTATAAACAATTGAAATGGTTAATAACGATATATGTTCTCGACCAATTCTATCCAAAATCTAATCAGCTTTGAAGATCACCAAGAGTTGGAGAAAGAATTTGAATACATACATACTTCATCACATACACATACATACATACACACACACACACACACAGTTCGGGGCTTTGGCGTAGTGGTAGAGTATCTGCCTACTACTCCGAAGGTCCTAGGTTCGCGCCCGGCCGCCGCAGAATATTTTTTCAAAATATTTTCTCATGGATTCCGACCGATGCAGGAACTTCCGTGTGTGCGATCGGCGGTACCCATAAAATGAGACCGCCCGGCCGAGCGGGAACCTAACCCGACGCAGGGGGGGGGGGGGGGGGTCCATCATAGGCGCCGGCCATCGTAGCACAGGGGTTTCTGGAGGCTTACCCTGTGTTTAAAAATGCGATGGCCTAAAAATGGCGAAAGTCGGCCCCAGCCGCATGGGTGGGTGTCCGGTACGCCCCCTGAAGGAATGCTTACACGGCCGCTACCGGGGGCGTACAAATGAGAGGGACGGAGGAAAAAAAAACATACACACACACACACACATACATCCATCTTGTTGAAAATGTTCTGAAATGGTCAGAAATGTTATGAAGCGTGAAGATATGTTAAAACTTCCCGTATCGGGAAGTGAAAAATTCTAAATTTTTCAATTTGTTTCGATTAATCTTACAAATTCAATCATGATTCAAAATATGAAATAACAGTCTAGCGCGAAAATGGAAGAGGAACTTTTGGCTTCGAATTGTCTGCTATATTGACACATGGAAGAAAAACAATTGGTTGTGGACCACCATGTATATTGACACCCATATATTGCAACGGTGGACACCAGAACTCGGAAGCAAAATGAGCGAATTCTACCGAAGCTTCCAAGCTCCTCGCGCCTCCAGCAATTCCACCACCTGCTGCAGCCCAATACATATTAATTTCATCATCCCCGATAATTTTCTCCGCTGCAACAAATGTAAGACCACACGAAAAACACCAAGGAATACAATTCGCTGCATCAATTTATTAATCTTAACCATTCACCACTCTCAAGTGTCTTTCCACTTCTGGCCACAATTAATGCCGCCATTTCATTACTTCCTCAAACGTCTGCTGATAAAATCCTCCCAAATTATTAATTTTCCACTCCCCTTGAAGTTGACAAAGCAATACCTCGCGGCCGTGAGCTCGAAAAAATTCTCTGCTACGAAAAAAAAAACCTCATTGTCTCGTCGCAGAAACTTGAGGCAATGTTTCCTCTTCAACTTCAACCCCCATTCAACGTTGCTCTTTGTATTCACCCGAATACTCACAAGACGGTTAACTCATTCTTCTCATTTTCCTCTTTCCTCAATTTTTATCACAATCAGCTCCATCGACTCACATATTTATGGCTTTGTGAACTACACCGATTGTCTATATTTTCACTTTCAACCTACAGCCGATTTCTTACAACGTCAAAGACCTGCCAGTAGATTGATCAATTCGTTGCCAATTAATTTTAACGAGCAAAGAAAATCCAGGTTTTTCTTTGAGACTCAGGAGGATAAACGAGTGTGGGTGGGCGGGGGGAGGGGGGGGGTGACTAATGTCGTCCGTTACGTTTTCACAAGTTGCCCACATTTCGCGGATGTTGGTCGATTGGGCTCGACAAGGAAAACTAAAATCGTTATTTAACCTGTAATGCTTAACTGTCTGTAACATGCTTTCAAAAGAGAGCAAAATTACGTAATAGTATCAAAATCTGTCACGCCCTGACGACTTGGGATCCACGATATCGCGTGGATGTGTATTTTCTGTTAAAAATAGGTAAAAAATAATCTTTCCGTAGGTACTAAACATTTGATCATTAACTATTTGAGTAATTTATAGCCATTAGTCGCTCATTCATCATCCATTACAAGGATTCGTTTATCTCACAGTGAGTGGTAGCGTGGATGTTGCGTGGAAGTTCAATCGCCAGGGCGAATACGAAATTGCCCAATCTCGTGTTCCTCATGTGGAATTGAATATGAACAGAAAAGGTGGCAGGAAAAATATCTCGGCAGGAAAAATCTAAAACGAAAACTTTCGTGAAAAAAAAAAGTTTTATTCTACAACGTTTTGAAACTGCGTGAGGCGTTGCTTCGCGGAAACTTTCTCGCTTCCTGTGTTGCAACACTTGGGTTCGGCTTATTATCCAAACTCTCAGTCGGCAAAATAGCAATTTTCGTAGGTGAGCGCGTGAAGCTTTGCTCTGGACTGAGAGGCCGTAATACCAGGCAAAGCCGAGAAATGCAATCGAAATCACCAACAAGCTTACGCACGAACCACGAAAAATATTGTTCCGTGCGGAGGCAGGAGGAGAGGTGATGTTTTATCAAAAAAAATCGACGCGGAATTTTTTTTTTGAAGTGAAACTTCTATAGGCGCCTTTGAGTGTGAATCGAATACACGCGAGTTCCTATGTTACGAAAACCGACACCATTGAGGAGGGGGAAGCGCCATATACGGAGTGTGTAGGTACTTTACTCGCTAGGATGTGGAGACGGTATGCGTGGTACGGGGAGGGGAGCACAAGAGAGAATAATAGAGCATTCACGCACATCTAGACCCATTTACAACGTGTTGCATGTGGACGTCGATAATGATGCGTTCGTCATAATATAACGCAGGGCGTAAGATGGCGTTATGCGCATTTACTATCCAAGGTAAAAAGTCAGCTGCTTTCCAGTCTGGTGTGTTAATGTATACGTTATATATGTGCTGAGCGTTCTTTTCTATATCATAATTTATGTCCGGAATAATTTAGTGTCTGTGATAATCAAAAGTTTTCGTTTCTTACTTCAGTTATTCACAAACCGATCATTTTATTTGTAGAAAATCGTGAGATGGAAACAGAATAAACTAGTGGTGTGCAAATGTGTGTGCCCCATACGGGTCACAAACAAAACTTCCCGATTTGGTATTTCAGCACAGCATAAGCATGCAACCATGGTGATGAACAAACTCAACAGTGATATCAATAATTGAACTTGTGACTGATAATTACTACACGCGATCGATTTAGTTTGATTTTTAAGCCGCATAAAAATATTCAACTGGAATTCGTCCGCCTAGTTACCCTCTCTACCTCTGTACTGTCTTACTTATCCCGCTCTTTGGCATCCTTCCCGCAATTGTCGACATATTCATTCGCCATCTATATTCTAGTTCAACGCGCGATATGTTCTAACCTATATTGAAAAAAGTCATACTGAATGTGCATTTTTGTATAAGGAACAACCCTGGTGATATGCATTGTTCCCGTACTCCTTAATTAGGCAAATTATGGAAAAAGTCATTACACATAAAAGGTGTTTTTTCCTATAAGGAATAATTTTCTTTTAAGAAGTTCTGCGATAACTTCAATATTTTACCCAGTGGAACAGTGTAAACAATGACAATTGTTAACAACATTACATATACTGCACGAATGCCGTCCAAAGTGTAACCCGCTCGATTCTAAAAGGAAAGGTTTCGATTGAGAACTTCATGACAGCGCTGCGTTCATTTTTAACCTCCCGATCTAGGGAAGTTATTGTAATGGCCGCGAAAATGAAAAGTGCCAGATCGATGAAATTTTCACGTTTTTCGACGTTTTTCGTCATCCTGAAGTGATTTCAGAAAAGTGTGTGTGTGTGGATGTTCGACCGTATGTGGCAACATTTTTCGTTTACGTTTTCTCGGAAACGGATCGTGCGATTCGATTAATGTTTTTTCAATCGTTGCGTCTCCGTGTAACTTAGAGCTGATTAGATTTCTGATCGAATCCATCGAGTAGTTCCCCTGTTTTTGAGAAATTCATGTTGAGCAAAAATCGAAAATAGTGATAATGAACGTTCATTCACACAAAAATGTTGTAATCCAGGTACTCAATGTCACAGTTAAAAGATGTAAGCATATTTTATAACTGATTAAATTTTGAGTAAATGTGGTCCAGTACTTATATTGTTATTAACAAAGTCAATTATTTATAATGTTCTACTGCATAAACTATTAGAGTTAGCGCAAAATTCATATAAGAAAAGTTGTTTGACATATAAAAATACGTATTTTATGTAGAATGCCTTTTTTCGATAATTTGCATAATTAAGGAGGTATAGCAGTCTCCACAATTATGTATGTAATAAGTGAACGAATGGACCCAGCGCTGTCATGACGGTCCCAATCGAAGCGTTTGGATGCAAAATCGAGCGGATCCCCTTTGGATGGCATTTGTGCAGTATATGCAATGTTATTAGCAATTGCAATTATTTATACTGTTCCACTGCGTAAAATATTAAAGTTTTTGTTTTGCAGCCGCATCAAGTAACACGCATAATAAGTCTCATCCTCATGCTCACCATGCGTCTACTCAAGTATTCATAATTATCTGCTTCATAAATGAGTCAGTTTGGAATTCTCAAATAGGCATGTTTTCGTTATGATAATAATAGGGGTCACACTGATTAACCGTAGTATATTGGAAAAGAATAAATTTAGTAGATTGTGCTGAAAAACCCAATCGGGAAGTTTTGTTTATGCTTCGAGTGGGGCACATACATGCACACACCACTGGTTAATGAATCTTTTAAGAGGGTTCCCCACACTTGATTAGATACTTTCATCACAGCCTCCGTTCAAGGCCATCACTGCCCGGTCCTTTTGTAATCATTCACGCTGAATCTATATAATAATCACAAATTCTATCCAATGCAAAACATTTGTTTTCAATATTTCCCCCACCTCCTTAATGGATTGTGCTATTTACGATGGCTCAACCGTTAACCTGCTTACAAATTTCTGTCTCCCCCTCCCCACATAGGGAATGCATTACACTGGGAGTAACAACCTATATTCATTCATCCTTGTGCCTTAAAATATCTTAACATCTAGGATCCATAAATCTCACTCAGTATTCCGTAGTAAAAATATTGGCAAGCAATATCGGTAACCGCCGAGCGTTGCACACTGAGTTAAGAGTATCGTTTGGCTATTCCTCCACCATCTTTCCTCCTCCTTTAGATTTTCAGTCGATGGTAAAATATACAATCAAATACAGTATTACAGTATTTTTATCCCACCCCATCGACGAAAAAAGAGGAAGAAAAAAGAAAAATATTTTATGTAAATAAAAATAACGATTACTTGAGGGCATGATCAATGTGCCTGCTGTTGGAGATCATATCGTTTTGCTTTACAACCATGGGGTCGCATACATTTTCATTCCTCCCCCTTGCCATCGTCAATGTTTGATCGTAAAAAATGAGAGAAAAACGGAAGGAAAAAAACCAGTGGGTCCCTGCATTGACTACCGTCAATTGATATGATATTTATTCATGAAAACATTTCAATCTCCGATAGTGAGCAATTTCTCCACTCGACTCTCCCTCACCCTTTCCTCCACCCTTTGTTATTGGATTTCATTGGTAGACTGCCTTTTCACACCTTCCCTCATGCCACCAATCTCCATCGACCTCCATTGCATCCAGTGAGAAAAGTTTGATGGAAATTATCCTTTCCTTCCGTAAAGCTGTCCCTATGAGTCAACTTTTTTATATGTTTTGCTTAGAAGTGAGAACAGTGTTCGGAGAACACCACTGTCGATTACTTTAACAAATTCCGATTTGGTATTTCAGCACAGCGTACTAAATTTATTCTTCTCCAATATACCCTGGTTAATCAGTAGTGTCATACTGAAAACTTGCAGATTTGAGAATTCTAAACTGAGTCATTAATGAAGCAAATAATGATGAATATGTGAGTAGATGCATGGTGAGCATGAAAATGAGAGTTATGGGCGTTACTTGAGTGAGAGTAAGACCCCAATAGGAGTGCGGCCGTAATAAAAACGATAACTTTAACATTTTACCTAATGGAACAGTATACTGTTATATATAAACAATTGCAATTGTTAATAACATTGCATATACTGCACGAATTGCATCCAAAATGTAATCGGCTCGATTCTGCACGGAAATGCTTCGATTGAGACCTTCGTGACAGCGCTGGATTCATTCATTCACGGATTGCATACATAGTTGTTAAGACTGCTATACGCCCCTAATTATGCAAAATACCGAAAAAAGGCATTCCACATAAAATATGTATTTTTATATGGGGAACAACTTTTCTTATGTAAATTTGCCGCTAACTTTAATAGTTTATGCAGTAGAACATTATAAACAATTGACATTGTTAATAACAATATATGTAATGGACCAATTCCATCTAAACACTAATCAGATCCAAGTTACGTGAAGACGCTTTAGTTGAATCATTCAGTACCTCGATTGCGTAATTCAGTCGCGAGCAATCGTGGATGAAAAATTTGACCACATACATACCTAGCTACGTACACACACACAGACGGACATTTTGTTTTAAATAGTCTAGAAAGGTCAGAAATACCATGAAACGTAGGGATCTGATGGAAAATCGATTTTTTATTTTCGGGGGCAAAACAATAACTTCCCCTATGGAGAAGTTAAAAATTACGGAAGAAGTAACGTAATTTGCCAAAAGTCAAGTTCGTTATGGAAAAAGTGTGGAAAAGTTCCGTAATTTTTCTGGAAAATGTAAAGTTTACCGAAAACTTCATCAAAAAATCGGGTTCAATATATAAAAATTACGGAACGCTCGAGAATTTTTACGTAATTTTCATAGCAATTTTTACGATTCCTTGTTCCATAAATTTTGTCAAACTCGAGCCATCGCCAGAGGTCCTCATCTTTGAGGGGATTTTGGCAAAGTGAAAAGCGCAGTTGGTCGGAGGTGACGCCGCGTTTCTCGTGGAAAAGTCGCTGAGGATTTTGCTTACGACAAAGGCTTAGACGATTTTGTAAACGTAACATAACTACATTTGAAAATAGTGATTCCCATTTCATAAAATAAGAAAACAGTCTTCTAAAGTGAAATGTTCGGTTTGAGAACACGTTGCCATCTCACCGGTGCATGACCTCAAAAAATGATAAACAAATCTGTGTTATGCCTTCTCTGATCCTCAGATAATCGTAACTTTCTTTTATTTGTGTTCGAGTTTTATTTTTTTATGTCGTCAATATCTTTTTAATTCTACATAAATGAGTGACAGCGAAAACTGACGAAAATATACATGAAAATTCGTTCCATTCTGATTTTACAATTTACGTTTCGGACCGTAATTTTCACGGAACTTTTCTGGTAATTTTTATTGAATTTTTCTCTCCGTGTATATGAATGATTTTCGGTGAGTCTTACTAGTGGATTCACGGTTGTTTGCTGACAATATTGAGGCAACACAAACTCCACCGGAAATGCGCGATAATAACCAAACCGCACGTTGTGCTTTCATGATAACGAACTGATGATGATCATGTTTAGTTCCCCGACCGCCTCAGGGACGATGAGTGATCTGTCCGTATTAACGACAATACCTATCTAACGTGACACGAGTGTCTATGAGGCACCTGGTTCGTTTACCACGGGCAAACAGTGTAATTTGGGTGGGTTCGATGATTGGCGATGTCCTGATGGGGAAGTGCCTGATGGACTCGAGATATTATGCATGATTTGGCGAAATAGATAATTGTGATTCTTTATAGGAGGCGACATATTCCTGCTATTTCTCTCTCTCCAAATTTCGACGCCATTGGTCGGCTCTCACATCCACGAAAATTGAATGGTGCATGGCAAAATTGATTCACATACACGCACACACAGAAAAAAAGTGAGGCGTCATAGGACACCTGGTAGATGTGGAGCATAGAACCAGTAATGGTCTAAATTGATCTAAAATTTTTGACGATTTCCCGCGAATTATTGGACTTTTTCGAACACTCAGATCTTTTAAATGTGTGAAAAGTTTTTTCAAAATTTTACAAAACTTTTCCAAATTTAAAAGTAATTTTTAAATTTTCCAAACATTGCCAAAATTTTTCCAATTTCTTTCAAAATTGTGCCGAATTTTTTCTAACCTTTTCCACAGCTTTCCAAAATTATTAGAATTTTTCTCCGATTTTGTTCATACTTTTTCCAATTTTTTTTCAAATTTTTAGAAAATTGTTCCAAATTTCTTCGAACTTTCGCAAATTTTTTTCAAATTAAACAAAAATTGCAAATTCTTAAAAAATTCTTCTGAATTTTTTTCAAAAATTTTGCAAACATTTCCAATATTTTTCAAAATTTAGTACAATTCTTTGAAATTTTTTTCAAAAAGTTTCTAATTTGTTAAAAAAATTTCAAAGTTTGTCGAAACGCTGCAGTGTATCTTAATATGTACACACAACCTGTGCGCATCGTCGTTGCGTCGATGGCAGAGAGGGGGCGATGGGTAAGCAGTGGAGTATATCTATATATATTTGTCAAGGAAAATTGCCTATCCTGAGAGCAGATTTTTCCGATCCCATGCGCATTAGATGTTTCACATCAATATTTTTCTCATGGATTCCGCCCGCTAGTAGACACATTCCGTGTGTGCTATCAGCGGTATCCGTAAAATGAGACCGCACGGTCGAGCGGGAACATAACCCGGCGCAGGAGACAGGGGGGCCCTTATGGGCGCCCGCCATCGTATCACAGGGGTTTCTGAAGGTTTACCCTGTGTCTCGAAATACCATGAAAATGGCGGAAGTCAGCCCGCGCCGCGGGGATGGGTGTCCAATATTCCCTTCTGGAGGCATGCTCGAGAGCAGCTTCCGTTGGAAGTACAAACCAGAGGGGCGGTGATAAAAAAAAAAAACAAAATACCTTGAGACATTGAGATTGAATGGAAAATCCATTCAGGGCTAGAACACTTTTGTAGTGTTTATGGGAATCAAGAATGGAGAGTATATTCATATAAGTTCCGATTTGAGAGTGTTGATTAATGGGCATTTTTAATTGTCAGCAGTCGACGAAATATGACATGTTGATGTCCATCAGTGCTGTTTCACAGGGCGTTTGACGTGCCGTTTATTCCAAGGCAACAAAATGGGGAGGAAGAAAAAAGGGGTAAAGGTACGATGGTGGAATACGGAAAATAACGGAAGCACTGAAAGCGCGATGAAATGACATGGCAGAATGTATGCACGGATAATTAATTAACGCCCACGCAAAGGGGGCGATTAATTGATAAATTTTTAAATTTTTCGGCTATTCTAATGTCCATTGGAATAAAGATTATAGTTAAGTCGACATTCATAAAATGATAAGGTCAAGCATTTTTGCTGTTTCTTAGAACATAAATACCAGTTATTTGATGGATCCTATCAAGATAATTAGATCAATAATAACACAGTACATGTCCGTCATCACTGGAGGATGAATAAAATAGGGTATGCAATAGTATAAAGGGAGAGAATAGTATAACGGGAGAAATTTGAAAATTTCAGGAACTTTGTGATTCTTTGACTCGTTTCAAGGTTCTTCAAAATTAAAAAAAAAATCATGCGAATAAAATTAATAACAAGTAAAATCAACAGTAATAGATTTAGAAGTATTGTCCTACGTAAGCCATGGAACAGGTCACTGATTCTCGGCAAGTAGGGTTAGGCCCGATGTTCGGCCCTTATATGAGGTGCCGATAATCGGCACGTGGGTTTAGGCCCGATGTTCGGCCATTCTATGGGGTGCTGATAATCGGCAAGTATTCTGAGGTCCGATGATAGGCCCGTCAATCAGGTGCCGATGATGGGCATCCACCGTTCGGGCCGATGTTCGGCCATAAAATGGGATGGCGATGATCGGCGACTAGATCAACGCCCGATTTTCGGCCATAAAATCGGAACGCGATGATCGGCGACTACATCAAGGCCCGATGTTCGGCCATGTTGTGTACATCGGTAAACCCTACATGGGGGAGTGGGCGTCATTAAGTATCGGACGGCATGTTGATTTGTAAATTGCTACAAGGTGTTTTGTGTTGAGACCATCGTCTTTCAACGGTACTAATCAAAATTTGGTGCAGATAATCACGCTTTTTTTCAATGGCATTCGAATCGGGTCTTTAGCGTACTGGGTGGCAACACCAACATTTCTGGACTTGAGTCCGACTTGGGCAGAATATTTTGAACTTCGCGATTTAGGGGAGTTCGACACAAAATTAGGTCTGACTAATGTCCAGGGCGGAAAGGAGTGTCGATGTTGAAAAATAATTCCGTCAATTGTTATTAACAATTTTAATGATTCAAAACGCTCTATTACGATAACCGTTACAGATAGAAGAAAAAGTGTATAATAAATGTGATTCCTTATACAAAAATACACACATAATATTTTATGACTTTTTTGCGTAAGTTCCATAGCTCAGGACATATCACTGGTTAACAATTTTAATTGTTTGTGTCGCGTTGTTACACGAAGAGTAAGAGTTAAACGGAAAAGTTATAAATAAAAGTTATTCTCCATGTACAAACGTACGTTTTTTGTTCGATAAACTTACTGATGTTCTAAAAATCAAGTGTATGATAAGGTGGTGCAATGATTTACCTCACAATAAAAAAATCAGATTTAATCAGAATCTCGACGTTGCCGCGACTTGCAACGGGCCAGGTGCCGAGAAAGTCCCTTGACGACCTACCGTCGACTCTCCCCTAAGTGTAGCGCTCGGGACCGAGCCACTCTTCAGTGCTCCGTTTAGGTTGAGCCCCCTACTTCCCCAGCTTCCTCATGTCACGTGCGTCTTCGCGCAAGCAGTTTTGTATCTCATATTGTGGGTAATGAGGTGGCGTTCAAAATGCAGTCAACTCCCCCACCAGTGCACGCCCCACAAATTAATGGATCCCTATAGTCAGTATCGTCATGACCCCACCACTCACTATCTCCTCAAGCGCCGCCTCCCCACTACTGTGCAAATGATCCCGCGTGACTTTGAATGCTACCTCACTGCGCTTACTAGCATCCGGGAGTGGGAGAAGTAGGGGAGGGTCACTCGTGGGACAGGGCGGTGAGCGCCCGGTCCCGCGCAGTGCGCTAGTGGGAGAGTCGACTGTAAGGCGCGAGAATTTTGGATGTGGTGGGGACGGAGCGTCTCAACCTAGAAGGAGCGCAAGTCAGTGGACTAATGGGATCGTCAACTAACGGGATGTCAACCTATTGGAGAGCCGACTGTAGTGACGAATCGTGGTTGTCGATTTGGAATACTGATTCGAATTTTGACAGAGGAAATCTGGTTCTTGGAAAATACTCAATTATTGTCGGTTTTTTTTTCTCAGAAAGTAACAATTTTTTTCACTTCCGCAAGGATTGTAGTAAAAGCAGTTCTTATCTCATTGATATCCTCTTTCCCTAATAAAGTCCCTTTATTTATTCAAAAATCTAGAAATTGATGCAATTGTGGGAAATGAATGTGGCTCAAGTTTTTCTAATTGTTCATTATACTATGCTGATGTAACGAAATATTAAACTTTTACGTCGTTGATCATAGTACAATAGAAATTTCCGTCTTTTCCCTATCCTTTGACACCCCCCTTCCCTGCTTTAAAAATGTAAATTCTAGAGAAATTCTACTCACTAAATTTGTCAAGTGTTTCTCTTGTCTTCATTCAACTCTCTAGCAACTTGTGTACTTTAGAGAGGAACAAAGTAGCTGGCAAGACCCAACGGGTTTCACGTTTGTCGATGAAACTTTATTGTACAACTCAGACTGAAAGACATATATCGTGTGGTAAAACTCAAGTGCCAACACGTATCCTTATTCAGTAGTTGAGATTGAAGTGAATGGTCGGTTGAATGGGGCGTGATTTAGACAGTACTTCGACAAGTTTATTCGCTTTCGATCGATTTCAGGAAGGCTAATTTTTCATAAATCCACTTGTTAACAAGATGTTTAACTTTCCAAGAGAATCTTGGAAAGAACAAAATAATCTTCGACTAAAATTACAAAGCGAAAAATGTTGTGTGTGTCCTTAATAAGGTACACTCAGTCCACTATATAAAAAAAAAAGTTTCAATTGATATTTTGTGATTTTCTAGGAGTCTGCTTCAATTTAAAACCTCAGGGACTCTTCAGGTCTCGAAAATTTCAAAATTTTCTAAATTCGAAATTTTAAAAACTTTTGAAATGGCTACTCTTTGCAAAATATATAAATTATCAATCAAATTTGCCACCTCCAAAATTCTCGACGTTCTGCGACAACTGAAACTTTTTTTCACTACTGAAATTTGTTCTAATTGATAAAGGCATTACTATTTTTTCACATTGAAGAAAATTCCGAGTTTAACCCTTAGCTGCCACTGGGGGTGACGTATCACCCCAGGCTGGGGAAAAGTGTAATTAGAGGTCTACAATCGTTGAAATTCATACAAATATCGATATCTTTCATTAGTCGATAGATGTAAGATGTGATTCCATGACATAACAAGCCATAGCAAGTCACCGCGGTGTGGCAGCATCCGCTGCTTGGCAAATTTTTTTTTTTTTTAATTTTTTGAAAGATTGACGTATATTGTTATTTTCTTATGATAGTGGTGTATCTTCGGCCTACAACCCTGAAATTTTAGCTTTTAATATTAAAAAATGGCAGAGTAATGATTTTTTTTCTGAAAAATCTCATTTTTGAATTTTCACATATATGGTCAATTTTTAAAGCGCCATCTATAAATTAATTAAAGTAAGTCATTAGGAATGTTAAATATATGTTGAATAAACATGACCCAATTGATTAAAAGTCTTAAAACACTCATACGTATTTTACAACTAATTTTTTTTCACGTGGGCTGAGAAGTCACCCCGGTGTGGCAGCTACGTGGCTGGACTGAGGTGTGGCAGCTAAGGTTAATGGCTTTTAATTTCATAAATTTCGGCGAAAAAGAGGATACTTGCGCGGGAGAATAGCTTTTGTTAGAAGAATATCGGATGATGCAAAATCTGGTACATAAGCTGTCAAACTATCAGAAAATATGATAAACTAGTGGAATGGAAGTGTGTTTGTTTCTGTTTCCCATTCCTAGATATTCTGACGCGTCAATTAAGTGTTCAAAGACTGGTTTCAGAGAAAAAAATAGGAATCATGAAATTTTGAATATTGGAATACAACAGGTGTCGCTACCTGCGACTATGTCACGTGACGCACCGACCAATCACACTGCGCATCGCGCATTCAGACTCTCTGGTGCAAATGTGGGCAAACACGCATGCGCCGGCGGTAGTCGGACAACTTCGGATCTAGACCGAATATGAAAGATTGAATAGTCATTGAAATTTCGCGCCACTTAAAATCAACCAAAAAAAGATAACGAGGTTTTGTAGCACACCAAAATATACAATAACTGCTAACACGTGTTACACATAATAATTTTGCTACAGCTGAAGACTAAAATTTCCATCACCTTATATAACTATGTGCTAAAAATAATTTATATCTCCACCTAAATAATCTGAAAGAGTTGCTTGAGGCATCAAGACAGTTACGCTCATATGTTTCAATGTTACGAACAAATTTAACATAACGCGACTACAAGTCAAAAGATTCTGTCATATTCATACATTCCATTACAAAACTGGCCATAATCTGACTACGAGTACCGCATGGGAACTGATACGTTTTACTTCAATGGTACTTTTCAAACAGTTATATGCGTAGAAGCATTTTATCAATGCTGCATCACGCATGAGGTAATGCTATGCGGGCATGAGGGTCTCGTAACACGGATGGAATGCACATAGTAGACCTACTGTTTGACGGTTATGGTGATTGGCTAATCGTGGAGATCCAGGTGCTTGTTTCCCAGAGGATAAGTGATGGTTAAGACGTGTTTTAATACAGTATTTCCAGTCAGAAAATTGAGATAAGACGCGGGTGAAATTTCAAGAAAAAAGTACCCAATCAAAATTATCACTTTTTCTTAAAAAGTCACAAGAACACAAAACTTATTATTTTCTTTTACTTCTACATTTTTCGATAATATTCATAAGTCCAAGGACTCTGTTGCTTAGCAGTTAATTTGTTTGTTTGTTTTTTCAACTTCCCGATCTAGGGAAGTTATTGTAATGACCCCGAAAATGAAAAGTGTCAGATCGATGAAATTTTCACATTTCTCGACGTTTCACATCATCCCGACACGATTTCAGAGGAGTGGTCGTATGTGTGTGTGTGTGTGTGTGTGCGTGGACAAAAACTTTGTTTAACGGTTCCAAAGTAACCACCGTAGCGATTTACTTTTTTTTTTGATCGACGCGCCGTACTGTTCTCCAGGTCTGAAAGGAACGATTGATGCGAAAAATAATTTGTTCTATTGTTATTAACAAATTTAATTGTTTATATCGCTCTATCGCAAGAACGGTTTGAGATACGGAAAAAAAGTGTTTAATGAAAGTTGTTTCCCGCCACGAAATACACATTTGACCCTTTATGACTTTTTTTGATAACACCCGTAGTTAATTGTTAGTAACAAAAAAGATTGTTTATATCGCAGCGGCGGGAGAACAGTTGAAGATACGAAACAAATTAGTTGATGAAAATTGTTCCACATACAAAAATACATGTGTGATCTCGTATAACTTTTTTTGCTTATCTAACTACTTCATATTAAGAATTTTATTTTTTTTTAATATTTAGAAGTTTTGAAAACTTTATAAAGTCCATGATTTGAGACATGGACGGAAATTGTTGATATAACATATTTGGCGGAACGATCGGGAAGTTATTGGTTCGACCCGTAGAGGGTCATACCAATATCCCGTTTATTTTTTATGTTATTTAACGTCGCTGTGAAAATACCAGGGTCATAAGCGACGGCTCTGGACTTATTATAGTCGTTAGACTACGACTTTTCGAAAAGCTCTCGACTTTTCCTGTGGAACTCAAAGTTACGGATGTCATTCGTTCACAGCGAGGGTAGGATCATTCGATTGCAAACTGTTTTTGGTACTTTTATTGGAACTTTTGGGATGCACTGTGTTTACTCTTTGGCGGTACCCATGATAGCCCTTGAACCCAGGCCCTCTAGATCCGTAGGCGGGCACCTTACCCACTTCACCATACGAGCGGCTTTACTTAGCAGTTTGAATATCCCATGGTTAGTAGAAATTTGTTTTGAAATTATGAAAACAACGACATAACATTTTTGACATCTTAGTCATTAATTAATATCTTCAGCATTGAAAAACGACTTGAAATTCCACATTTTCAGAATACTCAGAGTTTGTTCCACTTTCCATAAATTATTACAAACTTGAAATATTTATTACGAAATATCGTGGGAATGGACAAATTTGATTGGCAATCACATATAAGATTGAATAGAATAATCAGATCCAATCAGCTAATACAATGAACGAAAAGAAACTTGGTACAAAAATGAGAAATTGATTACTGAAAGTCCTCATTCACTATGCATTAAGTATAAACACCATCCATAGAATATAATCCATAACGTGAACGTAGGGGAAAATACAAAAATTAAATGTAGATTTATTGTTAGAGTAATAAATAGGACAATTTGGTCATCACCAACACTTTGGCCGTTTACAAAGTGGGTCTCTCCGATAAACATCACTGGATTTCAGCAAATTTTTTTTTCTTCTTCATTTTCACTGGTATCGGCGCTGGCATCTTGAATAAAGTGCTGTAACAAATATTTGCACAAATGCGTGAGTCCCCCTTTCATCAAATCTCTCCACTTATACTTTCTTGTTTTTTTTTATACTTACTGGCATGTTGTGCAAATGGGACTGAACTTGCAGAAAACTGTGAATACAAATTGATGTGTGAGTTAGTTGATGATTATTGTGGCTTTGTTTTTAAGATGAGGGAAAAATAATATTGAACTTACTCGACAAACAGACAGAGCAAACGTAGCCTATATCGATCAATTCGTGGTGACAGAAACACGCTGCCCTGTAATCAACTTTAACGGGCGGTGGTAGTACGAGTTTAGCACGAACTACGGGATCGGGTAGGAAGACCCACTGTAATAATTAATAAGAAATGTTGATGGTTCTATCGACTAATTTTATCGACTTAGTAAATTTAATTTCAACTCATTTTAATTTCCTTGTAAAAATTCTAGAAATGTCAATTGCTCAAGGACCTTCAGCAAATTATACTATTAATTAATATTTGTTACTAACGTTTCATACTACTGTGTATTAAATCATACATACCAATAAATACTGAAGTAGACCAGCTAATTGAGGAACTTTCAAGTAATTCCCGCCTGTTATGTCACACGCCTGCTGTAGCAGAGTTAATTCTTGATCCAGACTGCAAACATCGAGGATTACACCCTAAAAGAAAGGAATCGATAAACCTTTACGTATGAATCATTTCAATATGCGATATTAAAAAAAGGACTAGTGTAAACAAATAGATATATACAGTTGAAAAATAATTCAGTGTACCCAATTACAGAGCTCCAAATTTCTTAATTATCTCCCAAGCCCGTAAAGAATTAGTATGTTATTAGATTTTTGCGTGAAATCGAATAACAACTTTTGTTAGTCTGCCCCATCATCCAATTACATTTTTTTTCTAGGACCAAAAAAATTATACAATAATAGTTTACCTCTATTTCCGGCATTGAGCCATTTTTGCAAAACAAATTCCATCAATTGTTATTTGAAAAGAAAAAGGTAAAATTAGGGCAGTACCAACACTATTTTTCAGATGTGAAAAACTCATCATAGCCTCCACTTAACTTAAAGTTAAATTAGTTCTTATTTCTAGAGGATACAGCTAAAATGAAATTCAAAGACCGATGTATTTGTTCCAATCAAGCATTACTCGGTAACCTGATGCTTCTTCCCTTCGGTGTAATGGGGAAAAGAACATTCTCCTAGAAAATGCTTGGGAAAAAATCAAAATGGTAAACTCCAAAAGGGTCTAGGTTAAAATCATAAATAGAGGACATTGGAATAATTCATCTTGAGCTTACATTAATTCCTGAGCTCAATTACAAAATTTATAAACACATTCAAGTCGAACGATTGCGACATGAAAAAATTAATTCCTCTCATTGAGTTGAGTTATAGCTCACCATCTTCTGTGCCGTAAAAAAAATATTCATGTAGTTCATGTACTGCGTGGCGGAATCATTGCTACCAGTTATGACTAATATCCTGGGATGTAATTTTTCACCAGGGTTCTTTTCACGCTCCAATCTCGCTATATAACAAAGTGCCAATGATAGAGCACCAGATATGAGGCTTTCACCATGAAGCGGCCTTGTGTTTATGAGTTCATTGATCACTCCCTGAAGTTTTTGACGCACGGTTCTTTCCACTAGAGTGAATTTCTCATATTGACCATCAAATTGACGGACCTCGACTGTCCTCTCTGGTTCTGGGTAGAGGAATTTAGCACCCTCACCATGACATGCTATCAAACCAAGGTCATTGGTTGATGCTTGCATGAGGTGCGAATTGGCGAACACAATTACCGAGTCTATACATTGGGTCAAAATTTTCGCCTCTTGTTTCACCATTTGCTGAACCGGATTAACATCCAGAATAATTATCAGCAGACTTTTTTCTATATCTGTGAACATAAAAAAATTCGGGGTTTTAGTTTATTTAGTTGTTTCTCCCAAGGTCTCAGTTGATTTTGATATTAGACTATTTATGTATTTGTTGATTAGATATTAGATTGATGTAGCACTATACATAGCGAAAACGAAATTTCGCGGTGACTATTGCATAATCATTTGATTCCATATTTCCATTGCTTCCTTACAAGTATATTCACCATAATCGATATTTTACTTTTCTTTCGGTTCATGAATCAAAAACGAAACTAATTTTCAAATATATACGCGGTATTGCTCACACGGCAGAATATATATTATTAAAAAATATATCGACATATTTTATATACTGAATTGGTCAATTTTTTATATAACAGATATACGAGCACTCTTATATATTTTTTACGTATTTTTGAATGATATACGTTTTTGGCCCATATTATATGTTTTTTTTTTCATATTTTTCCAAATGGGTGAATCAAGAAAAAATAATAACAATTCATTGAACTGAAAATTCGGTTCTAAATGGTAATGGAATAATAAAAAATCCTCAAAGCAAACTAAACATTTCTAACCAACACAATTTACCACAGGATGAATCTAAAATAAACAAAGACGATGATTGTGAGTTAATGGAGTTCAAGAAACAATTTTTTTTGTATAAATAAGCATTTTTTCGGTAACTAATGCCCTTTTTTGACATATATAACATTTACGTTATTATGTTCATTATGTGAACATTTAGGGCTCAACATAAATTCATCACACTTATAGTATTTATTGCTTCCCCAATTTGCAATGCACACTATTTATTGCATTACCAAATTGTTAACATCTTAAAAGTATACACACCGCTATTACAATATTCTATTGCAATTAACAATCTTATAGCAGTGAGATTATATATATATAAATTGCATGATAAATCCGAAACGATTATTATCAACAAACATGCCTTATCAAATTTTATTTATCCATTGAGGTTAAGTGAGTTTCAGGCATCAACAATGAAGTAGTTCCATAATTTTGATAATTTAGTGATTACTTTGTGCACTTACCAGTTGTTCCCATTTTGCCTGCAGTTCATTACAATAATTTAATTTATATATTTCAGTGTAACCACACTTTGTTTATTTACATTTGGTGCCCGTCACTGCCATATATAAATATATCCCTACCGCCTACACATGCGCACATGGTCTCGCAACTAACTGCGCATGCGCCAATTCCTCAGGGCTGTATTTCAAATAGACAAGCCTAGATAAAAGTTGTTTCCTCAAAACTATTATTGAAAATGATAAAGCATCGCACGCTGCGTCGATATGCAACACACGCTCGGGATTATTTTAGATAGAATTTTTGAAAGTATTACATAATAAGTGTTTATTAGCACCAGCTGACACCGAGGTGACAGTGAGTATATTGCATTTACATGAAACTCGTTATAACTCTATATAATATAACAATAATTTTCCCTCTGTATAGATAAAGATTTAGAGATAATTTTGGAAGCCTCTTACCAGAATGACAGTTGATAAATTTGATATCGAGAAGCCCCTGTGGGATTTGAATACATTCGCTGGACGCTGGAGACACTTTGCCTGGGTGACGGATCCTAGATCCTGTTTTGCAAGTGAAAAAGAATTGTTGGAAGCCAAGGCCTTATACCATGAATGCAGGTATTTACACTCTTGATTATTAAGAATTAATTATGCATTAAGACAAAAAAGTATGGGGTTATATCAATTAATGCTTGTTACTACCAAGGAAAGACTTGGTTCAAATTTATCGTTAGCTCAAGTAGAAATTTCTTGTGTCGATTGTTATAGAAAAACCTTGACGTGGAAATTTTATTATACAAGTATTTAGTTGGGAATGGGAGATAACGACAAAGTCTACAGACTTCGAGAATATGACGGATTTCCTCAAGAAAGTTTTATGTATTTTTTTTTATCAAGAAATTATATGTGAACATGACATATCACGTATTATGTCAAGGTCATACAATCACAGATGAATTTGCATTTTCATAGTGTTGTGGTAAATCCATACAAATTATGGTAATGAATGATACAATATATTAGTGTAACGGACTATGAGAAATTGTGCGAGATTTCGACCAAATTTTCCATTTTTTTCCATTGATTTTTTACCCAATTCTGTGATGTGACTGTCATAATCTGATGATAAGATTCCCATGAAACGATGAACACCTAGCAATTTTATTAAATTGAAATGAAATTGTTTTTTACAAAACTCGTTATGATTGTAACAAGTCTGAACTTCATCTTAAGTTTGCATAAAATGATCACTTTTCCATTGAATGCCTTGGTTGCGATAGCTAGTATTTTTTTCGAGCAACTACATATAATGCACCTCAAAACAAATCTCTGATATTCAACGCAGGAGAGTTTTTATTCAATAAAATGGAGTGTGAGGGGCTTGATAAATTAACAGATCCAAAAGTACTTAAAAAATTAATTTCAGACTTGGAAAAATGCCAAAAGACCCAAGCCGGGAACAGCTCTTGCACGCCAAAAAATTATACGAGTCGGCTTTTCATCCTGACACTGGTGAATTACAGAATGTATTTGGGAGAATGTCATTTCAAGTGCCAGGAGGAATGGCAATCACAGGAGCTATGCTACAATTCTATAGGTAGGTATTGGCCATATTATAACATAATGTGAGTTCAGAAATAATCTACTAGTTATTTTTGAGGGGATTATATAAATTCCTTGGAGGCCAATACAACTTAACATCAGAGTAGAGAATTAAATTCTAATAATTAGTGTTAATTATTACCTTGTCTCCAATATGCATATGAATAAATAGAAATCGAACCCATTTTCTGGATCGTTTTCCAAATTTTATTTTGTTCTCCTCTTTCGTCAGAGGGTCATTCAGATAACATTTCTTTTAACAAAATGAATCAATGTTGAAGATTTCAAATTTTTCAAAACTACAAATCATTCTCAAATTTCCCTGTGAGTTCATAAACTTGAACAATCCTTGGTATTGGGAATGAACCAAAAACATTTCCCATGAACTTGTTCTGGTAATTGAATTCCTGAATGTAATTCACCTAAAATTATTCATGTAATACTTTCAGGACCACAACGGCCGTGGTATTTTGGCAATGGGTGAATCAGTCGTTCAACGCTCTGGTTAATTACACGAACAGGAATGCAAATAGTCCAATCACAACTAATCAATTGGCAACTGCTTATGTCAGTGCAACTGCAGCTGCTATGGTCACTGCCATGGGATGCAAATCCTTCTGGGCGAAACGAGCGAATCCTCTAATGGCTGTGAGACTCCAAATTTTCCATTGGCTTTAGACGAATAAAATGGACATGTTTCACGTTTTCAATTGACTTTTTAGAGGTACGTGCCATTTGCCGCTGTTGCCGCTGCCAATTGTGTTAATATTCCTCTCATGAGGCAGAATGAGATCATTCATGCTGTGGATTTAGCTGATGAGAATGGGAACAAACTCACACAATCAAAGGTAATTTAATTACTATTATTATTCTTTCTCTAATTGTTCTCCCCTATTGGGAAAATATTACTTATCCTAAATAGTATAAGGAAGGTCCTTGATTTGAACCACTTTGCGGTCAGATGAAGATGGGAAATCCAATATGAAAACTCTTCAATTGTCCTAATGGCACATTTCTAATAAGTTTCTATGTTTAGATCGCTGCTGTCAAGGGAATCGGTCAAGTAACAATATCTCGGATCGTTATGTGCGCACCAGGAATGTGCATACTCCCACCAATAATGGAAAGATTAGAAAAATTCAATTGGATGCAAAGAATCAAAGTTCTTCATGGACCAATTCAAGTCCTTGGTTGTGGCCTCTTGTAAGTTCATATGATAAATCAGTTCTTCCATCTGTCCACTGATCTCATTGATTTCTCTACTCGTACTCACAAAAAGAGACACTAACCTGTGTAGCACTTTTTTTACTCTCCAAAACTCGATAAAATATTTGTAAATTTGGAAATTTGGAAATTTGGAAATTTCTTGTCTCAATGTTTTCTTTCCAAGTCCGCCAGAAATATTTCCCTCCTCTTCTAAAATTTTTTAAAGGAATAATGAGTACCATCAGCTTCATTTTCAACAACACTAATCACTTATTCAATTATTTTCAGTCTGACGTTCATGGTGCCCACTGCCTGCGCAATTTTTCCCCAAAACTGGTAATATTTTCCTCTAAAATATCCAACTACTAGACTCATTGATTACCTAATAATAATGATCAATATTATTCTAGCTCAATTTCCACCAGTACCCTTAAGCGTTGGGAGCCTGAGAATTACGAGACTCTCGTGAAGAACTGTAAAACTCGGGAGATCCCGGAGTACCTTTACTTCAACAAAGGACTTTGATCTGAGACCTACAATTATCAGTCAATTATAGATTACCGTCTAAGACTGGTTAGCAATAATTTCTACAAAATAATCCCATCCCTTGGAACTAACTCAGTGCAAACAAATAAGATTAATTGCGAGTGAAAAATTCATTTTAATGGAAATATTGTGTTACAAATGAACATTACCGTTATCAGTTTTATTACATTATTAAAAGAGATGGAATATTCTGAAGGTGTGTAAATTAAATATTTGTTCGTGATTGTCCTGAATGTGTGGTTGGCTGTTGTGGAACATAACCGATTCTCTCCTGAATTTCACTTTGGGAGGCTTTGCCACCCCAAGATGGGGGATTGAAGACTGAGGATTTGTCAGAGATCTTCTTAGCCTCCCGCTCTTTTCTGATTGCCTCATACTCCTGAAGATCATCCAGGCGCAGGTCAACGCGGCTAGGACTCCGTCGAATCATTTTGCCTGGAATTGATGACAGAGATTGTGAATCATTGGTCACCGGATATTAAACGAAGATTTGTAAACTTAAATTTCTACCCATTGTTTCTTCCGCCCTATTGACGAACGAAAACATTTCACTTGTGATTAAAGTTACATAAGAATCCGAAAAAAATACCATTTGAAATTTGAAACGACTGAGATCTAACCATTGAGAGTCTTGATGATATGCATATCCTGGCAAGGGATCAATGCATTTATAAAGTAAAGGATGGATAAAAAATGACGGAATGTTGTAGGAGTTATTAACTTTGCCTGTAGTTTCCATATTTTATTCGTTCATATTTTATCATGTTGCCAAGACGCGCAGTCCAAGTTAATGCGTTACTAATTTCATGGAAAATGATTTGAAATTTTTTGGAACATCTTTAACATCTGGAATATTTGTATTCGTTTTAAAAAGCAACAGTCCTTATAAGAAAAAGATTTTTGGTTTTCTTTTTGCAGTGGCTAAAATTTTTGAAATTCCGACATTTTAAAAACTTTTCATCGTTCAAAATTTGTCGATTCTGGAAGTGGTCAATTGTTGGAAACGTGATATGGAAGGCTTCCGTCCTTCCGTGAACCAATTATCGTGCCAAGGAATTAAGGCATTGAGAAACGTGCTAGGAAGGACTATTAGGTATTCACATACCTAAATTTGCCGACTAGCCACGGCAAATCTGAAATAAGAATTACTTAGAATTGGCCTTAGAATTGTACCTAGAATTCTAACGTGTTAGATTTTACCGTGGAGCGCGTGGATAATCGCTACTCGAAAAATTACCATAAATTCAAAACCTTAAAAATTGATCTTGATCCAAACTTTTTCGTAAGTTCAGCGACTACCTCTGGTGTTATGCTGAACTAAATTAAAAATAAATTACCGGCGTTCGAAAAAAAATATTCGTCCAAAAAAATAATTTTTGAATTCTTGGCGGGAAAATAAATTGTCTTGAACTTTAAATATCTCAAAGATATATACAGCTCCACAAATGGAAATTTTTAACATTTTTCAAAAAATTTCCAAAAATTGAAAACTCAAAAATCCCGGAAATATCACCAAATTCAAAGAAAGATACAAAGCCTTCCATAAATTCCAAAATTCTCAAAGTTTCGAAAATCTCGAAAATTCCAAAACCTTTTAAAAATAAAAAAACTTGTCATACTTCAAAAATGACAAATATCGAAAAAGACCCAAATTGTTTTTAAAATATGAAAAATCGTCGACAAACTGCATATCGATATCACATTGTACTCAAATGCACGCGGGGTGCGCATGTCCCTGAGCCTTCCGCGCATGCTCCAATATGGCGGCAACTTTATACCTTCCACTTGGATTAAGCCGAGCTTTGTCATTGTTTTTCGCAAAAAAATAATCAATGATTACCCAATCATCGAATGAACTCATATTCACAGACTGAAATATTCATTCGCTCTAGACTCAATAGTTTTCATTAATAATTGATTAACTTAAATAGAAAATCAGCTAAATTTCCGCCTCGTGGGCGAGCATTAGTTGCCATAAACACACTGCGCGTCCAGTCGTCGAACTGACTACATTGGCTCGATTTACTTGTACATATAGCTCATAGTAAAGTTGTCCAGTGGATAATATAAAGTGAATCAGTAAAAACAACAAAAATGCTTCATTTGGAAGATTATGTTGAAAGTATGTAAAGTAGTTATGTAATTTAGTGAAAATAAGAAAAACAAACACTAGGGCGTTTGTAGGAACGCCAAATTTTTCGGGCAAGAAATTACTAACCTTTCTGCGTAGAGACGGTTTTAAGTCGATTTTGACCTCGTGTTATTAACCACAACTATCAATTATATTGTCTAACTTCAAAATGTTAAATTCATCTTGATAAATTTTTTTCCAAGGGAAATAGATACTATTTGCCGCCAATAAACGAATAATTATTTTTGCGACGATGTTAACTGCTTTGAGACCTTTGAGGTTAGGTCAATATTTTCCGAATGAGTAATATCGTCATGAGTCATCTTTAGCATATTCAAATTCAAAAGAACGTGTTCTTATTTAGATTGATTTTTTTCTTATAATTGATCATTCTTTTTTTCAGTGATCGAGCATCTCCCTCAGGAGCTCAGAGACCGCTTCACAGAGATGAGGGAAATGGATTTAGGTGTACAGAGTAAGTATAGACAATAATTAAATTAAATTATTAATATTATTTTAAATAGGAGAGTTCAACATTTAATTATTGTTGGGGCGATAATCCGGAATACCTGGTTCTTGGAGCTTTTACTAGTTAAACATGATAATTATTGGTATTTTTTAAAAAATGATTAAAGATTCTTCATTATGAATATTAAAGAAAATTCTAATAATTTCAAATTTTTAAAACACTTAAAAAAATTGACCACAAAAAATAGAAAATAGATTATGCAAAAAAATGGAAAGCTGAAAAATTTTCAAAGGTTGCTAAAACTTGGAACAATTCCCGAATTACTCAAGTTCGTAAAAAAATCTGAAATTTAAATATTTCTGAAATTTCAAATTTTTATTTCATTCTCAAGCAATTTAAAATTTTTCGAAACCTTGAAAATATTGCATGACAAAAAAAAATCTAAAATCTCGTTCATAAACAAGCATGGACTATTTGACCTGTGTATAGTTTGATTTCACATTTTCTTTATAGAAAAAAAAATTGAATTTACATTTTTTCATACTTCACTCTCGTTTAATGATTTGATAACGAACCGTTAAAAATTAGAAAGTGAGCGTTTCTCATGGTCAAAAGAATAGCATGTATCAAAAATGACAAAAATCAAACTGTGGAGAGCATACTGTGCTGCAAGGTTTTGCAGAATGTCTCAGATTACAGATATCTTATACAAACTAGTTATTAGTTGGTATATATCTGTATATCACAACAGTTAAAAATTTACCTATTCATTTCAGATTCAATGGACAGCTTGGAGAAAAAAGTGAAGACATTTTTTTCGAACGCCAAAAAAATGAAGCCCGTGGAGAAGGAGGCTGAGTACGAGTGTATTCGTAAAGAGTATTACAAAACCCTTGAGGACGCCGACGAGAAGGTTCACCTCGCCAACCAAATGTACGATCTAGTCGATAGATATTTACGCCGCTTGGACCAAGAATTGCACAAATTCAAAATGGAGCTCGAGGCAGACAATAAGGGTATAACCGAGGTGCTGGAGAAGCGTTCATTGGAGTTAGATCAGCCGCCGACGAATAGTAGTCAGAAGGAGAATCGCTACAGTTTTACATCGAGTAGATCTCGAGATCATCATAGCCATTGTAAGCAAACAACAAAGACGAATCGACGGGCCAATCAGATGAAAAATACATACAATTTTTTTCCTCAAAATCAATCTCATGATAGCAAAAAACTTTCAGCTCGTACAGAAAAAAGAAGGGACTCAAATGCTTCGTCTGCTTCAGTGGAGAAGCGTTTGGCTGTGGAAAAAGTGCCAACCAATCTCCCTGAGTCCAGGCCAGCATCAGCCAATTCAGGTCCTCTGATTGCCACTAATTCATCAAGCTTACCAGCAGCACCAACTGCAATTGGCAATTCAGTTGGCCCAGTTAGTTATAATTTAGGTCATATTGGCGCTGGTGGCAATGCAATTGCAGCTGCTGCCTCCCAAGCAATTGCTGCAACACAACAAATGCAACAGGGACGACGTACAGCCAGTCTCAAAGCCAGTTATGAAGCCATCAATACTGGAGGTGGTGTCCATGCTACTGAATTTAGCCGGGAACTAGCGGGCGCTGCACAAACTGCTATTGCTGCTATTCATGAATCAACGAAAAAACATAAAAAGTAATGCTACTACTTCCAATTGACAAGTGGATAATTTGACGATGGATTGAAAATTTATGTCTGAAATTTATTTTCTCTACCATGACATTTGCGTTTTTAGAAAAGTGACAACAGCAGTACCAAGCTCGAGTGTCGTAACTCCAGTTATTCAGCCGCCATTATCGCCACCAATTACGACTACTGCAACCACGGTTACTGATCCTGATAATCCAGACTGGACATATGATCCTAATGAGCCACGCTATTGTATTTGTAATCAGGTCTCCTATGGAGATATGGTT
Source organism: Asobara japonica (assembly GCA_026005395.1). Lineage (NCBI taxonomy): Eukaryota > Metazoa > Arthropoda > Insecta > Hymenoptera > Braconidae > Asobara > Asobara japonica. Next base: position 310,933 of record BQMI01000554.1, on the reverse strand, counting down.
GCCTGTGATAATTCCGATGTACGTACATCTATTTTTACTGTATTTCCTTACCGATTTTATGTGGATATGTTTAGACTGCTACGCGATTTCAAGCCATACGGCAGTATAGGAAAACCTCGATTAATCTGAATGAATGAGGGCCGGGTCTGGCTTGAATAATCAAAACTCCGGGTAATCTGAAGATAGTGCACGACTTTTTTTAAATATTTTTTTTTCTTTAATTAATTCGGAATTAGTGGTTTTTTACTGCTGGACTTTTTCGACGCTTATGACAGGTTACTGTTAAGATAACTTATCTCTTTCTACCACTTCACTACAGAATTTTTCAATGAAATTGCATGAGAAAATTTTGGCAAAATTAGAACATAGTCAGTGTTATCTAAATGTGTGTTGCACTCCATAATTTGTTATTTACGAGACATTTTCAAGATTTTCTTAAGAACTGAATGAAGGATTTTTTTCCCCCTTAATAATAAGTCTCAAATATCACTTTTTTGAAAATAGTGTTTTTTCTAGGGTATCGTGAAAGAGTGAAATCGCTCACGGTTTATCTTTTTAAAAGTTCATAATTTTTTTCTTCTACTAAATCAATATCAGACTTAATTAATTTCAGACGAAGTTCAAGGAAAAAAACAGATATATTCTCTTAAAGTTTCCTCAATTCACTGTCTTTGCATCACATAATGAAAAAGTAATGTTCCCTTGTCGAATGTTTATGGGCAACCTGAATTTTGAACTTTTGCATTCCTTGAAATTCACGGAGAATTTTAACTATGCCCGAAAATTTCAGGGAAATGACGAGACAATTGCGGTATTCACTATCCAATATTTGAACTGTAAAAAATCAAGAGGGGGAACTTCGTTAGAGAATTTTCCCCTATTTTTGTTCAAAGTTGGTGAAAAATAATGGACCATTCTGAAATTGCGTTAAAATTTTTGAAGTGCCTGATAAATCCATTTATATCCCGAGTGAAGAAAAGTGTGACTGAAAAATATACCGGGTTTTCATTTGACATACGATACACGAGTAGAAAAAGAATTGTTTCTAATTTTCTGTTCATTTTCCTTTCTTTCATTTTGTTTTTAGGCTGTTGCTTTTCTTTCTCATTGGGAGTTTATTTGAGTAACACTTTTGAAAATTGCAATGGGGTATCGCCCATACAAGCTTTTAAGAGGATTTGCAATTTTTGACGTATATTCAGAGTGCAAACTAGTTTACTGTATATTCCATTGAGGATTTAATCATTTTTTTTTTATTTTACATATTGCCCAAACCTTTGGAAAACAATTGTATACCTGCAAAGAGGGGCATTTTTACACTATTTGAAGGTGTCCAGATAAGAACTAGCAATAAACAATATTTGTCTTTGGTCTTCGAGCAAGACCAGAGTCTTCGACCACCATAGAAACGTCAGACAATTGTGAAAAAGCCCAATGAACGAATCCGCACATTGACTGTACGTCCGAAAATCCAAATTGATGTGAATGGTTTTGAATGAGATAATCCCATTACCCAAGAAGTGAATTACCCATTCTCGAGAGAAGTGAGAATAGTAATGTAGTTTTACGCAAACTCTCGATAAACGCAAAAGACGAAATACAATTGAGAAAAAAATAAAACTCCATCATATGTTGATGTCACATACATAGTGTTGAAATATAAAAAAATATTTGAAAACTAAGAAAAAGATAATTAATTCAACAATAACACATCAGGACATCTGAGAATTTTTGCTATTGCTTTATGCTTTCGCTATTCCAATTTTTTTTCTATTTTGTTATAATTTTGCTGTCACTTTTGCGTAGAGATCGAGCCAACAATGAACAATTTTTTTATCTAACTTTCATTTTTTACACGTCTTTGGTCGTCTTTGAACATATGACATATACATATCTCCTAGAAGTTTTGATACAAACAGTATGTTCCCTTACCCCGCCACATTTTTCATTATAACTGTCTGCTTAATTCGATACAAATATTTATGACAATTTTTTATATTTCAGTGCCCTTTCGAGTGGTTCCATTACCCATGTGTGGGCATCGCAGCTCCACCAAAAGGCAAATGGTACTGTCCGCAGTGTACGTCTTCGATGAAGAGACGAGGTGGTCGCAAAAATTAATTATAAAGCACGCATTGTTCATTGTCTTTTTTAAAAATTATTTCAACAATTTTTGATTGAGTTGTTGAATGTAAATATAAAGAGAAAAAAAACATGCAATTTTGGTTTCGTATTTTTTTTCTGTTTTGGTATAAGGACTAGTTTAAGATAGGCAGATTATCAGTAACTAAGATTTTGCTAAATTCACTAAAATTCTGAAACTAAATTCAGGTAGTCAAATTTATCTAAGCAGTCGGTGAACACAACATGCGATTCATTATTATTTGATTTACATCCATAGTAGGGAACATGTATCAATTTTTTTACTTTTCAATTTACTCCCTTGAACAAGCAAGGAAAATAAAAAGGCTGTGATTAATTGCCTCAATTATGTAATTGAAAAGTAATACATTTTTGAACGCTTTTGCCCCGTCGTGACGTAGAAATGTTATCAATTATCGTATCAATATATCGATATATGGGTCATTCCATGTCAACTCAATCACCCTAATCACTTTCTGTTTTATGAACTTCAATTGCTATGTTCGGAAGTACCAGCAAAACGAAAAAGTCTTGTACATTTTCATGGTCTTAAAATCATTGGTTCGCTTTATATTCTCGATGAAAACTCAAATTTTTAAAAATCTATTCCGTCAATCAATGAACCGCACTAAACGGCTGAGAAATTATTTCATTCGCTCTTTTAAAATACTTTACCAAGATCATTAGAATACTTTTGGATTCTTCAATTCATCGTATTGAGTTTTTTCTGCAAGGGCCAGGAAAAAAATCAAAATTTTTATTTTTGCTTGAAATCTTAATTGCAAAACACGCGTTTTTTACCCATAATATGTTTGATTTGTTTTCACTTGTATGTTTACAGATTTTTTTTCCAAGACATAAATTCTTTAAAAAAGAGAACCATTACATAGCCTATTCACCCCTTGGATAAGCTACATCTCACTAAAATCGAATCAATTTCATAGTCTCCCTTTATTTGTATTTCCATCAAATATTCACAACATGGGCAAATAATGGGTGGCAAAAAGCGATAAACCTGAAGGGAGTTGATTTTCTGTATGCGTGACGTAAAAGACTGGGAAAAATGAATGCATTATGAAAGGTATAGAGTTGACGTATTATGGCATAATAAGACAGATTATGTCAGAATCAGCAATGACATATTCTGACATAATTTGTCAGAATGTGTCAAATTGGTAAAATGACATATTATGTCATATGACAGAATATGTCAAAAATATATGTTATATTCTGACAAATTATGACACAATCTGATAAATGCTCGGATGATTATGCATATTTTGATTTCTGGAATGATCGGCCGACGATCGACTAAATACCGAGTCGGTTACCGGTTGACTGGTCTTGATTTTTTTTTTCAAAAAAAAATCTATCTTCTTTTTATTTTTTTTTTTTTTTGAACAATCGACTTGGTGTTAGGTGGATCGTGAGTTGGTTTGGGGGGGGGGGGGGGGGGGAAATAAATTCTGGTCGACCCGCAATCGACCTGGTACTTTGTCGATCCTGAAGCGATTATTTCAAATCAGAAATAATGTTTCTTGTACTCGAAAACCGATCGACATACTGCACAAGTCGATTCTGTAATCGATCCGTCTGCCAGGGAATTTATAGACATAAAAAGTGAGATTCTGTCATAAAATTACATATTATGACATATTCTGACATAATCTGCCGACGCGATTTCCACCAGGGATGTTCGCTTAATGATCACCTTTGAGTATTAGAGATAGAAAGGAACCCAAGGGAGCCACAGAGGCTGATGTAACGTGGGCTAAAAAATTAAGGGACAGTGCTATTGACCCAGTTACCCGTGAACCATTGAACATAATCGATAGAATGTCATTTCAGCTTCCTGGAAATATTCTCCTCATCACTGGGATGCTTTACTATAAGTAAAATATCCATTTTCTTACTTTCGTTAGCAACAAATTTTGATAACACCTGCTAAAAGCATTCAGTCAGTTTTGTTCTACCATTGAACTTGATTGCTTAAGGTGATTAATTAAAACTGCCATTTGTCTGAAACAGAACATCCCGCTCGATGATTCTCAGGCAAGCGTTCATTGGTGCGACATTTGCCAGCTGCGTTGCTGCTATAGGATTCAATCATTTGTTTGCCCCTCGAGGACCCCTCATTGCCGTTAGTTGATACCATGTAAAATTACACATGGAAAAAAAATATAGTAACATGTAATGGAGAATCAAGAATAGGAGAGATCATAGCAAACTGGAAACTGCAATTGTATTCAGCAATTGGTAGCAGTATTGTAATGCTTGGGTCTTTTTAAAAAATCTCTGCTTTCCCCCTTCTCATCTCACCAAGCAAATCAAATGAAATTTATGTTTGAACATTCCAACCGTTAGGCCATATTGAAACACGTGAGGTAACTGAGGCAAACGTGTGCCATCAAAATTCCACCGCCACACCAGATAGTATACACTCCGCATATTTTGTCACGTGACAATTTTTAACTTCCCGATCTAGGGAAGTTATTGTAATGACCCCGAGAATGAAAAGTGCCAGATCGATGAAATTTTCACGTTTCTCGACGTTTTGCATCATCCTGAAGTGATTTCAGAAAAGTGTCTGTATGTGTGTGTTCGTCCGTATGTGGCAAAACTTTCGTTTAGGTTTTCTCGGAAACGGATCGTGCGATTCGATTAATTTTTTTTTCAATCGTTGCGTCTCCGTGTAACTTCGAACTGATTAGATTTTTTATCGAATCCATCGGGTAGTTCCCCTGTTTTTGAGAAATTCATGTTGAGCAAAAATCGAAAATAGTGATAATGAACGTTCATTCACACAAAAATGTTGTAATCCAGCTACTCAATGTCACAGTTAAAAGATATATGCATATTTTATAACTGGTTAAATTTTGAGTAAAAGTGGTCCAGTACTTATCTTGTTATTAATAATGTCAATTGTTTATAATGTTCTCCTGCATAAACTATTAGAGTTAGCGCAAAATTCATATAAGAAAAGTTGTTTGCCATATAAAAATACGTATTTTATGTCCAATGCCTTTTTTCGATGATTTGCATAATGAAGGAGGTATGGCAGTTTCCGCAATTATGTATGTACTAAGTGTACGAATGGACCCAGCGCTGTCATGACGGTCCCAATCGAAGCGTTTTCATGCAAAATCGAGCAGATCACATTTTGGATGGCATTTGTGCAGTATATGCAATGTTATTAGCAATTGCAATTGTTTATACTGTTCCACTGCATGAGTGCTGATGTGGTAAATTTGGAACACTTCTGATATTGTAAGTAAAATTTATGTTTTTTATACTGCAATAGACTCTCAGTTTTGCGCTTTTGTCATAAAAAATATCAGTTATGAATAATCTGAATGCATAAATCTCCAATGGAATAAGGCTCTACAAATCTTCAAACGAGGACCCGCTACTTATGAGTTACTACAGCAGCTTCTGCCATTACCGACCACTAAAACCGTGCTCACTATTCTAAAGCAGATATCCATGAATGTTGGAATTGATAAGAAAATTGTTATGAACATCAAAGCTACTGTAGAACACATGAAGGATATGGACAAATATGTGATATTGACTTTCGATGAGATTGTATTTAAAAAACGACTAATGTATAATGAAGCAACGGGGAGCATTGTCGGGTTCGAGGATTTCGGAGATGGTAACCGTACGGAGAAGATAGCAGATCATGCATTAGTTTTTATGATTCAAGGCCTTAAGGCGGAGTTTAAGCAGCCAATAGCCTATTATTTCTGCAAAGAAACAACCAGCACTCTGCGGCTTGCCCAGTTGATAGAGAATGTCCTTGAAGCAGTCGATAAGACGGGCCTTGTCATTAAGACATTGATATGTGATCAAGGATTCACCAATCAAAGTGCATTGCAGATACTGACGACAAAACTCGGAAATGAACGGAGTCGGTGTGCAGGGACCTATTTTATCTGGAAGGAGCGAAAAATATATACCATGTTTGACTGGCTACATTTACTGAAATGTTTGCGGAACAATGCCATGGGTAATTGGCAAGATTGGAAGACGAAACATGCCGAGGCTTCCATATTTGATTTTCCAGGGCAACAGTTACAATGGGATGGTAAAATTTTACAATAGAAGGATTTGATGGTGCTTCATCAAAAACAGAAAAAAAATGGCTGGGCCTGAAAAATTGACTGAAACCCACGTATTCCCCAATCCCAAAGAGAAGATGAGGGTCAAATATGCTGCACAAGTGTTCAGTAATACGACCGCATGTTTTTTGAGACTCCTTTCGGAATTTAATCGTAAAAAAGAGACCTCTAATTTCGCAAATGCGGCATACGTCATTGAGCAAATAAATGATCTTTTCGATTCCGTTAATGGACCGAAAAGGAATGATACCGAATCAGCGATCACACTCCAACGCTCAATTCTGATCACATTGAAAAATGGACCGGATTCCGAGTATCAGCCGAAAAGATGACATTTAAAAATGCGCAACTGTGGGCGACACTATAAACATCAGTAAAACGTCAACCTGGGAAATAGTTCATAGAGTATCACCATTGATTGCAGCATTGAGCTTCGAATTCATCAGGTTTCCATCAACTCCAGAAGAACGAAGACAAACTCAGGCTGAGTCATTTATTAGGTCTGGATTCCCAAGTGTTGTGGGTTCTGTCGATGGGAGACAAGTCAGAGTACAAAGTTTTGGTAAAGCTGTCTTCATTTTGAAAAATTCTGGAACATGGAATTTTTGAATAGTGCAGTATATTAAAATTCTGAAAGCTCTAATTATTTCTAAACTGTATAATTTACAATAATGTTAGGGGGAGAGAGGGCAAAATGGGCACCTTTGAAATATGCGTTTTTCGATATTGGTAATATTATCTCAAGTTTTTCAATTTTAAAAAATTTCTATAAGTATAGAATTCGTATCTCCCAATCAACATATTTCACGACTACAACGCCGAATTTTGAGTCTGCGCAAGTTGGAGCTCCTGAGACACATCTCCACAAGCAAGAGGCCAAAGAGTTGATGGAAGAACGGAATAAAATTTTACTTGTCCATTCCATTCGTAATCCTTTTCGAACCGCTATCTAGATTATTAGAGAATTCGAATTTGTTGTCATTTTAACCACTTGCGTAAATCCTTATTACTATTTGATTGTTATCCTAGTAATATTCATCTGTATTAAAAAAACGTCCATTTGCCAGAAAATGGGTTACTTCATAATTTGTGCAGTTCAAGTATCTTGCAATTTGTGAGATTCATGATCCATTCAAATTAAAATTCATTTGTGTACAGTGTCGCCCATTGAAAATATTTTGAAATTAGAATGTAGTTCAAAAGAAGTTTGGAAAATTCAAGTTTTCTAAGTTGAAAAAAACCAAGAATTTGAAAAAATACTAGGGCTGAACAATTTGGCTATCAGACTGGCATTCACCGGCAAAAGAGGACGGAATTTACGGAAGTTTTCAAAAATGGTCAAATTCTAAAAGTTTGGAATATAAAACCTTTTGAATTTTAGTGTATGAAATTTTTAAACTGTCAAACTTAAAACCTTTGAGATACTTCTAGTATGCAATTAAGAAATGTAAGCAATGAATAATGTTTACAATTTTGCAAGTTTTGGAATTTCATAATTTCTTTATATTGTGACATTTTTAACTTTCAAGTTTAGAAATTCGGACAGTTTCAAATGTTGGGTAATGAGATTTTCCACATTTTGAAGCTTGACAATATTAGATGATTTAAAATTTTTATCTTTTAGAATTACTGAATTGAAAGTGCTACATTAGAATACGAAAAATACCGGGTGTACTTATAATGTATGTACCAGAGCGTTGTTAGACTATTGAGAGAATGCCTGATGCCTATGGTGCGCTTAAATAAATATTTTAAGGATAAATACCATGTGGGTTTGACCCTCGACGGGGTACATCAATAACTTCCCGATCACTTTCTTTCTAAACGTGACTGTCAATTTTGCTATCGCTTTCACTTTTTAAGATAATTGACCAATCGACCAAAAAAGTGTGCCTTCCCCTAAAAGCCCCATGTTAACTTTGGCCAAAATGGAAAAAATTCTTAAAAAGTTTTCCCTCCAAAATGGATGGAAATATGTTCCTGGGGGTCCAATTCAATAGTACCCATCGACTTGGCGCCAAAACAAATTTTTGAAAAAATCAAGTCTGCCTGCCCATAAGAGTCCCATATTGACATTGGCCACAATCGAAAAAAATATCGGGTATAGATCGAAAAATTCATTAACTACGCGATATCTCCGAAATTACCGCAATGATGGAAAAAAAATCATGTAACATAAAATATGTATCTCCATGTGGGGAACAACATTGATTAAAAACGTTTTCTTCTATCTCCCACGGTTTTGGTAATACAACGTTATAAACAATTGAAATTACTAAAAACAATTAAAGGAATTGGTATTTCAGTGTAACATTCCTTTCAGACCTGTACACCATGGAGACGCGTCGATCAAAAGAAAAAAAATATAGAATTGGCCCATTGGTTCCTGAGAAACCGTGAACACAAAATGTTGTCCACACACACACACACACGTACGTACATGCTCGGAAACTGTGATTTTCTCACTTTTGATTTTCGGTGTAATTGCAATAACTTTCCCTATCGGAAGGTTCAAAACATAATTCAAAACAAATACTAATTACAAAAAGGTTGAAGAATTTGCAAAATTTCAAGTTTGGCTAAGGTACAATCTTTATATAATCGACCTGAGTCTGCAGAAGATTGTCATAGGGCACGACATTTCTGAAGGCTAATCCACTATAATCCAAGGATACTACCCATATTCTTTATCCTTTATAAACTATACAATGGAATTAATCTATGTCGTATTCGCCAATTACACAACATGTATTTGAAACTCCATGTTTTGTTATGTATGCATATAACTTATATAAATTCAATTTTTCTTATTTCTCGCTATACATTTTACTTCTATTAATCTATTTGCTCGTTTAATAAATATATTAGAACATCCCAACGATCTATATATTTATTTTCTAACCGATAGAATTTCAATAATTAAATCCTAGAGATACATCGAGGAGAAAATATTGAAATTTCAATGTGTAATTTTTTCGAAGTTACTAGCAGTATAGATGTAATTTAAGAAACTTTGCTGTGGGATCACTAAAATATATAAAATATGAAATTTTAAACTTTTTTACTCCTTTTTCTCAACCGCAGGTATTTCGAATCTAATCATCGGCTAATTATCCAATCTAACTTTTCAAGCTCATCTCGATTTTCCTTCCGAAAATGTTCATGTGTGTATAACTCCACATTTATTCAAAACGGAATTTCTGAAGAGGTATTAGAGGAAAAAACGAGTTTAAAATAAATATTTTTCCTAACGAAATGATATATATGGGTAATTCCATGCCAACTCAACCAACATTTTCAAACTGTATCTGCGTTTTTTTCGAAAAATACTATATATCTGGTAGTGTTGGTTAGCATTAACTTCTACGATTTTTTTCTTCAATTTTTTCTATAGCGCCAAGATATGAGTTTTTGAAAATCTCGTTTTCGACAATTCCTTAAAAAAAAAAAAGTCATAACTGCGAAAAATGGACCGATTTTCATGTTTTTTTTTCAATGTACTTTTCGACTCAGATGGTGAAAACGAAATTTTTTTTCTATTATGGGAACCTTCTCAGTGTTTAAAAATAAATTATGATTTTTGAGAATGTAGGACTGCATCGATTAGGACCTAATACTACCAGATATAAATTTTTTAAAAAGATCGAAGATGCAGTTTGAAAATGTTGGTTGAGTTGGCATGGAATTGCCATATGTAACACTTTTACGTTTTTTCTTTTCCATATATGAGAATTTCAAAACTATCGCGGATGAAACCGAGACAAACTTATCAGGCTTGAAAAAAAGTTTGTCCGTACAATGGATATTTTCGTCCATAACTGGTCCATAACTTCACATTTTCTGTAAGACATGCTTTCAGTAGGCATTTCTTCATTAATAATAAAGATTTAATTTCATATATTAATTCATGTTAATAGTTTATAAATTTACGACATATCAATGAGTAATATTATTAATTTAGTAATTGATTTTAATCTAGTGAGAAATGAAGGATTCACAAATGAATGGTAGTTCATCATTAGCATTTATTTGTAAACCCTTCATTGCTTATACAATGTTTGAATTACCATTACCATTATTCGGTTAAGAAATCACTGAGAATCAGGGAGCCCAACCTACAAACCTAGTAGTTTTACGCCGTGAGTTGGCATTCTCACCGAACCAAACGGCCAAATAACTCGGCATACCATGGAAAGATCTAAGATCAATCCTCTTTGCATACGATTTCCATTGAGTTTCTACCCCCTGGACTGGCGTGCTATCCACGCGCAGAGTGCCGAGTTACCTCGAATCCCACTTGCCCGTCATCTCTGCCATGGGGTGGGTACTACACTTTTTTGGAGTCACGAAAACCCCGGGATCCGGGGCCTCTCTAGGGGTCTATCCTCTTTACGTTTTACATTGGGCCCAGCAATCTCCCCTATTATCTCCTGCAATGCACCTTGATATTTTTTTTCAAATCATTTTTTGTATCTTTTCTAATATATTAGCATTACGGAATTAAATTTCATGTCGAATGCATTCAGACCTCTCGTTTATCGGGAAAATTTCCATAACAAATTCTGAAAGTTTTACCAAACCTACTTTGTAAGTCCCTCTGTCAGGTGACGTAAATCAAATTTGGATTTAATGAATCACTGATTTGTTACTAAAAAAATTCTGGCAATCGCCGATCTCGGTAACCAGTTGGAGTAATTGATTAAAATAGATCGTAAAAATTCTAGAAAAATATGAGTAAAAAGATACCGTACTTTAAACAAATTTTTGGTGAAGGATCAAGATCATCATTAGATTTAACTTAATAATTTTCCGATGTTATGTGTGAAGTTATCGTGTATTAAAGAGCGTATTCGAGTTGACATGCCGCCGGCCGATGCGGAGACACATCGCGCGCTATGGGCGCCGTACTTGAGAGGTTAAGGGGGGAGCCTGCTTTAGAGGCTTCAAAAAATCGATTTTTTTTGCGTAAATCACTTCCTAAATTATCCAAGAATATGTCTCCAAAATTTCAGAACAAAATTCGGATTATTTCCGAAGATACAGACGAAATAGTGAGCAAGCGTCGAGCAGGTATCCGAGCGGCCGGAAAACTTTGACACGCGATTCCTCGGATTTCCATTTTTATGATTTTTTCAAATTGGCGGGCAAGATAAGAACAAAAGTAAACGCCCTATCGAAACGAATCAAAATGCGTTGTATTTGGAATTAAATTCTCTTCCAGGTGAACCTAAAATACCTTAAGAAAGTTAACATTAATCCGGTTTGTAAACGATTTAAAGTAATTTTTTTTTAATGCATTTTTTTTTAATCTGCGAAAAATTGTTGAATTTTCTTGGTTCACCTAGGAATTACACTATTGAAAATTAAAAATTTCTTTTGTTTTTTTGTTTCACATGAAAATTGCGACCTGCATCTTGCCCGCCACACAAAAATTGCACACTCGAGGCGCCTCCGTAAATTTCTTCAAACATGAAGAATATCTATAATATGTATATATCTAATATATGTATAATAATAAAAAAATTTGAGAAGACTCTTCGAATATATAAGAATAAATCCTAAATCTTTCATTTTAATCAGATATTTCTGTCCTTTCCAAAAAAATCCTTGAAAATATCGATTTTTTGAAGCCTCTAAAGCAGGCTCCCCCCTTAAACGTAATGAGAAATGCAGGGGTTTCAGTTGTAGATTATTTATTAAAAAAATGTGTTTATTAACAAATGCAGAGCGACATGGGCTCGTCACTGGAATAAATAACAAAAGTGCCATGGAGAGAACTGAGACGCATTCCAATTAATTTATCATTATTCAATAAATATAAATAATTATGCTACACCTCAATCAATGGTGGATATAGATTCAACTGTACAATAGCTTAAGTCGAATGAATCTGTGACGAAGAATCTTGGTCTAGTAGCTCCAGCACTCAACGAATAGCTGAAATGATTTGACGTGCGCGCCTTTGGCCGAGCCGATCCGATGTAGCCAATTACGATCCTGAAAATACATGGGAAATTATGTGAATATAGATATATAATTTGACTAACTCCTCATTGGTCAGTTGATGCATAATTTTTTACTCAATTATTTTATGGAACGAGTCCGGCGGCGCATTTCCTTTTTCCGCCGCGCTAAGTGGTGTCGCGCCGGTTTCGGACTTTCATGTTTCCGTAATTCCGATGTATATCAATATTTTCTTCGGAGATATTCAATGTATGAAACATAGTACGAGAAAAAAATCATGAGTGTTACATTTCAAGGACAATATTTTGGGTGACGGCGAGTGTAAAGTAAGAATTCCCTCCCGCTGCGCTCGTGCGGAATCTCTCTTTGCGCCGGCGCGAGAACGAAAAACGATGCTATAGCCACGCGAGAAGAAATAAAGGTCTTTCTGCCGCGCGGTCACCAACTCCACATTCGATTCAAGCTTCTCTATTTTACCACCTTGATTCGAAATAAATCCTTTTCCATCTAATTTTCTGTTAAGTTTTGAGAGTTCCAGGACAATATAGGGTGATCAGGAGCAAATCGCGACGTTCTAGACATTGAATGATTACTGACTTATTCGATTGTTAGTATCACAGCATTAAAAAACATCTGGATTATTCTAAAACAAGAAAGACTAAAAGAATTTCTTCTGTACGAAAAATAGTTTTCGATCGCCTAATTTCAGGAAATTTGGAAAATGACAGCAAAGGGAGTAATCTAGCCTCCTCCCCCCCCCCTTCCCAGCGTGGAGGAGGCGATGCTTCACACCCCGAAGCGTGCGACATCGCTATTCTAACCTCGCTTCTCTCGTTCAATTTGCGGTCGTCGTGACTGAAGGCAACGAAAATTATGTCATTCGGCTCCTAAATGATTTTTGATGGATGTGTTTATAAGCGATAATGCGTGTCACGAGATCATTTTGGTACTTCTATGGCATAATGGTATTACGAAAAATTGAATGTTCTCAAGAGGTAATTACTAATATTGAATATACTGTTGATGCTGCTGAGATAAGACACCTAAGACCATCATACGCTGGCATTACGTATATTTCCTCTTTTCCAGTCTCGCGTTCGAGATTTCGAAAACCTGAGCAGTTTTGCAAAAATTGCAAACTTTGGATTATTTATGCTTGACAACCCTAACGTTCAGTTTTTTCTCAAAGGAAAGTCATTTTTCAACAATTGTACAGAATCGATGAAAGAATATCACTTATCTGTCATCACCATTCAAAATATTATAATTCTGGATATGAACCCGTTTTTTTTCTGAATATATATCCCTCCGTGTGGGAAATACTGTAGTCAAATGGCCAAGTCTCTTGTAGTGAGTAATCCTTACAACGTTTCAATAATTACGCCTTGTTATCAACCGCATAGTTCTTCACTAAAAGATCTAGAAAAATGCCAACCCGACCGCGTCAACTCGAATCAGAGACCCTGACACCTAGGCACATTTTGGACAGAATCGCAATTCAGCAGCGGCAAAAGGAATCGGCGGCGATCTGCCGCCCACTGCCAGTGGTTGCGCAAAGGTCTTTTTGACGACGCTGTTTCCACATTGTACCTTCGGTGTACCTGCAGTGAGCTCAAGGTGTCATTACCATGATAACCCGATACCAACTTGCATACCAAAATAGCTCAGAATTTTCAGGGACACCAGAAATATTAAATGTCTTCAACTTCGATTTTCGAATGTGGCAACAGCGCGGACATCTAGGAGGCAGTGGGTGCATTCAGAACTCGATCGCGCGTTCAGAACGGCTATTGCTGTCGTACCTGAGCTACTAGATGACGATGATGATGATGATGCTGCTGGTGCACCATAAGAGCTGCTAGAACTTGCACTGTTCCCGGACGAATAGTAGTTGTAAGCTAGGCTCTGTCCATCAGTAGGTGTCCAGACTCTGGAATAAGGGCCGTTTCCATCCCATGTGTTGATGGGTTCATATCCGGATGTTGTTGTGGGTGATGGTGGAGCACCGTAGGCACCGACCGGAGCAGGTTCCATGGACATTCCTGTTTCACCCATCAAAGATATGAAGAGCATAGTGTTTTTGATGAATAACGAGTTGACGCACGTAATCTAAAAATTGGTTTCGGTGCTCAGTGCGGGAAGCAGCGTTTCACGGACGCTTCGCGGGCGCGCACCCCGCTTCGCGTTTTCCGTGAAAAATAATACGACTGAAGAGATTGATAACTTCTCTAGGGTTCATCGAAATTCAGCGTAGTTAATTTAACTATATATTTTTGTTCTATGTTTTCTAGGATTAATAGAATTCTCCTGATAACCATTTCCCTGAACCAACTGAACCGTTGCACGGTGTGTTTTCAGAAATCAATTTTGCATCAGAAAACTTGAACCGAAGCTGCTCCCTGAGTGCACAAACCAAAATATCCTAATTAACTTTGATGGAAACTTAACGTACCCATAGGAGGCATCATACCCCCCTTCTTGAAGAACTGCAGTGCCACAAATGCTACAACGACGAGTATCGCCAATTTCGATAAGATCAGCGCCTTAATGGCCTTGAGTCCGATAAGCGCAACGAAGATCGGCATCAAGGCTTTCATCTTCAGCTTCAGAAGTACCAAGAAAGGTAGTAAGAGTTTCTTCTTGAGGAGCCCCCTTGCCTGACTAGTAGCCACCTCATTGCTCTTGAATTCGACATCAAGATCGGCAAGACTGCGGCTCGGTCTGTACCTAAGTTGACCCTCGACAAACGGTAAGTCAAGGCCATAATCGAAGCTCTTCAGGTACTTGACAGTTCTCACCACAAGCGCCTCATCAACAGTTTCCATTGATCGGGCTTCCGTGGTGGTACCCAGCTTCTCATCAAGGTATCCAAGGACCTCCTGCTTCAAACACGAAGACCACGATTCTGCTCCGATACACTCATTGAATGATTTTGTGAGAAAGTCCGGACGCGCGGCCGATACACTGCATAAAACTGTGAGAAAAATCGCGTGAAATAAACGCATGATGATTGATTTGGCAATTAAAATTAAATAGTCGCTAATTATTTTCGACGATCGACGAAATTTTAAAGCCGATCAAGTGTGTACCAGTGGCACGCAATCGCCGATCGAACTGCTACTGACGGAGGAGTGGCCCGCCCCTTTTATTTAATTTCAACGGTTGGATCTATGTTATTCGGTCGTGCATGTCTTGAATTAACGATCGAAGGAAAATTATTTAAATCATGTTCGCAGGGGGCGACGATCCGTCAGTTGCACGGAGTGTTTAAAAGCGGCAATCGGTATAACAGGGGGGCATGTACGTCGTGGCATGCGCCAACGGGAAACGGAACTTGTCCATGATGGCATGTGTACGTTTATTTGCGCCTTCTGTATGCTAATTGAAGTGTCAATTCAGGTATCGCGATCATTGTAGGAGTTTATACTGCTAATGGAGTTTTGCCGAATTTCTCTTGGGTAGGTGGGGCCACTGTGAAATGGAAATCGTTTTTTACTGTCAGTTTTTAAGGAATTTGGAGATCGTTGGGGAGCAGGCAATGATGGAACATGAAAATAGCGTTTTATGAATATTTTGTAACCTTTCGATGGGGAAGTTATCGGTTTGCCCCCAAAAATGAAAGCTCGATTTTTCATCGTATCTTTAGGTTTCCGGAAGTTTCACGAGTCAGGAGTAGATACAGAGGAAAATATATATAGATAGATATTGTAATTTATTGGTTGGATCGTTAACCAAAAAGTATACGTGATTAGAATACATAAAAATTATAACATGAAATGAACCATGAATACCCAAACGCATCTTTAGATATAACATAATGACAATATTATCCCTGAAGATGGCCAACTAGAATTTTAAATCTCAAGCTCCAAATGACTGACCGCAAATGCCAACTAAACTAAACCAAACAATAATAACAACGGTCAATGACATAGAATAATAATTGAAAACATGAAATTAAACCAAATGAAATATAAGTAACCAGCAGTGATGCGCGGATAAGTTGCAAGTTGTTGGAAGTATAAGCCTTACCAAGAACACAGAATGATGTCGAGTAGATCAAAGATCAGTAGAAGTAAAAAATGGAGCTGTGATAATAAAAAAGAAGAACTAAAAACTCATAATAGTAATAGTCAGTGCGCAATCACGAGGCGCTGCTGGAAGTAGGAGGATCATCAAATGTCCAAAGATTGTAGGCAAAGCCTCAGATCTATCTTGAACTGGGTAAGAGTGGAAAGGTTACGGATACACATGAGGTGGCGTTCCACAACTTAAGGTAGTTTCTAAACCTCGTCACTCACGTTCTACATATTTTTTGTATCCATTGCAAAGAGCAACCTTTCGCACCTCTACTTAAATTTTTTGAGAATTTTTTGCCTACTAATTAAAAAGATATCGGTACATAAAGAAGTACATGATTAGAGGGAAGCGGAGCAAAAATCTCGATTTTTCACCGGAAGTTACTTGCCTCTGAAAAAGTTTGACGTTCGACCTGCTGAAAAAAATATACCATCAGAAAGAACAATCTTTTATCTACGTCTCATTGAAAAATTGACTCAATTTGCCGAGGAATGAGTTATGAGAAACGTTCGCGAATGTTTGTCGAATCGCTTTCTCACTAATTGTGGCCTGCCCAAAAAATGGCGCCCCACTAGAAATTTCCCGAATTTGACAAGTGGCATGGCGGCTCACAGCTGTCAAAACAGTGCGAGTTGTGGGATGCGAAGTTTGACGTAACAATGAGGTTGTACTGTTCTGATTTTCCAAACTATTAAGAGTTTTTCAACGTCGTCCAAGCTTGGATTTTTTAATAAATGCTCCATTTAATCGAAATCTCTCCGCGTGTTGCGCCATTGTTGAGGCTATGTATTCATAAATATCGCGATGTTCGCGCGTTATGTTGATTGGCCTAGTGACAACTAGGGTTTTCAAAATACTTTCCATATAAACAATTCATAATAAAAACATTTTGAATAAGAGCGCAAATGTATCGCCACATTTGTTACATTATTTTCTTCAATTAATTTGATTATTCAAAACCGTATT
The DNA here is from genome assembly GCA_026005395.1 of Asobara japonica. NCBI lineage: Eukaryota > Metazoa > Arthropoda > Insecta > Hymenoptera > Braconidae > Asobara > Asobara japonica. Next base: position 293,660 of record BQMI01000554.1, on the reverse strand, counting down.
TCTCAGCGAAAAAATAATTCTTAAATCATGAATCTGTGTTGAGGCCCACTTTCGGAACGAGGCTTAGAAACTACCTTAAGCCCAGAGACCGCAATAGCAGCCTTGTAGGTGTTCGTCCGATAGTTAGGCACCAGAGCTTGCTGAGCGATGGGGCCTAATGGTGATGAACGCCTCGACGAATTCAGGCATGTCACTGGGGCTTCCATTTGCTAAAAATAGCGAGAACGTAAACCATTTGACATGAAAAGTTCAGGCTAACTTATGAGTTCTCACCGTATTTCCAATATTTTACCGCGTTTTATAGTTCCTTATGCGACGGAGGAAACAAGTTTCCATTTCGTCCCATCTTTAACTCTCTCAGAACTTCACCTCTCAAAATAAATAAATTGTTACCTTTAAAACTGATTTTACACGTAAGATTTCGATGTTCGGAGCTCAAACCACGAAGGGATGTTGATTTGCAGATATTTCATAGAACTCCAGGTCTCTGATTTGGAGATAAGATATCCCCGAATCGGATATTTTTTTACCGTATGCCTGGAGAACCATGATTCAGTTAGAGCGAGACGCTCGGTGTGTTTGTCGTCGATCCATTTGTCTCGATGGGTGCACAAGTATGCTCCCTTAATGGGCGAAACTGGGGCCCCAGGAAATCACCAAAAACGGTGATTTTGGTCAAGTTAGTGCTGACTGTTGCAAACTGGCATTGATGTAGGTTTTTATTGAGGACATCCGGGGGAATAATTATCAACGAATGAAGTCAGTTCGTGCTTAGGCGAATGATGGGTCCTCCAATTGTCATCCATTTGTTTTAGGATGATAACTATTTATTCTAGTGAATCACATATTGCCATGAAATAATGATGATAGCATATCATCTAGATGGAGCATGAAGGGCAACATCAAAGTCCACGTGAAGGTGCTAATTTTTCAAGGCAATAAACTTGAGTTAGCGCTAGATGATCTCAGATGATGTAATCTTGGGTTTCCTGTGTCTTATCATGCGAATGCGGTGCAGTATATGGACCACCTACCCATATATCCTCAAGGATTGAAGGCATTGAGCTGTGAAATTTTGGGTTTCGTGCTAATAAAAAAAATATCAGTTCAGAGAAATCCAGTTGAGGGTAATGACATTCGTGATTTTTCGTCGGTACCTCTGGATGAGGCCTCCCAAAATCTGTAGTAGTTAACGGTAATTCGCTGGTTCCACGATGACTCGAGATACTTTTTTTCCTCCTCCACAATTCATTCAGTTCATCCAGAACATTTCCACGGACCGTGGCGCACCGCTTGAATACCGCAAATTATGCTCTTCAGAAAAATTCACGCTACTCGTCAACCACAAAATATTCTGTATATGTTAATAGTATTGATATGCGAAAGTACTTTACGCTTTCATGAAAGAATAATTCATTGGGTTCAACAAAGTGAGCGGTAACTGGGCTAGATCGGCAAAATGAGCGTAATTCGCTACTGTAATTTCGGATTTCGTTACCGTGACCGTCAGTATTTTTTCGAACTGCTATATGAAGAGAATTTTTGTTACCAGTTAGAAAATATTTTCTGCTAGCAGAAACTTGTTGAATCAAATTGCGGATATGAATCGGAGAGTCTGAAGATGCCACAACGCTTTTTTCAAAAATATTTTCTCATGGATTCCGACCGAAGCAGGAGCGTTGCGTCCCAGGTAGAAATCAACAAACGGCCTAGGCTTGGCCCGACTTCGGGCCAAGTCTTACCAAGCTTGGCATTCAGGCTGGACCAACCTTGAAATGTTAACATCCGCTAGCTAGGCCCAACTTGGGCAATGTAGCTAGGGCCAACCTGGATAATTAGTTCGTGCTAAGCTTGGTACGAAGTAAATACCAAGCTTCGTCCGAACTAATTACTAAGCTTGGTACAAGCTAGTTGGCAAGCTTGGGACGAACTAGTTACCAAGTTTGGTATGAACTAGTTACCTAGCTTGGTAATTAGTTCCCACTGAGCTTGGTATTCAGGTCATAGTAAGCTTGATACTTAAGTGGTACCAAGCTTAGTCATTAGTCTGTACCAAGTTTTGTAATAAGTCTACCAAACTCGCTAGTTACCTCGTACCGAGCTTAATTTCTCACTAGTACAAAGCTAAGTAAATAGATTCTACCAATTTAGACAATTCGACTGGATAAAAAATAAACGTGAACATTTCAAAGAGTTAATATTTTCATTTTTATTTCAAAAGACAACGAATAATATAATATAATACCCCACAGTATATGGAAGAAAAGTAGAATAGTACAGTGGTAAACTAAGTAAATGGCTAAGTAAGATAGCGTTTATGGAGGATTTTCGTAATTTTCTATCTTTGCATCCACCATCTCTATCACCTGCACCTGAGAGGAAGATACTCGGTGCGGTTTAAATTTTCAGTTCCTTGTCCGATTTGTTGTATTTGGATTTCAAGAAATCTGCACAGAAACGATGTATAATTAAATCAACTTTAATCAAAAATATATATATATATATGACAATAGCTTTCAATCATTGTTAAGGATAAATTTGTACGGTTTTTAACTTCCCAATTTTGAGGGAAGTTAATGTTTTGGAGCCGAAAATCGAAATCGGAAATTTCACCTGATCTCCACGTTCCTGACCCTTAGAAACATTTCCGACCATTTTTAGCGCCATGCTTGAGTGTGTGTGTGTGTGTGTATGTGAGCAAAATTTTGTCGAACGATTTCTCTTGAACAAATTATCCGATTTGGGTTTTGTATCCTCATTCGATAGGTTTCCGCCTAACTTAGACCACACGTGTGTACTAGCGGCGCTGCCCATAAAATGAAACCATATGGCCGGGCGGGAACCTAACCCTAGGCGCCTACCATCGTTACACAGGGGTTTCTGGAGGTTCATCTTGTGTCTAGAAATACGATGACCTAAAATGGCGAAAGTCTGTCCCAGCCACATGGGTGGGTACTAGGTATGCCCCCGGAAGGAATGCTTAGACAGTATCTACCGTGGGTCTAAAAAACACTAGTAGAACTGGTTTCTGAGATTACAATATGGGAGAAGGAACTGGCTCCGAAAATTGACCTTTCGCGAGGGCAGTTTTCCCAAAGTGAGTTAAGTGAGGTTTCATGACGTTCATCTTTGATCAACTGTACAATCATTTGACCTGGAACCTCATGTCACATGTGACCTGGAACCTCTGCAATTGTCACCAATGGAACCTTATTTGCATGACCTTGAAGTATCTAACATAGCGAAACCTGATTTTCAACCCTCCCTTGCCAACACCTCCCCACCTGACGTATTTGCTCGCATGATGAACGGAGCGCCGCCCATGTATTTCCGACTGCGCTATAGCCGCAGGGTCCAATTGTTCTGATTGTACAATTCTCCATAATATGCTTCGATTTTGACCGAAAGGCAAAGGCTTAGGTCAAAGTAGGATTGAAATGAGTTTTTTCTCTCACCAAACTGGTGATGTGACCTCAGAAGGTATTGCCATCAGTGGCTGTACATAACGTCCGCGACTTTCAAGAATTACCATCCGGAGCTTTCAGAAAGTATGTCGAAGAGCAGCGTCATACACCATGGCTATCAATAGTCATGTTGCTGCAGAGAAGGTTGACAAACTTCACAGATAACCCTGCAGAGATAAATAAACTGGAAAACGAAAGTTGCAGTTCATGCCAGGTCTTTAAACCAACGACACCGATTGCAAGTGAAATAAGAGTAGTCCAATCAGATCCGGTGCTCTTCGATATTCCCTGTCCTAACTTTTGTTCAAACTCGCTCATTGCATACAAATTTCGTGGGTATAGTTTCTTGCACTTATCAGTCACTAAATCGAGTGTCAGGATGACCATACCACCAATTCGAAAGGCGGTTTCTGCTTCCCTCACTTTTGACGGAAGTCTGCGCGCCTCTGGTACTATGGAAAGAATCTGTCCCGAGGTAGTGTGGTTTGGCTTAAGCGTGCTCATTCTGGACACTATCACCTGAATAAATCCCTGTATCGCATAAACCTTGCACACTGCAAGTATGCATTCACAATCCCTGAATGAGGTACACGAATAATATGCTCAATGAAGACAGTGATTTGAGTTGCAGTAATAATTTATTAAATAATACACAAGCGGAAATTATTTTACAAAAGTATGTCCTCTAGTCAGAATAATGCGAGATTGAATGATCTAATAAGCCGACGACAGTTTAAGCTGCTTGCGCATAGGCGGAATAAGCCAAGTTCTGTGCACTCTCAACGGGCTCGTCATCCAGGAAGGATCTGTACTGTGCAGCTTGATACTCCCACGGTCCATGAGCAGCAATGGGTGCGGCATGACTATCAGCAGCAATCTTCTTACATAGCTGGAAAATGGCAAGTCCTACAGAGACAACAAAACTAAAAAAAGATAGTTGAAGTGCATTCCAAGCCTTGAGACCAAGGACACCAATTGCAAGTGGGATGAGGGTCATCGCCTTCAGCAGGACGAACACGAGAATGGGAATGATGACTTTCTTCAGCTTTGATTTGCGTGCCTCTTCAACAGCACGACCCTGGCCGAATTTAACGTCGAATGAGATCTGATCATCCTCGATGTTTCTTGCACTGACCTTGACTGCTGAGTCTAGAGGTAGTTTGAATGTGACATCATGAGACACTAGGTAATTCTGAACAGTATCCAAGAAGGGCGCCTCGCTGCGGGCGGCGGTTTCTTCGACAACTTCGGAGTTGCGTGTGACTTCAACATCGTCAGATACCTAGCAAGACACAAATTGTTAGGGAGTGCTTCTAAAATTGAATTCCATGAGATTATCTGCACTATTCTTGGAAGTTTGAGATCATTACCTTGAAGTTGTCCTTGCGGAAGATCTGGTCCAGCAGGTTGAGCACCTTGAACTTCATGCAGGCCATTTCGTCATTCTTCTGAGCGCACTCACTCTTAGTTTGCTCCATAATTGAGTCCATATTGCTGCCTTTCCAACTTTCTGGCTTGGCTGGCTGAGCTACAGCCAGAGCCAAGATTGCCATGCACACCACAATGACTTTCATGATTGTCAGCTTTATTCAATAATCCCACTGGGCGATTTATCGTATATCGTTGCTGAAGGCGACGATAATTGAAGAAGCTACTCGAACAACTGATGACTGCTGATCGGCTCATGTGTCTATTTATACGGACCGCCTCTTCTGCACTTGTACACCATGTCACTTTGATACCCCTACCTTCTAGACCACCGGACGAATTTTCTTTTCGTTCAGTATGGTCTTCGATTATCGAGGTCTCCAGGTGATGTGAGGTGACTACTGATGAGGACATTCAGTTGATATATGAAGTATAATGTGCAGTGGTCTCGTGCGTCAACCCTACTCCAATCGTGCGCGTCAACAAGGCGTGCGCTGGGAATGGATAACGATGAATGAGAAACTAGCGTCCAGCGTTGGAATGTTTTTGATAGGGCAACGGGATTCGGCCGAATTAGTTCATGATAGCTTGATTTGGTTATGCCTATTTTTGAATGGCTATGGATCATTGCATGTCATTCTGACTGACCCGCCTTCCTTGATCTTGCACATTGTGTGTTCGATTGACACCACTTCTATTTCTCAATATTTAATTGTCTTCCACCCTTCCGGACATTACTTGAATTCACGATTTAAATCAAATGTGTTTCTTCATTTTTGTCTTCCGTCTCTCTCTGTACCCCCCCCCCCCTTCCCGCCGATAGTTCCTCTTGACCATTCTTTCAGAAGGGAATACTGCACACACATCCATTCAACCCTGACGGATCTATCGATTACTCCTTGATGGCGGATGAAAGAGGAACAATTTGTGCTCACGGCTGATCATTAGGTGATCACTACTTGACTGCTTATTCGAGCAACCTTCATGGAGATTTGAGCGCGACTTGACAGGTAAATATTTCAACCGAAAAAAAAGCAAAAAACATCAAAAAGTCATATATATTGAGAATCCCGAAATAAATTACTTTGTGACCCACATATATATTTTCTTACTGAACCAGCGATCAAGTCGTGATCAAGTGTGCTCACAAGTTGAGCCCCCAATTCAAGTTGCAATCAATGAGTCCATCCGGGAACTGGGACAAAATCTCGCCAGTTCAACCATCGTAGGTCTAAACCCAGGGTAAACTTCTAGAAACGCCTGTGCTACCATGCCGGCCGCCTACGATGGACCCCCCCCCCCCCCCCTTGCGACGACTTCGCTTCCCTTTCGATGTTGCGGTGTCGTTTTATGGATACGTACACGGAATGTTCCTGCTATGGGTCGGCTTCAACGGCCGGGATGTTGACTGACTTTTCAACTGAACTTTTTTCTTATTTAAATGATTTGGACTCTGAAATGAAATTTCAAATATTTTCATTCTCAATTTTTGCAATAGTTAAATTTGAATTTGATTTTGATTTTTTTAAAATTGAATTTAAAAATAAACATAAATGTTTGCATTGGAATTTGAATTTGAAAAAGAAAATTCAACGTGAACTTGAATTTTGGAATTGGAAAAATGAAATTGTGAACTTTTTGAATTTAAAATATGAGCCCGCGCGAAGAGGAACATGGCGACGCACATTTCAAAGCCAATGAGACTGAACATGAACGAGAACAGTATGGCGGGCCACATGACAGCCCATGACAATTGAAATTAGTGTAATGGCCGCTGCCATGACATAATTGGTCATTTTTAGGAAGGATTAGTGGTGGGTGAATTTGACGATGCACATACAACACGTTTAGGCGAGGACGTGCCTGGACGAAAAGATGGTTATGACCCTCAGAGTGCGTAATTATCGCGGGGGAGCACAGTACGCATGCGTTTTTGCGCAAACGTCAATTGCAAATTGTGCGTACGCATTACACAAGTGTCGCTCATGAGAATTCATCTATTTTGTGCCGATTTCTCGATGCTAGTAGCAAAACAATCGATTACTCGCATCTAATCGACTTTCATGTCGATCTGTCGATTGTTCCCTGTTCTTTTTATATAAGGACATCGGTGCTCGTATCAATCAGCGCGGCTTGGATTCGAACTCGCACCCCTGGGTTACGAGTCCGTAGCCTTAACCAACCTAGCCATTGTAGGCCTGTTTAACTTATACTTACAGAGGACAATTCGGGACAATCTGTTCACACTCATTTGCTTTTGCCTTTTCTGCTACACACATATTTTGTCCATACAAATTTAAGTATCAACTATGGCTTCATTATGTATGCTTTATTCAAATTTCCAAACAGTAAACATCTACCTATCGAGATCCTCCTCGGCCGATTCTTCAACATCACGTTGCCAAACATTTGTCGCCGATTTGAAAAAACAGCGATTGCCGTTGAATCGGATTCGGTGGTTTTGGAAAGGTCTACCATGCATATCCAATTGCTCTACTTATCCACTTAAAACAGACATTACATATCCAATTTCGCGTGCTATGTCACGTGTATTCATAAACGGAAGCGAACTCCGTTCCACTCTCTCACAAGGTCTACCCTTCATCCTGACATTGGAATGTCACCCATCATAAATTCAATTCACGATTGTCACCGCTACTTTCAAACCAATGTGACGAGTACGCGTAATTCCGTTAATACCAAGTTCTAGGTTAATTTAAACCTCGTTAAAGACAATTATCAGCATTGTGAATCGCTCTGATTGTATGCAAGTCTCGTTGCGAATTTCACCTGCAGAAATGGGTGATAGCATCGTCCATCTACAATCGCTCTACCTTATTTTTATTTAACATATTTTTTTCTTGCACTCACTTGTTATAAGATCGGCCGAGTTGAGGTCGTGTGTTTGCATAAATATTGAGGTCGAATGACAATTGATTCGGACAACTATTTTCACCCATGTGACATACTGAACGAGATCCATTGTTTTGATGCTGAGAAATTTTTAGTTTCTCCGATGCTACATGAAATGCATTGAGAATCATCGAAAGTTTCATGGTCATGGGAAGACTTGGAAATTAACGAAAATTAGGTAAGCGGGTATTTGGATCATGTGGGTGGGGGGGGGGGGGGGGGAGGGGCTTTGTTAGAACTGATGAGTTCAATATCGACATTTCTGAATTTTTTAATCACATTGTATCAATAATTTGAACAATTCGTACCAAAACGCCCAAAATTTTAATATTTTGCACTCAAAATGTTTTTTTCCTATTTTGTCATTAATTATGGCTAATTAATGGGTTTGGTAAATTTTTCTCGTAAATCATTGTTGAAATTTTTTTTTATAAAAGTGCATTTATTGAAAATTTACAAAATAATTTATCATGTTTCAATGGCAATAAATATTAAATATAGCAGATGTATTAGTTTTGTTTCTATTTATTTTCTATAGGCGCGATATGGTCCAGTGGATGCTGTGTCCCAGTGAGGTGCTGCGTGCTCAACGGGGGGGTGTCCATAATGAACAACTTCGTAGGCGACTTTGGGTTTGGTGAGTTTGAAGATGAGCATAGCGCCGCTCAGGACCATTGAGAGGAGACCCAGTGTGAGGGCTTTCCATGTTTTGAGGGCGATGAGGGCGAGGGCAAGCGGTACCAACGCTGTCGCCTTGAATTTCAGACCTAGGAGGAAAGGGATCATAACTTTCTTGACGAAGCCACGTCCTGGAAATAATAATGATTCAATTAATTCTGAAAATCTTGCAACAATTTTGTTTTTTTTTTAACAAACTCATTTTTATATTTTCAATGGATATCTTATCATCTAGGGGAGATACAATGATACAAATTTTTGATACAAATTATTTGGTACAACTGCAATATCGGATTATTTTTTTCTTCGAGCAATGTGGTACAGAATGTTGGATGAAAAAAAATTATGCTTCCAGATGCAAATATTTTATGGTGAAAAATCTGAAAATAAGTCGAGATTAAAAATGATGAACTTTTGTGGAGCGTGTCCAGAAAGAATGGTGTACTATTAGGGCGAATTTTTTTGCGATTTAAACAGAAATAATTTTCTGGAAGAATAAGTTTTTTCACATAACTTTTTGGTCGCGGAAATTCTATGGTCGGGTTTTTTCCCGTCGCTGTTCAGAATTTGTCAATCTGTGTAACCTTTTTGCACTGTTTAAACTAATGGGAACAATTTCCATGGGGCATGTTCCTCTTGTCCAGTAATTGAAGGAAAAGTAGGAAGAACCTCAATTCGTATAGGCGTTCTCCCTACGGAAGTTCAATGTACGATGAGTCCGTGTTAGAGCCTGGAGAAGTCCAGCCTACTATACCGAACGGGGACTTGACCCGTAAGGGGATTTGAACCTTGGACCTCGTGCGCCAAGCGCCTCACTCTAACCACGCCGTCATTATTGCTGGTATATTATCAGTTTATGATGAATATATCGACATGAAAAACATACAATATATTGATAATAGAACATTTTTTTTCGCAAAGAGAACAGTGTATATAAAAAATTGCCATTTCCCTCAAAATAACGAGATATTACTGAAAAATGGTCCGCTATAAAACTCCGAGATGTTGAAAATTTTGGAGGATTTTTACTAAATTCCGGTGTCTAGCAATATGTATGTTAAACCTTGTGACCTCCATATACTTATTGGGGCAGAGGGTGGGGGAGGGGGGGGGGGGAGAGGAAAATATCTGATAGAATTCCAAGCTGGAGGGTTTGCTCTGTCCTGCATTTCCTCGTCCTGACTATATATCTAGACCACTGAACTTTTCCGGCGCTATAATGCCCAAGGTCACACTTATATTGGTCGAAATTTAGTTCAGAAAAAATTTTCAATCTTCAGAAATGTTTGAGAAAAAAACATTGCAATTTAATTTGCATTAATCTTATTTTTAATAATTCCGTCACTGAAATAAATTATAGTATTCACCCTGTCCATTAGAAGTGTCTGCAAGAGGGATGGTTAAGGTCCTCGGTACAGAATCGACCAAAGATCTTGGGAGGATGTTTGACCCAGCAATGGCTTCCGGAAGTTTAACCTCTAGCGTGTGACTAGCGAGGTATGAATCAAGCTTCTCAAGCATCAATGAACGTAGCAGTGCTTTCCTGTCCGGATCGACCCCATCATACTGCGAATAGTCCTCATTCTCGAAAGACATGTCTCGAGCACGAACCACAGCAAGGTCTTCCGTAATTGGCAGTCTCTCCTGTTTAACCACATCGCTCAAGTACGCCAGCACTTTCGGCTTCACGCATGATAGCATTGACTCGCTATTCACGCACCTGGCAAATGAACAATTTAGATGATAGAATGGGTATCACTGGCAGCATTAGGGTTGGAGCTTCCCCGGCCGACGTCATTGGTCGCATGGTGAGCGGCGCGCCGCCCAATCTATTCGGCAATTTTTATGGGCTCGCGGTTATGTTCATGGGATACGGAAAAACATATTCTTGATTCTAGTATATTATGTACATGATATATACCTACTATATATATGATTTTAGTATAACCTTGAATTACAGACGAATGAGTACAGAAGTTTCGGAAGTTCAATGAATTTAATAGTTCAATGTTCACGTATATACTAAAATATCTAAAAAAAATTAAATGTGAAAAAATTTTGACTAAAATATATATAGATATATCTCACGTATTTTCGCTGATCTTAGTTTGAGCCATGGAGGCTCCCATACCTGTAGTAAATTTTCTGTAACACTTCAGCAGTTGTACTGATGTCTTGAGCACCTGTCCTCACAGCCAAAAGGGCTATTGATACCACTATCAGGAACCTCATGATGGCTACGTTCGATCGATTTGCCAGGCCAAACACCGAATGCTCAATTGTACCTCGACTACTCGGTTTTATAGCCGATGAACGCAGTGTACGCGTTGTGAATTTTTCATTAGGATACGTGATACTGACGGAAAGGAAAGAAGAAAGCACCTTTATCTAGGGTGACAATGTGCACACGATTTCTGACATTCATTAATTATCCTTGGCTCTTTATTTTTTTGAGAAAATTTTACAAATGCCAGGTGAAGTTTACAAGGATACGAGCCCTGGAATTTGAGGAAATTTTGCAACGTTATGGGGAAAATACGGTAAATAAAAACACAGACGTGACCTAAACTCTTACTTTCCGTCGAAAAATTTCACTAGTTAATTGTAATTCTGGCCCCTTTCGCACATGTATTTTCGTCGGAATATGAATATTCTGTGTCAACCTAGACACACATTTCGATCATGGTATTGAAAAGTTTTGGATGAAAATTCCAATTGTTCCTTGATTTGAAAAATAGTTTCATTATTTTTTTTTCGATTCTGAGGGACAGTAAAGCTATAGTCCTTATGAGTGAGAAAACCGTAAGTTTTTTTTCTATGTACATAAACATGTATCATTATTAGCTTGCCGATCCCAGAGGGAAGTTATTGTAATCACCCCGAAAATGAAAAATCGAATTTTCAAGAAATTTTCACTTTTCTCGATGTTCCACATCATCCGGATACGATTTTCGAGAAGTGTGTGTATGCGTGTGTGTGTGGGCAAAACATTGTTTAACCTTTCCGGTGGGACCACTGGACCGATGTATTTTTTTTCTGATCCTCGCGTCTTGCTGGTGTCCATTTTTGGTGATTTTTTTACAAGAGATGAAGAACTGAGATTAAAACCATGTGGTGTGGCAATGTACGAAATATGAAGTGGAAAGACCAAAAATGATCACAAAAATACAAAAAATTATGTCCATTACCTGGAATAATGTCAAATGTTGTTTATATACTAAATCCCATTGTAATTCAGGCTATTGACAATTTCTTTAGAAAATGTGACTTAAAGATCTAATTGTGCCTTTTTTTTGTAAAAACTCATGTATACAAATTGATAATTATCCACACACTGTGTATTTCATAGCTTATAAACCTGACAATAAGTTTCAAAACGTTAATAAAAAAATAAAAAAAACTAAGATTAAGAGTACTAATAAATAAAATTGCTAATTACCTGTTGGATTGAACGCGGGGCCCGCCTCAAGTGGAAGATACATAAACCGCAACTGAAACTAAGTAGTGGGTTGTGCATGTGTGTGCCCCGCTCGGGGCACAAACAAAACTTACCGATTTTTCTCCAATATACCCCGGTTAATTAGTAGTGACACACTGAGAACTTGCAGATCTGAGAATTCTAAACTGAGTCATTAATGAAGCAGATAATGATGAATATTTGAGTAGATGCATGGTGAGCATGAGGATGAGACTTAAAGGCGTGACTTGAGTGGGAGTGAGACGCCAATAGGGGTGCGGCCGCAATAAAGACGTTAACTTTAGTATTTTGCCCAGTGGACCAGTATAAACAATTGCACTTGTTAATAACATTGCATATACTCCACGAGTGCCATCCGAAATGTAATCCGCTCGATTTTGAACCGAAATGCTTCGATTTTTTTTATTTTATTTTATTTAACGCTATATTTATGCTCTCTACCGAATTGGTAATCAGCGACGGAGGTCTACGATGTGTTTGTAAACAAAGCACTTATAAATATATAAGTCAGCACGGCTAGGATTCGAACTCAGGACCTCTGAGTTACGAATCCGTCGCCGTAACCAACCGAGCCATCGTAGGCCTCATAATGCTTCGATTGAGACCTTCATGGCAGCACTGGGTTCATACATTCACTCATTACATACATATTTGTTGAGACTGCAATACCTCCTTAATGCATATAATTAGCTCATGCATATAATTACCATAGCTCCCCTATAGTCAGTATCGTCATGATCCCACCCTGCGCTTACTAGCATCCGGGAGTGGGGGAAGTAGGGGAGGGTAACTTGTGGGACAGGGCGGGGGAGCGTGGATTTATATATGCAGTGGATTTATAATGAGATATTCAAGGTGCACGGGATTTACATTATTTGTAAATGGTTCGTCTCCGTCGCTTTTTCTCTTACAAGTCCGGCCGCGCATGCGTCGCAGTGCATTTCCTCTTTCCGCCGCACTGACTGGTGTCGCGCCGATCTCGGTCTTACGTCTTTCGATAATTCCGATATTTTCTTCGGTATGTCGTTTTTACTATAGGGATAGAGATGGAGAGGGAGAATGAACTACGACTGTCAATGAAGGCATTTTCAGCGAATAAATGTCTATGTGTGTGTGTGTGGAATCAGAATTTTCGTTAACGATTTCTCACGAACGTGTTGAACGATCTGGCTCATCGAGGTCTTATTCGGAGCGTCTTCATGGAACTTAGATCGGATTAGTTTTTGATCTAAATTGATCGAGCAGTTTTTTTGTTATTATCAATTGCAATGTTTACAACACTCTATTTCAAAAACGGCAAGAGATACGCCAACAAGTATTCAACGGAATTTGCTCTGTAAGTGTAAATGCATATTTCATTTTTATCACCTTTTCCCATATTTGTCATAATTAAGGGGGTATGAAGTCTTTAACCCTCGAGTGTTCGCACCGCTATTGGCGTCTCACTCCCACTCCAGTAACGCGCATAATTCTCGTCCTCACGCTGACTATGCGGCTAGTCAAATATTCATAATTATCTGCTTGATAAATAGGATTGAAACATTTAATTGAGGTATCGGAACATCTAGGAATGGCAAGCAAAAATTACAAATCGGGAAGTTTTTGTGTTCCCAACGGAGACACACACACTTTTATCCCACTAGTTAATTTTAGAAACACCTTCCCTGGCGGACCGATCGATTGTGGAATCGACTGGTGCAGTATGTCGATTACGTTTCGAGTGCAGATCGATCCAAATTTCTGGAATGATCGACCTACGATCGACTAAATACCGAATCAGTAGCCGGTCGACTGGTCTTAATTGTTTTTTTTAACTTCCCGGTAGGGAAGTTATTGTAATCACCCCGAAATCGAACTTTTTCATTTCGACCTGTAACTGGTGTCTTAAGGGTACCAAAATGATCCCCGAAAAATTCTAAGTCAATGTCTGTGTGTGTATGTTTGTATGTATGTGCCTTAAATTTTGGTCAACGATTTTTCACGAATGGATACACCACCATCGAGGTCTCAATCTGCGCGTCTTCACGTAACTCAGCCCTAATTAGTTTTTGATGGATATTGGTTCATAATATATATTGTTATTAACAATTTCAATTATTCATAACGCTATATCTCGTAAACGGTTGGAGTTACGGAAAAAAATTATTAACATAAATTGTTCCTCAAACAGACGTGCACATTTAATGCATATTGACTTTTTCCCATAATGTGCATAATTAAGGTGGTAGAGCCGTTAGAAAAAAATAATTCATGTGATGAGTGCATGAATGGAGACTAGATGGCATCGGCGATCGCAAAAATTGGTCTCTACAGTAAACATGGACCGACTCAGAATATAATACTTGTATATCACTTTTGTGTATCAATGCTGCCATGGAACGTGAAGTCGAGTGAAGCCGGAGATACGGAGTTATTGAACTTCTTCAACGTAGTATATTCGTGATTTTAAAATGCTTTAATGAGACTCAAAGGCTTCAATGAGAAGTAAATGGCCTTCACATGGAAGAGGGAGTTATCTCTTCATTATGAAAAAAATCACAAAACGCAGCGACATATAGAGAAATGAAAAAAAAATCAGTAAATATCCAAGTGAGAAGTCTCGTAAATTTTTGAAACATACTTGATCTCGAAAACTCGAGTTACCAAATCGGAAAGTTTCCATTGTGTCCTCACTGAGCAATCACTTTGGACAATCGACCGGGGCTCAGGTGGATCGTGAGTTGGTTTGGAGGAAAAAATAAATTCTAGTCGACCCGGTACTGAGTCGATCCTGCGTCGATTATTTCATATCACAATCGACTTGTACTCGAAAGCTAATCGACATACTGCATAAGTTCATTCTGTAATCGATGCGTCCGCTAGGGTTTTCTTCAAAATTTCTCACTGTTTTTCTTAACTGACAAAATCAGTATACCAAACCATCTGCCAAGAATGATAGAAAAGTTTTCTTCGAAACTATGATGCGAATTCCCATTCGATTTGATGAATAATCTTGATATATGCACTTATCTCATTAACAATTATTCATTCAGCAGTTTATGAAACATTCTGTATAATACCGTACTCGCCTCAGTGTATTTATCTCTAATAGCCCCCCATAAACCGCATTAACTGAGTAATCCATGTAATTACTGCTACCAAAAGGGATATTAATTACCCGGTGACTGATGGAGCTCATCTTTGCAAGTTATGATGGATTTAATGGGGCATTCTCCGCTAATCAGACACGGAATGTCACTGAGTCTATGCTCGGCACGTCGCATTATGAATGATTAAATATTGTCAAGTAAGTCGCCCAAGTTGCTAGCGGTACATGATGTACTCCAGCAGGATAGGTAGAATACCTATAATTAAAGAGTCTGCCCTGTTTAGACACCTTACATCCTTTTCATAATTATCACCATGCAATACATTATTTTGAAGAGTCACAGTGTAAAAGGAAGGAAGTCTGCGGTTTATAATACTGCGTTTTCTCAGACATTCAACACTCGGTATCTTATTCACAATGTATACCCAAGAGTGGACCAATGACACTCTCTTAGTCAGCAGATAGAATTTGTCGGACGAAATTTCCTAAGCCCATTTTTTGGAAAAGATTTGGACCAAAGATGTTTGCAGTCTCCTCTCTCTGTCTCTCACACACATATACATCGGGAAGTTAATGATACGGCCCGTCGAGGGTCACACGCACATCCCGTTTATATCTCATTCTTCCCACTTCTGAGAGCAAAAAGATAGAAATGAATACAAACAGTATCGCTCATGAGGATAACAATTCTCATGTGAAGGAAATAAGTTTAGCGTGACGAGTAAACTCATGACCAGAACATAGCTGTAATTGAGTTCCAAAACAAAAAATATGACCACGTAACAACCGTACCTGTATCCAAATTCCAAAATCACCTCTCTACAATTGCCATTAACCTCTGAAGTCCGGGGTCTATACCACATATAGACCTCAGAGCTTGTCCTATCGGCCGGGGTCATATGTCATATAGACCCTTCCCGTGATTCATAGGAATTAATTTTCTCCCTTAATATGATAGATATCGGAATCATGAAAATTATCCCATGAAGTACATGAGTTTGTCTGCACTTTGCACTTTGACTTTTTCTTCAAATCATTTTTAACTTCCCGATAGGGAAGTTATTGCCAATCGAAGCCAGCAAGGTCTCAATCGACGCGTCTTCATGTAACTCAGCCCTGATAAGTTTTTGATGCATTTTCGCCGGAGATATTATAGATAGCACTATGGTTCATAAAACCAAAATAATTCCGTATGAGACACAGATTATTTTGTGTTCATGGCCTTTTCATATATCTCTATTATTTCATCAATTAAAGTTAGAAATAGCCCAGTTGAAGCTAGAAATCGGAGACCTTCTTCTGTGGCTCACATGGGTCACCCTCACTATCTCTTTCTTTTCTGTGAGAAAATCACCTCGAAGATGGCTCTGACATATTTTATCATTTGGCGCCATATATTTAAGACAAATTTAAAATCTAAATATGAAAGATTACTCGTTATACATATATAGCAAAAAAAAACTAGTGATGTGCCAATGTGTGTACCCCATACGGGGCACAAACAAAAATTCCCGATTTGGTATTTCAGCACTGCATAAGAACGCAACGATGGTGATGAGCAAACCCAACAGTGATATCAATAATTGAACTTCCGACTAATAATTACTGCACGCGATCGATTTAGTTTGATTTTATAAGCCCCATAAAAATATTCACCTGGAATTCGTCGGCCTAGTTACCTTCTCTACCTCTGTACGTTCTTAATCATGCAGCTCTTTGACACCCTTCCCGCAATTATCGACATATTCATTCGCGAAGTATATTCTAGTTTAACTCGCGATATGTTCTAACCCATAGTGAAAAAGTCATTAAAAGTCATCAAATTAATTATGAAAATTATGGAAAAAAGTCATTGCACATAAAAGGTGTATTTTCATATAAGGAATAATTCTCATTTGAGAAGTTTCCCGATAACTTCAATATTTTAGCCAGTGGAACAGTATAAACAATTGCAATTGTTAATAACATTGCATATACTGCACGAGTGCCGTCCAAAATATAATCCGCTTGATGTTGCACGGAAACGCTTTGATTGGGACCGTCATGACAGCGCTGAGTTCATTCGTTCACTCATTACATACATAATTGGTGAGACGGTCATACCTCCTTAATTATGCAAATTATCAAAAAAAGTCATTCTACATAAAATACGTATTTCTCTATAGGGAACAACTTTTCTTATATAGATTTTACGCTAACTCTAATAGTTTATGCAATAAAACATTATAAACAATTGAAATTGTTAATAACAATATATACTGCACCAATTTCATCCAAAATCTAATCAGTTCTAAATTATTTAGAAAGGCTTCGAACGCGACCTTGAGAAATTCCATAACGTCACTCGTTCATGAGGAATCCTTGCGCAAAATTTTGTACACATACATACATACATATACACACATACACACACAGAGAGACAGACGCCAACTCAGAATTTGACGGGGATCATTTTGGTATACTTAAATCCCTAGTTAGATAATGAAACAACAATTTGGATTTTGGGTCCATTACAATAACTACCCGAATAATCGGGAAGTTAATAATGGTTAATCACAAAAATAGTATATTGTATTTTTGTTCAAAATATATGTGTATATAATTTACTTACACATCCATCTATATATTGCTCTGCGGGTCAAATAATGATTTATTATTTTCTTCGAAACCGCAAGGCAGACTCACAATCATCGATCAAAAATAATTGGAGTCGTATTAATAATCTAGTGTTCTCCACCATGAAATGCTTATAGAAAAAAATTCTTTATTATAGACCACCATAGAGATTAATCTTTGGAGATAAACTCACAAATATCATTCTCCCATAAAGATAGAAAAAAGAAAATTAAAATCAATTTTTCAACTCGTTTTATTAACGTATTAATCAACAATTAAAAAATAATTTGTTTCATAATTTGTTTTTATCGCCTAAGCTCTTTACGATCTTTGGGTATGGCACCCCGAGTACGTAGTAATAAATAAATTACCGTAAGTCAAGTAATAAATACATCAATTAATAAAATACATTAATTATTTTCACACATAATAAATAAATTATTTTCATTTGAGAATCATAATTTTCACGCACTGTTTCATCTTATCACCTACAATCTTAATAATTAACTAATATTAATTGCTCGGTAATTCAAATATTTTTGATAAATTATTTAAATTAAATTACTCACTGGCTGCAATGATAAGTCGCGCAAATTCGTATAACTGGGGAGAATTAAAAATGATAATTACATTGAGCTATTATTTTATGACTATACAGTTGTTGCAACATTAGCAGAGCCAAAGTGAGTAATAAAATTCGTTGTGACTTTAGAGCTCTTCTAAGTACCGTTATAAATGAAATTGAGATTATACAAATCATCCGCGGATAATTATGATAATGCATTTCTCACTTATACTATTGTTTGTTCATTGAGGTGAATTTATGGTCCATTAATTGGCCGATTGTTCCCATGCAAATTTCAACCAATAGGAGCTTGGTAATTGGTATGATCTGACCCTAAGATTTATCCTGTTTTTTTTGTGTGTACACTCGCGGAAAAAAAACTATTTTGTTGAGTATATAGCATACTCACTATTTTGATTTTGTGCCATTGAAGCACTGGTTCAGGGCTAAATTTAAGATTTTTTTCTCTGCATAGCAAAACTCAATTATAATTTAGGTGTGGTTGAATACCAAGCTCGCCTTGGGTGAAATTCTGCGTTAAATATTTTTGCTCCTGATGTTCATGATGTTCAAACTCATGCACGTGACGCCGGCTATTATGCCGAACTATTCTGTATTTATGTGACAAGAGTAGGCTTTGAGACAGTCACCACCATCCTGTCCTAATCGTGCCGCATTGACGTATCTATGGAAGCGCTGGCTTCCGGCTGTTCCTCCACGCTTCAACTCCTGTGGATCTCTGTGAACAGATTAAAGTATCTTTCATTACGACAATGAATTCACAACAGCAAATGAATGGAGAGCAAATCCGTCAGTTTTTCCGTCATTTATATGGAAACTGACGTATTTTTGTTTCTCTTAGAGTACAATTAAAGTAGAGATAGGAGTAAAATTCTGTAATATGTATCATTCCTTGCAGAAACATATACATATACTATTCTACTACTACTCATAAGTCTCATAATTTGGGGCATGCAATGGGGTGGAGCTGCACGGGTAACGAGTGTTTCTCTCCGTGATAGGCGTCTTTGGGCACACACACACACACACAGACAAAAATATCGGGAGTCACTAGCTACCCGATATGTTCTTCTTTTTTTGTTGTTTCTGTCCCATCCTCTTGTACTCCCCGCGGTAGCTGCTTTTCAGCGTGTCTTCCAAAGGGAGTACTGCGCCGCCACCGCTGCGGCCGGAGCCGACTTTCGCCATTGAGGTCATCGTATTTCTAAACACCGGGTAAACCTCCAGAAACCCCTGTGCTACGATGGCGGGCTCCTATAATGGCACCCGCCCCCCTCCCCCCCCCCCTGCGTCGGGTTAAGTTCCGGCCTTATGGTCTCATTTCATAGGTACCGCCGCTAGGACACACGGAATGTTTCTGCTATCTTTCGGAATCCATTAGAAAGTATCGTCATGTGAAACATTCCCCGAAGGCGGGGTCCTAATTTAACACTTTTGCCAGAGTAGGCAGATGACTTTACTCACTATACCAAAGTCCCGCCGAGTCCCTGTATAGGGGAGGCGGGCATTGTACCGATAGGCTTGTTGGACCGATAACCACCGTTTACAATTACTAGCAGGCAAAAATTTTGTTCTTTGCGCAACAGGAATCATGGCACACCGTTACCTAGTATCCATGATAATTTCAAAATTATATTCGTTCAAAGCCGATAAAATATGGGTCAGCACATTTGACGTGATTTCGATGTAAGAATTTGCGTCTAGAATTTAAGCTTTTCAACATTTTTAGTCACTACCAATTGGGAAAACATTATGAAATGTCAACGCGCAATTCATTAATCTATCGTTGTGCATCCACTTTTGTGTCAAATCTCTGCCGGTGAATTAATTATTCATTATTTATCAACAGTCCGCGTGTGTGTGTAGGTTCGATATGTCAGTGTGTGATGTACCGATAGCTCGGGGTGTAGTACTACCGGTCGAGTGATAGCTGAGACCGGTGAATGAGTGAGCGGCCGGGCGCGCCGGGCAAATTAAAGTAAGGTTACCAAAGATTCTAATCATTATTTTAACAATAAATGCGTTGGGCTTTTTGTATTTAATATGATTAAGTGATAAACACAGTTGACAAAACATTATTTATTAAACACCTCGTGGGAGAAGCGGCTAACCGGAGAAATTACCAACTTATCGGTACTAAAAACGGCATTATCGGTACACCACACCACTGCGCGCAGTATCCATAAATCGTACATTTTTAATACATTGCATATTTAAATATTTTGAGTGCTAAACAGTTCTTGGTTTTGCAATATATTGTAGAAAAGGGTTCCATGAAACTAATTCAATAGTTCATTGGCGCTTATTTGAGTTAGAAGTTAGAAATATCTATGGTTTCCCTTAGCCTATCGGTACAATGCCCGCCTCCCCTATGTGTGTGTGGGTGGGCCTACTAAAAGCTTACGCCAACGCTATCTATGTTGACATTTTTATTCTATACTATATATATACGCTTAGTAGGGAATTGACAATATTCCACCCCGAAATTGCCACGCAAAACAGTTATTTTAAAAACATATTGTTTTTCTACTCGTGTATTAAACTGAACTTCAGTTCATATATTTGTTCGATTTTTCTTCCCAGGCCTGTCCACTTTCTTGTTGACTGGCCGTTCTTAGGTGATTTTTTTTTGCCTATCGCAGTCATTTAAGAAAGTTATTTGTACGTTGGAATTTTTGAAAACGAGTTATTCATTGAGGACCATTTTTTCAAAAATGCTTTATGAATATGCTTTAGAAAAAGAAATAAACAGACACATTTCCATTTCATTCCTCGGCATTGCACCATGGCCTAAAGCAACAGAAATCCTATTATTAATCCACGCGGTCGGACTAATTGTTTTACAAAAAAAATTCTAGCCAGGCGTATAAACAAGGCAAGTTGGCCCACATAATGGTAATCTTTGTGACTCGAACATTAAATTTTTTTCTTGTAAGAATAGTTGCTCAAGTAGGTAAGAAAATGAGGAGCAATAATAAACCCAGAGAGAGAGAGAGAAGGAAACGACGAAAATAAGAACGGAAGAAGCGCGAACATGCCGGCACAATGACCCGATTGTCGTAATTCGGATCGCTCGGCCACTGGCCACCTTTCTCCTTATGATCCAGAACGGTGGTACCTCTCAACTCACCCACTAAATGTTTAACACGTACAACACTGTACTTACACGTATGGCATTCATTCCAACGCGAAGTATTTAATCCGATAACCATAGGTCATGAAATTTTCTCGAAACTAGCGCCACCCCAGCCGCGATGTTAACCACTTTTTCCGATTAACTTTTTTCTTATTTGAATTATTTGGAGTTTGAAATGAAATTTCAAACATTTTGATTTTCAATTTTTGTAATAGTTAAATTTGCGTTGGATGCTGATTTTTTTAAATTGAATTTAAAAATAGATATAAATGTTTGCATTGGAATTTGAGTTTGAATTGATTTTAAATTTGAAAAAGAAATTTCGACGTGAAATTGAATTTTAGAATTGGAAAAATGGGATTGTAAATTTTTAGAATCTAAAATATGAGCCCGCGCGAGGAGGAACATGGCGACGCACATTTCAAAGTCAATCAGACTGAACATGAACGAAAACAGTATGGCGGACCACATGACAGCCCATAACAATTAAAATGAGTGTAATGGCCGCTGCCATGACATGGTTAGTCATTTTTAGGAAGCATTAGTGGTGGCTGAAGTCGACGATGCACAAACAACACGTTTAGTCGAGGACGTGCCTGGATGGAAAGACGGTTATGACACTCAGAGTACGTAACTATTGCGCGGGAGCACAGTACGCATGCCTTGCAGATGCGTAGAAGCAAAAATGTTTCTGCGCAAACGTCAATCGCAAATTGTGCGTACGCATTACACAAGTGTCGCTCATGAGAATTCATGTATTTTGTGTCGATTTCTGGATGTCAGTCGCAAAACAATCGATTACTCGCATCTAATTGACTTTCACGTCGATTTGACGATTGTTCCCTGTTCTTTTTATATAAAAGAACTAGTTCATGCAATGGCCGCCACGCGGCCACATGCCGTTCCTCCTCTGATTTTAAGTTCGATTTTGATAATCGATTTATTTTCCTGGTCGAAGCTCTCATTTATACATAAGGAGTGATGTGAGAGATTCCAGAAAATTATGCATGAGTTTCTGGCGTGAAGCGGCATGGTATCCACCTGACTGCAGGAATATAGACCGTATGGATAATTATCCCAGAAGTACAGATATATCCGATGATTACCTAACCTCCTGTCCTTTCTTGGCGAGACGGACCACAAGGTGATTTTTGCAGAGATCTTTGTGCAAGATTGGCACTTAAAGACAGACAGCTGTTAGCAGTTGCATTATCACATACTTACAACATTGAAACATAGCGGTGTATATATTTCAATGATATAATAAACGGGATGTCCGTGTGACCCTCGACGCGGCGCATCATGAACTTCCCGATGTGTTAGTCTGTGTGTGTGTGTGTGCGTGTGTTGAAATTTTGGGATAAATTGAACGCTATCACCTTAATTATGAGTGCTCCACAAAAATTCATATAAGAAAAAATGTATGTTTCTACATACGGAACAACTTTTATTTAGAACTTTTCCATCTAACTCTTATTCTTCGTGTAATAGAGCGATGTAAACAATTAAGACTGTTAACCAGTGATATGTCCTGAGCTATGGGCGTTATTAAAAACAGTCATAAAATATTATGTGTGTACTTTTGTAAGAGGAATAGCATTCATTATGCACTTTTTCTCCTATCTCTAACCGTTCTCTCGATAGAGCGATATAAACAATTAGAATTGTTAATAACAATTGAAGGAATTGTTTTTCAACATTGATACTCCTTTTCGCCCTGGATATAAATCAGGGGGAATTTTTGTCAAGGGAGAATCCAATCGATGGAGCCGTTTCCCGCTAACCGTTTCTCAAAGAATCACTTACATACGAACACACACACACACACACACACAACCCTCATCTAAAATTTGTCAAAATGATGTGAAACGTCGTGAAAAGTGAAAATTTTCGATTTCTGAGACACTTCATTATCGGGGTCATTACAATAACTTTCCTAAATCGGGAAGTTAAAAATCGGTGGGAAATTCAAACAAGCAGAAAAATCATTTCACTGCAGGTGTCTACCTGAAATTTCCATTGAATAATAAAAATGAACGAGGAGGCGTTTGTCGTGTACGCGTTGAGTTTATGAAGCCGCGAGTTGGACCCGTAGACCGGGGCGTCCCAACAATATCTTGATAGGCTTTGATTGTACATTATTGGATTAGTTTTGCTACTTATTTTGCACACACACGCATATGTACACGTAGACCGGATCGCTCTGGAAATTGAAGAATTTAGTTGGTGTTTTTAGCAAAAATTTGCAATATCTCACTAATTTTGCGGGGTAGCGTGAAAAGATGTAAAAACTAAAATATGCAGTTTTACACGTGGAGCAACTTTTGTTGTATCCATTATTTCGTGTCTTCAACGGTTCTCCCTGAAGAACGTTGAAAACAATTAAAATCGGATCGGCGCTAGAGTCCGTGGGGACGCTTCGATTGCGATCTTAGTCGTTCCAATCGTACGTTTCAATCTTAGTCGTTTCAATCAAAATTGCTGCTGCATGCATATAGACACACACACACAGACACACAGAGGCCATCTCGAATATGCTCCAAAATGATTCAGGGTGTCATGAAATGCGAAAAATGATGAATTTTGGATTTGGTACTTTCGAGGCTATTACAATATCTTCCTCTATCGGGAAGTTAAAAATCACGGACGAAACCAAAAAAAATAGAGAAACCATCTATCTCTCGAAGTCAGGAGACATTCTCAATCGCACGATCCTTCCAAATCTGAAACATGTGCTTTTAATTTTCCCTGATTGCATGGCTTTTTCTTGTTATTCAATTCGTTCAACTTTTCTCAACACTAACAATCACTTTATCAAAAAGTATGTTTTTTTTTTGCCATATTATTTAATGGCAAAAAAGGTGTTTGTATCAGAAATTCAGATAAAAAAATTTCATCCATGAAACGTTCATTCAAGTATCAGATTATGTATGTTTTCAAAATTATTATCTCAAATCTCATTCCTACATAATTCTGAATTATCACGAAACTGCGATATCATATGCAGCGACCGAATTTTTTTTGCAAATTGGAAGATCCCCACAGGATTCTATGTATAAGACGTCAATCGCGAGTACCCATAATTTACAAAATAGATGCGGGGAAAGCATCGGAAACATCACGCATCATCCAAACACTGGTTCTAACCGCCTCAAATTTCGATACAATATCGTCATTTATACGTTTCTGATTGTTATACCTTAAAAGGAGGCTAGGATTAGTTTTCAAAGTCACGCGAGGTTTGAATAAGAATTTTTATGTTGGATCTCGAATATATTGCTATATAGCGTTCTGAGTCACTGTCTGTCCGTGTGTGTGTGTGTTTGCATGCGTGTGTGTGTGTGTGTGCGTGTATCAAGTTTGTGTGTCTGTGTATATGTATGTGGCCAACCAATGGAGATATCTCACACATATTACTGCATATATCTCACATATATTAATGGATATATTAAAGCTAGTCACAAAATCTATTTATGTATATTAAAAAATGCAATTGGCATAAAATTCAAGAAAATCTCGAATTAGTATAAACGAGGGATATATTTTGTATGAGCCCGGCCAAAAATGACATTAAAAATATTCCCCGGAGATATTTTGGATATATGACGCTTATTCATGGATATATGAGAGATATATGTACGATATATCTGCTATATATCAACATATACTTTCGAGATATATATTTTTATATGCAGGATCATTACGGATGACTAGGGAGCTTCTAAATATGGATAACCATAATGCATTCCTGTAAAAACAAAAAAAAATATCCGATATCCAACTTCGGAACGTTAATGTAATGACACCACATTCTCTAAATGGATTTTAACTACATAACTGGTCGTTTAAAAATGCGATAATCATCCCCAACAAATCTTACGATATTATTTATGTATGTGTATGTTACTCTGTATTTTTTTTGCTTCTGTCCTTCTCTCTTATAGCCCCCAGGCTACCCGATCTTGAGCATTCTTTCGAAAGGGAGTACTGCACATCGACTTATGCGGCTGGATTTTCCGGCAGTCGAGCCATAGTATTGTTAAATGGAGGGTAAAGCTCCAGAAAACTGTGGGTTGTGACAGCGGGCGCCTGTGATGGAAATTCTCTCGCACCTTCCTTCCGGGCCGAGCTGGGATTACGTCCGGCACAGCGTGCTCATTTTGCGGATATTGCTGCTAATACGCACATGCTCCCGCTTTCAGTTGGAATCCATGAGGAAATTTTTGAAAATGTTTGTGTGTGTGTGTGCGTGTGAGTGTTTTTTTTTTCCTCCGTCCCTCTCATTTGTTCGCCCCCGGTAGCGGCCGTGTAAGCACTCCTTCAGGGGGCGTACCGGACACCCACCCATGCGGCTGGGGCCGACTTTCGCCATTTTTTGGCCATCGTATTTCTAAACACAGGGTAAACCTCCAGAAACCCCTGTGCTACGATGGCCGGCGCCTATGATGGAACCCCCCCCCCCCCTGCGTCGGGTTAGGTTCCCGCTCGGCCGGGCGGTCTCATTTTATGGGTACCGCCGATAGCACACACGGAAGTTCCTGCAACCTAGGACCTTCGGAGTAGTAGGCAGATACTCTACCACTACGCCAAAGCCCCGACGGCGTGTGAGTGTGTAGGTGGGTGGGTGTGCATGCAGATGGGTGCGTAGATGAATGTGTAGACGGTCGGGTGGGTGGGTGTGTGTAGACGGGTGGGTAGGTGGGTGTGCGTAGACGGGTGGGTGGCTGTATGTAGACGGTCGGGTGGGCGTGTGTAGACGGGTGGATGAGTGGGTGGCTGAGAATGCATGTATGTGTCTGTGATAGCCTTTGTAATAATTCCGTCTATATGTCAATCACAAAAAATCTGAGAATGTTCGAAAAATGTATTCATTTCTAAAACGGTTCGGTTTGAGAAAAAGGTGGAAAAATTATTTCATGGACAATGAGATTGTCTATAAAAAAAATTATCTCCATAACGACCACTCAACAACATATTCGAGGTATCCTGATGATGTGGGATAAAAAAAATTAAGGAAGTTACCGATGGAGAAGGTTTTCGTGTGGCCCCAATGCGTCACAGTCATTCACCGTTAGCCGTTTTACCAATTCATCGTTTTTACATATATCATGCTTCAACATACTTTGGATGTTACCCAAATATAACGCGATTTTTGAAACTCACTGCGGGGTTTAAATCTTTCAGGCCTTACAAAAATTAGAAAGGTGGGGCAAAATGGATATTCCATTAATGTCTCCGAATGCCCACCTTCTGATAAGAAGCTGAGCGGTGGGAAATTTTTTTTATGACCATCTCACTATTTTCCTCAATTTTCGAGACACCGATTAAAAATATATGTGCATAGTTAATAGTTCAATTTTTTTTAGAAAATATTGTTCCAATAATATCCGTGTTCAATTCGCAATATTATATTCGAAATGTCACGTCCATTTTGCCCCGCCATGCTATACCGTGCATGTTCAGGTATCGGGACATCTCGGAGCAACGATGTCCCACTATCGGAACGGTGAAATTTACGGCTGTAAGAAGCAGAGTCGACGTGCTAATATGTCAATTGTCTGTTTGTCTTTTTGCCACTCTCTGAAAGACGGCCAGTCATTAAACATTTTGTGTCGAACAGTCATTTAAAATGATCAATTATGACGAAGATCACTTTAGCTAGTTGCCACTACCTGACACATCCAAACACATATATATATGAAGAGATAAGCGGAATGTCCTTGCGATTTTTTTGAAAATTGGATTCTTTACATTTCTCAAGTTTTTGAAATGATCGAATATATGTGGAATGTTAGAAAAAATTCTATTCTCATTTTTGAATCTCTCAAAACTTTCATCTTTCGTTCAAATTTTTGGAATCGTAAAATTTTTTGACTTTTGTGCAATTTTGAAATTCTTAAATTCTCAAAATTGGTGGAATTTTTGAATGTTTTGAAACGTGTGAACACTCAACAATTTTTCGACTTCATCAAAAATTTTCGAAAGTTTTCGACTTTTTTCAAACATTTGTAAAATTTTAAGATTTTTTCGTTTAACATTTCTGGAATTTTCAAAATTGTCGAAACTGTCGAAACTTTTGCAATATTTGAACATGTTGATTTTTTTGGATTTCTTCTACTCTTTCAATTTGCTCAAGTTGCCAGAATGTGTCCGATCACTTGTTCTGTTGTTCGTATTGCATTGACATGTAACCGTGTCAGTCCTGAGACATCCGCAGTACTGTTACCTATTACTCGCACATAGAAGTACATACCTTGACAGTTCATTTGACACAAGATTGCTGTGTGGAGAATAGAGCGCTGGGTTCTTGTACATGCTGCAGATGAGACGTTCCCTGCATGACTCTTCGACGAATCTCAGTTGAGCGAATATTTCATCCAGTCTTCCTAGGATTGGCCCGTAAAAAGTGTCATCCTGGGAAACCTGATTGTTGATATTACCAAGTGAAGATATTGAATTCTTGGAAGACAACTGTTGAGTCACCCGTTGCGTCTGTGTTACGGAGGTTGGTTGAACGTAAATGGAATTGACCGGCGCTGGACTTGATTTTAGAGTGGACGGGGAGACACTTATGACGGTCTGTTTATGGAGAGTATTGGTTGGTTGAACCTGTGGAAAAGGTACCTGAGACACACGACGTAATTTCTGATCATCGATATAGCCATTGTAGGCCAACACTTGTCCATGAGGTGGGAAGTTAATGGGTTTATCTGGGTAAACGATGTTTGGTTTTACGGATGAAAATTGCGGACCCGCGAAACTGGGTGCATAAGAGGCGGGGGGGAGGGGTGGTGGCAATGGCGCTGATGGTCGCACACCAGGACTATCGTATGGCTCGCCGAAGGAATCAATTCCCCATTCCTTCAATTCCTCCATGTCCTTGCGCAATTGTATGTGCGGATGCGCGTAATCGTATCCCGTGAATTCCTCCTCGTGGGGTGGTGGGGGGTGGTCGAAATAGGGGGCTGCCGCCGGGACTGGTACGGGAACTGGAACGTGGTGATGATGGTGGGCAATCTGAAAGAGAAAACAGGTCGTGAGTGGTGACTAGTTGTAGGGAAGAGTGGGTGGTGGGTGGGTGAATTCGCGACTTACGGTCCGTGACTTAATTTCCGCGGCAATATGGGAGTAGGTATTTACCGGCCGATAGTTTGTCGACCCATTTTGAGGTAATTTGAAATTTCATCTTGAATTACAAATTTGCTTGTTTCCTTAAGTGGAGATCGCAGTCAAATTAAAAAATTTTGGGGAGGTTTTGAAAACCATTGACTTTTTTAGGTAGATATTATTTTTGCATAATATGCTTTCCTTTTTTATACTACGAAATCGGTGGCGCGTGCTCCGCATGCGCACTTCCTTTTTCCGCCGCACGGACTGGGGCGCGCCGTTTTCGCTGTTACGGTTTTCGATATTTTCGATATATATCGATAATCCTTTTCGTCTCTACTTTCTATTGGAGAGTGCAGTCGAATTGGGGAGTGGGAATGAGAATATATTAAAATTTGAATCAATAATTGTATACGTTTGAAATTTTGTTAATTGTACTTATGTCTATGAGAAAAAAAATTTGAGGGACAGAAAAGATATAAATTGTGAAGAATCAGGAAGTGAACTTGTTTAATTGTGGTGTTCAGACATAGTCCCTGCAACATCTTGGAACTTGAAATTTTACTCGTCGAAAATCAGAAATTGGAATATTACCAAATTGTTGGAATTTTCAAAACCTGCCAAATTTGAGAGATCTTGAAGTTTTCGAAATTTTCAATACTTGCTAAATTTGTATGATTTTTCAGTTCTTCAATTCTGAGAATAATCAAAATTGTTATCACGTTGCTAAGGTTGAAGAAATCTTTTCAGGAAAGTTTTTCATTCAGTTATTCTGAAATGTTCTTGCTCCCAAATTTTCCAAATTTTCCAAATTTGCCAAATTTTCCAAATTTTGAATTTCCCTAAAATCTTATTAAACGGATAGAAATATCTGAATATTGTATTTTATCTCCGAAATAATTTTTTTTTTTCAAATACAAACCAAAAAATTGAGAAAATGTTTGAGCGAAATGTATCCCAAGTGTCTTTTCAAATCTCTTCAAACTTTGCGTTAATCTGAGGTTAAAATCCAAAATTCCCAAATTGCATTCCTTTTCTAATTCCCCAAATTGTCAAAATTTTGCCAATTTAAAAGGGTTTTAAAATTGGGAAGATCACAGGACGTCCGAGCATTCCACCCGTCTCACATGTTAAAAATATCAAAAGTGTCGCCCACCCTCAATTATCCATCTTTTTCAGCAAAATTACGCCCAAACGTGCCCACCGAAAATTCTGCTCATTCGGATTTTCCATCCACCAATTACAACAATATCTTCATTTACACTCTCAACTATAATTCCTCAACAGTGCTCGTGTTAAATTGCCACCGACATTTCATCGCGGACCCCATCCATTCCCCCCCAACCCGCGACACCGATTGGATAATACCTGGTGATGATGATGGTGATGGTATTTAGAATGGGAGCTGTAGTAGCTGGAGCAGAGCTTGAAGACATGAGCGAATGCCGGCACCAAAAATAGAAGAAGCTTCAGGAATATCTTCTTAGCAGTACCAACTCCAAACAGGAACGGAATGATGAACATGAACTTGACCTTGATCAATTTAATTATCAACAGCAGCGATAAAAAGCTCATCAACAACCGGTTCCTTATAAATTTTCCTGCAATGAATTTCTGTATAAGTATCATACAATAATTAAAATCTTCATAACTACAAAATATAATCTCACTAATTTGCTTCAGGAACAGCCTCCCATGATTCGCCACAGCCTTATGTCCAAAATCAATGCGCACTAGCGCTCCGGTTTCATCAATCTTCCGCGGACTTATTTTGATGTTTGAGCTTTCAAAAAAAAACTCGGGCAATTGAAGCTCATAATCTCTGGTCGCCAAGAACTTAACCGTTTTATCTTGCAATGCCGATGTGATTTCCTCAAGTGGGCTCATTTTTTCCTCATACTGGTTTTCATTGGGGTCACTGGACTTATCATTAATTTTTTTATCCCTACCTCTCCGTCCACCCGTATCCACAATATTCTCATCAACATCATCCTTACAATCTTCCATACAACCATCATAATTGAGATTATTTTTCCTTAACACTAATCCACTGAATACCGTGATATTGTCACGTTCCACAAATGTATTATCAAGGTATGAGTATGCATTCTTTTGCAAACAGGAGAATGAAATTTTGCCCCGACAATCATTTAAAATACCACTCCATAATTCATTACCAGCGGCATCTGCCGTTAGATTTCCCCGGGCGAAGTACTTGGCATAACTAGCAATTTTCGTTAAACTTGGTAGAGTAAAAAAATCACCACTACCAATTGTGGTTGCTAATACGATGAAAACAATTGTTCTAGGCAACATCGTGCTGGATCGGAAGATTTTTTTCTTCAAATACCACTCACAGTGTCAAGAATACAACTATCCGTTCACGACTATTTTACGTATTCGGCTTTTTTTTTCAACGTTGCGTGTACCAGTTTACCCACCTGACCAGACTATCGCCAGTTCCTCTTCACCCTGAATTTTTATATTCCCCCCACCAATAGATCATATTACGTTGAAAACAGTCAGAAGTACCGAAAAGAAGGAGTTGTTATAACGTCACACACGTGGCCGTAAGCCGGGGCAATGCCGTGTTCGCCTATCCCACTTACAGAAATGATCATCCGCGTGTATCATTTTCTGACCCTAATGCGCCAGCACAATGACCTCTTACGCCACTGATACTTTCAACCATTGATTCACGCTCTTATCCACACCTTCATAAATCTCATCCATCGATTAGCACTTTGGATAAATTGAAGAATGGGAGTATCTCCTGGGGGAAGTGAGTGGATTTGTATATTCTGGCGTTACCAGAGACGCGCTCACAACGATCTCGCGCTTAAAACTAACCTGGTACCACTCTGGTCTCCCCGGTTTCGATTCTCGCCGGCTTCAAGTGTGTCAAAAGCCCTCCTACTCCGGCACAACGAAACCCGCGGAAGGTCATTATCTCGGACTGCAGTCTAGAAGAGTGAACGGATTTTCGATGAATGCCAGGACGTTATCAGACCCTCGAAAATCCTTTCATTGATAACCATAAACGTACTTTGGGTATTGGTTCTGGGTGAGATTCATCCTATGGGAAGGTTCCGTGGATTTTACGATAAAATATGTCCGACAAAATAGCACTCACGAAATATTATCCACGATAGTCACATACAAGAACAAAAATTGAATATAAATTGCAAAGCGAATAATTTATATATAGGAAGGGCTCTTCAATCTAATAAATAATAACGGAGCTGTTATTGAGCCGCAATAACCGCGATTTATCCACGGAGAACCACCGTACAGCTACTTAAGTCAATGTCTCTTACCAGGGTCTGTAGCCAATTTTCTAAACTCTGATAAGATGTTAGGATATTGACTTATCAATCTGGGGAAATTGTTGAAATCATTTTTGAAGCGAAAACTGACGGTTATGGGTGGGTGGGTGGCTAAGTGGGTGGGTGGGCAAAATTACTTTATGCGAATGAGTTTTTAAAACTGCGTTTACAAGGTGCATACGTGTATAGTTTTTTGCCTCCCCCTCCCTCCCCCCCCCCCTCGGCCACCCTTATACTGCGCGCTGTAGTTACTGTCAAGCATTCTTTCGAATGAAAGTTGTGGATCCGATAAAGATAGGGTAAATTCCCAGAAAAAAACCCGCGTCGGGGGGGTAGGTGGGTGGGGGGGGGGGGGGGGGGCTCACCCGACCTACCGTTTTCATTGGCTTCCGCCACCTTAAAAATCAACAATTTCCGAAATTTTAAAAATTGGAAGATACAAGAGCAGACGATTCCGGAAAAGCAGACTCGACGCACTGCCAACGGGCAATTGACGTTGATTTTGATGGTCAGAAAATTTCCTCACACTTCCAGCAACGAAGCAAGGTCGTTGGTTCCTCCTGGCTGCGCATCGCTTCGTATAGACCTAGAGCGAACAGTTGCTCTGGACCGTTGCAACATGCAGTTTCAGCTAAGAACACACGAGTCGAAACTCTCGGCAGAAGAGTGGACTATGATAACACATCACCGGAAGTCTCTGCCCCATATATCGGGCGCAAATGTGCAATTGATCCCAATGTCAGACTGATTGGAGATGCATTGAATCGCAATTATATGTGATTTCTGGGGGGAGATAATTACGAGTTACTAGGTTACGAGTACTTGAATGAGTGGCACTATTTTGGATTGCCTTTTGTCATGGAATTATTACGCTCTTTTCGAGTGAATCAATTACCGTTTGTTGCAACTTTTTATAATGGCATAATGTGACGTTGATGGAGTCCTAATGACGCGAATATGTTGGTCTAGAAGAGGAAATTGTTTGCACCGATTAGCGACAACTGTGGGAATACCTTTGGACTGTTATAAAATAATTTGGAATTCACGATATCGCCCAGTGATTTTCAGAGCCGTTACTTTGCATTCAATTTTAGGACAAGACACTACAGAAATAACAAATATCACGCAAAATTCAGCAAACATTCATTACTTTCGAAATCATGATCTCGTTTCACAATTTACATGAATTGTCAGTAAAAATTCTGCAAAACATATGAGGCGAGGTTGAAAATTATGATTTGAATAAGTGGTTAAAAAGTAGTTGAACACGAAAAAGTTTCAGACCAAAGTTGTAGGGCCTCGAAGGGGAAAAATAATGAGAATGATTTTTAGAGCGTAAGTGTTCATGTTTTTATGCTACAAGCATAAGTTAGTTTTTCTTCAATGGGACCGATAATTTTGATCTTACAAAAGTTGTTGTGCTCAGTGAGAGGAATACAATGGTATGATACATGATGTATTTTTTAATGTTTCAGGGTTAATATGACAAAAAATCGAGAATAATGAAAGGAAAGTCCAGAGAAAAATGTTCGCCCATGATGTGTGTGTGTGTGGGGGGGGGGGGTGCCTTTCTATCTGTCGTAGAAAATTCAGAAGAGACTGCAGTTGTGTTTGGAAGTGAATGACAGGAGAATCGACATAAAAGTCGATTAGGTGCGAGTAATTGATTGTTTTGCGACTGACATCGAGAAATCGACACAAAATACATGAATTCTCATGAGCGACACTTGCGTAATGCGTATGCACAAGTTGCGATTGACATTTGCGCAAAAACATTTTTGCATCTGCGCATCTGCAAGGCATGCGTATTGTGCTCCCGCGCGGTAGTTACGTACTCTGAGTGTCATAACCATCTTTTCGTCCAGGCACGTCCTCGACTAAACGTGTTGTTTGTGCATCGTCGACTTTATCCAGCACTAATCCTTCCTAAAAATGACCAACCATGTCATGGCAGCGGTCATTACACTAATTTCAATTGTCATGGCCTGTCATGTGGCCCGCCGTACTGTTTTCGTTCGTGTTCAGTCTGATTGACTTTGAAATGTGCGTTGCCATATTCCTCTTCGCGCGGGCTCATATTTTAAATTCAAAAAATCTACAATTTCATTTTTCCAATTCTAAAATTCGATTTCACGTTGAAATTTTTTTTTCAAATTCAAAATCAATTCAAACTCAAATTCCAATGCAGACATTTATATCTATTTTTAAATGCAATTAAAAAAACTCAAAATCAAACTCAAATGTAACTAATACAAAAATTGAAAATCAAAATATTTCAAATTTGATTTCCAACTCCAAATCATTTAAATAAGAAAAAAGTTCAGTTGAAAAGTTGGTCAACATCCCGGCCGCTTGTGCCTTTTGTTCGTGAGAAATCGTTCGCCAAAATGTTTCATTTTCAAAATATGATAAACGCATCCAATTTTTATCTTGGACGGCAAAACAATAACTTCGGTTGTCGGGGAGCGACCACGCTGTAATGGAACGGACAAGTACGGAGAAACTTGTTGCCGAGTTCCGCTGCGTTGATATACACATGTGTCCACATGTTTGGGTACTACTGCAGCCTCCGCTAATCAACTCACTTACAACGATAGGTCATCTTCACGATTCAATCTTGTCCAAATGCTCATCATCCACGTATGGCCGGAACCCGTTCATCAAGTTAGTGTCAGGGATCAATAGCCGCAGAAAAACCACAAAACTGTGGTTAATACCCAGCAGCCAATGAATAGTAATGTTATTTCTTTGTGATGGAGATGCGTCAATCACTCATGCCATTAATTTGAGACACAGTTAAGATTCAGCGAATGGTACGGTTGGAATTTGAAACAAATCGACCTTTAGAGATCAAACGAAAATCTATGCTGGGACTCTCGACGCATGTTTGCGGTCTGAAGAAGAGGCACTCGGCCGGGCCAAACGCTCCACGCACAGCTGAATTTCATTGACCTAGAAATGGATGGTGGCATGGTAGGCGCAGGTTGTGTGGCGTGACCGATTTACGTGGACTATTCAACGAAAAAGGAACCATTGGAGGCCATTGACAGATTCTAACCTACGTGGAAATACATATATGTTCTAACTTGATATACTTGAAGATGTGTTGAAAGGAAATAAAACGGTGCTATTAAATGAGTGGGACCTATCGGGTCCACGCAGAATACCGACGTGGAATTTTTGCCTAAGAATCTAATGCTCCAAAGTCCTTTGTCCACTCCCTCACTCGTTTCAAAGAAAATTTTTATAATTTTAAGAGATAATTTTGTTTCCGACAATTACGGGCTGATTTATATTTCCAAATCTCTCTACGTTGTGTCATATTATTCCAGCATTGCTCTAAGATACCGTGATTCGCAATAGTTAACTATGGTCTATAGACCATTGAAAATTGCTAAAAATTGCGGATTTTAACGAAGTCGTTATCTCAAACACAGAAGTTGAAGTGTCTCATTTATTGGAGAAAAACCATTCGCACAAATTTGTTTATAACACACACACACACACATATATAACATTCCGTGTGTGCTTTTGGCGGTACTCATAAAACGAGAGTGCAAGCCTGAGCGGGATCTCAACCTGACGTGGGGGGAGGGAGAGAGGAGCGGATTCCATCATAGGCCCCCTCCATCCTAGAATAGGAGTTTCTGGAGGTTTACCCTGGGTTCATAAACACGACGACTTCACTGGCGAAAGTCGGCCCCAACCGCAAGGTTGGATGTCTAGTACTGTCTAGCGAAGGAATGCCCCAGAGCAGCTATCCCTAGTAGAAATCGGCCGTAGCTCTGCGATTGCCGAAAGGTGCCGCGATGTATTTTGGGAACCTCGCCGCGAGCTTATTTGGAAACCTCGCCGCGAGGTCATTTGGGTACCTCGCCGCGAGGTATTTTGGGAACCTCGCCGCGAGCTTATTTGCGTCGGGATTTCACGTGATTTCGATCGAAATCCATAAAATCGCGGCATTTCACTGATTTCGTGTGATTTCATGCGATTTTATGGGATTTCGAGGGTGATTGCATTCCTTAGTGACACAGTGATTTCGGGAGTGAATAACCCCTCGATTTATTAAATTTCAAGTGTTTTACATATTCTGTCCAGTGTTGACAAATTTTATATGTACGCAATAATTACAGAAAAAAAAACAAAAGATCCTTGCACCAAATTTTTTCAGAGTCAATGATCAACAGTATCTTCAACTTCGGAAAATATATTGTTACTTCAAATATCGAATTGTAATTTAGCGCGCGAAGGGTGCATTCCGGGCTTGTTATAATTGAAAGGAGAAAGATAAAAATTGTTACACATCTTCATCACAAAACTGCAAAATTTCAAATTCGCGATATCACTGGCTAGCGTCATACTACGCCCAAGAGGCAATTCTCTTCTCTTTCTAATTATCATCATCAAAATATTACTTTGAAATAAATAGTGCGGGCGGAATTTCTGAAATTACCGAAATCATAGCATCTGGAAAAGCAGAGAATACGCCAAGGATTAAGTCGTCTACCATGACATACAAAATAGCTTGTCAAGTCGTACGCGCAACATAGTATAATATATATCAATTGGTTTGATATTCAATACACACGAATGAGAGGTATTATGTCGGCCGGAAGGCGGCAGTGACTAGCGCCAGAAGGTTCCCCATATACTTACAGAAGAACAAAAATCATCACTGTAATTTCATTCCAAGCAAGTGTTATTGACGAGTTACTTTCAAAGCTAATACGAGTTTGCAATCAAATTATCCACTTCCAGGGTATACTTTACTCCTGCGTTTACTAGCTGATACAAATGGGATTTCCCTAGAATCGAGCTCAAGCTTATGTTTCGGAAGAGCTGGAAGTATTTTACCACCTATGAATGACATATACTATTGTTCATATCCCATGATATGATTACACTGATAGAAAAAATCTCTGACACGAAGAATCCATTCTCTTGAGACAAGATATTTTCTTTGCAAAATCCAAATTCTCCAATTCGGCGGCAAATCCTCCACATGAGGACGTTCCAATGAGGTCCAAATGTTACTAGAACTTTACATTAGGCAGTAAATACATTATATATCGACATGTGCTAAGTTTATACAGAAAAAAGTGAAACTCTCAATTAACAACAAAAAAATATAATTTTAGAAAGAGACATTCAATAAACTGATATGTAGCATACTCATTCTAAAGTACAGAATTCTAAGTAAATATCTAAGGTACGAAATTATAATAGACGGCATGAGGTACAGATGCCGCTCAGATTTAAGCATTCGAAAACAAATCTCTTGTTTTAAGAGAATGGATTTTTCGTATCAGAGATTTGTTCTATCAGTGTATGACTCCAGTTATCAAGAATGCTAGTGTTCACCTAACTACTGGCAAGTATAGCGTTGCATCATTATTAACTTCCCGATCTAGGGAAGTGCTTGTAATGACCCCGAAAATGAAAAGTGCGAGATCGATGAAATTTTCAGAAGTGGCTGTATGTGTGTGTGTGTTCGTCCGTATGTGGCAAAATTTTTCGTTTACGTTTTCTCGGAAACGGATCGTGCGATTCGATTAATTTTTTTTCAATCGTTGCGTCTCCGTGTAACTTAGAGCTGATTAGATTTTTTATCGAATCCATCGAGTAGTTCCCCTGTTTTTGAGAAATTCATGTCGAGCAAAAATCGAAAACAGTGATAATGAACGTTCATTCACACAAAAATGTTGTAATCCAGGTACTCAATGTCACAGTTGAAAGATACAAGCATATTCTATAACTGATTAAATTTTGAGTAAAAGTGGTCCAGTACTTATATTGTTATTAACTATGTCAATTGTTTATAATGTTCTACTGCATAAACTATTAGAGTTAGCGCCAAATTCATATAAGAAAAGTTATTTGCCATATAAAAATACGTATTTTATGTAGAATGCCTTTTTTCGATAATTTACATAATTAAGGAGGTATAGCAGAATCCACAATTATGTATGTAATAAGTGAACGAATGGACCCAGCGCTGTCATGACCGTCCCAATCGAAGCGTTTTCATACAAAATCTACCGCATCACATTTTGGATGGCATTTGTGCAGTATATGCAATGCTACTAGCAATTGCAATTGTTTATACTGTTCCACTGGGTAAAATATTAAAGTTTTTGTTTTGCAGCCGCATCCTTATTGGCGTCTCACTCTCACTCAAGTAACACGCATAAGTCTCATCCTCATGCTCACCATGCGTCTACTCAAGTATTCATAATTATCTGCTTCATAAATGAGTCAGTTTGGAATTCTCAAATAGGCATTTTTTCGTTATGATAATAATAGCGGTCACACTACTTAACCGTAGTATATTGGAGAAGAATAAATTTAGTAGGTTGTGCTGAGAAACCAAATCGGGAAGTTTTATTTGTGCCCCGAGTGAGGCACACACATGCACACACCACTAGTTATCTTCTGTAACACCAAGCTGCATAAGTATTAATCAAGTTTTGGTGATGCCGACGTCGCCTCATCAGCTTGATACAATGAGAATTAGTTAATGTGGATCACTCGACTAAGAGCTGGATCATAAGCAGATCCGACCAATCTTTATAATGCTAATGACGTAATCGTAATGCTGATAATTTAATTTTTTTCGCATGGCATAACGCAGTGGCCTCATGTAACTGTCACAACCAACTCCACTAGCATGCATTTTATCCTGCAAAGTCGTTCTCCAGATACTCTGGAAACAAGGATGATAAGCTGTAATGGTACGACGTAGGTATCCACAGTACCTTCCAGTACTCTATAATGAGCCCCAGCTTGTCCTAAGAAAGTGAATTGACATTGGTCAGGAGAGGCACCTATTTCCGTAACAAGTTTGTGGTATTCCCATTTCATTTATTGTCCAACGCTTTCACCAGTTTAGTAGATTGAAATGATGGTTCATATACTCCGTGTATTTACTTTGACCAATCACTGGGTTGAATAACGGTTAACACGCAACAGCATCAACGAAAACTTGGTGCGTACGAGACTATTGAAAAGGTGCCAAACGAAGACGGAACCGGAAAATCAGTGACCGCAAGGCCAAACGCGGATGACCTGCTTTTTCTTAAATTCCTTCAATCTTTGAATTTAAATTGGTATTTATTAACTCCAGAGCACTGCCCACTGGATCCACCAAGAAGATATTGATAGTAACTTTATCTTGTTTAGGATTAGAAAAATAAAATTGGAAGTTTTATGAGCCTTTTAAATGCAGAATGTCATTGCATTAAGACAATTTTGAATAATTGAAAAGTTGAAAAATAATTGAAAGTCTCCAAAAAAATATCGATGATGCCTATAATGGTGTCTGACTTTCAGACATGATTTTTTCGGGTGGAGACCTATACAGACGGAATATAAATGCATCCCTGTATAAACAATTCAAAGGTTCTGCATAGACCTATTTTGACCTACCAAAGCCCTAGAGGCGTCCTATCATAAAGATATCATAAGCATATATAGGCAACAGGTCCACTTTGGCGGTATTGAGTATGTTTGGCAATCTCAAAGCAATCCCAAAATCGATACGGTTCCCATTTAATAAAATATTTTTCTTCACTTATTAAGTTAATGTTAATTTCGACTTATAATGTTTTATTAACCACTCCCAGCAGTGTCTCCTGATTCTGCAGTGATCATGACGATATCTATCTATCCATCATTATTGATAGCATTAGAAACACAGTACCACAAATTTGGCGAATAAAATTGTTTCGATATTTTGAGGGTCTGAAGTAGCGCTGGTTAATGAAACAAGTCGAATTATGTCATTCAAATATCCCGCAACTTTCAGAACTCATAGAAGTCTCTCATCAGTGCAATTATATTGCATCGCCTATCTCATATCTTCAGCAATTGTGCAGGTAAAAAATTTCTAGTCGATACCAGGTTCACATTACCGGTAGATCAAATTGCTGTGTCAATACCGTAAATTTAATGATACCGCCAATTTCCCCGGATTCATGTTAATGCTCTCCATATTTGGAGGAACTTTTGTAGCACTTTCATGAGAATTTTTGTATGACCGCGTAAACGAAACTATTCTAGCGTGTCAGCACAAAAATCTCCAATATCGCTTCCTTACTCCAACAGATACTGTCAGTTAGGGAGAACTGTTATTGTAAATTCCATTTTAGCGGTGATTGTTATGATCAATTACCGTTGATTGGTTGTGACCCATCATCGACATTATGGGAGAGCATTGAGGGCCCAGAAAGTGTTCAATAGCATTGTAAGATGACTGTTTCAGATATTTGAGCATTTGGAGAGGTTAATGCCACTGGAGGATAATTGTAAATCGGGTAGTCAGTGGTATGGCCCGGATGGGTCACACTTGCTTATTAATTAGCAGGTTTTTAATTTTATTTAGTAGGTTTCCGTATATATTTTCTATTTCTTTTCCTTTTTTTCTTTAGTGGTTTATTATTCTCTGTTTTTTCTTTGCTTATTATGATTAACTTGATTGTTTAGTTTTGTTTTTTATGGTTGGCTCTGTTGCCGGAGTATGTACTCATCATGTGTGTTTGCTATTTTGTCCATTTTTTGGTTATTTTTCCTGCTTACCCTTGTGCTTGAATTGAGTCTTGGTATTTGACCAATTTCTAATTTGTGTTTCGGTCACATTTTCGGGGCCATCTTCAGGGGTCCATTTAATATGTGGATGTTAACCTATAAGGTGTCAGAGGCAATGTGTTGTTTGGTTCAGTATGGGTGGGACAATTTTTTTTTTCGCTATTGAAAATCTGTGGACCTTGGTCCTAATCTTTTGTACAACATAATGTGCAGTAATAAACTATCAATCAATCAATCAATCGCTCGGCCAGCTTGCGTTTTTTCTTCGAATGAAGTGGACCTGAGTTTGCGTATTCTCTGATACTCAATGTAGGCCAACCAGTGCTTGGTAGGGCATGCCATGCGCGGAAATGCGAGTACGAAAAATGAAGAGAATGAGGTAAATAAATTGGCTTGACTCCCGCCGTTTACGTGGACTTGGAACCGTTATTTATACGGCGAATTCAGTCTCCCGTCGCGTGCTAAAACCTTTCGCTCGGCAGACGTTTTTACGCTTATTATTTTTTCCCCGATTGTATGGTTTTCTTGTTTACCACGGTGGTTTACAACTTCCCTGGAGTTTTCACCGGTAGGCGACGCATGATGCTATTCATCTACTACGATAAATTACCGACCACCGGTGAAAAAGTCTGCGATCGATAATGCGCAAAGATATCTTCTTCTGGACCGAGACATTCAACGGTCAAGTTCAAGGTTAATGACACAGATGGCTGTGTGAAAAAATATATAAAATAAATAAATAATTTATTATTGAAATACATTGGATGAAGTACATGTCTATTATTTAACAGTATCTAATTATGATTTACCCAGTTTGTCAGTGACAATTCTAGTAGCTACTATTGGACCCACTGTATCCCAAATGCGATCAGTAGCTTCATAATTTCGCCAATTGTCAGCGTAAACTACTCTCGGCTCAACTATGTTATTACCACTCGATATCTCCTGAATATTCAGCTTGCTATCAGCTCGTAGATTTGTATTTTCATAATGATTGTTAGAAGTTTCTGCTATTTCCATTACTTCACCGATTCGCTCACCCTCCGGCTGATGATTTGTCATCCAATTCTGGTCGATAAATTTTTCCTGGAACTCGGGTTGGCCGATGATGCCCGACGTGTTAACGATCTGTGAAGGACGATTGGATAACTGTTCCGTATTTGTTGTCATTGGTATTCCATTGCCGAAGCTACGTCCCCAACCCCCACCACCACCACCGCCCTGGGCATTAAAATCATATCCACCGCCGCCACCACCGCCAGTGGGTGGCGGTGCTCCATAGCTAGAAGCTGGCGGTGCACCATAGCTAGAAGATGGCGGTGCACCATAGCTAGAAGATGGTGGGGGTGATCCACCACCGCAACCTCCCCCGCCGCCTCCACCACATCCGCCACCCCCTCCACCACTGGATTTGGTCAAAAGCACGATCTCCTTTAATTGTCCTTGTGAGGAGATGATGACAAACAATTAGTCAACAGCCATTTTTTTTTGATGTTAGTGGTTTGATTTTTTTTTTTGCGTGATATTCCTAATATTTACCACCACCCCCACCGCCGTATCCACCGCCACCGTATCCACCGCCACCGTGTCCACCGCCACCTCCTTTCTTGTTCATTAACTGCATGATCAACATTGCTTTGGTCATCATCATTGATAGGCCAGCCATCATGAGTCCCTTCATGGACATTAATCCGACCATTCCTAGTGATAATGAATGGATTAATATGAATAAGGTCATTCAGCTATCGGCGGATGAGAAAAAAAATTTTGTCTCTAGTGACTTATCTTCTTGTTTGAGGGATGAATTTTTTTTTCACCGCGAACTGATAAGAATTAAATTTAAATTTAGGGTTACCCATCATTTTCATCTTCGCAGCCATCACCATGCACATCATCATCTTCTTGCAGCCACCACCTTTGCCGCCCTTGCTACCACCCTTTCCACCGCGACCTGAAAGTAATCGAATAATCAGATGAAGAAATTTATTTATTTATTTATTTTACAGAATTGTCTTATCTCCCTTATCAATTGCAAGATACCTTTTGGAATTGGACATCGAAATAGGGAATTTTGCAGGTGCTGAAGTGTTATAGAAAAATTGTTGCGCCGAGGATTAGACTGTGGTGGAAATTTATCGAAAGATCGGATAAAAAAAAATGCGAAACTGATGAAAAAAAATTTCATATTTTACCTTCAATTTCTCTATCCTCATACATTACTTCAAGCTGATTCATTTCTCGTCTCCCTCTGCCTTTAGGTAGCGTAATTCTCAGCGCAAAACTATCGAAGAAGTCGTCTATACTTTGATCCACTCTTTTAACAGGATCAAGTGATCGCTCATCCCACCTCTCTGCTGGCAAGCTTCGAATTTTCACGAGTTTCACATTTTTCCCATACAAATTAATCTTGTCGAGACTCGACATGGCGATTATATATCTCGCCATTCTGTCTCTAATACACAGCATCGAGAAGTCTAGCATACAGAGTCCAATGTCTTTGGCAGGAAATGCCGGAAAATGATCGTCGTCGCTACTAATGGAGTTGTTGTCAGCTGGCACCACTCGCAAGTCGAGCTTATGGAATTAGAAAACCATAAATTATGGACTGAAAATCGATGGACGCAGGAAAGGATTTACAAAAATGACTATTCTCACATTTCGATATTTTTATTTTATTTGCGAATCAAAATGAAATTTCAAATTTTCGTTCACGGGCTTTTAAGGTAGTTTCTAAGCCTCGTCACTCACGTTCTACATATTGTTTTTCTGTATCCATTGTAAAGAGCCACCTTTCCCACGTCTGCTCAAATTTTTTGAGAATTTTTTGCCCACTAATTAAAAAGATATCAGTACATAAATAAGTACATGATTAGAGGGGAGCCGAGCAAAAATCTCGATTTTTCACCGGAAGTTATTTGCCTATGAAAAAGTTTGACGTTCGAGCTTCTGAAAAAAATATACCACTAGGAAGAACAATCTTTTATCTACGTCTCATTGAAAAATTGGCTCATTTTGCCCAGGAATTTGTTATGAAAAACGTTCGCGAATGTTTGTCGAATCGCTTTCTCACTAATTGTGGCTTGCCCAAAAAATGGCGCCCCACGAGAAATTCCCCGAGAATTTGAGAAGTGGCATGGCGGCTCACAGCTGTCAAAACAGTGCGAGTTGTGGGATGCGAAGTTTGACGTAACAATGAGGTTACACTGTTGTAATTTTCCAAACTATTAAGAGTTTTTCTACGTCGTTCAAGCTGGGATTTTTTAATAAATCTTCCATTTAATCGAAATTTCTCCACGTGTTGCGCCATGTTGAGGTTACGTATTCACAAATATCGCGATTTTCGCGCGTTACGTTGATTAGCCTAGTGACAACTAGGGTTTTCAAAATACTTTCCATAGAAACAATTCATAATAAAAACATTTTGAATAAGAGCGCAAATGTATCGTCACATTCGTTACATTACCTTCTTCAACTAATTTCATTGTTCAAAAACGTATTTCGCAGCATAAAAAAAATATTTAATCATGAATCTGAGTTGTGGCTTACATCCGGAACGAGCCTTAGAAACTACCTTAATTACCGGTAAATCTTGCAAAATTTATGGAATGGAGTTGGTCTAAGAAATTTCATCAAAAAAAGCAAAAAAAAAATTATAACTACTATTAATCCTTGAGATGTCGCGTTTTCATCCCCCTAAAGCCGTTTTCCTATTTTTGAATTTTTAGTACAGTACTTTTCGACCGATACGGCGCGATCTAACCGAGCGAAGCGATAGGAAGAAACAAATTTTGCAGAATGGACAGAAATTTCTGTAGTGAGGTTTCCTGTGGTCCAATGACATATTTCATTTATGGTCAGCAATTGAGACCCGCGAGACGGTTCAGCCCATTCACCCTCGAACGGGCATATTAAATTAGGCTCCGCCCACATACAAGGTCGTAATATACAAGATAAAAAAGAATCCATTACGGTTAATTAATCCATACCTTGAATGCCCATTTCAGTTCGAACCGTTAAGTTAAGATTGCCGATAACATAAAACATTAGAAGAAAACTACTGTTACAGCTATTTAAAGACATGGACCATCCGTAGATTTATGGATTTAATTCCCCGATTTTGGGAAGTTGTTGCAATGATTTCGAAATTGAGAATTTTTTTCTTCCCGTTACGAATGTTCTACGTATACGAGAATG
This sequence comes from Asobara japonica, assembly GCA_026005395.1. Taxonomy (NCBI): domain Eukaryota; kingdom Metazoa; phylum Arthropoda; class Insecta; order Hymenoptera; family Braconidae; genus Asobara; species Asobara japonica. Next base: position 249,063 of record BQMI01000554.1, on the reverse strand, counting down.
ACTCCCAAAAAATTCCGAGTCACGTTAATGTATTGAACTATATATATATACAGGGTGTCCCAAGATGATTTGTACGCCTGAATAAGTGGTTAAAAAGTAGTTGAACACGAAAAAGTTTCAGACCAAAGTTGTAGGGCTTCGAAGGGGAAAAATAATGAGAATGGTTTTTTGAGCATAAGTGTTTATGTTTTTATGCTACAAGCATAAGTTGGGTTTTCTTTAAAGGGACTAATAATTTTGATTTTATAAAAGTTGTCGAGGAAAAAAAAATCGAGGATAATGAAGTCCAAAGAAAAATGGTCGCCGAAAAGGGATATTACCGACAGTATGACGATAAAGAATTCTTTTCTGTTACACAAACTCCCCAATTATAACCTACTGTTCGCCTGAAAATTCCAGTTATCTGGATTGTTCGGCGGTAGTATGTAAATTGTAAATAGCACAAGTTGAGGGCCTATCGTACGACGATTAATTGCCGATATACCCAATCACCGCTAGCATCCGTTAAGTAGCAGCTGAGTGCTGATACGATTGGATATGATGCGTGATTACCGAACCGGCTCAAAGAAGCAACTTGAAAGCCACCGTTCACCCTCAATTAACAGGTAGCTCTATAAGCAAACCCATTCATGAGTCTGGACTCTATGCCTAAATACCTTGACTCCATTCCTCCAGTAATCGAATATCTTCCGTTCGTGTTTCCCATGATCATCGTAAAGTTTGATATCCGGATCTAGCTCTTGTAGCGATTGCACCGAATTTTTAGATGTGTACCGATATGCACTTGATACGGACGATAACAATGTAAGACCAATCACAATACAACTGGCGACTCTGCAGCGCGAGGATGAACGAAGCGAGCCCATGGCGAAGATTAGTCTACTGAGTAAGCTAGACAACTACTGTCTTCGAGTATCTCGAAATCAGATGATTTTATACACATAAAATCATGTCACTATAATTGACAGAGTTCTCTGTTTTGATCCCATCACGATTTTCATCATTTTCAAGTTGCATTTTCTCATCCATCTGCGATAATGAATGGTTAAGTAAATAATATCGGTTACCGCAAACCAAGTACATGGCCTTTGTCCCTCTTGTTTCTTTGATAGAAGGTAATCCGATGAGTAACTGTTGTTGATGTCCTCGATACCTACTGAGCTTTGCTTTGCACCCATTTGCATTGATAAGAAAATTCTGATGAAGAGGACAATAAAAGTGGGTAATGGAACGAGTGATCATCAATGAGAAACTTCAATGTATGATTTATACACGTTTAGTGCGGTGAACAATTATGTTATAGATGTGGGTAGCATCAGCGGTATCTCATGTTGTGTGCAATTAGTTTAAACGACGCGGAAGATAGGGGGGAGGGGAGGGGGGAGACGTATATTAATCAGCGAATTTAACGTGATGTCTCCGTATTCAGACATAAGAGATGTTACCTCAATTCGGTTCTAATTAATTCGGCTTTTCTGCTTTTTTTGTCATCTTTGATTTTGTTCGATGGACAATTCTTTGTTGGTTTCAAAAAATTAATAGGGATTCACCAATTTGAAGGTTGTGTCTGTGAGTCGGCGAGTGCAAGTGAATGTGTGAGTGTGTGAAAGCGCGTGTGTATATGTGGAATGGTGTAGGTATGTAGTCGACGTTTTCCTCCAACGTTTTCTCGTGATTACACAATTATGTGGTCATGATTATGTATGGCATAATCGAATTATCTCGCCGCGAGAAATATCTTCGCATAAGTCCAGGCCTTATTCGTGATTGAAAGCGCATGTGGAAGAAAATATTTGACAATAATATATTGGTCCTATATGGTGCGTTGTTCAAGGTCACACTAAATTCACAAAATTCGTCTTTAATTCTTAAGACTGGATAAATATTATAATCTAATATAATTGTATGTTGAGCAACTTTTCAAATTAATTTTTTTCTTATTTGAATGATTTGCAATTTCAAATGAAGTTTAAAATATTTTGATTTTCAATTTTTGTAATAGTTAAATTTGAGTTTGATTTTGATTTTTTACAATTGAATTTGAAAATAGATATAAATGTTTGCATTGGAAATTGCGGTTGAATTACATTTGAATTTGAAAAAAAAAATTTCAACGTGAAATTGAATTTTACAATTGGAAAAAACAAATTGTAAATTTTTTGAATTTAAAAAATGAGCCCGCGCGAAGAGGAACATGACGACGCACATTTCAAAGGCAATCAGACTGAACATGAACGAAAACAGTATGGCCCACAGTACGCATGCCTTGCAGATGCGCAGAAGCAAAAACGTTTCTGCGCAAACATCAATCGCAAATTGTGCGTACGCATTACACAAGTGTCGCTCATGAGAATTCATGTATTTTGTGTCGATTTCTCGATGTCAGTCGCAAAACAATCAATTACTCGCATTTAATCGACTTTCATGTCGATCTGTCGATTCTCCTGTCGATTGTTCCCTGTTCTTTTTATATAAGGATAGAGAGATTGATTGATTGATGGTTTATTACTGTACATTATGTTGTACAAAAGATTAGGACCAAGGTCCACCGATTTTCAATAGGGAAAAACAAATTCTCTCACCCATACTTAACAAAATAACTTAAATAATTGGCAGTAAGAACAAGTGCAAGCAGGAAAAATAATCAAAAAATAACCAAAAAGGGAGATAGAGGGAGATGGTGAATGAACTACCCCTGTCAACGAAGGTGCGCTGGCGCACGCATTTCAGCCTGACAAAACTTCAAGATATTGCGAGATGATCGATATATTCCGGAATCGTCCTTTTTAGAATACAACAAGACCGGTGGCGCGTGCTTCGCACGCGCATTTCCTTTTTCCGCCGCACTGGCTCGTGTCGCGCCGATTTCGACTTTACGCTATTCGATAGTTTCGATATTTTATTATCTATTCATCAGATGTATACCCTTTCGGGTTTTTACATTTTGTTCCCCGTCCCAGTCCCCTTATAGAGTTACTTAACTACCAGTAAACATTTTTTTAAGAAAACAGTTGTAATACAATATTTTGATGGAAAGGAAAAAAATAAGTACAAACAGAAAATTAAACAGTATTCTAACTTTGGGAGTTACCGTAAAGTAACAAGCACGCTATATAATACTTGAAATGCCCTAGCCTTGCGGGACTTACGGTGTACGGACGCCGAGACCGCGGTAGGGTCTGCAGTTCCCTTGGGCCTGAGCCCATAAAAGCAAATCGAAGATACACGAAGCCATTACCTCGTCGTCGGTTCGATTGTTGGGGAGCACTCAGCTAAAAAACTAATTTCCTCACCCCCAGACATTTTTTGACACAAAAAACAAAAGAGAAAAAGCAGATAGTTTCGATATATATCGATAGTTTTTGTCTCCTCTCCTTTTTACTATAGGACTAGTTCCTTGCCAGTGGCCGCTACTCAGCCACATGTCTTTACTTGTCCGTATTCGAGTTCGGTTTCGATTGTGTCATCGATAATCGAGATTTTTTCTTCGAGTTTCGATTTTTCGAATTCGATAATCGATTTATTTTCCTGGTCGAAGCTCTCAATTATTTATATAAATTAATTTATATAAATTTCCTAAATCTCTATAACAGTACAGTAGTTATATAGAGTGTTCATCACACGAAAGTAGTTAATCCGATAAGGATGAGACTAATGAACCGCATGTGTGGGCCCTCCTGGCAAAGGAACTTTCGGAATTACAATTCATACCTAACATTTTTTTCACAAGATTTGTCAAAACCTCAAGTAGCTGTGGCTCACCCGGCGCTGTGCCCACGCGCCAGATTCAATTGTTAGGCACCATTCGCGGATGCTACCTGCGGTTATGCCATAACTATGGAAGTTAATAAAAAAAATAATGACACATAAAATGTACATTGTTACACGCGGAACATTCCTCTCGTTGAATAGTTTTTCCTATCTCTGACCGTTTGTCAGATACGGCGTTTATGAACATTTGAAACTGCTTATAACAATAGAAATACTGTCGCGGCTTTATACAAAATCTAGTCACTTCTGAGGTATTGGATGCTACAAACGCAAATTCAAAGACAAACACGCAGGTCAGGGCGTTGATGAAAGAATTTTCCCATGGATTGCGACCGAATCGCAGGCACATTTCGAGGCTAATGTGCCATTAGCAGTACTCACAAAATGAGATCGCAAAGACGGACAGGAACCCAACCCGGCGGGGCAAGGGGGGGGGGGGGGGTTCTTCACAGGTGCCCGCTACCATAGGGGCTTGCTAGGTGTTCAACTCCGGTATTAGATGCCTTGAATGGTTCGAGCCGTGAAATTGCTCAAAACATAAAATCTTGCGGCAGATTCTCTGCGGGAATGGAATAGGGGAAGAGGAAAAAATACAATAACGCATACACACAAAGGCAGACAATAATATACACACATAAACGGAGTCTTGATGTGCAGGATAGTGTCTGCCTGTTGCATCAAAGATGCTGGGTTCATGCCCGACCTTCGGACACTATTTTTCATGGCAAGGTATTCTCTTATGGATTCTCACCGCAAGCAGGAATATTCTGGATGTGTTATTGCCGTTATGCATAGAATGAGAACATTAGGCCGGACGAGAACCTAACCGTTGCGGGGGGGGGGGGTGGTTCTATCCCAGGCACCGGGCGTCGTAGCACAGAGGTTTCTTGAGATTTAGCGTTTCTTTTTAAATACTATGGTGAAATTGGCTGGAGATGGTTAAAAAAAACAGGCAAAAAAATTCAACAGCCCACCTTAGTGAAATTTGAGAATTCCGGGAGTTTAAAACTACTAAAAATTCAAAAATTTCGAAATTTTTTGCATGTTCCAATTTGAGTAATGATAAAATTACGATCTTATCAGAATGCATTTGCAGTAAATAAATTTGGAGATCACGAATCTATGTATTACGAAAAGCACCGGAGGCATTCCAGTGGTTAGGGGACCACGCTGTTCAGTCATCTTTTAGCTGTGGTCCAGCCATCTCCAGGAGATATCTACAGACCATGTCGAACATGTCATTAACCTTTAAAGTGTATCGTTGAAAAATCGATCATTCAGTGCACAGTGGGTGTGAAGGTTGTTAGTCACCCACTATTGAATATTTTGTTACAAAACTTAATCCTACATAGTTTAACATATCTATTTTAGTATTTTCCAATTATGGGAAAAAATACTCCCTGTTTCAAATTCAGTAATGTTTTCGAGAGCTTGAAAATTGGGGTGGGTGCCAAACACCCACCCTGCACCTTAAAGGTTAAGATGCATGTACGTGTAAAATGTGCGGACACAATGCACGCGACATTGGAAAAGTGTCTTAAGGGAATTTTTCCACAGCTATTTTCGCTGTAAGATTTTCACATATTCTCCAATCGTGCAGTTTCATTGGTGGGAACGTAACTAAAACAAGGTAAAACACATGTTTTCACCTTTAATTACTACTCCACATCTTCACCATTTGTTCCCACTTATGGAAACATTTTCGATGAAAGTATTCTTATTGAAGCTCCGTCGAAAAGCTCAAAATGTTCATGATTGTCGAAGTTTCATCGTCCTTGAGCAATACCTCAGTGCTACACGAAGTGGGAAGAAGTCTATAGTTACAGGTTAAGCGGAGCAAAGTCAATAAAAACCATAAAAAAAGAGAAAACGCTAATCGTTCTAAAGAAAAAGGGAAGCAATTTCTGATTGTAAAAAGATGCTTGGGTTATTCGAGAAAGGAAATCTCCCATGCTCTTCAAGTTCTTTCCAAATATTCCCCCATGCATTGAAGAAAACGCGTCGCAAATCTCCTCCCAAACATGCAAACTATTCCAATGACACCGCAGAAATCAACACCACGAGTTTAACATCATACTTCACAAAAATGATTTATTCAGGAATGTACATACAAATAAATAACACGTTCCGATGAACGATTCACAAAATAAATATTCACTTATCTAATATTCGATCCTACGCTACCTGTTGATTCAAATCAGTCCGAGAAGTATAAAATAGGTGTAAAGAAATGTGAAGAAGTGCGGTTGACAGGTGTGTCTAGGAGAGAGAGAAGGTTGATGGGAAAGAGAGGAAGGTCAGTTGAAAGAACAGAGGCATGCAATTGCAGACTGAAGAAGAGTCGTGTAAAGTAGTGCAGGAGTCGAATTGACTTGAATCTCAAAGTACTTCATGAGCCTAATTTCCCCTTCGAAATTACACAGCACGGCGATCCCTGACATTGCCATACTTGCGAATGCCTTCCTGAACATTGGACTCGACAATGTCAAGAGCTCTTGCATATCCAGAATGTCCATAGCCATGTCCATGATGTTGCTCTTCACTGCTGTGGGTGTGGGTTGATGAGTAGACGGGTTTGCTCACAATTTCGTAGGTGGTCTTCTTCTCACCGCCGCTTGTCAGCGACTTAAGACCAACAATAGCTGATAGCATGAGGGCCATGAGACCTGTCATGAGCGCTTTACCAGCCAGCATAGCTAGCGCACCAAAGCCAAGAGCACCCAGGGTGCCCTTCATCATCATCAGCCCAGCAGCAAGCGCACCCATGTTGCCCTTATCCTTCTTTCGACCTGCAAGATGAGGCTCCTTAGTCATACTCTCACAAAAATCGAGTCGTAAGTTGCGGGTGTGTAATCGTAAAATACGACTCCAAATCGTAAATTACGATTTCGACAATGTACGATTCGGAAATCGTAATTTACGAGAACGGAATAGGAAGTCTGGAGCCGTACTTTGGCATTTTTCAATTGTCTTGACAGTTCGGCTGGAGTGATTTAAGATAAGATAAGATACCGTTTATTTTAAACAATTTTTGGGATATGTAAATATGCGAATCCGAGCGACCATGCGTGCGGCATATGGACATGTCCGCTTTTAGCCGCTCGGTGATTTCATACATCAAAATTTTCCGTCCTGTTTACTAATCGCAAGGAGACTATATGATACAGGATTTTTTCGGAATATTAGTGACATCATGAAAGATTTTTTGTGTCTTTAAGGCGCAAAAGCTAATCGCAATTTTCATAGAATTTTCATTTTTTTTCTGTATTTTCTTAAAATCTTTCTGCATTGAATTTTCCAAGTTGGTCTTGCAAATTTTTTCCAGTTTTCTCCATTTTTCGTTGCAACTTTTTTTGATTGATGTCATTGAATTTGAACCCTCAGACTTCATTATTTCATGAGTTTTTTTGCATACTATAAGTTCAATATATATAGACATTTTCCTTGATTTTTCCCATTCCGTTCTAGGACCACAGTTCCAAACTCGTAATCACGATTCCGCGCTCATTCATCACAATTGCAAACACATAATTACGATTGCAAGCTCCTTCGTCACCATTCCAAAATCGAAAAGCGTGATCCACCATTTCGCAAATCGCGATTTATGATATCAAATCCATAATGACCAATTCAAAAAATCCGAAGTATACTTACCAGTCTCAGCATTGGAGCTGCCAAATAATCCAAACTGGGATAAAGCCTCCTCATTGAAGTTCCTAGCAGCCTCAAATGTCCTAGGATCAAAGAGCTTGATCGATATGGAATGGCTATTCATATAGCTTCCAATTTTATGAAGGAGATAAGCATCCAGCCTCTTGTCAACATCATTGGGAAATTCTCTAGCGAGATTGGCCACTAATTCTGATGCCGGTACATCATTGGAAACATTTTCTTTGACAACTGACACACCGGGCAGAATACCAAGATCCTTCTGCTCTGATAGCTTATCAACGAATGATACAACATCAAGCTTGAGACATGTAGCACTGTAAGATTTGCTACAGTCCTTGTTCATCGTTTCTTCAAGTGTCTTTGGATGTTCATCTATGGATTGTCGTCCAGCTCGCTGATCAATTTCACCATTAACATGTCCCAATATGAAAAGGGAAACCGTCAACACCAACATGGGTGAACGAATTGTAACGCGATCTACCATGTTCTGATGATCGATCAATTGATATGATCGTGACAAAATCTATTAGCTTGAATTTCCAACGTTTCCTATTATTCCCGTAACGACGACAAGCTTGAGGCGTGGTTGCGCACTGAGCATATCTATGAACTGTGCAGTATATATAGGAACAAGAGCAGCCAGGTCCTTTTGCCTTTTTTACTCCTTTCGACCATCATACATTCTCCACAGAAGTTAGAAGACCAGATGCCTCGCCTCCTCTTCTTACTGCAACACCAACAATCTGACACTGACATTTTGTCTTTCTCTTGCATTTGAAAGAGCCCAACAAATGCAAGGCACTCTTGAATGTTGGAGGGTAGGGGCCGTCAAATAGAGCGGAGAACACGAAACTCAGTCAAATTCACAAAAAAATTCCAGGTGCATTAGTTTTATTAGGCTTTTTGTTTTTTTTTTTAATTTTTTTTTCTTATACAATCTTTTGTTTTCCATGCTCAAGCGTTTGTAGTGGCAATTCTCATCGGTGTAGGTTTTAGTTGTCGATTTTTCATGGCTTACTCATCGGAACTGTATTTTTTTATTGCCTCATGAAGATCCACGGAAGACCAGTGAATTTTCGAAGTAGCACAAAATCATTGTGAGAATGGACCCTAGACGGCTGATCTCATTTCACTTTGTGACTTTCATTTTCTCCATTCTCCATTGGAATTGTTGTGAAATCCTATCAAACACCAAAGCCAATAAAATGGGGAATGTTTGCTTAAATGATAGAAATAGTAATGAAATTTTTCAGTGACGGAAGATGCGTTCTACTTTCAAAATGAATTAAGACTTTTCTCTGGTATTAACGTTTTGTTTATGGGAGGGTGTTGTCGCCGGACGTGCAATGCGCCAAGTATTGACAGTGAATTAACTCGGAATGATCTAGCGATGGGAGAGACAATTTAGAGGGAAAATTATGAATGATCTTATCTAAACTGCTTCATGTTTAATTAACATCAGATCTTCTTAATTTGATAATTATGGGCGGATCGCTTCGCGCCATCACTATACCGCGAATGGAAAGCAGAGACATTAGACGCCCATATCATTCATACATCAGCCGTAAATAATATCCACTGATGGTAAATCGTTAATCTGAAGATTCATGATGGTAATTTCAGGTGAAATGGGGAGCGCATGTCGTTGAAAAGCTATTTACAGTATCATGGATCTATTGAAACGGATAATTGGTAGTTTCTTTGCGCGTAATCGGGGCTTTTAGTAGTACTCACTACTGTCACCGTCCTTTCACTAATGGACGAAAGGAGTACGCCTGGACACCTCCACAAACGCTACGATAATTCATCTGCCAATGCGTGCTGATGAAAATCTGATGAACGAATAGAGTTGAATTTTGAAGTTCGGGAGAGGGGTTGCGAAGGTTCGGATTGTGATTTCGTGTCGCGTAATGGGTAGTGCGGGTCCGGCACGACCCCGTCCGCAGGCTGGATGAGCTCGGATCCGGGCGGATGGGTGCCCGCTTAGCCCTACCCACTCCATCGAAGGATTGCTGAGCGGAAAACAGGAATGCAGAAATCAATTTCTACATTGATTTTGCCAATACAATACACTTTGATTTTTTTTTTTCAAATCATTTTTTATATTTTTTTCCAATACATCAACATTACGGAAATAATAAATTTCATGTCGGATGCATTCAAACCTTTCGTTTATCGGGAAAATTTTTATAACAAATTCTGAAATTTCTACCAAACATACTTTGTAAGTCACTCTGTCAGATGACGTCAATTAAATTTGGATTTGATTAATCACTGATTTATTATTTAAAAAATTCTGACAATCGCCGATCTCAGTAACCAGTTGGAGTATTCAATTAAAATAGGTCTTAAAAGTTCTAGAAAAATATGAGTAAAAAAATACCGCACTATAAACAACTTTTTGGTGAAGGGTGAAGATTATCATTAAATTTTACTTCATAATTTTGTGATGTTTTGTATAGAAGTCATTGTGTATTGAAGAGCGCATTCGAGTCGGGGGAGGCCGCCGGCCGATGCGGATACATCGCGCACTATGGGCACCGTACTTGAGGGATTAACCCTCAAACAGCAGCACGGTGAGCAACTCATGTGCGTTACGAGAGTGGGAGCGAGACGCTACAGTCGAGCGACTTGTCGAGGGTTGAACCCACGACATCTCCTTAACTATGCAAATTTGATGAGAACTTATGCAACATGTTACATTATACCGACGATTTGTTACATTATACCTATTTACGCATACATGCAGCCACACACACATACACATATTTATATATAGGCGTAGATGACAACCTTGATTTCTCCCAGATAACTTTGATATACTTGAAACCCTAGTCACAGACAGTAAAAAATTTTGTGCTTCCGGCGTCATCACAATAAAGGTCCCAAACTTGGGAACTTGGGAAAATAAATTTGGTTTAACAAATTAGGACTGAGCTATGCTGAAGTATCATACACAGCAATCCACTTCTAACCACTATTATTTGGAATTATTCGAAATATTCTGTATAATTTTTACCGATCGATTTGTACAATTTGGTGTCCATGTGATAACTAAGAATAAAAAAAAATGATTCATGGTAAAGCTTCCATATGGAAGTATAAATACTGTTTTCTAAATCTTTCATTTTTAACCAGGAAGTTGGTGCATAAGTTCCGCTCAATATTTTAATTTTTTGGGAAGGATCATTACGGATTCGCACTTCAAGCGAATCTGAGATTCACTCTATCTCAATTTCACATAAGTCGTGCTTACCTTAATTTTCAGGCTGGTGACTTTAATTAACTTATTAACTTAATACGTCGTCAAAATCAGAAACGGAACATCCGTAAATTTCCAGTTTGTGATGACCTTGTCATGCAGATAATGGGAATTCTTTGCCCAGTAAAAGTATAAATCAATGCAATTTCCCAATCGCGTCCACCAGCGTCAGAAGCTTGCGGTAAGTTCCATGTGCCGCCTCCAAAGATCGCTATAAGCTTATACGGGGTGTCCCATTAGAAAAATTGCACCTAAATATCTTTCAACAGGGCCATGTAACGAAAAAATGTTTTAAACAAAAATTGTGGAGTTCCGACGGGGACATCCGACTTGGTCATTGTTTCGACCTTCCAAGTTCACGCTTGCAAGCTGCAAGCGCAAAGATCAAGCTTTCTGCTCATGGGAACAACACTCTTTGCCCCAATGAAAATTGTTCCTCTTGAGTTGTTTTCAGAACCCTACACATACAATAACTTCATCTCATTTTACCCACGAAAACGGTACAAACGCAAATTCAGTGATTGAATTCAAGGTACAGTCAACTTCCCCACCAGTGCACGTCCCACAAGTTGATGGATCCCGATAGTCAGCATTGTGATGACCCGACCACTCACTATCTCCTTAAGCCCCGCCTCCCCACCACTGTGCAAATGGTCCCGCGTGACTTTGAATGCTACCTCACTGCGCTTAGTGGTATCCGGGAGTGGGAGAAGTAGGGGAAGGTCACTTATGGGACAGGGCGGTGGGACGCCCCGCCCCGCGCAGTGCACTAGTGGGAGAGTCGACTGTACAGACATTCTTCGCGCAACTTGACGTACTTGTTCCACTGATCTGTTCACACACCGGAAATCGGGTACCAGCGGTGTGAAATTATATTCGTACCAACCGATTATATTATTAATTTGATAGATTTTCAGTTGTACGCTATGAAGTGTCGGTTGCTGAGAATGTGGCGTCGTTGGCACCGTATTCTGTAACAACTACGGAATTTTTCTGTCAGTGTCGCTTCAGTTGGAGGAAAATATTGAGAAATTAAGTGAAGGTCAATGACACTGAGGGTCAACCCCTCAGGTACGGCGTCCATACACCTATACCGATCCTGACGGCGGTCTGTTCATCAGCAATTTTTTTGAAAACTCTTGAAGCTAGATCAAATTTACGAAGAGAATTGCAAAGTTTTGTCAAGCTTGTGTGTGCAATTTTTCAATAGTTTCAATTTCCTTTAAAGATCTATTTTCCTCAGAATTTTCTCAAATATTCAATTGCTTCTCAGCAAGTAGTTGCCAAAAAAAAGTGACAAAATCTATCTTATAGGAAATTTAAAGGATTGTGGGATTGCTCTCTATCTCGAGTGACCTTCAAGATAGATTCGTAATTTCAATAAATGGAATATGCATATATATGCGTACGGCCATGTACGTATGGGCCGGAACAATAACTTCGAGATGGTCCAATGTAGGTCTCAATCATTGAACATAAGAAACAAAGCCAGACAATTTTTTTTATAAATAAAAAATAAATACATTTTTAAGGAAGTCATGGTTTGGATAGAATACTTTTTTTTTCTATCCCTAGATATTCTCATAATGGAGCATTGTGCACAAAAAGAATAAGCGGCTGAGTGGTACAGATCCACCCATCTACTCACCTACCCACCCAGCCACCTACTCACCTACCCACCCGCCCACCTACCCACCCGCCCACCTACCCACCCACCTACCCAACCGCCCACCTACCCACCCACCTACCCAACCGCCCACCTACCCACCTGCCCACCCACCTACCCACCCGCCCACCCACCTACCCACCCACCCATCCACCTACCCCCCACACACACATACACACCCAGAGTTTCTGCTTTCTGAATCCAATGAAGACCCGATTTTTTCATTTCCAGAGGCAAAATAATGTCCTTATGTAGAATCAAACAAGATTTTAATGCCATGAACAGAAATTTTCAATCCACAAATTAATAATCACTCCATTGCCTCCATTAACACCCAGCTAAAATTACTGTAACACCGTAATTCATAATAGATAATAAATCCTTCATAACGATAACAAGCGGATAATTTCCATACCCTAACCAGTTCTATTCATGCTCTTGATTACGATGAAATATCTGCTACTCCGTACCATCCAAAAATCTTTCTCAAGAAAAACAGTTGCAAGAAAAAAAACCGACAAATACAGGACTTTCATCTTGAAGCAATAACAATAATTAAAATAATAGGAGTCATGATAATAACAATGCAATGTACAAGTAGAGGTTACAATAACTCTTCTTCTTCCTCCACAATAATAAATGCTGGCAATCATTCACATCACATGCAAATATCCTCTGCGCCAGATCGTCATGCAAAATTATGTGGATTGGTGTTTCTCAAGTTTCCCAGGTGTTTACGTTTTGTCGATCTAGAAATATTCCAAAAACTGGGCCAAAAAGGAGAAAAAATCATGGCACTTGTTAGGTAGCAATAGGATCTCTCACAAATTTATGACCAGAAAACACAAAGCGAGTTATGGCCATTTGAGCATCCAAATCAGTTATTTAATGATAATAAAAATAAGCGCTAAACTAGTTTTGCGATAGTGAACGCCCCAACTTGAAATCACCATTTTACCCTTTCTATTCATGACGGCATATTGAATAATTCTGGGAGAGTTTATTAAAGTAATCTCTCGGTAATATAACTGTATGAATACCTATAATATGCCAAGCATGTCTGTCAGATCGCAAGGAGAATCATAAAAAGTCCAGTATTTATATGGACAGGTAATTTCAGATGCTGTGGGAGAATACATGTGAAATTGTTGAATGCGTTGTAAACAAGCTGCATTCTTGGCCTTTGGACGATGTGCTGTGGGAGCTCCAAAGGCATTTCAGGGATCATTCGTGTTGGTTGTAAATTTGATTTGAGTACCTCTGATAATTTACACTCCTCCCAATTTCTATTGTCCTGAATTTTTTTTCTGCTGAATGAATAACGCAAAACATGACTTCAAAAGCCCAAATTAGAAAGTCGTTGAATATGCGATGGGTAATCTGAAGAGTCGAGAAGTATTTGGCTGACCCAGTTTTTCAACATCACAACACTCCCTCAGAAGGATTCAAATACTCCAATTTACATAGTAATCCTAACAGTTTAGCAGGAATATTCTGCTTAATCAGCGATCGCTGATTATTTGGAGGTGTCCGGAGCTGATGGTGCTTTGATGATGACCATTGCCAGTTGATGATAACATAGCACTCCTCATCGTTCCGCGAATGGACCACGATTGCACTTTAATGGTGAAAATCTGTGCATCATTTTCGTTTCCAGGCAAGCTCCGAATTTTGAGTATCGCGTTGCGGTTCATAGCCCTTAGCTTGATCTACAAGATCTTCACCGATTTTTCTGTCTTGTAAACCGATCAGAATACCTAGACAGCAAAAAATAATTGTGCGAATTTTGGAGAAGATTTTGAAGAACTTTTATCAAAGAGGACCGTCAAACGCGGAAATTCCCAAGAAGCATTTTTCTGAGCTTCACATACCGATCGATCGGTTCCCACCGATTATGAAGCTGTCACATTGAACCTTGCAAATTGATATTTTTCTATTTTTTTTCAAAATATTCAAGTGACATCAAAAGGATGTCAACAAATTGTGTACAACAAAACTTTCTCATATTCGCTGTCTATATTTTATAATATTCTATATATATATATATACTTGTTTTAGTATATTAACTGTCATATAATGGATCCCTTCCTTTTTTTTTTCTTGGAATTTCGTAAACATGTGAATGAATGCCAAGTAACTCAGAGTGAGAGTTGAATATTCTCTGGCAAGGTCTTCATGCTGGGTTCGCTGAGTGAGTGAGGTTTTGTTTCCGCATTGCCGTTCTCTATATATCCACAAGAACGCCACCTCCCTCCCACATTCAGTAGAAGCATGTACGCGCGGAATTCACAAACTATGCCGTTAGGTTCCCCACCTTGGCCTTCTTGTGCGGCTCAGGTAATTGTTAGTGGGGGGGGGGGGGGGGGAGAACGCTGGTGCCAATGACATACTGACCTTCATGGCATTGAAAAAGTGGGGAGTGAAAGAGTGACCCGAGGCTATTGAAAGGAAGGCCAATGGCAGTGTCGAGGCTATCCCCACTTGTGCTCCAGTGACCTAGTTTCTCCATCACATTCTCCTCAGTTCCCACCCCACCTGTCAACTCCCCCCACCACCACGCGCACGGCATACCCGCCCATATGTATTGAGGTCATTGGCCGCCCCTCCACACACATTGGGATCTTTGAACCCCGAAAAAAATGAATAAATAAATAAGTACAAAAAACACCAACTTTCTTCTCATTAATTCAAGCTGACACACGTGTTTTCAAATACAAAAATTTATGGATAAAAATTTGTAATAAATAAATGAGGTATGTGGGGTATGGGCCTAATCAAAAACTTCTGTATTATCTCAATTTGGGAATAACCAAAAAATGGAATTTTAGTAATTTAATATGCCGGGAGAAGTGAAAGAAAATCCGAATTTTAGAAGAATTTGCTAAAATTACCAAAATTGGGATTATTGGTTTAACGATTAATTGTGCGCATGAATTTGAATGAGCTTCTGCAGAAATCTGACTTTTATATTCCCATGGTTTTTATTGTCGTAATGGTTATGCATGGATAGCGATTTAGAGAGGAGTTCTATGTATGTATGAGTAGTTCCACCAAATAGTGAACCGGCGCTGTGCGCGTATAATTCGCAATTTATTAAAAGTTCAAAAAAAATTGCCAGAATTTTTTGACGCTTGCAGTACATTTGTAGGATGCCGTCATTTTTGACATTACTTTTTTATTCCATTCTGTATTCCAAGATGAATGCGTAAAATGTGGCGAAAAAATTAATTTTAATGTAGTCCGTAAAATAATTCTACTTTGCACAAAGATATGAGCAAAATAATTGGCCTCTGAAAAATCCTGGAAATATAATTTTCTGGGAGAATCTATTGAAATAGTATAATCTGCTCAAAGTTTGCCTACATTTGTACATAATATATTAATTTGTCAGACGAAATGACTTATTCGCGTCAACAGAGCCCTTTACCCAAAAATGTTTCCTCATTGTACCGGGTTACAAAAAAAATAAAGGTATTATTTTCGTAGAATTTATTTTTCATAATTAAGGAGGTTCGATCCCTATTTCTTACTTTCCCCAATTTTTTTCTAATTTATCCCAAATTTTTGGTTTGATAGGCACCAAAAAATTTACGCTTTTTCTGTAGCTCTATTCTCTATCGACTCCTAAAATTTCATTATCGCAGACCCATCTTTCAACGTTTTTTCTGAAGTCTTATGAATCTCCATACAAACGTAGAGGAAAGACTAAAAAATATGTGCACGGTCACAAAATCTCGAGAGGTATCTTAATAATGCTATGGACAAATCGTACATTTTTCCCGTCAATGGAACCAAAAATTTGGCGTAAATCGTCAAGAATTTTTTAAAAAATGAGGAATCCGGGTCGAACATCCTCAAACAGATAATGATAATCCAAAATGGTTCAAAAATCCAAAAGAATAATCCAACAACAATTCCACTGATCCAGGCGGAATCACTTATTCTAATTAACGCATACTTGATCCAATATGTCATTTGTCAAATACGAAATTATAGATTGAGATATATATATGTATTGCTTTGGACTTGTTTCCATACAGAAAAAAATGGGACGCTGCCATCCGTTCTAGGTAGGTTTTGTGACAGGATAATATAGCAATTATCAGGAAATGAGGGTTTCGACTAGTCATCAGGTAATTTCTCTAAGACGTAAATCAGAAATTTACCTCATTGATACATTCACAGATAAGAATTTTACAGGATTCGGGAATATTTAATTCCCAAATTGGGCATTTTTTTTCACTGTACCTCCAAATCAGGGATGATGATCATATATATCATGTATATATAGCCTATACAATATACCTATATGTCATCCTCGACTCCGCAAGATTTTATCTCCGAGTTAGGTATATGTTATCGCAAAATCGGTGATATGTCATCCCCTAATTGAGCACACCTCATTCGCGAATGTGAACAAATGAAAATTTTTTTTTTGTCCCTTATTTTTGTTGGATAGTGCTCTAACTATGACAGCAATCTCATGTGACGTCCTATATAAGCTATACTACATCAACGTGTTGACAACTAACTTGGATGACTCAATTCATGAAATAATAAACGGGATGAACTTCTCGATATGTTAGCCTGTGTGTGCGTGTATTAAAAATTTGGGACTAATTAAACGCTATCGCCTTAATTATGAGTGTTACAAAAAAAATCGTAAAACAAAAAATGTATGTTTCTACATGGGGAACAACTTTTAGTTAGACTTTTTCCGTCTAACTATTACTCTCCGTGTAATAGAGCGATATAAACAATTAAATTTGTTAACCTGTGATATGTCCTGAGCTATGGACGTTATTGAAAAAAGTCATAAAACATTATGTGTGTACTTTAGTATGAGGAATAACATTCATCATACACTTTTTCTCCTAGCTCTAACCGTTCTCGCGATAGAGGGATATAACCAATTAGAATTGTTGTTAACAATTGAAGGAATTGTTTTTCAATATTGACACTCCTTTCCGCCCTGGGCATCAATCAGAGGTAATTTTGTGTCAAAGGAGACCCAAATCGATCGAGCCGTTTAGCGCCAACCGTTTCTCTAAGAATCACTCACATACGAACACACACACATAATCCTCATCTAAAATTTGTCAGAATTTTATGTGAAACGTCGAGAAAAGTGAAAATTTTCGATTTCTGAGACACTTCACTATCGGGGTCATTACAATAACTCCCCTAAATCAGGAAGTTAAAAAATCGATTGAGGGCCATCACAATAACTTCATAATAACTGAAGAATATAGGTTAGGGTAAGTGGTTAACATTAAATCAAGCTACACACACAAAATATTCAACACAATAAAATTTATTCATAAAAAATTCTAATAAATAGTCAATAAATAAAACCATAATTTACGACTTCTGGGGTTGGTTTAGGGCAGCTCTTGATAAGGATAGGGTGCCTCGTTGTACTCGGGCGCCCAGCTCTTGTAGGGCTGATTAACTTCCTCCTGCGACCTATGCCAATGATCATGATGAATTTCCGGCTTGACAATTCCATAGCTCACTCTAGCCGCTGGGTAGGGCGGCGGTGTTATCAGTGACTTGAGGGCAACAGCTCCGGATAGGAAGAGGGCAGTTAGTCCGGCGCCAAGGCCCTTGAGACCGATGAGCGCGATGACGGTGATAATGATGGGGAGAATTACCAGGGCCTTCAGCTTCAGGGCTAGCAATACCGGTATTATCATTCTTTTCAACTTGGTCCTCGCTGAAAAATAAAATTACATCATTAGAGTGGTGTCCAATTCATTCGACGGCAATTTCAAATCGTAGAATGTGTAATCAGAACGTCTTCGGGTCAAATAGATTCACGAATCATTAGGATATTTTAGGTTATTTATATGCATTGATTGATATGCAAGAGAATATTTATGAGCCACACATTCTCAAACCTACTTTCTTCAATCGACCCGACACTCTCGTTCAAGGTGACCCATCCCCACTACATCTCAGTATCTCAATTTTTCGATGTGTTTTTTTTTATTCCTTCTTGGAATGCCTGTGCCACAAACCCAGAATGCCGCGACTATCTCTGTTGGTCCTACATCATTCATCATGTGCCTGATTGTCCCCTTCACTCTCCGTAAGCTAAAGGCATGTGACATATCCCACAAATACGGATGTCGATTGGTAATATTTCATGTTCCATCAATTTGTTTCCTTAGGGAACAATAGAAGCATAGGATCATGGTGAAGCTCCATCCAATGGAGCATAAATTTTGGCTTGGCATATGACTTTTTTTTAACACGCATTCAAATCTCTCTGCTAACTGGTTTTTTTTTTCTTTTGAAGAAACGAGCTGTGGCCGGGCGACCCACTTCTTCACCAATCTGCGGATGGAGTCAACGACCTACTTGATCCTCATTGGTGGCTACTCGCGGAGGCTATGCTATAAAATTTGCCGCGATCGTGGAAGCGTCATTGCACGAAGGCGAGTCGGACGGACTCCTGTACTCCATCCATGATCATTGTTGTATCTAAAATTCTTTTCAGGGATTTTTTCAGTAATGTTGAAAAAAAAATTAATTTTCAAAGCAACGTTTTTACATCTCACTTAGAGGTACTTTAGCTTTTACAAAATTCATTTTGTTGGGTATATTTAAAGATGCTTTCCAAATTTCGTGGCCCTTCAAAAGTTACCACGATTTCCAGACATAGTTGGGCAAGATTCATTTGGCTCAGATCACTTAAATTGCTCATTATTTTCAACAATAATAATACTCAGTAAGCTCCAATTAGTAAGTGCCTCCAGCATTGACATCTCTAATCAACGGAGACATACTTCGGCCAAACCTTTTTCCGCAGTTTTTTGGGAGAACGATGGTCCCCTACTGCAATCAATTAAATATAATTGGTCGAAAACTTCATGAGTATATTCAGAGGAGCGTACCTCGCCGATATTTCCAACGAACCAATCATCAAAATGAAATTGACTGAAATCTCATTACACATCTCCATTTCTCCGACATTGATATCCTAATTAAAGTGAAACCCCGCACGAAACCTTCAAATTTCTCAACAAGCAATTCTCCTAATCCCAAGCGAAGCAATCGGCATACATAATGAACTCTCGCGATAATTAATTCGTAGACATCAAATGGAGACCCTTTCTAAATTTCACTTACCTTCAGAAGCACCGTGCGTCAGGCTCTTCAGCTCGATATCAATTTCCTTCTGGCCAAGTGCTCTCCCCAGGAAATCAGCTGGAGATCCATCATTGGGCAATCTGATCTGAATCTTCCGCGAGTTGAAAAAATGATCAATACTCGCTATTAGTGGATCTTCGGCGGGTAGAGCGCGCTGATCAATCTCACTGCCCTTCAGCTTCTCCAGCGTTACTATGTCCCCATAAATTCTCAAGCTATGGCTTTTCTTCAATTCATCCATTTTCCGCGTCATCATGGCTTCAACATCCTCCCCCCGCCCACTCTGAACAGTCGGATTGCCCAAAGCATGTGCACATAAGCACACTAATATCACAATTCTTCCCAACATAATGACTAATTCAATTTACCTACGTCAATCGTCCACTGAAGGCAATAACTTTTCGACTGTTTGCCCCTGTTAATTTTTTACTTTTTATATCAACCGCAGCTTTGCATGGTGGGGTGGGCCAGGTGAACCATTTGGCAAAGACATACTTGTCCACGTCGGGAATTTCAATTCTTCATTCTTCACTGGCAACTGTGATGCATTACAATGCGTGGGACAGTTTCATGTGCGTGACGTATGGAGTTTTTGTTACTGTTTAAAAACAAGAACACAGTTGGAGGACTAATTTTCCTTTTATTGGAAATCACTTTCGACCCTTGTAGACGGAGAGAAAAATTTGGGGACAATTACACTCTTGTGTGGTGAGGGTGACGTATGGGTTCGGGAAGCAATCATGTAACCTATCATTCCCATTTATTGAACAATTACTGAGAAGGTGTAAGGTTGGGTGCGGATGATTGGTGGGTGTGGGTAGGTTTGTGGGTTTTTGATGGGTGGTGGGTGGGTGGGTATAAGTGGGAGGGTGGGTGGTTAATGGGTATGGGTGGGTGGGTGGTTAATGGGTGTGGCTGCATGGGAGGCTAGTTGATGGGTATAAGTGGGTGGCTGGTTAATGGGTATAAGTGGGAGGGCGGGTGGTTAATGGGTGTAGGTGGGTGGGTGGTTAATGGGTATAGGTGGGTGGCTGGGTGGTTAATAGGTATAGGTGGGTGGGTGCGTGGTTACTGGGTATGGGTGGATGGGTGCTTATGGGTATAGGTGAGTGGGTAGTTGATGGATGTAGGTAGGTGGCTAGCGAAAACTCCAGAATCAATTATAACTTTGTTATTTGTGCGATCCATCAGAGATCACAAATCTCAAATGTTTATGCCGGGGATTATCCTAGTGCCAAGTTCCAGCAAAAATGTTCTAAACACACATTTCTAAAAGATAATTTAATTTAATTTCCGATAAAAAAAAGTTCTTCCCATTTTTTTACAAATTGATTTGTTAACAAGAGGAACCCAAAAATCATCGCTTTCGTCTCATGAATGGATAACTGTTGATTTAAGAGAAAATGACAGAAACATCGTTTGACGAAAAAAATGGGCATGGGTAAATATTCACACGCAAACATATACCTAGTTATCCAGCTTAGTGTAGGAACTACAAGTCATGATCCGCAAGTTGAGTCACAAAATTACCACCGATTATATGTGGTTCTGGTGACATTTCAGGGTGCGCGATGCATTTCTTTGATATTACATGAATATACCACCCTAGTTCTTAACCCACCAGAGAATTACATGATCAAAGATGTATATTCTCAATATTTTCTCATCGACTCCGACCGATAACACGAGCTTTTCGTGTGTGCTATATAATAAACCTAGCCCAACGCGGGGGGGGGGGGGAAGTACCCATAAAGTTTGAGCGGACAGCCGAGCGGGAACCTAATCCGACGCATGGCGAGGGGGGGGGGTGTCTGTGTTTAGAAATGTGATGGCTTAAATGGTGTAAAGTCGCCAGCCACCTGGATGGGTGCCCAGTACTTCCTTACGAAAAAAATGCTGAAGAGCGGCTGCTTCTGAAAGATGCCAATAGATCATCGAACGTCAAGAAAAGTAGAAAGTTCCTTGAGCTGACACATTTCATTTTCAAGTTGTATGCATTAACTTTCCTAGCAGGAAATTAAATATATATATATATACCTACGTCGAGTCATTTCGCTGCACCCCCCCGCCCCGCCTATTTCACACCGTCCGACTATTTAGTATCAAATTAAATTGAATGATCCCCATGTTTTTGAAGTGAAACTTCTTATGGGAGGGTATTGAAATTCGGATCGGCAACCTTTTCTGTGACGGAGAGGGGGTCGTGACTCGCTTGCCTTAGGTACCTGTAGTTAAAATTACAATGTATAGGCGGCGTGACGATCGCCGAACACAGCTGTTGCGGCTAACTGAAGTTAGCCCCTGCTTATTAAAAATTTATTATTACGACCATCAGAATTCATTGATAGGCGAATGATAGACAATGATTGATTATAAAAACAATTTGATTGACTAAATTTTTTTTTAATGAATTTTCAAAAAATTGGCCCAAAAGATAGCCCCGCTTTTTTTTAGAATTTTATGATAGAAACTTCTACTAGGGCTTATTCTACGTAGAATCATTTGATGGAAATTGATAGACAGTTGGCCGAAGTCTAACAATTCGATAAACTAATGTAAAGAAAGAAAAACCTAATGAGGATCATGACGCTGCGACGGCGAGTCGAATCAGAGTGGTAGGGATGGGGGGCGCGTGATCTCCCATCGCTGGCTACAAAGAGGATGGACTAAAGTAGAGCTAGAGGCTCAGATCTCCGGGATTGCTTGACGCCACATCCACTCGACCATTTTTGAGTCTTGAGAGAAGAGTGTAATTATCACATTGAATTAATGCGAGTATGTTGTGGAAAAATTATTGATTAGTAATTTAAATGCTTTCTCTCCCATCAAACCGAAAAGCCGAATTATTATTTCAGCTACTCCCGATGAAGTTTCACTTCTGTCGCGTGCCTTCATGACACACCGTATTCTTTTTTTCTCTCATCACCGTTCGTGATTGTTGTCATCCATCCAAAAAATCATCTTTTGTGATAATTGAGCGAGCCATGATGATTTGCTGTCACTTGAATGCCCAAGAAACCATTGTTCCCCACATAGAGACAAATTCACATTCCATATTCTCTCTCCTGTACACCATTAAAACAGGTGTGCCTTTTCAACCCACAACAATACGCATTGATATACACACACAGTCTCTTTCTTCTCTCTTTTGTGTATAGAGTACCTGGCTACAGGCACATTGGCGGTATTGACTTTCAGGCGACAATTAGTTTTCCATGTCTGTCGTGACATAGTAATGCTATGCAAAACTTGTGCCCCAAATGTCCACGCCTTTTTATATGGATGAGTCTCACCCAGTGAAACATATCCCAGGGGAAATCATAGCCAATCCGCAAATCAGTACAGATTTATACAACTCTAGGAGTGTGAAAAATGTTTTCGGACTACCAAGGACTTCTAATGCGCTGATTAGAATCGCGCGCCAAAGATTGCGATCAACATAACCAACGAGGCCACCGCAAAATTCGGAAGACTTACATACTAAACACACAGGATAGTTTCATTGCCAACAAAGCCAAAGATATTTTCTAGAAATAATTTATTTCGATGTAATAATTTACACTACTAGTACAAAAAAACAAATCCACACAAATGTCGTTCAGTATAAATAGATATACCCATAAATATTAATGCTAGCAGTCATGGAGGCGAATTTTGAAATCAAAACTTGCCACAAGATTTTATCTCAGTGATTTCTCCCCGAAAATCTGTCTGAATGTCTTTTTAACAATTTCTTAAAAATGAGTTCAGTCAGTGTCGGTAGGGGCTTGAGCGGAGTAAGCGAGATGCTGAGCAGTTTTTCCATCCTCGAAGCTCCTCTTGTAGTATCCCTGCTGTGGCTGTTGAGCGCTGCCAGTTGCCCAGCCCTGGGAAGCTGAGTTATCGAAGAAGGATGTAGCTGGTTGGAGATTTTTGAAGATGTTGGAGGTACCGAAACCACCGACGGAGCCAGCACCGAAGAGTTTCTGGAAGGCGAGGACACCAGCGATGAGCAGAGCGATCTTTCCAACGACTAGAGCCTTCAGGACGAGCAGACTCAGACCACCGAGGAGGATTGGCATCAGGGCGAAGATCTTGACTCCAGCAGCGGCGATCAGGGGCAAGATCATCTTCTTCATCTTGGCACGACCTGGGAACAAAACTACAATCATTATCTTAGAAGTGCTACCAGATAGCATAGGATTGGTATTTTAATTTAGGTTCCCATGATGATTTGAATCCAGGTCCGTCAAGTTCTGTACGATCCATTCACGGTCGATACTCTAAAAATGCAAATGTCGCCGAAAAAAAATAATCATTTTTTTTCAGAATGGGGACTTCTAGATTTTATAACCATCACCACCAAAATCTGCTAACCCCAAAAGCTAATTTTTCCGCGTGAAAGTATCTTTTTATACGAAAGTGAAAATTAACTGATCTAGGAGGTGCGCGAGGTATCCCAAAAAAATGAAACCATGACGTTTGAGAAACGAGTTAACGACGAGGTGGTCAGTGAAAGGTATCCACGTCAATCCCAAGAGTCTTCGCTGTACTGCAATGAGCAGAGGCAATCGCGCAACAATTACGTAATTTTATTGAACCAACCAATGAACTGGTAAACATTTTTATTCTTTCGATGCTGTTCCCAGAAACTTCGCCGAAAATTTCAGGTCCCAAATTTATATTACTACGAAAAATCAGAATCCCTTAAAGTGCCGCTCGTCATCTAGGTCAGTGAACTTTTTTCGATGATCCATGAAATTTGATTTTTTCTGACGAACAAAAAAATTCTAAAAATTTCAATTTATTTTTTAATTACCTTCAGAGAGTGCGCGAGAGGCGGATGCATCGGGCATGTTGATCTTCAGACTGTGGCTCTTCAGGAAGGCAGCAGCTGAATCGTAGAACATGGACAACAGCTTCATAGTTCTGTCTGACGTTTCACGGGGAAGCTCGTTGAGAAGTTCGCTTTCCGTTTTCAATGAGGCCTTTCCGGAGCGCTCCACTGTTATCAAAAAATAAATTGGTGATAATTGAATACAGTAATTAATGACAATGTAACCAGCGAAGTGTCGCATGTATCAAAAATTTATCAACTTCGCTTCGAAGTACTGATTAGAATTCATGATGAACTTACTTGGGGTATCGCGGACGAAAGTGATTCCCGACATCAGCTGAATGTCGCTGGACCTAGCAGCTCTCGCAAGGGCATTATTGGCCTTGACAGCGAGACAACTGAACAGGGAATCGTCCATTTCCAGACAATCCAATTTGCCACTATCGCTTTCTGGCATTGGCACTGCCATCGCCGATGCGACAAAAAGTCCAAGTATCACGAATTTGTTCATGATTAGATGATTTATTCACGGTAATAGAGAAAATCACTGATCGTACTGTGTCCGGAAAATTTTCGGAGTTGAGTGTGACTTGGCCCTCTGAAACATGAATCTTTATACTCGTACCTGGGCGTCTCCCACCCCATGGCCAAACTAACGCCAGTGTCTCATCTCCACCTCCGTATAGGACATGTAGCCTCTTTGTCACACATACGCATCTCAGCTAAAACTTTCGTCGATAATTTTTTAGACAAACCACGGAGCGACGCTCATTGGGCGTCACCCGTCGTCTCCTCCTACCTTCTTGTGGTATTCGTCTCTTTTTTTTTTCTTTTCCTCCGTGGGCATTAGATTAGGACTCGTATTTGGGTCAGGGTGAAGGAATAACCCGTGTAATTGTGGAATTTTGATGAGGCTGGGAAGACGCATCCCAGTGTTAGGTGGATTTGGAGTGGAATTTGTTAGCATCGTTTCTTGGTTTTACGAAATTTTTTTTTTAGGTGAATTGCGGTGAGAATATGTAAGGTGGCAGAATGATGGGATTGATTGATTGTGAGAACGATCTGAAAGGGAAATTGAAATTCGGAGTACGCGGATGAATTGGAGATCGGCTCATGAGAAGAATTCTGTCAGAACAAAATGTATGTGTGTGTGTGTGTGTGTGCCGATGTACGTATGTAACCAACAGTTTCCCGGAACAATTTCTCGTGAACCAATTATCCGATCGAGGTCCTGTATGACGCGATCGAAGGGTCGTGTCGTAACTTAGAGCTGATTAGTTTTTGGTCCATATGTGTCGGCTGGTTCCTATTGTTATTGACAATTTCAATTTTTTATAATGCTGTATCTCACGAAATATTATAGATACGCAAAAATGTGTCTAATCAATGTTGTTCCTTATAAAAAAATACATATTTTGTGTTCTTTGACTTTTTTCGTATCTTCAACCGTTTCGGCGTTAGAGCCTTATACACAATTGAAATCATTTAGAGAGCTCTATGGTGAGAAAAATGAGAGATTGGAAAGAGAGTACACACACACACGGAGACATCGGGAAGTTATAATTTTGGGCCGCGGAGGGTTAAACCCACAGCCCATTTTTTGACTTTGGTTTTGGACTTATTAATTTGTTTTGGAGATTTTGGAAATTTTGGAGTTGGTGATAATTTTGAGAAATTATTTTGAGAGATTGAGAGAATAATAATACACTGCAGTGTAATTCATAAGTCGGAGAGAAAATGAAGCTCATTGGTGTGAATGTGTAAAACGGTATAGTATGAATGGACCCTAGTACCAAACGTTAACGAGCTAGCGAGCAGCATAGGCGAACTCTCAGCGATGTTTCCTGTATTGAAGTTTGCGTTATGCATACGCAAGTGAGTGTTTACCCATAGTAGAATATGGGTTGTTTAAGGCATAAGTCAGGCAGTAGTTTCCTTCTTTAAAAAAATGCCGTGCCTTCGGCTCTATTATTTTCTCCCAAACTTACCTGCTGACCTCTTTACTTCTATTCCTACATCTGTCTTTTCCGATCCGAATTTTAGGGAGGGAGAAAGGACAGATGATGAGGAAAGTTCCAAGAAATTGCGTGGGCTGTTAGAATAGTCAAATCAAATACACACGGTTGTGAGGAATGTTGAATATGACATCCATATTTCAAACTCAGTAGATTAATTTATATTTATTTATCAAGTTCCAGTTACCGCAAGTTATTGATCTCGTTTCAAAAATGAAAAAGCGATGACCCATTAAATTTCCACTTTTCAAGGTATATCTAATGTTCTATAACTGTTTTAAACTGGATGTCCGGGTTCGTGTGTCTGTGTGCGCCCTTACGTACATATGCATGTGAGATCGTCCATGTGTGTGTGTGTGTGTCTGCGTGTATGTCTGTAGGTGTGTATGTGTGTATGTGTATGTGTATGCATGTCTGTGTGTGTGTGTATGTCTGTATGACTATGTGTGTATGTGTGGGTGGGTGGATGGGTGGGGGGGATGTGAGTGGGGTGTGTGTGTGTATGTGTGCGCATATCTGTGGATGGGTGAGTGGGTGGATGGGTGAGTGGGTGGATGGGTGAGTGGGTGGATGGGTGAGTGGGTGGATGGGTGAATGGCTGGGGGACGGGTGGGTGGGTGTGTGTGTGTGTGTTAAAAAATGTGGTAACCAAAAATTATAAATTCGAAAAAATTTGGTAAATGTTTCAAATAATTCGTATTTTTTTTTTAATCGAAATTTCCAAATGCTTAGGATCTTGTTGATAGTTAGTGCTAGGGTTAATGAAATCTCAACACAATAGCATGGATCTAGGACCGTCTTCCAGGTAGAACTATCGTCCCTTGTACATCGTGCAGTATTACGAGGCAGTTTGCCTTGACCCAGAGAAAGCCAACCAGTTGAATATATAGATTACCAGAGCGCCGGTCAGCATTATGTAATCCAATGCATTATCTCGTCTGCATTTTCCTGTACAATTAGGATTTCCCATGTTATGAAAGTAGCTCCACATGTGGAGAGAAAATTGATGAAGCAAGTCAGTGATTCATAAGGATCACAGCAGCAAAATTTCCGGGTTCTCGATTTACATACACACACAGCAATACACAGCAGCCCACACATACAAACACACATATGGATGCAAGGAAGGAAACTTAGTCCCTTATCACGTATCACTGTTAATCCTTCAGTGTCCGGGCGGTGAGTGCGACAGTGACACTCTTGCGCGTCAGGGAAAGGGGAGCGAGATGCCAACAGTAGTGCGGCCGCTACAGCTTCAACCCGCGATATCTACTTAAATACGCCAATCAGAATAAAAGTTATTTGACATAAAATGTGTATTTTTACATGGAGATCAAGTTTAGTTATAACGAATATTTCCGTATCTCTAACCGTTAAGGCAAGAGAACGTTATAAACTGTGTAATTTTTTTTGGCATCTCGGGATTTGTTGATTACTACCTGAATTTTGCGTAGTTTTCTTGTAATATCTTGTATGTATGAAGCGTTTCTGATAAGTTCTATTTAATTTTTCTCTTCTGTAGTCAGTTTGTATGAAACGTCCCGCCAATGGAGCACAGATTTCTAGAAGCGATTCCTCTTGATGCTGAATTCAATGCAAAACCATTTGCTATTTTAATCACGCACAATGAAGTTGGATACTACTTTAATCCCTGACATAATTCTCCGTGGCTCAGATTGGTATTTGCTCTTTCAACACAAGTAGATAATGGAAGGTGTAAGATCCATTGTGCTCCATGGAAGGATCTCTTTAAATATTCACCAGTCATATTTTAACGGTACTACAGCAACTCATTGGTTCCCTCAAAATTTCATTCTAGGTTAGATGATGAATCGCAATGTAAAATCACTTCCTCTTTCATTCGTCCTTATTCCATCATGGCACTGGAATTTTTCAGTAAAATTTTTTTGAATTCATTAAATTTCTCCTCGTCATGACGCAGTTACGATTTACAAATGCTGGCTCCGTCTACGGTTCAGGCGGATCTCAGAAAATGGAAAGTGTGGCCCGAAAATTGTGTCTCCGTTTACTTAGATACCGAAGAAAGATAAATGGAGAACATATATTCAGATAAGTGTTACATGTAAAGTAACGATTTTGGCGCGTGTTAAACGGAGAAATTTCTCTCGTCAAATAATGAGTGACAAATTCTAGAATGATTTTTTTATGGTTTCACAGTTGTTGTAGATAGTGCATGTGAGAATTGGACTTCGTTTTTACGTGGCGGAGCATATATTAAGGGTGTTTGGGAAAAAATGATGAAACTCTGGAGAACATGTCTACTTCCATGACTTCTATGATCTCGATATCTCTATAATTCTGAACTTGCGGGTGTTACTGTAGTGGGAGTAAGACGGCAATAAGGGTGCGGCCGCTCGAGGGTTAAACCCGCCATACATCCTTAATTGTGACAATTATGAAAAAAAGTCATACAACATTAAATGTGCATTTCCACATACAGAACAAGTTTTGTTAAACATTTTCTGCCATATCTCTCACCGTTTTTGCAACAGCGCGTTGTGAATGATTCAATTGTTAATAACAAATGAACTGCTGATCAGATGCAGCTGCACGGCCGGGCGGGAACGTAAACCGACGAAGGGAGCCGGAGGGTGGTTTCTGGAGGTTTACCCTGTGTTTAGAAATACGATGGGGAAATGGCGAGAGTCGGCCCCAGCCACATGGGTGGATGTCCAGTGCGCGTTTCAAGATTTTTCAAAAACATTTTTAGACTATTTTAAACAAAATGCGTACCTGCGTGTGTGTGTGTGTATGTAGGTAGGTGTGTATGTGGTGAAATTTTTCGCCCACGGAACTTAGATCCGATTAAATTTTGGATGGAATTGGTCCAGTACATATATTGTTACTAACAGTTTCAGTTGTGTATAACGTTTTACTGCATAAACTATAAGAGTTAGCGCAAAATTTATATGCGAAAAGTTGTTCCCCATATAAAAATACGTATTTTATGTAGAATAACTTTTTTCGATAATTTGCATATTTAAGGAGGTATGGCCGCCTCAACAATTATGTATGTAATAAGTGAACGAAGGAACCCAGCGCTGTCATCAAGCTCTCAACCAAAGCATTTCCGTGTAGAATCGAGTGAATTTCATTTTGGATGGCATTCGTGCAGTATATGCAATGTTATTAACAATTGCAATTGGTTATACTGTTCCACTGGGTGAAATATTGAAGTTATCGTCTTTATTGCCTCCGCACCCCTATTGGCGTCTCACTTCCACTCAAGTAACGCGCATAAGTCTCATCCTCACGCTCACAATGCGTCTACTCAAACACAGTCGACTCTCCCACTAGTGTACTGCGCGTGAACGGACGCTCCACCGCCCTGTCCCACAAGTGACCCTCCCCTACTTCTCCCACTCCCGGATGCTAGTAAGCGCAGTAAGGTAGCATTCAAAGTCAGGCGGGACCATTTGCGCAGGGGTGGGGAGGCGGCGCTTGAGGAGATAGTGAGTGGTGGGGTCAGCACGATAGTGACTATAAGGATCCATCAACTTGTGGGACGTGCACTGGTGGGGGAGTTGACTGTATTCGTAATTATCTGCTTCATGAATGAGCCAGTTCAGAATTCCCAAACATGCAAGTTTTCATTATGACAGTATAGGGGTCACACTGATTAACCGGGGTATATTGGAGAAGAATAAATCTAGTACGCTGCGCTGAAATACCAAATCGAGAAGTTGTGTTTGTGCCCCGAGCGGGGCACACACATGCTCACACCACTAGTTATATCTAGGTATTGACGTATATTTACGATTCTTTGATAGCGATACAATTGTTCCATGTTGATTCTACTGTTCTGCTCATCGCCCTGTAATAGATGACATAAACGAATAAAACATCAGTTTTCTCTGATGACTCATTACTTTTGTTAATGAGAAAGGTAAAAGTGTGTAATCATAGATACGTAATACAATGCAATGATCAGATATACCTCATGTCTAATAGTTCTTTTTTATGCATCCGGAGCGAATCAAATGCTACAGAAGGGAAAGTAAAAGCGATGGTAAAATCTAAGGTCATTGACCCCAATATGAAGGGTTTTTTTATCATGTCTACCCACTTGAGATTTCGTGATGTATCATTGACCTCAAAAATCCCTTCAGTCTGTTTCTCCTACGGGCTCACATCTCTATTTTCTTCTGCATTCGAAAAGCACTATTCACGGGTTAAAAAAATTTAATGAATAAATACGGAAACTGGTCGCTCAAGGAAGGTTTGAGAAAGAGGCCGTGTTCGAAAAGGAAGTGAACTCAATTTATCATCTGCACAATGTCCAGCATATAAAATGCTAATTCAGTATCGTCTTTTAGTTGAATTCTGAAGAGGCAATGACTTTTTGCCTTTTTCATACCATTGAAAGGCTTTCCGAGGAAATTTTCTGATGCTATTGGAATTTATGGTAGTCTCTATAACAGCGGGACGTCGTGAATTCCTATAGAGTTGTAACTTTTAATCGCAGAAGTAGGGAATCATCATAATTTTTAATTTCCCATTTTTTTTTCTATTTATTAATACGCGGGGATTGAAAGCAAATAGTGAATGACAGAAAATATTTGAGTTGTTTTTAATAGTTGTGATTTTGACGTAGCGGCGTAGGAATGTCGCCGTTTAAGTGCAGCACCAATAGATATGATGTCAACGAGCCATGTGAGATGGCGTATCAGGACTCAACAGTCAAAACTTTGTTGTAAAAAAACCCAAATGCAACGGTAAAAAAAAGGAATAGAAAAGATACGGCAAGAGACAACTCGCCGCCTAAATCATTGAGTCGAAAGCCGTTTTATAATCCTACACGGAGAGAAAAGTTCAATAAAAATTACCAGAAAAGTTTCGTGAACATTACGGTCCGAAACGTAATGCGCGAGTGAGATGAAATTCTATAAAAATTGCGAAACGGAAGGGAATTTTCACGTTTCGACACGACAATTGTACAAACCGTGTCGTAAAATTTTCCCTGGAACGAAAAAATCAGAATGGAACAACTTTTTATGAATACTTTCGACATGAAAAAAAAGTCGAGCCCGAATAAAACAAAGTTCTGATTATCTGGGGATGAGGAAAAGCATAACACAGATTTGTTTATCATTTTTTGAGGTTATGTATCGGTAAGATGGCAACGTGTTCTCAAACTAAACATTTCACTTTAGGATAATGTTTTCTTATTTTATAAAATGGGAATCACTATTTTCAGATGTAGTTATGTTACGTTCACAAAAGCATCTAATCCCCTGTCGTAAGCAAAATTCTCAGCGAATTTTCCAGGAAAAACGTTTGAGCGGCGTCACCTCCGACCAACTGCGCTTTTCGCTTTGCCAAAATCCCCCGAGGATGAGGACCTCTGGCGAAGGCTCGAGTTTGACAAAATTTACGGAACAAGGAATCGTAAAAATTACTATGAAAATTACGTCAAAATTGGGGAGCATTCCGTAATTTTTATATGTTGAACCAGATTTTTTAATGAAGTTTTCGGTAAACTTTATATTTTTCAGAAAAAATACCGAACTTTTCTACACTATTTCTATAACGAACTTGACGAACCGTTCCATAGTTTTTCACTTGAAGTTTCGTAAATATTCCCGAGATATGATTTTCACTCCCGCATTACGTGACTTGTTCCGTAATTTTTATTGAACTTTTCTTTCCGTGTATGAAATTGTATGAAATCAATGGGCTTCCAGGATATGAAATCATATGATTCTTAACTTCCCAATGTTTCGGGAAGTTATTGTAATGCCCCCGAAATCCAAATTTGTTGTTTCATTGTCTAACTAGGTATTTAAGTATACCAAAATGGTCCCCGTCAAATTCCGAGTTGGCGTTTGCGTGTGTGCCTTTCCGTTCTGGGCGGCGGTGAGGAAATGCGTTGGCAAGAGGAAAATGAAAAATGCAAGGACGAGGAAAATAATCGGGAAGTTGTTGGTACGATTCTCTCGACTGGTCACACGTAGTTTAAAACGGTGTTACCAACACATACATCGACCGCACCCGGCCCATCATCTTCACGTAACTCACCTCTCCAGTTTTTGTACATATTGACAATTTCAATTATCCAGAACTTTCTATTATGAAAACCATTACAGATAATCACCGAAAAGACCATTCGATAATTTCGGTAGTGATATTATCAACAACATTAGATGATGTTTTCTCAATTTAAAAATAATAATTTCCAATTTCGTGATTCCATAATTCTCGTAAAGTACACGAATGGACTTTCTCCTTGCGTAACACTGACACAACTTAGCATCAATGAACTCACACGAGGTTCAAGTTCTTCGGTAATTCCCATATAGAGAAAGAAATTTCCTTCAGTCGTAGTTGAGAATATGAAAGCATAGGTGAACCCTATTCGGTGAAACGAAAAATGAAATAACATTTTAAATTATTCTTTATGTCCATGTGCCCACAGTTTTTGGACAATGATTTCTTGCAAACGAATCACCGGGTTCGATAATTTTTTTTTAATCGATGCGTCTTCACGCAACTGAGACCTGATTAGATTTTGAAATAAATTCATGCAGTAGTTTCCGGTTTTTTTAAAACATGAAGCATGAAAATCGCCGCAAGTTTCAATCAATCCTTATTCACGAACGTAAGTTGTGATCAAGCTAATCAATGTCGCAATTGAAGTCTCTCGGCGTACCTTACCTTCGATCAAAATTTGACTCACTTTCATGTAGTGATTTATTAGTTATTGGCTGATTTTGATTGCCGCGAAATTTTAATGACTATTCAAACTTTCATATTCGGTCTAGATCCGAAGTTGTCCGACTACCGCCGTCGCATGCGTGATTGGCCGCATTTGCACAGGAGAGTCTGAATGCGCGATGCGCAGTGTGATTGGTCAGTGCGTCACGCGACATAGTCGCAGGTAGCGACACCTGTTGTATTCCAGTATTCCAAATTTCATGATTCCTATTTTTGTCTCTGAAACCAGTTTTTGAACATTTAATTGACGGGTCGGAAAATCGAGCAATGGGAAACAGAAATTACAAATCGGGAAGTTTTGTTTGTGCTCCCAACGGGGGTAAACACACTTCCATCTCTCTAGTTTTTTCATAATCTGAACATCTATTTTCAACGTCCTTATCATGAGCGCACTACCAAGATTCCGATCATCACATATCATTGAAACTACATCGAACTGAAGGAAGGTAAAGAACCAGAAAACGTCAATATCCAATATGATGTTTATTATCTTCGGGTATTGTCATATTTGTCACGATAGTATTTGTAGGGATCAGCGGGATCGTAGGGATTATCATCTTCAATATGATCCTTTCTCTTGTACTTGCTGTAGCCAGTGGGTCCAGTTGCTCCAGCACTGAGAGCGGCTGGAAGTGAAAATCCTCCAATCAGCCGTCTAAGTCCCATTATCGCTGTGAGAATAAGACTGAGGAGGCTGAGCATAAATGATCCACCGCTTAATAATGCCAGGCCCTTCAGTGCCACCGGTATGATAATAGATTTGATGAGCAACCATCCAAACAGCAGGGGGATCACGTACTTATTCTGCTTGTGCTTATGCTTTCCCTTTTTTTTCTTCTTGCCTGCAACATAATTGAAGATTGAACAAATACGGCAACAGGATTTGCAACTTATGTTGAAATTCGATTTCTTGGGCTTCTTCCCCCCCCCCCCCCCCCCCGCCGATCATCTTTACATAATACTTGAATGCCCGGTACCAAGTTTATAGAATTCCTTGCGTTTTTTGTCACCATTTTCAAAAACTATGCTCAAATTTATTAGTCTTCTGAAAGCTAGAAATTTTATGTTCTTAGGAGCCGGTCAAAATAATGCTGGTCCTCCTATTTTCGTGTTCCTTTCTTTTTTATATGAAACATCTGATGCGGCAGGTGGGATCGGAAAAATTTGCTCTCGCGATGGGCAACTTTCCTTCAAAGAATATATATATATACTCCACTGCTTACCCATCGCCCCCTCTCTGCCATCGACGCAAGGGCGATGCGCATAAGTTGTATGTACATATCAAGATACGCTGCAACGGTTCAAAAAATTTTGAAAAGAATGTTGCACATTTTTTAACAAATTAGAAAATTTTTGAAACATTTTCTCAAAAAATTGACAAATTTGGAAAAATTTTCAATAAGTTTTGAAAAATGTTGGCAATGCTTGGAAAATTTAGGAAAATTTTGGAAAAATTGAAAAGATCCTGAAAAATCGTGGAAAAAAATTGGCACACTTTGGAAAAAATTGCAAAAATTATCAAACATTTGCAGAGAAATTTACAACAAAATTGAAAAATTTTTGTAAGAATTCAGAAGAATTTTGAAAAAATTTGGAATTGTATTTTTAAATTGCAAAACTTGGCTAAAAGTTCCACGAAATTTGGAGCACTTTTCTGAACATTTGCGAAAATTTCTCCAAATTGGAGAAAGTTTGAACAAAATTTGAAAAAAAATTGGAAACATTCGGAAAAATTTGCAACAAAGAAAAAAGAACAATTTTGAAAATGTTTGGACAATTTCGATTTTTTTTAAATTTCAGAAACCTTTGTAAAATATTGAACAAAACTTTTCAAATACTTGAAAGCCCTGACCATTTGAAAATTCCCAATAACCCTCGAGAAATCGTCACAAATTTTGGATCGATGTAGATCAAAATTAGTGTTTCCATGTTTGACATCTACCAAGTGTCCCATGAGGCCTCACTTTTTAACTTCTCGGAGGGGAGTTATTGTAATCACCCCGAAAATCGAAAATCGAATTTTCACCATATCTTCGCGTTTCAAGGTGTCCACCACACTCCCCGATCATTTTTACGATAATGTATGTGTGTGCGTGTGTGTGTCTGTGTCTGTGTGACGGTGTCTGTCCGAGGCCATTTTTTTTCAAATGTGTGACCAAATTTTGTCGAACGATATCTCGCGAACGGACGATGCGCAATCGAAGCGTCTCCTTTTAACTTAGAGCTGATTAGATTTTGGGTGAAATTGGTGCAGTATATATATTGTTATTAACAATTTCAATTGTTTCTAATGTGCGATTTCAGAAACTAGTAGAGTTAGCGAAAAATTTATAAAAGAAAAGTTGTTCCCCATATAAAAATACGTATTTTATATGAAATGACTTTTTTCGACAATTGGCATAATTAAGGAGGTATGACCGTCTCAACAATTATGTCTGTAATGAGTGAACGAATGAACACCGCGCTGTCACGAAGGTCCCAATCGAAGCGTTTCCGTGCAAAATCGAGTCGATTACACTTTGGATGGGATTCGTGCAGTATATGCAGGGTTATTAACAATTGTAATTGTTTACACTGTTCCACTGGGTAAAATATTAAAGTTATGGGGAAACTTCTTAAGAGAGAATTATTCCTTGTATGAAAATATACCTTTTATATGTAATGACTTTTTTCTAGAATTTGCATAATTAAGGAGGTATGGTCGGCTGAGCAATTTAACATACGGGAATAATGCATATCACCAGGGTTGTTCTTTATACAAAAATGCACATTCCATGTTAAATGACTTTTTTCGACAATTTGCATAATTATGTATCTATGGCCGCCTCAACAATTATGTATGTAATAGGTGAATGAATGAACTCAGCGCTGTCATGAAGGCCTCAATCGAAGCATTTTCATGCAGAATCGAGCGGATTACTTTTTGGATGGCATTCGTGCAGTATATGCAATGTTATTAACAATTGCAATTGTTTGTACTGCTGCGCTGGGTAAAATATTAAAGTCATCGTTTGTATTGCGGCTGCATCGCTATTGGCGACTCGCTCCCACTCAAGTGACGCGCATAAGTCGCATCCTCATGCTCACCATGCGTCTACTCAAATATTCATAATTATCTGCTTCATAAATGAGAATTGTCAATTCTGCAAGGTTTCAGTGTGACACTACTGATTAATCGGGGTATGTTGGAGAAGAATAAATTTAGTACGCTGTGCTGAAATACCAAATCGGGAAGTTTTTTTTGGGCCCGAATGGGGCACACATATGCTCACACCACTAGTTTCGTTAT
Organism: Asobara japonica; assembly: GCA_026005395.1. NCBI lineage: Eukaryota > Metazoa > Arthropoda > Insecta > Hymenoptera > Braconidae > Asobara > Asobara japonica. Next base: position 212,682 of record BQMI01000554.1, on the reverse strand, counting down.
ATTTTCTTATTTCTTGGAAAAATTGGGAGCCATCGTCGTCAAAAGGTATGCTCTAAGACTCCAGAATGATCTAACAGATCAATATCATGTGTTAACTACCAGCCCGGAGGTACGCTTCAATTCTCATGAGGTACACAAGTAAAATTATTTTAGTTCATAATTCTTGTCTGCACTGAGGGAAAAATATACTTCGGCCCAACAATTTCATTTTTCAGAGTAATAGGCATTCCTAAAAAATGCAATTTCGTCGTTGCATTTAATCTCTGACAATTACAATTAAATGTAAAGATGTGAATCGCTTAACTCCAAACAATTATATGACAACTGACCTGGGTTGAACATTATTTTTATTAATTTTTATTAATTTGAAAATAAAAAATTAATTAATTCGGGATTCTTAATTATTACTGTACAAATTCACCTAAGATCCTCTGTCTCATGAGTATCACGTAGAGTTATATGATTAACATCATTGGTAGTTAATTAATGTCACCTGGGTTTCACTAAAACAATAAAATTCATTTTTTTATAAATATCTATTTCTCTGAAACATGGTAATATTGGGCCGAAGTATATTTTTCCCTCAGTGTGTCATTTTGTCCGATATTCTTCCAAATCTCGAATATTTGTGGAGAAACCAGCAACGTGCGCGCCCGCCAAATTCAAACACTTAAGTACCACCCTCCAATTTCGCTTGTAGTGATGCCTTAATTATGTATGTTCGGGCAAAACTCGCAAAATATCAAGTGTGGATTTTTACGCGGGTACATTTTCTTTTTTATACAGTTTTTCCTGTGTCCGCGTCTTCTAGAGATACGGCGTTATAAACATCTTGAATTCTTTACAATCACAGTCATAATGGAGAGATGTCCGAAACCCAATGACCTGTGATCTACATGAACACTTTTCGGATCTGAAATGGGTGACATGAGCCACATTATTAGTTTAGGCATAATCGTGTATCGAAAGATAGCAATACACACACACACATACCCGTATATACAGAACATGTACATATAGACATAATCTCCAGATTTGCCGGGACCCTCAGACAAATACAAGTTCGATGGCAAGTGCTTCGCCCGCGCATTTCCTGCTTCCGCCGCACTCACTGGGGTCGCGTCGATTTCGTCCTTACGGTTTTCGATAATTGCAATATAGATCGATAGTTTCTTTCGCCTCTCCTTCGTACTATAGGATAAAACACTAGTGGCGTGGAGAAATAGTTTAGAGGGGACATATCGAAATGAGTGGAACAATGTTTTTATAAAAAGTGTTGTCCATGTGCAGTCGGGTGCCGACAGAAAAAGTGTGGGGGGGGGGGGGTCGGGTCGAGGGCTACAAAACAAAAATGCACCTATCGTAGGTTACCATATCGCTACTGGAATGATAAGTAATCGAATAATTAACGCTTCATTACGTACTCCCTTGTCAAGTTGTGGAAGTGATGTGAACAGTGATTGCTGGTGGCGCTCATTGCACTTGGCGCGAAGTCTCGGGTTCGCATTCCGACCGAGATTATCGCCTTTTTTTTCTCTTCGAATTCGATTTCCCTTCGATTTTTTTTTGTAATTTTGACGAGTGCTGCAGGGATGCAATGAACTGATTTTTTCCGGCGTGTGCCTGGAAATTTATTTAAAAAACCGAGCATAAAGATGTGCCTCAAATAGTTCATCTCAGCTGATGAGGTAGCTTCTATAATATGAAGACTTTATCCCCAAGTACACTGAGAAAACCAATCGGTAGTATAGAGCGTAGTCAGATCATTTCTACCAAACCTTATGGTTGCCTATGGGCAATCAGATATACGGATAGGGTAACCGTACCATTTGGCAAAATCGTCAACCGATGATTTGGTACACTGCGGAAAAAAATTACTAGCATTCAGCAAATGAATCATCTTGCAACCAAACTGCATTCATCCAATTCCAATTTTTCTCAAATCACGGAAATTTTCTCAAATGAAGAAACAATTCTCTTGATTTGAATAAATCTGCGATTGGATGAACGCATTTTGGTTGCAAAAGCATCCAATTGCTGAATGCTAGTAATTTTTTTTTCCAGTGTAAATTAAACCAGGCGCGTAGATTTAGTGAACTAAAATATTATCGAAAGAATCCTATTGGTAAAAAGGAGAGACGAAAGAAACTATCGATATATATCGAAATCATCGAAAACCGTAAGACCGAAACCGACGCGCCATCAGTCAGTGCGGCGGTAAAAAGAAATGCGCGTGCACGGCACGCGCCGCCCGACTCGTCGAATTAAAAGATCGGAAAAATGATGTTTTCTCTCTTTTCAATGTTGCTATGTTTATTATTTGTGATCCTTTAAGTGTTAATATCAACGGCGGAGGTCTATGGTTGTAAACAAAGGATGGCGCTCACCGTGCCATATTCCATTTAACCCACGAACGGTCATATACTCTCTGCTTCTTTTACCAAATATTTAAGATTAATACTACTATTCATTTTTCGCAGTGACCATTGATGCATAGTTTTGTACAATGCAGGGCATATGATTGTATCATGGCAGTCCCACAGCAGATGACAATCCGGCAATTTAGATAGTTGCTACGCAATTAGAATCATATGATGAAGTTTTGTTCGTCCTTCATTGGATACGTCGCATTACTATAATTGATTCATTCGATGGAAAACTCGCGTATATTTCGACTTCATTGAAAATTTATGTAATTTTAGCAACTGCTGGTCCGTTGAAGCGCTTGAGTGATATGGGGAGCTCCGGAAGTATGTCCTTTTCAAATCAACCAATTTTGCGTCCAATGTCCCAGAAACGCGAGGTAGGGTTCCACTTCACTCTTCAGTTATTTGAGATCAGCTTTATTTATATTTATGGTATGAACTATTGTGTTGTGTAATATTATGAGATATATTTCTGCGGGGACGTAATTCCGGCATTTTATAATACTACAATGTATTTTCTGAATTTTTTGGTTTATATTTGAAGATAACTCATATTAAAAAGTGTTAGAAATTCAGAAACGCCAACAACTTCGCAAAGTATTGAAAATTCTAACGACGTACAAATTCCGGGAACACGGAAAATTGTAAAATTTTGGAATTTTTTGAAATAAAAAATGAAACTTGAAAGTCCAAAAACTTTTGAAATGGCTACTTTTTGAAAAGTTAGTTATGAAGATTCAATGGATTTTAAGGCTATGATCAATTCCGAAAAAAATTTCCAAAATTACTAAAATTTTCAAAATTTTCAAAATTTTCAAAATTTTCAAAATTTTCAAAATTTTCAAAAGTTTCAAAATTTTCAAAATTTTCAAAATTTTCAAAATTTTCAAAATTTTCAAAATTTTCAAAATTTTCAAAATTTTCAAAATTTTCAAAATTTTCAAAATTTTCAAAATTTTCAAAATTTTTGAAAATTTCAAAATTGTTCAAATTTTCAGAATTTCAAAGTTTCCAAACTGCCCAGAAGTTCCCACATACCTAGAATTTCCAGGCATTCCAGGATTTCCAGGATTCACAAAATTCCCCAATTTTTCAAAATCTTAAAAACTCAAAATTTTGAAAATTTTGCAAATTTTGAAAATTCTCAAAATTCTCTTAATTTTCAAATTTCCAAAATTTGCAAACTCTCCAGAATTTTCAAAATATAAAAAATGCACACATTCTAAAAATTCTAGAAATGTGAATAATATTCAAAAATGAAATAAAAACTATTAATAATCGATTTTCAGTGTTATAGATAATGCACATCAATAAATAATCTCTGAATATTTCGAATACCAATTTTTGTATCATAAAAACCTGCCGCTATAAATTTCCCCCCTGATCGGTGGCACTTCACCCCCACGCAAAAAACTATTCAGTCAATAATGAATAATTCCCAAGCTGCCAGGTCATTCGACCCATCAGCATCCCTAAAGATTCCGATTTTCTCTACCAGCGGGTCTTCCGCAAAGAAGGATTCAACGACCGCGATCTTAATAATAATTCAACTTTTTTCACTGCAGAAGCACTAATACATACACCAAGACATACATAACGATCTTCCATCTCTTCCAGTAGGCTCCACAGTAGAACTAATAGAGACCAATGTTTCAACACCATTGGCGATGTCGTTGGTAATGGCTAAAGCATTGGCAGTTGGTTCCAAGCTCGCTTGATCTACCACATTATCCAAACTATCCGGTGAGGTTATCATGGGCTCCTCAGCTATGCAATGAACCACCAAGATCACTGAATAAATCATCAACCAAGCACAAGACATACTGAACAATTTTCTTCCACCTTAACAAAATGATATTCACATCTAGGAATCGCAACCAACTGCACCAAGCATCTGAATGACGTCCCTCCAACAACTTGACTCCTTCTTTTTCCAACCCTTTGCTTATATACTCGTTCATCCTCAATGAGAAAATGGGAGGAGTACTTCATCTAACACAGCACTGATGCATGAAGAAACTTGCATTGTACCGTTTCGTCTTATTCCGACAAAATGCATCCATTGATTGGTAGAAATTTTGTGATGCGCAATTCTAAATTTGAGTCGAGCGTGTCCGACTATACCTGCAATATAGCCGCTAGTGCCGTGGGACAGTGTCGTAATAACTGATCATTCCTATTATTTTCATTTCACACTCGAATAAAATCACTGGGCAAATATTGTTGTTGCTTTTTTTCTTTCTTTTTCACCATAGCTGATGAATTTCAATGAGTGGAAATTATGAGATATAATTGAATGAATTGCGAGCGATGAATATTCTTCTCACGGATTAATGTTTTAATAATCATTGTAATTTCAACTATATCATTTTCTTGTTCCAAGAATTAACGTGGTTTTGGCTCAACGAGCGTGGATAATGATGAGTATCAAAGGAATGAGCACCGGGATTATAAAATAAATGAATTCCACTCTAGTGAAGATAGAGGCTACATATTTCACAAATGACCAGGGCTTTTAACATATTGAGCACAAGAATTCCATTAAAATTTGCATAAAAAAAGGTGACCCTGCTAGGGGATATAAAATCTAGCAAAATCGCTTTTTTTTCTAATGTTGGGTTAATAGGAAGAATTGAATATTAATGCTTTCGTTCATCAGTATCAGCGAGACGGGGGTATTATACGGGGCTGAGAAAAACGTAGAATCGCGTAACCGCAACGAAACCCGTAATGATGAGGATAGACCAGACCGCACAAACTTCGACCTTATGCTCTGCTCGAGTTCTCCCAGGCGTCGGTTCACTAATTGTTTCCAAATTCTCATTAGAAACACTGGAAGAATTTGCCTCGACACCTGTTGCACGTTCCCAAGAAGTTAACGGTAAATTTCGCCGACATTTGATGTAGATTATGTCGCTGAAGTGTCAAGTTCCGGGAGAATGGGGCGGGGGGGGGGGGGGAGGGGGAGGGGTGGGAGGGAAACAACAAGTGTTTTTCCGGTTGTGAAACTATCAATTAAGTGAACGGGATGTGGACCCTCCGTCGGGCCAATGGACTGGTCTTGTGCCAAAAATGCAATAGCTCAGTATGTCGGTGCCAAGCCGTGATACGGAAAAATGATATTTATTTAGATATCGGTGTTTTATCTACGAAACTAGCTCATTTGCTTAATTATGTAATAAAAAAAAAAATATATCATACAGTTCTAATAAATACATAAATAAAGTTCTGTGGGCAATTTTTATTAGATGGGTTTATTCACACAATATACTTCATATATTGTCTTGACCTGTTGTCACAGCGCGTGAACGACTGCCTTTACTTGAATATCGTTTCGGGTAATCCCTGAGGATTATCCCCACTCGTCATATTTTCGTTTTGGCAATTCTCCTTACAATTAAGACGTTGAAATTGAAAGTTGCAAAAATTTTAGAACATTAAAACTGTTTGAAAAGCTATACACACACAGGCGTGCTTGTCAAATTATCAAAAATCAAAATTCCATTATATTTAACTGCCTGGAAGTCAAAAAAGGTAATTTTTTTTTCAACTCCACAATGAAGAGTTATTGTAGCCACTCAGAAAGTGAAATGTGTCCATGAATTTTTCAAAAGTTCTCTTTTTAATTGCGTCAAAGCAAACTGTAGAAAATTCAAAGAGCGATTATGCTTTCAAAAATCTGAATCGTTTCAGGTTTATCGCAGAAATCATTGGAGCTAGAAAAAATGTTTATAATAAAAGTTAGCGCTACATAAAAAATACACAATTTATGTTTTATGACTTTTAGCGCCAGCACCCACTCCTAAGCAGATATTACGAATTGAATATATTATCGTTTTCTATATGTATCTTTTAATGTATTTTTATGGTCTGAGCATGCTCTGTTTGCGGTAGACGATTTCGTTTATTATCACTGTTATTTAATTTATAAGTTTGTTCCCAGATTCGTGGAGTTAATATTTTTTACTACTCAAATTTGAATAATCTTTAGAGGTTCTGCTGTCCTAACACTTCGATAAAACGCTGCACCCACATGCATACATTATTATTGGATCGACTCCGTAAATAAATCGATTCATCACTAGATGACTATAGTGGGGCGGAAGTGTGTCTGTCTCCGTTGGGAGCACAAACAAAACTTCCCGATTCGTAATTTCTGTTTCCCATTCCTAGTTTTTCAGACACTCAATTCAAGGTCAATTAAATGTTCAAAGACCGGTTTCAGAGGAAAAAATAGGAATCATGAAATTTTGAATAGTGGAATACCACGGGTGGCGCCACATGCGAATACATCACGTAACGTAGTGACTATTCACACTGCGCATTGTTAAATCTAATCAGCTTTAACGGCCACAAAGATGCGCCGATTGCGCCATACAGCACCTGAATCGCAAGATTTGATGGTGAAAAATCGTTGAAGAAAGAATGTGGCTTCATACATAGACCATCGCATACACACACATACATACATCTTGTTAAAAGTGGTCTAAAATGGTCAAAAAAGTCATGAAACGTGGAGATGTATTAGAAAATCAATTTTTTTAAATCGAGGCCACTTCAAAAATTTCCCCTATCCGGAAAATAATAAACAATTATTTTGTTACAGATTATATTTTGTAACGATACATCAAATCGCTCATTACCCATCTACAACATAACTCGCGTACATAAGTTCACCAATAGTATCGACACATTACATAAAAACATTCAACCAACACATGAACTTCATGTAAGGGTCTACCATCGAAATTTTTACCATCTTCAACATCGATACGGGACGTTATTGTTTTGCCCCCGAAAATGAAAAATCGATTTTCCATCAGATTTCCACGTTTCATGGTGTTTCTGACCTTTTTATACTATTTCAAACAAAATGTCTTTATGTGCGTGTGTGTGTGTGTACCGATGTACGTATGCAACCAAAAATTTCCCGGAACGATTTCTCGTGAACAAATTATCCGATCGAGGTCCTGTATGACGCAATCGAAGCGTCTTGCCGTAACTCAGAGCTGCTGAGTTTATTACGCTGTATCTCACGAAATATCATAGATACGCAAAAATCGGTCGAATAGATGTTGTTCCTTGTAAAAAAATACATATTTTGTGTCCTCTGACTTTTTTGCTTCCGAATGGAAGCATTGCAATCGGTCAACTTTGACTTTCGCTAATTACGTTTGTAAACGATATATAATGGTTTGAAACATCAAAATACGGTGTTTGAGCATAGTGTCTGTATGTATCTATTTTTTTCGGAAATCTTCACTTACAAAATTTGACATAAAACGAACTAAATTTTAAGAATAAAATCTGAAAAAATTACCCACTATTGGTATTGAGTACATATATCGGTGGGCGCAATTTCAGTGAAATTTGTCCGTAAGTTTCTTAGAAATCGGCTTTTTTTGCCTTTTCTTCGATCGCTCATATCCTAGAAACTAATGGTTTTTTTAAATTTCTTTTTTATCAGAATGTGCGTCTCAATGAGATCCAGGGAATGGTTGAAGAACATCTAATAGGTTGCTCACAAGAAATTGGAGACATTTCAATTTTTCTGTTTTTTTACCGTTTTCTTTGCTTTTTGCTTTTGTACCCACGCTAGCGTCCGTAAACATTGAGATAAAAACTTGAAATTTCGAATAAAGTTTCCGTTTGCCACGGCGAAGAACCGTATGGAATGGCGATGCAATCGCATCATTAATTTTATAGATTTCAATTTTTTCATTTTTACGGTTTGTTCATTACTTCATTTCTCGATACGTATTCATCCGATATTTGTTCCAAAATATGAGCTTTAACGAGATCTATGAAGTGGTTGAACAACAGTGAACCAATTACTTTGGGTAATATGAGATATTCCTGTTTTTGCTTCCGTTTGCCTGGAAAAAGCTTTTTCAATACAGGAACATTTTCATTTTGTGTGCAATCGGACCATTCGGAAGCTTACCACCAATGAAATTGGAGGAAATAAAAAAAACGGGGACATATTTGACACATTCGAATGGGGGGACCCGAGGATCGCCTGCGTATTTGTATCTTCAACCGTTTCGGCGTCAGACCATTATAAACAATTGAAGTCATTTAGAGAGCTCTATGGTGAGAAAAATGAGAGATTGGAAAGAAAATGCACACACACACGCAGACGTCGAGAAGTTATAATTTTGGCCCGCGGCGGGTCAAACCCACAGTCCACTTATAATATATTTTCTCCAACCAGACATTCTGAAGAAAATCAATCTCAACACAATGAATTTTTTCCCCCCAGAATAATTGCCAATATCAATTTCCTGAATCCAGTCACGTACCAGAGCCACCCATAATTGAGTATATAATATCTATCATAGATTGATTCAATTGTTCGAACCAACGTTTCACCATAATCGAACTACAATCCAATGTATTATATCGTCTGACCCACTGCTACAAACCGATTGAAATTGTAATCTCCTTTTTTTTTTCTCTTTTTTACCTATTATTTTCATATTTCGCCGCAACAAGCCATCTCGTTGGAGACACGAGCGACAAATATCCACCGCTTATGTTGCCTATAAGCCGCTTCACATCCTTCCTCCGTTATCACAGTACTTACGACACGCATATTCTGTCTCAGTTAATTTTTTTTTTTACGGACTACCAATTTCTGTAGCAACTGAAGCATAGAGCTCTTCATAGTACCGACATTGAATCCATCATGTTTTCTAGTAAGAATCGAGACCACATCAGTTAGTTCCTGGTCGTTCGTCGCGCTGTTCGTTACCACCAAGCATTGATCGTGAAGATTAAAAGTCTATTTTATTGGTTGAGCGAGTTCAACGAGTTCAGCCAAGTGTCATTCATCTATGTGATTGTTTCTACAAATTAGTTTGCTTCCTGTATTGCATTATCCATTGAATTGCAAGGATAATGAAAGGACGGTGAATGACAGACGTGAAATGTTCTAATCACCGTGACAATCGTGATTGAAATTATTGTCACATGTTAATTGATGGTGACAAATTAATTCCAGTTAGGCCAGTGATCAGCATGGCGATTGCCATTGGTGAATGACCTTGAGATTGATTGTGATTGGCATACAGGTACGGTGAGACTTATAACGATCAATTGGTGAGTGACGATGAACATCTGTGTGAATCTAGTCGTGATGATGCTCACGCTATGCCTGGTCATTGCCAGTGACGTTGACAATCAGGGAACGGAGTCGAGGCGGTTAACCTCTAGGCTACCGGCAAGGATTAAATCAACCACTGCTCGACCGTTGACCAAAGTGCGCACCACCATTAGGAAAGCCGTACGCAAGAACACTTTGGCGCCGCTGAAAACCAGCAAACTTCCGGCTTCCTCAGAGGAGGACGATGATTTTTTCACTCAGCTCAAGCAACTTGAATTGAGAGGTAAAGAGTTATTCAGCAATGCCATGTAATGGTTTAATTGTGAATGGATATTTTTCAGGACGACCCAAGAAGCACAGGAAGATGAAGCGAGCGCTGATGGCACTTTTGCTGGCCTACAAATTAAAATTTGCCGCCCTCTTTCCAGCTATTATCGGCGGATTGATACTACTGATTATGACAACGGGCCTTGCTGGATTCTTCTTCGCCCTATTCGCTGCTGTCCTTGGCCTCAAAAGCTGAGATTTATATCTTGAAATTGGAGGATGGGTGAAAATGATGGACATTGATTAATGCAAATCTATATATATTTCATTAGTTTATTTTACCTCGACGACTCGCGTCCAATTACATAAGTCAAAAATAAATTAATAAACATACATAACTTATCAACATTGTTGCTCGAATTATCCCCATTATTCTTGGCTCATTCAATTATTAATCATAACAAAAAAAAATCAGTAATTTGTGGGTAAAAAATTATTGTTTTTGTACTCATCTTTTCTGACATTAAACACCATTCAAGAATTTCATAATCGTTAGTAATGGAACTTGTAAAAATCAAAAATGCAGTTATGCACATGTACCATCGTGGCAACAGCTGGGCTAAATGTGTGTCATTGGATTCGCTCGACACATAACGATCGATGTTACAAGTTAAAACGGAATCCAGTTCCGGTTTGCGGGAAATACTTCAACTGTGCATTCGTGATAGCTCTACATGTAGAGAAAGAGTGGAAAAAGAGAAGGAAGAAATGAAAAAAAAAATACTTGAAGGAAGTCAAAACAGAATATGCACACCGACAGTATTTTACGTATCGTCGAGCAGAGACCCGATGAATAAAAAATCATTACCAATTTTCCATGGACAACTGTTGCGAGAGGTATGTAATTGCATGACTTGTGATTATTAACGAAAGAAAAGCACCGCTACCAAAGAGATGAAAGGTTAGTCTTCTTCTTCTCTTTATCATCTATATATACGTTCACGCAGAAACAACAACTGGCTCTTGGTGCGATCCTTGCGGCTCGCATTGCCTGTTAATCCGTCCGTTATGTCAAGTCAGAATGTCAAATAAATAAAATGTTGTTTCTCCGTAAATTGTTTTTTATCTTATAGAATTAAAAAAAAAAACGTTAAATCTACAGCTGCTGTGGCTTCTGTGCGCTGTATGCAAGACTCTGCGCGTGCCCTTGTATGTCATCATGCTGAACTGGTTGACCACTCTTGAGACTCCTGTCCCAGCCACCGCCACCACCGCCACCACCACCACTCTGCCATCCTCCGTGCGAGTCATTACCACCCTGCTTCTGACCCAGCAACTTCTTCAGCCCAATGATCATGGATAACACCAATGCAATTTTGCTGATTATAAGAGCTTTACCAGCCAGAAGGAATAGCACACCCATTGCTATTGGCACAAGTGCTGCCATTTTCATCGCCATCCCCGTCATCATCATACCCATCATCTTCTTCATTTTACCACGTCCCTCTTCAACACTACGCTTGAGCTCACCAGATGACGTTCTTGGTAGTCTGATTTGCAGATTGAACCCATTCATAAGATTGGATATTCTCTCCAGCAGAATATCGTTGAGAACTTCGTCCCTGGATGCACCAGCACGTCCAATCGTATCAACATCACCTGTCTGGGTATATGTATAATTAACACCAGGTACTTTAACAAGCTCAAAATTGTCCGTTATAGGAAGATTATCAATTCTCCCCAATCTCTCGAAGAATGCTATCGCCTTCTTCTTGAGACAGGGTGAAACACCACCATTACGCTGTTGGCACTCGTCGTAAATCCGATACAAGGATTTGTATCCCCTATCGATAATAGCCTCCTCGACAGAAGCTCCATGGGCCTGGGTGACCGATGCACCAATGGCCAGTAGAAAAAGCACGCACTTGAGATCCATTACGTAAAATTCCAACTGTTGACTTTGGGGTACAGCGCGTACAACAAAGTGTCAACTTGGCACAAATAGTCTTTAAAAACGTCCAAAGGACCAAATGCACTCGGTTAACTGAGCAGCACGAAATCCACTTGGATAATCCTCTAGTGGTTGACTGGCATAAGGATGATACTCAGAGTCTCCTATATACCTCCCGAGAATGGGTACCAGTGGCAGGGCGCAGGGATATCGGTGTGAGAAAGATGGAGGATTGTACTTCTTCCCACGTGCATTGAGTTTTGTCTAGCGGGCAAGCGACGTGCGGGGAGGGAGAATAGATGGTATCCGCTATCAACATCCGCATAGGTTTTTAGCCTTGTCGACGAATCAACAGGCTGGCAGTGGTTTTTCGATGGGCTTCATGAAAGGTATGCAGGTGGAGAGGGGAATAAAATGGCTGAATAAAGGTGGATAGATGAGACGGGGATGAGTGAATAAAGATAGTAACATTCTCATGAGAGTATGTGACCTTTCTGACACAGAGACCCACTGCACAAGTCGCATCTCCTTTGTAACATGCAGAGGGATTACATGTAAGTGGGGAATAAGGAGGAGAGAATGGCAAATGGTTTGGTGAAAAATCAGGGGACCTTGGTAGCGACAAGTACAATTGGGGGAGAGAATGCAGGAGGTATGGAGCGGTGGCTGGACCCATTGATGCTGTGGTGAAAGAGAGATAAACCAAGTGGGATAAAGTGCCAAGATGCATCAATGCAACGAGCACCAGGAAGCTCAGATTGCGATTGGCTAAGCGCCTGGCACCATGACCCCAACTGACGACCTTTGGGCTACAGAGAAAATCGGGAACTAGACCACTCGTGCTAGAGGTACTGGGGAATTCTGGTACTCTCCTCTTTCGGGCTACCATGAAGATGCACGTGTCTCACTGCAGTGTGGGTGAAAACTGACGGTATTTACAGTAGATGCACATTCCTCGATAATCAATCTATGAGTAACTACACTGGCGTTTTCTCTGATGCGTGGAGAATTTCTGAAGACTCATGGTGAGTTTAATGATACATTTTGTGGATCGCCTCGTTGTCCAAGTGAGTATTGGAAAACGGTACATTGTTACGGATTTAAACGTCTCGGTAATGTGGCTTTTGTTCTATGCGAGTTTTATCGGCCACTTCACAGGCGGTGGATTACCTTCAGCAATTTTCATTGATTGATTAATGATTATTATCTGCCATTTTCCAGATTCATCAGGGTCAGCGGAACGAGAGGTACACCATGCAAGGCCACAGAGTCGATGGGTGAATTGTCTTGGCGCAATCAGATGGGCAGAGAGGTTTGTTTGTGTCGGTTCGCAGCCAAAACCTAATGTATTATATATATATATATAATATATATGTTGGAATAGTCCATGTTACTATGTATATCAGGTTCAACTTTAGCAGGTTTCGTTAGTGGGATAGAAAAATTGTCAAGGTAAAAATTCCAAGTCCGACTTATAGATAGTGAAAAAAATATATGCTAATTATACTTAATGAGAATTCTAAAATAATAATAATCCACTTGTCATGGTTATTTTCCTAATCTTTAATCATTGCATATGTTCTCTCCCCATGGAGTTGTCTTACTTCTTCGTAGAACCCCTTTCATCAATGCGCATTCCGTTGTTCATTTCCATATTTAAAGCGAATGGATGAAGGTCATGGGGCATTAGAAATCAGTATGCAATTCTAATTTATTATCATTTCCCCGACTTTTATTGAATCTTCACCGAGCCGCTATAAAGGTATAAACAGAAATAAACAGAGGTATAGTGAGACTACTGTGAGGATAAAAAATTGTGGAAAATTTGAATAACAGCGGCCACTGCAAAAGAAAAGAACAAAATCATTTGTATCTTTTACATCATCTTCCTGAACGTTGTGGAAAAAAAATGGAATATTTTTGGAATTAATGATTCCGGCGATCAAAATGACTTTGGATTTTGGGATAGGAAAATAGTTGAAACCAACGGAGGGAAGGTATTTCAAAGTATATGTGCGTGTGTGTATGTGTATGTGTAGGTGAGTGGTTGGGTGGGTGGGTTGGTTGAGTGGGTGGGTGGTTGAGTGGGTGGGTGGTTGAGTGGGTGGGTGGTTGAGTGGGTGGGTGGTTGAGTGAGTGGGTGATGAGTGGTTGGTGGGTGGGTGGGTGGGTGGTTGAGAGGGTGGGTGGGTGGACGGGTGGGTGGGCAGGTTGGTGGGCGGGTGAGTGGGTGGGTGTGTGTGTGATCACACCCATTCAGCCTCCCATTTATAAAACGTTCCTCTCCGATAATGATAACGATGGTAATTTCATCTTATTACTCCATAAAAAAAACGTAAATTGAATTACAGATTCGCATGATTGTACGGAATTAATTAGCGCAGATAAACGAATGCTGTCGACATCATCTACTCTTCATTCACTCCGCACGCATCCAAGTAATACGAACTTTTATTCGAGTTCAGGGTCGGAGGTAGGATCTTGATACTTTTGCATCGTCGAGCGCATCGCGTGCTCGTGTCTCTCATTATCCGCCTCCGTGAGCCTCTCTGTATGCACTTCTCGTATATACCCGGTGACCGAAACTAAATGAACATTGAGAATTTTTTTACACAGTACATATGTGTGCATGTGCGTCCCACGCAAAGGAGAAATGTTTCCTGAATCATGATATAAAAACAATGACAAACACATGCATCTTGTTGAATATGTATCCGGGATTTATGATGTCTATAAGTTTTTTTTATGTAATCATACTATTGTATCATATGATTAATTCACAAAAAACATTTCCTTGAAACAATGAAAACTTTTGCTTGCGTTTGTGCATTTTCGCAAGTCATTGATTAAATTAATAGACTATCCGTTGCATGTGCGAATGAAGAACGTAGAATATGTGAAAAGTTTGAATTGGGTGAGTATGGTGATTGGAATTTTTGGAGAACTACCTTAAGGACCTTCAATTGTGTTAGGTTTTGCAATTTTGTTTGTTGCAAGTTTCCAGTTGCCCAGACACACCCACACCCATCCGACCACCCACTCACCACCCACCCCTCACCCACTCACCCTCCACCCCCCCACACCCACTCACCCTGCACCCACCCACCCACTCACCCACACACCCACACACACATACACCCACCCACTCACACCCCCCCTCCACACACACACACACGCACACACACACATACATACCGAATTTAAAAAAATTGGAAAAAATGGTTGCATAATGCAGCATCGCACTGGCAATCTGCAAAACCGTCAAAATTCATTGAAAGTATTGCGAATATGCTGCAATAAAATTGACGGCTCAGGTATACCTTGAGGGGGGGAAATTTTTCTGAGAATTCGAGAAGTATGATTCGCCATGTATACAGTGAATTGTAGGTGAATAAAAGAAAGAAGGCCGTAAGACGTGTGCATTACCCCGCTGATTTTTCTCATCCTCCACTTTGGTGCTCACTTATTTTCTATCCGCGTGATCGAGGTTAAAGCGCATCTCTAATACCCGACGACAGCAACGCACCAAATAGCCCAATCACGCGCACATTGAAGAACCTGCGGGTATAAACATAAGCATCCTGAGCTCTTCTCACCTACTTTGGCAACATTATCCCATGGAATAGTCAGATAGAATTGAGCCACCGGGACATGGAAGCCTGCACTTGTAACCATTAACACCATCGTGCCACATCCGGAAGGTGCCAGTATGCGAGTAAAATTGCGATGAATTGAGGAGCATTATTTTTTGATATTCTCATGGATAACCGATGGTCTTGGTGTATTTTGAGATTATTAGAGTGAAATGACTTGTCTGATTAAGAGCGCGGATAATTGGATCGCTCAATTCGGTGACATCGATGGTGGCTATTGGGGCATAGCTAGCGGAAGTTGCTTGTACAGTAGCAAGCTTCGTTGAAGAACATTCAGAGTTGTGTTTTCCCTCTTCATTTGATCTTGCGTGGGGGGAAAAATGGCATGAGGAAAAAAGATTTGATGAAAATAATGAATAAAAAACAATAAGGATGATGGAGGAAATTCTGACAGACGCACACACACATACACACACACATATAGGTCGAGCTTTGGCGTAGTGGGTGGAGAATTTGCCTACTAGGTTACCCAGATTCGCGCCTGGTCTCCGGAGAACGTTTCACATGATGAAATATTTTCTCATGGATTCCGACAAATAGCAGGAACATGTGGTTAGAGCACTTTCCGTTGGCACACGAGGTCCAAGGATATAATCCCGGTAGGTCTTCTTTTGGTATAGTATCGTGGAATTGCCCAGAGCCTAATTCATACGAATACATAGTCGAACAGGAGTCTTCAAAAACAAAGGTCTGTGTCAATTGAGGTTATCCCCTGTATTCTTTCAGTTCCTGGATATACCAAAGAATCTCATCACCATTGGCAGGGGGAGGAGACGTCGCGTTATGTCCTAATTCGGATCGGAGTATAAATAAAAAAATATGCATCCAGAGATACATAGATAGTTAAATGAATACTGCTCGCAAGTCACTCCCTTATATCAAGGTGGGGGGGGGGGAGGTGTTTGTGGATGCGAGCATCGCCCCCCCCCCCCTCCGTGTTCTTATACGGATCAACTCCGCGGGAGTGCATGGTCCAACAAAATCGCAAAGGAACTTTTGCCGCCAAATTTCATCCGCACCTCCCCCCCCCCCCCCCCCCGAGGGAACTCCGCAGTTTAGACGCATTGATGCAATTTTATTTCGCGGTTTTTTGATCTGAGGAACCAAGTTCCGGTTTGCATCCGCAGCGCGCTCACCTCATCCGCCGGAATCGTTGGCCTTCCAGAGACCCCGTGCTCTAAGGCTTGGCGTAAATTTGAAATTTGAGTTTTCCTACGCAAGTTGAGCTGATTAATTGACACTCATAATTAATGTCATTTATTCCAACAATGAACTAACGAATTTACAACCGAACCGCCAATTATTGTTTCTCCGTTGACTTGCGAAAATAATGGCATATACAGTTAGGGGAAATGAAAGGTCCCCGCATGTAGCTTCAAAGTAAAATCATCTCATTAGGCACGGGTTCAAATAAATTACATAAATTATGTGTTTATAATCATATCATGCACACATGGGCGCTGGATTTTTTATAGATTTTTCATAGCTGCAATAAACAAGGTAATGCTGATGGATAAACCGAGAGCTACATTCCTCGACAAATGGAGAATTCCAGACTATCTGAATAGGCATATCATCGGTTATTTCACGATGAAAAAGAAAATATTTAGTCGTATTTTATGTGTCATTTTTTAACGTATGAAATAGCGACCTTTGCAACGATCATGCCAACATATCAGCTGTAGATGTAAACCTGTATCTTCTAGTGATTACAGCTCCAAATATTAGAGCGCAGGATGTTCATCCAAGATAGTTAGATGAGGGATTATTATCGGAACCACTGCTGCATTGATCTCGTATGTAGAATCAAATTCAGATCTCCTTAAGATCCTTCCTTCAGTAGAGTTCAAGCCTGACGTTATCAGGTGCATGAGAGGCAATGCGCCGCGCAATGCACCTGCAATTTGTCGAAAATGAAGATTCAACCTATATGGCTGTAATTTTTAGTCATCAATGTCAATCAACTTTTAGCATAATAATTAATTATTAATTATGTTGATACTGGATATAGCATCTAGATATTAATAATGACAACAAGCAATTGTCGAGTCAAGTCAAATCTCGGTAGGGCAGCAGTAGACAATTTGTCAGGCTAGAGAAAAGTCGCGGCCAATAGCTATCCCAGATCGAATCTAGAGTGTTTCAATATTTTTCAAATCCTACACATGATTCTAATCAGTGGAAAAAAATCTATAGGTCAATATTGAATTTATTTAATTTATTGATTTAATTAATTTATTTAATTAATTAGTTTAATTTATTTATTTGATTAATTTATTTAATTTATTTATTTAATTTAGTTATTTAGTTCATTTATTTAATTTATTTAATTTATTTAATTTATTTAATTTATTTAATTTACTTATTTTATTTATTTATTTTATTTATTTATTTTATTTATTTATTTTATTTATTTATTTTATTTATTTATTGTATTTATTTATTTTATTTATTTATTTTATTTATTTATTTTATTTATTTATTTTATTTATTTATTTTATTTATTTATTTTATTTATTTATTTTATTTATTTATTTTATTTATTTATTTTATTTATTTATTTTATTTATTTATTTTATTTATTTATTTTATTTATTTATTTTATTTATTTATTTTATTTATTTATTTTATTTATTTATTTTATTTATTTATTTTATTTATTTATTTTATTTATTTATTTTATTTATTTATTTTATTTATTTATTTTATTTATTTATTTTATTTATTTATTTTATTTATTTATTTTATTTATTTATTTTATTTATTTATTTTATTTATTTATTTTATTTATTTATTTTATTTATTTATTTTATTTATTTATTTTATTTATTTATTTTATTTATTTATTTTATTTATTTATTTTATTTATTTATTTTATTTATTTATTTTATTTATTTATTTTATTTATTTATTTTATTTATTTATTTTATTTATTTATTTTATTTATTTATTTTATTTATTTATTTAATTTAAGAGAACTTGTTCTCTTTGCATATCCGCGTTTTGACTTGCAACGATGTATATGAGAAACTAATGGAGGCAAACCCATAAACGCTGAAAATTTTGTGGGAGTCATGCTGTCATCAAAGCCAGTATGTAACGCGACAAGCGTTTTGGCAATGGTGGTTCTGAGGGAGCTGCGCCGCGCGGAGCAGCTACGGAAAAATCCAGAGAAAACGGAGGATGTTCTTGACGTGGAAGACCGGAAAGGATTCGTTACTGAAGAAGCCGCGGCTAGTGTCCGCTACACAACGGAAAATTGCTTCGCAGATGTTCCGCCGTTGGCTGGAAACACTGAAATTGTATTGTATGTGCCAAGGCCCGTACAGGGCAAACGGATACGGCCACACATCGGCCCAAGCTCGACGTCGACATTGCCGAGCCTCGCAACCAACATCGGCCGAAGTCACTGCTATACTCGGCCAACAGTCGGCACCAATGATGGCCCAATGTAGGGCGCAGGAATTAGCCGAGGTCGATGCCGACGTTGGGACCAACGTTACTAAATGTATATAATAATTAAAAGCAAGGATTACAAAATAATTTAGCCGCGTTTTTGGAGCTAATTATCATCTTGCTATTACTCCATTCCCATTTTATATCGGAAAAACCCGTCTATACGTTTTTTCTACCATCCCTGGGAATCGCACTCGGATCATCAGATTACCAATTCTGCGCGCTAAACACTTGTCTACCGCGGAAGTTGGAATGATTGTACATAAAACGATTCATATGAATTTCATTAAATTGATTTTCTATATGTAGAGGTAGATTGAATAGAATAGCTTTATCAAATATTAGGCACACCCAGCAACTTGACGAAAGTGACGTTTGACTTGATGCAAGTAGTTCTGGGACTAGGTTTGAGTTCAATTAACCGAAGCTTGGCGAATCGATGCTGGGCGAAACAATGGTGGCCCTAGTATTGGCCCAAAGTCGGGCAACCGAGCCTGGCAGACCGATTCCCGCCGACATATTGGCCGATGCTTGTATTACCCAGCATCGAGTCGCGGATAGACCAATACATTGGCCGCATCCGTAACATCGGCAAATCCTGCACGGGTAGTGCGAGATTTATTTTCCGCATTATAACAATAAATTTCCTATGGGAATATTTGCAAAATCTCCCGGAATAATTCTTCAACATACCATGAAAAATCCTCGTATGTTTGCACGTTTCGCGCGATACTATCTCATTTCCAAGGGAAATTACAAAATCTGGAAATGCAGTAAAGGCAGTGGATCCTATTCCGGTATACAAAACATCCAATCTCCGTTCCGAGCAGATTGATACATTTTCGAGTGAAAAATATGTTCATTAACAAACAAAAATGCTGAGAGCTGGCATTTATACCCTTATGATATACCGACGAGACTGCTGTGGTACTTGGTATGGACTTTTTGTTTATGCAGATGTATCGTATCTGTCATTTCCCCACCTATGAGCTGGAATACCTTTCGAATAAGCATGAAAACCTATCGGCTGTACGCTCGATCGTCCTCGTGGCATACAAAATCCTGGGAAAAAATTCCACTCCTCTTTTTTAGACCTCATTATCCACTTTCTGCCATCGTCAGTCCATCTCGTGGGAGGACAAGTACTCAGTATTTCGTACTAGTGCCGTGAAAAGATCTGCGGAAATTCATTGTCTCATGAAATTGTCAACTTTGTGACAGGAAATGCTTGCGTGTTTTACACCATGCTTTTTTATCCAGCCTCGTTGGCAAGCCCACTATCACCCAAGTGATGATAAAAATCTGAGATAATTGGGTGGAAGAGGGGAAAATAAATATGAAATCATCGTTTAGCGTACTAAATTGATGTGAACAATTTGCAACACGTTTTTCTTCATTCGGACAAATGATTTAGTCGTTCATTCATGATTTATTCATGAGATAATTCATATGCATAAGCCGACTAAACTCTCGTATGTAAAACATGTGAGATTACCTATGTTATGTATTTTTACCTCGAAACCGTTTTTAATTTCATCAGGTTAAATACATTGACGTGCAACGCATTAGGATGTATCAATTTGTACACAATCTTCCTTTTGCAGAAATCATTTTTACTATTCCTATGCATTAATTACGTTTTTTTTCTACCACAATTTCTCGCAATTACACGAGATTATTTAACTCGTAAAAGCATAACAGGTTTGCGGAAACAACTCGGCTTTTTACGGTCATTCAAGCGACTTAATAACAGAGGAGAAAAATCGTCACATATTTTCTAATTTTTTTTATACACACAATCTCGCATCAAAATTACTCTGAATGTAAATTATGAATGAATTTTGCAGCAAAAAAAATATCAGAAAATTTGAAGCAAGCAAAAATATTTCTATCGTTGGAAATTGATTTTGTAATAGAAGGAAAAGCGGAATTTCCGTTTTTTAAAAATGGTTTTACTCTTTTCTGAGATGCATAAGAAATTTTCAAAAAGCGAAACATTTTTCCGATTTAGTATTTCAGCACTACTAAATTTATTCAATATACCCCGTTTAATCAGTGTGATCCCTATCAGTGTCATAATGAAAACTTGCAGTTTGGCGAATTCTGAACTAACTCATTTATGAAGCAGATAATTATTAATATCTGAGTAGATGCATGGAGAGCCTGAGGATTGTTGAGACGGTCATACCTCCTTAATTATGCAAAGTATCGAAAAAAGTCGTTCTACACAAAATGCGTTTTTTTATGTGAGGAACAACTTTTCTTATATAAATTTTGCGCCAACTATAACAGTTTATGCAGTAGAACATTATAAACAATTGAAATTGTTAATCACAATATATATACTGAACCGCTTCCATCCGAAATTTAATCAGGTCTAAGTTACATGAAGACTTTGGAACCTTCAGAACTTCGATCGCATAATTCAGTCGCAAGAAATCGTGAATGAATAATTGTGACCGCATACACATGTGACACTTCATTTCGCCTCCTTGTGCAAACACATGCTTGCCAGAACCGTTTTGTACGGCCTTGTAACAAAAATCTTTATTCATAGTAATTGTAAGCGGAAACGAAATGTAACATGCGCTATACGGCCGCACATACACACACACACTTGTGTCATTGCTGGGATGCTACCTTTCGAAGTTCTAGCGAAAGAGCGTAGACGACTCTACACACGCAAAACATCAAGTGAGCAGAGCCCAGTGGAACTGAAGACAGAAGAACGAAACCACAGCATCCAGCGATGGCAGCTACAGTGGGACGCCTCGAGCAAAGACCGGTGGACTCATCGACTTATTCCGAAGCTGAATGTTTGGCTTGACCGATCACATGGGCAAGTCAATTACTACCTAACCCAGATGCTCTGAGGACACGGGTGTTTTCGGCAATATCTTCATAAATTGAAGCATGAGGATTCCCCGGATTGCCCAAAGTGTCAGAGAATTCAGGAAAACGCGGAACATGTTCCCTTTGCATGTCCGCGTTTCGACGTCCAACGATCTATATGGGAAAATAGCACAGGCAAACGCATTAACGCTGAAAATCTTGTGGAAGTTATGCTATCGTCAGAGGCAGCATGGAACGCGACAAGCGATTTTGCAATGGAGGTTCTGCAGGAGCTGCGCCGCGAGGAGCAGCTTAGAAAAAATCCAGAGTAAACGGAGGATTTTCTTACCGTGAACGACCGGAAAGGATTCGCTACTGACGAAGCCGCGGCTATCGTCCCCTACGCAATGAAGTATTGCTCCGCAGATGTTCTGTCGTGATGTGGGGATGCTGGGATATAGAAGGTTGTCCTTCTACTAGTGTAGGCCAAGGGGTATTGTCCCTTGTTTTTGTTTTTTTTCTGTATTTGTACTTTTAATTTGTAAGTTTTTTTGTTTTGTTTTCAATAAAGATTTTAAAAAAAGGGAGGAAAGAGAAAGAAGGAAGCGTGAGGAAGGAGGTTGGCTTCCTTCTTTCTCTTTTTTCTTTCAAAAAAAAAAAAAAAAAAAAACATACACACATATACACATGTCTTCTAAATCAAATATATACCCACACAAAAACTATATAAAGAGCCAAACCAAACATTAACGGTCTGTTAACGTTCTTTTGATATCATTAAATTTTCATACAACATTCGAGTACATGAAACTCAATGAAATGAATAAAAAAGCGGTTTGGCTTAATATTCCAAGGTAAGAACCTTTTAATCGTTGCATCTCCCCATTTTGCTTTCTATCGTCCATTAATTCGCCTCTTCATTACCATGAAAAGCACGGAAAAGAGGTAGGAGGTAATGAGATTGGCCAATAAGTACCCCGTTCCCGTGATACAGATGTCCATTGGTAATGTAGAACGAGTATCACTTAATATTGGTCTCGTTAGGAATAAAGTTAAGAAGGGGGAGAAAAAAAACACCTATAGAGTAAAGTGCACGAATTCCCATACACCTCAATTCTGAATACAATGATAAGTATGTGAATCTATACAGAAAGTAGTATTTATACGCGGTATCAAAGCAGAAACGGAAGTAATGAGCAACGAAGCAATGATGACGTGTTTAATGCATCCATAGGTGCATTCACGCTCTGTATGGTGTAACAAGAGTTCTCAAGCACTAGTGGCAAATAATTGCTCTGGAGTCTTTATAAAAATGCTGAGGCTGAATTTATCAGACGGTCAGTTCTTGTCGAACATGCTTCGACGGCTCTTCGTTATTGTGCTTATCATCATTGGTCTCAATGTCGTTATTAATACGGCAGAGCCAACATACCGGCGTTATCCAAGATCACTGATTGATGATAATAGAGTGACAATTGATTGTGCTGGTAGTCATGCAGAGTCACCAGAGTGTCGTTTGTTATTGGAAAAGAATGATACATCATTGACGTCAAATGATGATGGGAGCATTGGCGAGGAAGAGAAATCGTGGAATTTTGCCGAGTTGTTTGATGACAGTATTGGTGATGAAGGTAGGCAACATTTAGGATACCACTTAGCCACGGTGTTTCAGTGAAAGCAAAGCTATGTTGTGCTGTTCACCGTTTACTCCATTTTCAAATCACCACCCCGCCATGAGACAAAGTCCAGTTGTCTTCAAGTATTACCAATACCAAGTGATAACACAATATATAGACGTGAAGGCCGATAGCTCGTGGTCCATTTATGCTGATAAAAGTCTGCATCAATACGTTCATGCAGAACTAGGCTCGTTTGATGATTCAGACGCAGCATGCTGGTCTCAGCTGCATGAGCCTATTTTGATGGTTTCGTGACAGTGTCCTCTAATTTTTCATGGTTATCCTTTTTTGTTTAGCTCGTGGCAAGAAGAAGAAAAAAGGTATGGGAAAGTACATAATGGTGATGGCTGGGGCAGCTAAAGCAACACTAATGTATGTAATGATTCACGCTGTTGCTCTACTTGCCGGCAAGGCATTAGTCGTCGCTAAGATAGCCCTAGCACTGGCTGCTGCTGTTGCGCTGAAAAAAGCACTTGGTAATATATTAATTATGAAATCAATTCAATCAATTCTCAATTGATTCATTCCAGGCACGTCGTGATTGTTTATGTTTCAGAGCACAATGATAAAACATCAGTGGAAATCATCAAGCATCCGCAGCATAGTTATGTACAAACACATAGCTCAAGTGTGGATTATGATCATGGTGGTGGTTACGATGGGCATCGACGAAGAAGATTTGCACGATGATAATCACATGATTGATATCCTGAGCACTGTTCTGTACAATTTTTATATGTCTATGTTAATTTATTATTATTTATTTATACCTCAGAATAAAAATGTTCTCAATTTTTCATAAACAATTTTTTTTATTTCCACATAATTAATTTAAAAAATTACATATATATATTCTTTGATATGATGGGTGAGTACATAATCATACATAAAATCTCAAGGTCATTCCTCTCCACTCCGTCCGCAATACATATATACGTGTATAGGATCAATTATTTATTACATTACAATTTTCCAAAAGAAACACCAATTTTCTGTATAACTTACAGTTTAATTAATCACATTACTTTGCATTACTTTGACCCGTTAACCCCATAAATCTCAACATCAAAGCTCTGCACATTGGTGAAAGTCTCAACTGAGATTTGCGATAATATCAAATAGATGTGAGAGAGACTCAATTAAATCCTTAAACAGCTTGTCAATTACAATAACGGCAATTGCCAAGTTCTAGGCTGACTTTGTTATTAATGAGGGAAGTAAAACAACCACATAAAGTTCCACTTGGTGTTTAATGACAAAATAAATAAATAAATAAATACATGATTCATTAAATAGTGATTGAGCTTTCATTTCTGTAATATCATAACGATTAGACAGGATGAAGTGACCTCACGTAGAGGGCACAGAATTAATTGATCTCTGCCAGCCGCCATAACTACCACCGCCAAATCCTCCATGTGGCTCCGAAGCAGTTGCGTAGATGACTTCGTGACCTCCGCCGCTGCTCGATACAAGTTTCTTCAGTCCAATAATCGCACTCAGGACAAGAGCAATCTTGGCGGTTAGCAGTGCAGTACCAGCGAGAAAAGCAATCTTGCCAAACGCCAATTGCGCCATCACACCTGCAAATTAACCAATTAAATCAATTTATCCTAGATCTGCAAATTATCATTCACCGTTCTTCTTGACTTACCTGCCATAGCTAGACCTCCCATGATCAGCGCACCGCCCATTCCACCCTTGTCCTTCTTCTTCCGACCCTGTATAGCATCACCCGGAATGGTGAGTTTGATGCTGCGCGATGACAAGTAATCATTAAACTTTTTATCCAACTGCTCATCCAAGCTCAATGCGGTTGTATTCTCACTAGCTGATCTCTGTTCCCTGGCTGCAGCAGGATCCTTAGCAATTGACACATAATCGTTCACCACATAGACCGCGTCATCCTTGATAGCTTGGCCGAGTACATCAATAGCTCGTCGCTTGAGGCAATCAAATGTGTTCTTCTCCGTTGTGCATCTTTCAAAAAATTTTGTATAATCCGCACCAGTGCCAATGACCAGCAACGCCAGAAAAGTCATCCACACTAATCCAATTTGCCTCATATCAACGATTGAATTACAATGAAATGAAATCACTGAACTA
The DNA here is from genome assembly GCA_026005395.1 of Asobara japonica. NCBI lineage: Eukaryota > Metazoa > Arthropoda > Insecta > Hymenoptera > Braconidae > Asobara > Asobara japonica. The sequence goes on along the minus strand of BQMI01000554.1, from coordinate 187,207 downwards.
CCCAAGTATTTCTTCCTACCACACCAAGCTTACTTTACGTACTAACCAGATCACTCCGTTACCACAAGGTCTTTTATACCTGATATTAACCGAGCTATCCTACCACTTGCCTTCCTTTTTCTGTAATTTTTTGCCTCTACGTACGCAACAACAGTATGGCCATTACGATGACGCTGAATGTACATAACAAATGTACACTCTATTCGTCTCTCTTCTGCGTACACCACGCGCTGTTTAACGCCTCGGCGAGAGCACACCTCAACCAAAACAATGTCGTACAGGCTCTCGAGCAAGTATCCCTCTGACCCCCTTGTCCAACCATCCTCGAATATTGCCTCATTCGCGCGCCAAACCGTTTCATATGCGGTTTAGGCTTTTCGGGAGCAGTGCGATTGGGTCGAGCGGGTTTTCTGAACTTCAACGAGTCCTTTTGTATATTCATAGTTCAGAATGTGAAGCAGCGGTCGCTTCGTATCCTCCTTTTCGTAGCTAAATCATTTGGTCATTCTGATAATTTTATAGATTACATTGGTGGCCGACTTCCAAGCGGAACCTACCCCTTGCGGCCCAGAACAGGATGCCGGAACTATGAAGTTTCGCAGATTTTTTGGTGAAATAAAATTCCTATTTTTGGATGAAAAGCCGAAGTTTTATATGGATTTTGATGGTTATATTCAGTTTGTCTCTTTCTAATTTCCCGATAGGGGAAGTTACCGTTTTGCCCCCGAAAATGAAAAATCGATTTTCCATGAGATCTCCACGTTTCATGGTATTTCTGACCTTTCTAAACTATTCAAAACAAAATGTCTGTATGTGTGTGCGTGTGTATGTGTGCCGATGTATGTATCTACCCAAAAATTTCCGGTACCGCTTTCTCGTGAACAAATTATCCGATCAAGGTCCTGTATGACGCAATTAAAGCGTCTCGCCGTAACTCAGAGCTGATTAGTTTCTGGCCCATATATGTCTGCTGGTGTCTATTGTTATTAACAATTTCAATTCTTTATAACGCCGTATCTCACGAAATATTATAGGTACGCAAAAATGTGTCCAATAAATGTTGTTCCTTATAAAAAAATACATATTTTGTGTTCTCAGACTTTTTTCGTATCTTCAACCGTTTCGGCGTTAGAGCCTTATAAACAATTGAAATCATTTAGAGAGCTCTATGGTGAGAAACATGAGAGATTGGAAAGAGAGTACACACACACACGCAGACATCGGGAAGTTATAATTTCGGCCCGCGGAGGATCAAACCCAGAGCCCATTGATTCACAACAAAAAAAATTCCTCTCCTCTGACTACGCGCAAGATTAATCCTTCTGTTCTTATTGTATATTAATAGCACATGATTGTCCGTCCGTTATTGCGGGCACTATTGTTGTTGAACAATGACGTACTAAATTCTTCACTGAAATTGTGGCAATAAATTGTACGTCGAAAATTCCCAAAATATCCCGTTGAGTGTAATAATGAAAAAGCGGGTCATTATCATTAGATAATTCCCTTTGTATATTCATTGTTTAATGGATAGGCCGGGGTTAACATACTTCCCGGACATAACCCTATATAGATGTTTTCGCTAAGGTATATTATACATTAGGTGAAAAAACACTACCTTAGCTGTGCTTTTACCATCACTATATACAATTGGTTACAGTTAGATTGGCGGTAACCGCCAGGGGACAGCAATGTAGTTTAGCGAAAGCAGGATCTTGTGGTATAGGATGTAGGCCCGTGAAAACGATAGTGAATAAGAGAGAATTATTGTTCGCTAGGCAATTGCATTTCTTATGTAGTGCCCAAGATAGTGTTAAATCTGTCCCAATTTGATCTATCTACATTTTTAAATAATGAAATTAGATTACTTGGACTTGGGCAGGGGGCGGGTGGGTGGGGTGGGGAGGGGGAGGGAGGGATTGCGAGGGAATGCGATCAAGTCGGTCATTGAAACGGGATAATTGGACGGTGCAAACATCTAGTTTTATTGAATTCTTTATTTTCATTATTGTCTTCCTGTCTGTCCTTCATGGTTGTTAGATTCAGAGGATAATAATGGTTAAGTTGAGAGGACTATGATAAATCTTACTTAAATGCTTATGTGATTACTGGATGTATGCCATATATACCAATAAATAGGGATATAGAAATGTGAGTTACCACGTATAAAATTTCTGTGCCACTCTGAAACCGTAATTATAACAGTCGAGGAGAATATCAGGAATAAAGTGGATTGAAATAAGATGGGACTGGAGAACAAATTTTTCTCGTAAAAGGGGGAATCAAAAAAATTATTCGCAGTAGTTCATGAAGGACAATATATACATGATTTCACAAAAACGTTTAAACCCCTCAAGTAGGCCCCTACCGCGCGATGTGTCCGCATCGGCCGGCGGCCTCCCGTCGACTTGAATACGCTCCTCAACACACGATACCTTCTATACATAACATCAGTAAATTATGAAGTAAAATTTAATGATGATCTTGACCCTTCACCAAAAAGTTGGTTAAAGTACGGTATTTTTTTGCTCATATTTTTCTAGAATTTTTAAGACCTTTTTTAATTGAATACTCCACTGGTTACCGGCGATGGTCAGAATTTTTCAAATAATAAATCAGTAATTCAGTAACTCCAAATTTGATTCACGTCATCTGACAAAGTATGTTTGGTAAAAATTTCAGAATTTTTTATGGAAATTTTCCCGATAAACGAGAGGTCTGAATGCATCCGGCATGAAATTTGGTTCCGTAATGTTGATGTATTAGAAAAAAATAGCAAAAATTATTTTTAAAAAATTGGGTTGCATTGTATTGACAACCTCATGTGCTTCATGGGATAATTTTCAGAATCTTTTCAGAATAATTTTCAGAATGAAATTCAGAATTTTCAGAATAATTTTCAAATATCTATCATAGTAAGAGAGAGGATTAATTTTGAAGAATCACGGGAAGGGTCTATATGCCATATAGATCCCGGACGTTAGGACAAGCTGTCAGGTCTATATGTGGTATAGACCCCTTACGTGAGGGGCCAATGGTTCACTTGACTGAGATCTACCGGAAAATGATTCAATTAATATTTAGGGCTTACGATACTCAGGGCAGGTTCTCTATTAGGTTATCTCGATTAACTCTCTATTAAAATTAAATTAAGTTCCCCCACCATGCTACCTACGTGAGGGGAATGACTTCCCCTACTCAAAACAAAAATGGCTGCATGGACAATTAAAGTCACCAGATACCGATGTTATTTATTTATTTATGCCAGATTTATTTATTTATATTCTGTGTTCGTCTATGTAATTCGCTTAAATATCATAGTGAGGTTCCCAGTAATCCCACGAAAGTGCTTCGCAAATGCCTAAAGACACTACGTAAGTATGGAAAATACATGTTTTGTCACTATTGAACATTAGCCACAGTTTTTATTTTACCCATTAAATTATGTTAACAAGTTGTAAAAAATTCGATATGTGCTGAAGATTTTTAATTTAAATTGTAATTGAAAACGTCCTGGGGCTTCATAAAATGTGAAATTTGCGTTCAAAGTTTCAGATTTTTAGGGAAATCAAAGTTTGGTAACAAACAATTCTTGCAGTTTGAAAAATTGAATATATTTTTAAAATTTAGAGATTATATTTTGAAAGTTATAATCATTGCTGTCCGGTTCCTTTCATCTTAACAATATAACACTTCACCATTTTAAATACAAGTAATCATAATTTTTAAGCATTTTAAATCTTCGAAATCAAAATTGAGTTCAATGTTTAATGTGTAATATTTTTCTATATATTTCATTACTTCTAGTTGGTTATTCTATGAATTTCAAAATTTTCAATTTTGTGATTTTTACATATTATCAGAATTGAATTTGACACAGTAAACGAAAAATATGATTCCACACATTTTGAAATGGACATAGATGAACAAAATGCTCCGACATTGAGAAAAAATGACAAAATTTAACAATTTTATTTTCACAACGTTCTAAAATTGCTAAACTTCCATGCACTTTCATAAGTTTTAAACCTTTACATTGTCAAAATTTTCTATACTTATAGAAATTTTTAAAAATTGAAAAACTTTAGATAATATTACTAATATCGAAAAACGCATATTTCAAAGGTGCCCATTTTGCCCTCTCTCCCCCTAACATTATTGTAAATTATACAGTTTAGAAATAATTAGAGCTTTCAGAATTTCAATATACTGCACTATTCAAAAATTCCATATTCCAAAATTTTTCAAAATGAAGACAACTTTACCAAAACTTTGTACTCTGACTTGTCTCCCATCGACACAACCCACAACACTTGGGAATGCAGACGTAATAAATAACTCAGCCTGAGTTTGTCTTCGTTCTTCTGGAATTGATGGAAACCTCATGGATTCGAAGCTCAATGCTGCAATCAATGGTGATACTCTGTGAACTATTTCCCAGGTTGACGTTTTACTGATGTTTGTAGTGTCGCCCACAGTTATCAAAAAAGATCCCGCTTCATAGAAACGTAGGGCCGCCAATAACTGTATTGTTGGTGTAATTTTCACATTTCTGAAAAAATTAAAAAAAATTCTTAAGTAGGGAGTCCGGGGCAAAATGGAAACCCCCAACATTTTGGGCAATTTCCTAAACTTTTGTAGGAGTTTTTTAAATTGTTTATAATAGCTTACTTTTCTCAATTTTTCAACACTTTTGTATTATGTTTTTAACATTTTCATAATTTCAAACGTGGTGATATTTTCAGTTTTTGAAGTTTTACCAAGTTTTGAGTTTTTCTTAAGTGAAGAAAAAAACAGGTAATCTTTAAGGAAAGTTTTCATTTTTGAAATTCCTGAGATTGAATTACCTTACCAAGAAGCCGGTTCATTATTAAAAAAAAATTATTTTTTATTCACTAACTTATTTATTTATTTATTGTTTAATTTATTTATCTATTTATTTCTTCCGAACACGATGTGGCATACTCTAATTTCAAGTGATCCCGCTTTTGGAATGGTCGTCGCCGCCATATTTGATCAGCTGAACTGGTACATGTAGTGGGGGAACTTAATTTAATTTTAATAGAGAGTTAATCGAGATTAACCTAATAGAGAACTGGCCCTCAGATCAGCTGAAAACGACGATTTATAGGTAGGGGTCTCAGAAGTACTCTTCGATCCGGCACGGATGGGTTCAGGGGATGATTCTGAACAGAAAATTCCTTTTCTACTTATTGATCACGAGCATTCACGAGGACAAAGAGAGTCAATCCCGCTACAGCGTTCAGTCACTCTGCACATGAAGGGCTGTGGGGCCAACACAAACACACAAAGCTGACCCCCTGGAGTAGAGTGGGCCCCCCAGGGCTATTGATTTCAGTTCCGAGAACAAGTCCAAGTGAACGAAAAGTTCCAAGATTCGTTGCCCGCAAAGGGTTCGTTCTGGGAACTCATTTAGGTGGAACTTCAGTTCCGGAGAATGTTCCACGAATAGTTCCAGGTGGAAGTTCAATTACGGGGAAGCGTTCCCGAGAACTACTCCAGGTAGAAGAGCAGGCGCAAGATCTGTTCCAGATGAAGATTAAGTTCCAGGAATTCTTTCAGGTAGAACGTCGATTGTGAAAGCTGTTCTAGATGGATGCTCAGTTCCGGGAGATGTTCCAGTCGAGAGTAAAAGTTCGAAAGGTTTCCACGTGAAACAATACTTGGAGTTGTTCTTTCATTTGGAACCATTCTCGGAACTGAAAGCACTGGCGCATTGGGATCAGCAGTGCTGTAACGGTGCAATTCTGAAATTCCAATATCTTCATGGCAGGGAGGAAGGGGGGGGGGGAGGTCGTAAAAAGAAAAAATTAAGAAGAACGTTCGACTTAGAATTTTGCCCTCGTTTCACCTTCAAAAATAAAGTCCATATAACCTTCTATAATCAGCAATTAATTAATTGGATTTAATTGATCTACGTTCAGATTGTTATTATTTTTTTATTTTTTTTTTACCTCTAACGCCTTCGATCCATTATGGATATGTGGGCTTGTGGACCATACTAACCACAGATTGTTATTATTAACTTCCCGATAGGGAAGTTATTGTAATCACCCCGAAATCAAACTTTTCCATTTCGGCCTGTAACTGGTGTCTCAGGAGTACCAAAATGATCGCCGAAAAATTCTGAGTCAATGTGTGTGTGTGTCTATGTGTATTTTTTTTTTCCTCCGTCCCTCTCATTTGTACGCCCCCGGTAGCGGCCGTGTAAGCATTCCTTCAGGGGGCGTACCGGACACCCACCCATGCGGCTGGGGCCGACTTTCGCCATTTTTAGGCCATCGTATTTCTAAACACAGGGTAAACCTCCAGAAACCCCTGTGCTACGATGGCCGGCGCCTATGATGGAACCCCCCCCCCCCTGCGTCGGGTTAGGTTCCCGCTCGGCCGGGCAGTCTCATTTTATGGGTATCACATATGGGTATGTTTGTATGTATGTGCCCTAAATTTCGGTCAACGATTTCTCACGAATGGATACACCAATCGAAGCCATCAAGGTCGCAATCGACGCGTCTTCATGTAACTCAGCCCTAATTAGTTTTTTATGGATACTGGGTCCGAATATATATGGTTATTCATAATTTCAATTGTTCATAACGCTATATCTCGTAAACGGTGGGAGTTAGGGCAAAAATTTCTTGACATAAGTTGTTCCTCACACAAAGATTCACATTTAATGTTTATTGACTTTTTCCCATAGTGTGCGTAATTAGGGTGGTAGAGCCGTTAGAAAAAAATAATTCATGTGATGAGTGTATGAATGGAGACTAGATGGCGTCGGCGATTGCAAAAATTGGTCTCTACAGTAAACATGGACCGACTCAGAATATAATACTTGTATATAATTTTTGTGTATCAATGCTGCCAGGAACGTGAAGTCGAGTGAAGCCGGAGATACGGACGTATTGAACTTCTTCACCGTAGTATATTCGTGATTTTAAAATGCTTCAATGAGACTCAAAGGCTTCAATGAGAAGTAAATGGCCTTCACGTGGAAGAGGGAGTTATCTCTTCATTATGAAAAAAATCACAAAAGGCAGCGACATATAGAGAAGTGAAAAAAAAATCAGTAAATATCCAAGTGAGAAGTCTCGTAAATTTTTGAAACATACTTGATCTCGAAAACTCGAGTTACCAAATCGGGAAGTTTGCATTGTGTCCTCACTGAGGGCACAGGGACATCCCACCCACTAGTTATTATTATAATATCGACACACTGCAATATCCCACAAATCTACTTGCACAGAAACATATTATATATGTTGAGAACGAAAATAGAAAATAAATAATACACATAATGAAGCCATCTACGACACCCAAAGAAGAATAGAAAAGGTTGCAAGACAAATTGGTAAGAGCGCTTTTTGGAAATGTGAAATTTTGTTGTTTCATGACCTCCGGAATCATTCTGGGGCACCTTTCAATGGCTTCTTTATTACTCCGGATATGAAATTTTTCCATGACTGCTACTACCATAGCAGAAAACGTCCATATGAATCGTTCTCTTCATCATGGGAAATGTCGATGTTTTGAGTCCTTAACAGTTATTGTAAAATCCTAAACGCTCTTTAGCACAGTAACGACCATTTTCGTCTGCATCAAACTCTTTTTTAGTCACATAAGTGTAATAACCGGAAATGAGTATAGAAAAGGTGAAGTTTGAAGTTTTTACGTTTTCATTTATCAGCAATCATTTTCGAAACTCAGACAAATATTTGACGACAATTACCCTTCCGTTTACTGAAGGTGTAGTTGTTTCCATTTTTTAACTTCCCGATCTAGGGAAGTTATTGTAACGACCCCGAAAATGAAAAGTGTCAGATCCATGAAATTTTCACGTTTCTCAACGTTTTGTATCATCCTGACGTGATTTCAGAAAAGTGTCTGTATGTGTGTGTGTGTGTGCGTATGTGTGTAAACAAAAAAATTGTTTAACGTTTCCGGCGGAACCATCGAAGGGATTTCCTGTTTTTTTTAACATGATGCGTTTCAGTGGTCTCCAGGTCTGAAATGACTGGTTTTGCAATTGTCCCATTCGTTCAATTGTTTTCAACAATTTGAATTGTTTATAACGCGGCATCTCAAGAACGGCGATAGATATGGGAAAAAGTGTCTAACAAAAGTTGTTCCTCTCATGAAACTACATATTTCATATTTTATTACTTTTTTTGCTAGGCATCATATTTTACGAGATATCGATAAAAACCATAATAATAGATCAATAGTCGAATTTGCGTAACTGATATACAACTTGACTTCATACGTTTATCGTCACACACACACACACACACACACACACACAAACAAACACACACACACACAGAGACTATATGGAAGTTATTGATGCGACCGGCCGAGGGTCATACTCACATCCCGTTTATTGCTTTTGCTCCCCAGCCCTTTCAACTAGGCAGTTTTTAGATTCCTTGATGTTATCGGAAAAGTATTTAATGATTTACGATGGGGCAAAATTTCATGAACCGCAAGAGATTATTCGAATGCTCCAGAAAATTAACTGTCCCAGAATCATAAATTTTTCCCTTTTCCAGCCCTTAGAGTTTCCAATGATACTTCTGGAAATTATCGCCGGAATTTATCGCCAGAATTGATCGCCATTTATTTAATATTGATACATTTATTGTTGAACGTACTTTCGGGTGAGGAAGAAAAAAAATAGTATACGACACACAGCCAGAGAGTTTGATCTCTTGTCGTATGTGACATGAAGGCATCGGCTTCACCTTGGCCTTATATCACCTACGCCAGAAAATCCTACTTTCTGGCCTTGGGTCGTAATATACTATATCGCGGGCAAAATTACATAAAATAGTTATAATCAACAAAATCATTAATCTCCAAGTTGATAATTAAAGTTTAGCTCTAATATTTTTACATTTTTATTACTAATACAATAAATAATTTGTGGATTCAAATTACATGCATGAGCATACAATTCTCCCGGTGGATATTTTACGCACACTATGCTAATGATAAAAAAATTGATGATAAAAATCGTCTCTTATATTGCATGAAATTGAAACGCTGAATAAAAATGTTGTCTTTATTTTTTGATCTGATACATATTCCGAAAATAAATAAATTATGCGTTGAAAATGAGTGCATAAAAGGAAAACGAGTGAATAGAAACTGCAGTAAATTTATAAACACTATATAATCTAGTTTCTCTTTATTTGTTTCTATGATGACCGCATGGTGACTGTGAAGAACGCAATTTTATTGATACAAATATTTCACATGTCACATATTTTCTTACGAATTTTCATATTTTTATACAGGGTACAATAATGGAGGGGTTCATCCATTCAAGTATTTTCATACATCTCACTTTTCACGTTTCACCGCCATAAATATTTTTTGTAATATGAATAAAAATTGTTTGAAAAAAAAAACACTTTTTTTTGGAGGAACCCGGCCTTAAGGGGAAGGGTGTGTCAGGTACCTGTCTCTTAGTTTTATACTATATTGATTATATAGTATATAGTCAAAATTTTCGACCGCTTCACTATTTTTTGACTGCCTATGATTTGTGTACCCCCATGCTAGCTGTACCATTTTAGAAGACCACGCAACAGTAGCGCAATGTTGGCCGACAGGAGATCATTTCCCCTGTTCGATGATTCGCAATCATAAAAAGAATGCTTTTTTAATTGTGCAAATAATATTTGACATCGTCAAACGTTGCCGACCTTTGAACTTTTTGAGTTGTTGGATTTCATGCGAAGCAATATGATACAAAAATCAATCCCCTGCTTCTCCCATTGGGTTCACACTCAGACACGAAGAGCATTTTTACTATCGATAATTCTCAGTAGAGTGAGACAGAGTGTTTATGCTTCGACACTTGAGACGAAATAAAGTCTAATAAATAAAGTCGAACAACCCATTGGGTGTTCGTCACCAACGGTTCAGGGTGTAATGTTCCATTGTGAAATGATTAGTTCCTTTATGGAATCTGTATCGAGTGGATGTGTCTTCCGTGCGTTTTGATTAACGAATAAATGACAGTTCTATTTCACATATACATTGATTTACTTATTTAATATACCCCATTTCCAATATGAGTATTTCGGGTGTCCATAATTTTGCAATTTTTTGTAATTGGAAATCAGCACTATAATTGAGATGTCCTTCGTCGCTTTCACGTTGTCCACATAAAGTTTTTGGCACTTCTGGGGGTATCGTTCGCATCGTCGTGTGCTGCATCCGACTCGGCATCGTAGACATTGACGACTTCCCTGATTACGTGATTATTGTACCCGCCGTAGTTGCTGGGTTGATAAGCTCGGTATGGTTTATAGCCATAATGGTGTGCATGGTCACTATGAATACCATGGCCGAAGCCAAAATGATGATTGTCTCCGTAACCATATTGAGCGAATGGTGGATCTGCTCCGGGAAATCCCAGGCCAGGTGATGAAATAAGGGAGTTCCATCCTAGAAGGCCACTCAAGAGAAGTGCAACTTTGGTCAACAGCAGTGCCTTCTTCGTGACCACAAGTAGAATTCCAAAGATGAGGGGAATGAGGGAAGCCAAGCTGAACTTGAAGCCGAGGAGAAAGGGGAGCAGCAAACTCCTCACCAACATTCTACCTGTAATTTCAACAAGCGGAACAAGTGAGACGGGGCAATGGCCTTGAGTGGTGCCAACTAGTGGAGAACTCGTCAAACCGGTAGACCTTGGGACTAGCTCAATGGAGAACTTGAACTTGAAACTTAGGTTTATCGACCGAGTCAATGGGTTTCAAGGTTTTCCTGTAGAGGATTTCATAGGCAATACTACGCTTAACAACATGTATATGGGGTATTCCATACCGACTTAGACAAACCGTGACACTTACCTCTTCAGATTTTGATGGCGATTTTTTCTGAGGTTCTATCATGAAAAAAAATGCTCTCAATTTTTTTTTAGATTTTTTTTTAATCAGGAAAATTTTTTAGACAATAAAAGAAATATGGAACTCATATCCGGTAGATCATTTTAAGTCGAATTTCGGTAAGAAAAATTAAGAAAAAATCGCAAATTAGAAGAAAAAATTATATAATTTTGAAAAATTATTGTCAGTAAGGCACTTTCTTCGTTAAAGCACAGTTCTATGTTTCTTTTATTTTCTCAAAAATTTGTTTTTTTTTGTTTACATTTTTGTGGATTTTTTCAGAATTTTAAATCGGGGTTTATTTTCGCTACAGATTTTTTCTGCGGAAAGAAAAAAAAATTCAGAAAAAATTTGAGAGTACTTTTTTTCCATGGTAGAACGTCAGAAAAAATCGCCATCAAAATCTGAAGAGGTAAAGGTCACGGGTCGTCCAAGTTGATATGGAAGACCCCATATATATATACTGAAAAGATGTATAGCGACGTCTAAAAATGGTCCATGGGAAAAATTTTCGGGGGGCTGAGGAATTGTTTTTAAAAAATTAACAAAAATCAATGGCAAATAACTATTATTATCATTCATTTATTGGATGACCATAAACTTGATAGACGATATTTGCAATTTTTTTTTCATTTTTAAAATCAATCTCATATTCTACTCTTTTCCATTTTACAATTTTTTTTTGCACTTTTTTCAAATATTTCAAAATTTCCACAACTTTCCAAATTCCGTTAAACTTTCCGATTTCGGTTTTTTTGAAATTTCATGAATTCCAAAAAAAATTGAAATGGTTAAAATGATTGGAATTTTCAACACTTTGTGATATCGGAAGCGTTGAAACTTTTGAATTTTTTGGAATTAAAAAAAAAAAAAATCCTCATACCCATCCCGAGAAAGTTTCCTAAATATTACCGGTTTCTCTTATTTATCCCAGCGCTCCCCATTAGCCAATTATTGCTACTCGAATTAAAATATCTCCAGCAAAATAACTACCTGTACCAAGTTGCCTCTCCGTATGTCCCGCATATCTCTCATCAACAACAAATTCCAAGACCCCATTACCGTTCAACATGGGACCAACCCTCATCTGAAGGCCTGGATAAATATTGCTTATATCCCACTTCAAATTCCGCCTCTCCATCAGTCGCGCCGCCGCCTTAACAACATTGCCAAAATCCTTAGGATCATAATCAAGATCAAGAAGATCCCGCCCGGGGCCATCACTCCGCTCCAACCTAACACCACCAAAATCCAAATGCTCATGATCATTCCATGCGCCAAGTACACTCAGACTACCACGATTAACACACTCAAATGTTCCATGTAATTTTTTTGCCACACACTTTGCAAACACATCCGTGAAACTTGCTGCATTTTCGGCTTCGAGGTCAGGCCCCTGTATCCTGTCCTTGGGCTCCATCATGACCGTAATACCAGTGGAGAAGCAAATGAGAAAGAGAAAATCCTGCAATTTTCGTTTCATTTTGGTTCTCTTTTTTTCCCACCGCCGATTTCTTGTTCACGATATTTTTAGATGCCAAGCCGAACTCATATGAGGACACGACCGTGGAAGACTGTCGGCCCTACAACCCGCCTCAGGTATCTATATAGCTTTCGCAAAATTCACACACCGAGGAACAATTGGTTTCACTTGGCAGATCTTTTATCATCATAGCGAAAGTGTACCTGCTACACACACACGAGACGCTTTTGTTTCATATCCTCAGGGACCCCATGACTTTCGTACCGATACACCGGATGCACGCGACGATGAAGATTTCGTCTTCCTGCATTATCCTGGCTATAATACTCGGCAAAAAATTTGAGGCAAAAAAAAAAGAACAGTACTTGAAATTAGTCTCGCTATGATGATGAGGAGGCCAATTGATCTCCCATTATCCTCCAACTTGACAATGTCACTCAAACAAAAGTGAAAGACCGAGTAACTAGTGCAGTTGGTGAAAGGCAAATGATTTATTACCACGATTAACTAAAAATTATTTATTCATAAATAACAAATATATAAGTTACATGATGATTCGACTTGTTGCGGTCGATATAAATAATCATTGGGCAAAAAAAGTAAAGATAAACTGTTACGTGCGAGATACTGACTAAGAGTCTCTCAGTAATTGAGCAATGGATCGAGTAGAGTCGTGTTTTTAAAAAGAATAAGGTGAAAAAGCAGTTGGGATCCAGTGCCAAGTCGTTTGTGCCCCGCCGAGAGTCCTCGGGGGATGTACGAAATGATCGAGGGTAATCACTGATCATCCAGCGGTCAATGGTTCGTCCAGTCAGTCTATGAGTACTGTCATGTCAAAGTTCGGCGTCAAGTTGCGTCTACGTCGCGAGAAAACTAATCTAAGTCAATGTCTGTCTGTATGTAGAAATGGCACCTCATCAGGTTCTTGGACCTGATCTGTCTGGATGTGGTCCGTCCGCATTAAATCGTCTACTGGCTTTGTAATGTCTCGTATCGTCTGTCTAGTTTTCTTTTGCCACGGTGAGTGATACTGAAGTTGAGCATTATCATAACGATTTGAAGTATTCTTCTTCACAATATTTAAATTATTAAAATTAATTGACTGGCTTGTAAGCGCTGTAAGCGAGATCCGCGGATCTGCCCCATCCATGTGATTCGTGCTCGTCGTGGTGTGCAGCAGGATGGGCGACAACTTCGTAGCTTTGGCCATGGCTCTTGGCTGCCAAGAGTTTCTGGACTGCGATGATACCGGCAACAATGAGAGCGATTTTACCAACAACGAGGGCCTTGAAGGCGAGGAGAGCAAGAGCACCAAGGGCAATTGGGATGAGAGCGAGAGACTTGAGCTTCAAGAGGAGGAGGATTGGGGCCAGAACCTTGAAGATCTTCTTCTTCTTGCCGCGAGCTGAAAACATTGGCATTGATTAATCAATTGACCCTTGATGGAGTCATGCAGATACTTGAATGCCCAGGATAATTACCCTCATCGAATGATCGGGAGACCTCCTGGGGAAGACTGAGCTCAACGGTGTGGGTCGAGAGGAACTTTCCAGCTCTATCGAATAGCGCCTCATCGACCGCTGCTTCACGGGCCGCGACCTCTGTTGGTAGGCTTGCTTCAACGTCGTTCAACGACCTTGCATTGTCAGTCCGGCTGCAATTACAACAGGTCATGTTTTATAACATTTCCCTTGCATTCTCAATATTGTGGCATTCAATGCGAAAAGATTCATTCATAAAAAATTTGTACTGCTGTATTTACTATGTTACTACATCGTAAAATTAATATGTGGCCACATAGACAAGTGAGATTGTCTCACTTCAATTCACAAATTAATTACGAGTGTTCATTGTCGAACGAGTGAAAATGAAATGACATTTACAAAGTAATCCCTGAATCATTTCACTTTTTCGTTTCCATTGAAATTAAGAGTATTTTTTGTGTAAACATTTTGGCGGTGGCCTGGACTGTGTCCCAAGGTAAAACCGAGGGTGAACATCCAGGTTTAATGTTCTGTAATACGAAGGTGCTTACCTATTTTTAGCTTCCTCAGTCTGAACGATTTTCAGCCCATCGACAATGGCAATGTCAGCGGACCTCGCTGCACGATCAACGAAACGCAATGCCTTGATCTTCAGACAAACAGCAACATCAGGCTCAGCTGAGCACGATGTATAAACATCAACAGCCTCCTCCAGAATTGATTTTGATTGTGCGCTTTCTTGTGCTGGTGCAGCAAAAGCTACAGCACCCATCAATGCAATAATTGCCACGTATTTGTACATGTTTAATGGTTTTATCAGTTTATCCTCAACAGAAACAACTTCACTTAATATTATCCGTGATAACCGATAATTAATCAAGTCAGAGATTAACTTGGATGAGTTTTCTCTCGTTTTGCAAACTTTAACTGCTTGACCGACGCCGATCGTATCGAAACTGACCAAAAGAATCACGATGCTGCCTTTTATCCTCGACGCGAACTGGGTCCGCGTACGTTTTTGAAATTTTGATGGCCCCCACCATTGAGCATTGGGTCCCCTTTGGTTGTGGCCACACACACCCAATATACACACACGGCCTGTGTCCACTCTGGTGGCTTCCCCGCTCACCCGCTTGGCCCCTCCTGGTCTGTAAGTGCCTTTTTTTTCCCTCCTTTTGACTTCCCTCAATATACGTGGGCCCACACCAGCCGTTTCGGTCGCTTCGAGTCACACTCAACCCGCCCCCTTCCTCAACCAACCATTTTTTTTTTCTTATCCACTAACGCACTGGCTATGACCGCTTGTGCCCCATGGGCCTGTCGTCGGATGGCTCATTTGTGTCGTGTGTACATATTTGAGTACCTCCTTGTACCTCATCATCGTACAGCTATCCGGCAAATTTAATGTATAGTACACATGCAATGCCGGCACTTTTTCTACTTATTTCACGAACAGACAGACATCTTCCAGTGATATTCAAGTACAGGTAGGCAAATTGAATTGCATACTTCCTGGAGGGCAGTAGGCATTTTAAACCTTTATTGGACCTTCGAGTCATATGGGAGCATGTCCAGAGATTGGTCATTCCCGAAGGAGGCATTTGAATATTTTCTCACACTTCAAGGTCTCCAAAAGCAGCTCTCATCACCTCTAGCTAAATCCGTGGGTGTGCACGTGTGTGCATGTGTATATTGTATCAATGAATTTGTGGGCCCGGTTTCTCTTCGAGGTATGGAACGAATTAACTTTTTTCACCGATCGACGAGGGTTCATCCCACGCGATACCAAAGGTAGTATCGGTTTGATCGTTGCTTTGCATCCTCAGTTATTTGCCTGAACTACAGACAAAATCAGCAAATTTTGGAAACTTCTATTATATCTGGGGAAATCATTTTTTATTCCAAAATTTAGTTCCTGTTCGCCCATATTTCTCATTACGAGTACTGATTAATGAGATAATAAACAGTATACTGCCAATTGAACTTTCACTTGACTTCTTGGAATTATGCTCATCATCCATCAGTGATTATATTAATTGCCAATCTGAAGTTGTATGAATAAAGAACCGTGAATGTTATATATAAGTTATAATCAATCGAATGGTTGTCCTTTAAAATAACGTTATCATTGAATATTTCTTCCATATTATATGCCGAAAAATCTGCCTTGTTTGATTTTTCGTAAGTTATTATCTTAACCTTCGACAAGTCTTTTTCTTTAGAACTTCACTAGAAATTATCAATCAATCAATCAATCAACCAATCAATGCATCAATCAATGCATCAATCAATCCGTCAATCAATCCATCAATCAATCAATCCATCAATCAATCAATCCATCAATCCATCAATCCATCAATCCATTAATCAACCCATCAATCCATTAATCAATCAATCAATCACTCCATCAATCAATCCACCAATCAATCCATCCATCAATCAATCCATCGATCGATCCGTCAATCAATCCATCAAGCAATCAATCCATCAATCGATCCATCAATCAATCCATCAATCAATCCATCAATCAATCCATCAATCAATCCATCAATCAATCCATCAATCGATCCATCAATCAATCCATCAATCAATCCATCAATCAATCCATCAATCAATCCATCAATCAATCCATCAATCAACCATCAATCAATCCATCAATCAATCCATCAATCAATCCATCAATCAATCCATCAATCAATCCATCAATCAATCCATCAATCAATCCATCAATCAATCCATCAATCAATCCATCAATCAATCCATCAATCAATCCATCAATCAATCCATCAATCAATCCATCAATCAATCCATCAATCAATCCATCAATCAATCCATCAATCAATCCATCAATCAATCCATCAATCAATCCATCAATCAATCCATCAATCAATCCATCAATCAATCCATCAATCAATCCATCAATCAATCCATCAATCAATCCATCAATCAATCCATCAATCAATCCATCAATCAATCCATCAATCAATCCATCAATCAATCCATCAATCAATCCATCAATCAATCCATCAATCAATCCATCAATCAATCCATCAATCAATCCATCAATCAATCCATCAATCAATCCATCAATCAATCCATCAATCAATCCATCAATCAATCCATCAATCAATCCATCAATCAATCTATGAATCAATTAAATGAGCATTTAATTCATTGAGTCACAATGTCCGAATTTGATTATTCCTGTTGCATTTTGGTACCACAACCTATGAAAGAGAGAAAATTGTTTATTGTCATTTAATTTATTTTACGTCAAGTCCTTAACCTCTCTACATACTACTTCCGATGAAATTTCTTTCGCAGAAAAGTTGCATAGATTATGGCAGGAATTTCATCCCAAGACTTATTGAATTTGGCGGCATTTTTTGAGTGTTCCATTGAGAAAGAAAATTTATTTGATCGAACGGTTCTCAGGGGGGGGGGGGGCAGATAATTTTTGGGTGAATATGTCTTTGATTTTACAGTTATAGGCGAGTCAAGATGAAAAGAAGTGGGTAAACCATAAAATGTGTCGTCTATGTCTGGATGATGGTGTAGGTATGGGGACAGTGGAAGAGGAGTTTATGAATAAGTTATTTTTTTTTTTATCTCAAATTCCATGTGGCAATTGGTAACTGTCAGGGGGTGATGGGGGGGGGCGGCTACTGCTATCCCGAAAGAAATGGGTAAAACATATTATATTAAAATGGGCTCTGTAAAAAGTTTTGGATACTTCTTTTTATTCATGAGGCTTAAATTGATTCAGCTTCACCTCGATCTTCAACGGGAATTTCACCATGGAGTATTTTCACTCGCACCTGAACTTACAGGTGCCATAAAGATCGAAAGGGTATATATATGCAATATACAATTGAATCATACTCTCTAGTCAATGAATACATCTTATTGATATTAATTAATGCATCAGTGTGTACAAAGGTTGTAAAGTATCTTCGAGGGACGTTTAACGGTTTTTATGGAATGTACGAGTTGAGGTGAGTGTTGGGAGCGCGCCAGACCCTCCTCGATGAAGACGGCCGCGCCTCCCGTTGACCCCGAACTGCGTTGCTCTTGCCTAGAGCGAGAAAGAGCCGAAAAAAGAGAGTAACGTAGTGTTTGAGAGATGTAAAAAAAAATGCAGAGGGGAAGAGAGTGGAGAAAATGAAAAAAGATGAAGGAGGAAGAAGTGCCTCGAGGATCAAGCGACGGACTTTCTCCGCTCTGTCCCAATCAGTCGGCCAAGGCTCCCGTGTCAACTGAGTGAAGCGGTCAGGTCAATAGTCAAACGCCGGCTAAACCTTTCTTAAAACACTTCTGCAGTGACTCTTTGGGCAAAACGGCTGATAATAAAAAAAAAAATACATTATTCTCGATTTGGAGATATTTTGCCCCCAAATTGAAAACATTTGAATTTTTTGTAAGTGGTATTTTTTTAACTCGTTGATGGGAAAAGTTATTGTATTCAAGCGGAGATAGAAAGGCGTGAGATCCCCGCAATTTTCACTTGTCTCGGCTATTCAGGCTCTCTTAAGACTTTTTAGATGAGACTTGTATGTGTGTGTGTGTGTGTGTGTGTGAGATAACGAGAGAGTGTGTGTGTATGTGTGTGTGAGAGAGAGAGAGAAAGAGTGCGTGGGCTTGTATGTGTGGCAATACACGTATGAAGTCAAGTTGTATATCAGTTACGCAAATTCGGCTATTGATTTATTCCTATGATTTTGATCAATATCTCGTAAAATATGATGCCTAGCAGAAAAAGTAATATCGTATGAAATATGTAGTTTCATGAGAGGAACAACTTTTATTCGACACTTTTTCTCGTATCTATCAGCATTATGAACAATTAAAAGTGTTAAAAACAATTGAACGGGTGAGACAATTGCAAAAACAGTCCTTTCAGACCTGGAGACCACTGAAACGCGTCAATCAAAAGGAAAAAAAAAGGAAATCCCTCCGGTGGTTCCGCCGGAAACGTTAAACAAAGTTTTTTGATTACACACATACACACACACACACCTACAGACACTTTTCTAAAATTACGTCAGGATGATGAAAAACGTCGAGAAATGTGAAAATTTCATCGATCTGGGACTTTCCATTTTCGGGGTCATTACAATAACTTCCCTAGATCGGGAAATTAATTACAAATTGTCCCATTTGTTGTCACACATTATCAAAATATCATAAAATGAAATTAATATTTAAAAGGACAGGAGGTTCATTTTCATATTCAAAATCAAAATTGTATCTACAGCAATGTTGTACACATGCGCAAATGCTCAAATAATGTAGCAAAGTGATAAAACGAAGCAAGTTCATTTATCGGTTTCCTTCGTTTTTGAATTTCTCGGGATCGAAAAAAATTTCCCAAAATTTTTATGCGAATTGTTTTGCAGGGCTCAACCTGTGAGTGTTAGCATAAGAAGTCATAAAACATCAAATGTGCATTTTTACATGTGGAATGACTTTCATTGGACACCTCCCTTCGTCTCGCTAACCGTTCTTGCGAGAGAGCAAATCTAAACAAGGGGATTTGTCAATAATAATTAACTATCGGTGTTAGCAAAAAAAGTTATACAACATCAAATATGTATTTTCATGCGTGCAATAACTTTCATTGAATAATTTGTTTCGTGGTTTTAGCCGTTCTCACGATGCAGTGATGTAAACAATCCAATTTGTTAATAACTAGAAAACCGCTGGGTTGATCATATTCAAAATCTAATCAGGTCTAAGTTAGGCCGGAACCTATCGAATGAGTACAAGAAAATCCAAATCGGATAATTTGTCGAAATCGAATGACACAGTGATTGCTGATTTCAGGTGATGTCGAGATGATTTCAATGATTTCGTGAAATCGTAGATTTATTTTGATTTCCTCCGAATTTTCAGGTGATTTCATCCGTGCATCCGTGCGAGGGAGCAAGACAGAGTTGGGTCTAGTTGAGCCCAAGGATACAATAGGCGGTAAAAATAGATCAACAATATGACAATAATGTAATGTTTCGTAATGAATTGTGTAGGTCAATCCGTATATACGTATATCAATCCATGAAACAACGTCAGTGCCTCGCACTAAATGAATACTGACAAAACTACATTGAACACTCATTCGTCGAGTTTATGATTTCACCAATTTCACGTGATTTCGTTCTAAATCAATAAAATCGCGGCATTTCACTGATTTCGTGTGATTTCATGCGATTTTATGGGATTTCGAGGGTGATTTCATTCCTCAGTGACACAGTGATTTCGGGCGTGAATAAACTCTCGATAAAACGAACCTGAAGGTAATTCAAATTATCTCCTTCTACCACTTCACCACAGACCTGTACAACTTTTCGATTTATCGGAAAATTCGGATTATCGGTTCTTTTCTGTGCATTGCTTCATTCTAGGCTCAAGCCGTTTTTTAAAATAAATATTTCCCATTAAAAACCTTGAATATATACACACATACTTTATGATGTTTTAGAACCAAACGTAAAATTCGGCATTTGTGTACCCAAACTGAAAGTTTCTCTTTTTTGCATATTTATCTACATTTTATAGGTTGGCAATTTATTTATTATTGCTTCATCGCGCCGCATTCCTTCGCTTGCACTAATTTCTTCTCATTACATTCGTGAACCTGACAAAAAGCACACTGCAAACATCCATGAAACGACTCACAACGTGGGCATATTCAAAGCTTCTAATTTGTATCTTGTTTAGCGCGTGATCCCAATGTCGAATATCTGTGACAGAATTAATTCGAGGAACGTAGCTACATTGAAAAGTATTAAGAATCCTCAAATGACCACAAGGAGTGGTATCGAGGCACTAGATGAGCAATGATAGTTTTTCATCTTCGCGATAGTCACACAAATTATGTTGGCCCCGAAAATTAAAAAAAAACATTTTCTGATAAATATTAACGTTCCAAGAAATTTTCAATTCATTAAGACCAGTTTTAATATGTCATGTCAAGAAATTTAAAAAGAAACCGTCACCCAAAATCAATTCCTCAGTTGTTTTTTTACATTATATCTGATTGTTAAAGCGAAGCTGTTTTACGCACGTTGCAATGAACGAAAGTAAAAGTCTGGCGAGGGAAGTGGTGGGAAATGGTTCGCGCGTAACGTAGGCGCGTGACGCTTTCGTTACGCTCCCCTCCTCGCCGCCTCACCCGCACTGCGCATGCGCGATAACCAACTTTCCCGTGCCTGGTCTCTCTACCCGACTCATTCCAACGGTTCACCCAGGGTTATGTTTTTCAACTGTCAAGGGCAAAAACACAATGCAACAAGTTTTGGGCGAAGTGTGATATAGACTTCCGATAGAAATTACCAATCACGATTCTGCAAAAAAGTTCCCCAGATGAAAATAACCTTATATAATTTGACTTTCTTGGGTAACTTTCATAACTAAGGCGATAGTGCGTAATCAATCGTATCTTCTCATCGATCGGGTACGAGACACACACACACACACACACATATCGTCAAATACACATGGGACATTCGTCTTTTTGATCCGTGATGGGATCACTTCGAGGTGGATACTATTACTTCCCTATCGAGAAATTAAAGAAATCGACAGATGAATAAGACACGAAAAGTCCATTCGGAAGAAGATCAGGCAATTGGCCGGAGATTTTAATGCCAATTGTGGAAAGGAAAAGTCTGAACCACTAAAAGGTTCTCCCTTTTTACCTCTGAATTTGAGCATGATCCTCAAATGGATTGCTCCAGTTGTTGATATCCATTCATAAAGTTTTTTCTCCCTTTTTGGATAAGATAAGAAACAAAAACATATATTTCGTATTTTAGTTATCATAGTTATCAAAGAAACTATAGTCTTGCTGAAGTATACTTGACAATAGCACTGAGTATTCCTCTCTGATATGCTATAGTAAAAAGGAGAAACGAAAGAAACTATTGATATATATCGAAATTATCGAAAACCGTAAGACCGAAACCAACGCCACACCAGTCAGTGCGGCGGAAGCAGGGAATGTCAGTCGCAAAACAATCGATTACTCGCATCTAATCGACTTTGATGTCGATCTGTCGATTGTTGCCTGTTCTTTTCATATAAGGACTATCCGATGTTACGAAATTTTCGACATACTGGCAATTCTCTTTTTTTGTTCTCTGTAATTTGTTCCTAAAAAACGGGCAGAAGAATTATAAACCCACTTCAGAATGTCGGAGTAGTCTAACTAAAGAAGTTTTAGTGCTGCCGATTGGGTTTCTAAGTTGTCTGTGCTTTCCTGCGTCTTATCATGCAAATGCGGTGCATGTACGGTGCACAAGTCTATATAGTCGTATGCTCAACGCATCGAAGGCGGCAAAGATGATACAGAATACGGAACAAATTACAAACATTGCCTTAAACTGGGACAATTGCAATTTGCATTTTAAATGGTAAAATGTGAAACACAAAACTGACAAAGTTGCCATGACAAAAGTTCAGCCTACACCACGAGCCCTCATGGTGATGCGATGGGCACAGACTTTGGCCCAAGTTGGACAGCATCCACTCAGTTTAACCCAATGAAGGCAATACCGAGTGGCCATTGTATACCATGGTTCAACCAGTTATGGAAGAAAAACGTCAATGCATCCAGCTGATCCTGTTACGAATCTACCGTTCAATGGTGAATCTATGAGAGTTAGAGCCTGGATAATTCAGTACTACCCGTACGGGGATGCGGTCCTTGGACCTCATTGCTAAATGCCAGAATGATAACCGATCATTGACATTTATATTTGAGAATTGTGAAATAAGTGAAGCTGCTCATTGGATCATATTGTGCCAAAGAAAAAAACATGGATAATACCCATTGAAAAAAAACCATGTTTGTCAGCTCCGACGCGAGACTGGAGTTTACTCCTTCAGAATAATTATCTTGGAATATATACAATAGGGGGTTGGGAGGGTAAATAAACTGAAATCCATGGAAGTATATACTTCAAATCATATCTATTTACATTTATTCCCTTCACTATTAACATTAACATTATCAATTTTGTAAATATCATCGTCGTTATTCACTACTTTTATTTTATTTTATGTGATTTCCGAATATATTTATCGACAGAAGTGAAACTTACACAGTACATTTTAATTATAAACTTTTTTATTTCACACTTTTTTTCGAACAGCCAGAAATTAGTACATAACCTACCTGGTAACTGCATCCACTCGTTTTTTAAATTTTTTTCATCATCACTTGAATTATTTTCTTCCATATGCTACACTATTTCATTAACTTTTTTGACTAACTTTATTTACTTGCTCAGTATAAATATAAATAAATATCAGAATAGTTCTCTACATGAGAATAAAACACCAAATATCTGAAATTTCATAAACTGACTGTTGATATTCAACACATATATTGAAACCAGCCTAACCTTCCCCGTGAGAAGGTATGCGCATCACAGTCTGAGTTGCGCAAATACGCTGCGCAGAAGACAATGTAACGACTTCACTTTTAGTTAACACTCGATTTCACTGCTCATTTTTTTCTCGTACCGCGGGCTATAAATCAATTCTAACGGAGTAAGCTCCAAAAATAGAAATGAACGCGATGTGGGTGTGACCCTCTACGGATCGAACCAATAACTTCCCGATCGTTGCCCCGTATATGTTATATCCAAAATTTCGGTTCATGTCTCAAATTATGACTTTTCCAACTTTTCAAGATTTCCAACTATTAAAAGAATTTATAATTCTTAATATATAGTAGTTAGATAAACAATGGAAGTTGTTAATGACAATTAACTATGGGTGTTGGCAAAAAAAGGCATGGAACATCAAATGTGCATTTCTATGTGTGGAAATACTTGCATTCGACCCTTTGTTTCGTATCTTGAACCATTCTCACGATGCGACGATATGACCTATTCAATTTGTTAATAACTAAAGAACCGTTGGCTCGATTATGTTCAAAATCTAATCAGGTCTAAGTTAGGTGGAAACCTATCGAATGAGGATAAGAAAACCCAAATCGTATAATTACACATACACACACACACACAGACAAACATCGCGCTAAAAATGGTCGGGCACGTTTCTAAGGGCCATGAAACGTGGAGATCAGGTGAAATTTCCGATTTCGATTTTTGGACCCAAAATAATAACTTCCCTCAAGATCGGGTCAAGTTAATAAAAAAGAAATGAATTCATTAAGGGGTTATACCACTGTTTAAAAAATCGCTAATGCAGACAACGAAGTTTTTTGCACAGACAAATTTTCTTTCCTCGAGATTTTGAGTTTTGAGGCGATCGCGGTCAAGGTCCTCGAGCCGACCACTTGCCTTCGCTTTCGGATATCGGCTGGGCGTATGAACCTTTTGGTAAGCCAATCTAGGAAGATGTGGGTCGAGATGAGTTATTGCTTCGAAGCAACCATATGGAATTTCGTTTGGAAGTCGCATTGAACTGTAAAAAAAATTCGCATATAGCCGTAGATATAGCAGATCTGCATTTTTAGCGATGGGTTTGGCAGTATTTCACACATCATGACGGTTCTACGGTTCAACATTAGGACGGAGATACTTTTTGCGTCGAATCTTGCATTGAAAGTACAATGCATCCAAACAGCGGAGTACAGCTTAAAAGCTACGAGGCAGGACTTCTAGAGTGAATATTTCACCTTGAAAAGATTGCAGACTAATGGTAAGAATTTTTCGTTTGATAATTTTTTCCTTTCTCGAGTCCTGGACGCGACTTCAGCACCATTTCATATACTTCCCGATGGTAAATCACGGGGGTATTGATCTTATCGATTTTGCACTTTAAAAAAATGTCAAGTTTTCGACAAAAATTTCTAAAATTCGAGAAAAGTTTCTAAAACATGAAATTTAAGAAAGTTTGCGAAATTTTTGTATTTTCGATGGGACGTAAAATTTAACAATGTATATATAGAATTAGTGATTAAAACACGAGCTCGCCTGAAGTGATAATGCAATTGAGGTATGCTCCATGTAACTCAGAAGTGATTAGATTTTGAATAAAACTGGTACACCACTATTACTATTGGTATCTCACGAACTATTACTGATAGGTACAGCTTTATTGGGACAAAGCTACTCCGCACATAAAAATAAATATTTTATGTTGTATAATTTATAGAGTAGCTAGCGGAATTGAAGAGTAATTGCGAGTAGAATCTGCGGACGGCGATGAGTGTTTGAATCTGGCGACCGCACACACCACCGGATTGCTCACAGGTGTGTCAGGGCTTTCGTGTACTAGGTAGAGTATCTGCCTACGCCGTTGAAGATCCTAGGTTCGCATCTGGCCGCCGCGAAATATTTCACCTGATCATTTATTCTGATCCATAGCAGAAATATTGCACCTGTGCTATCGGTGGTGCCCGTCAAATGTGACCGCAAGGCCGGGCGGGAACCTAACCCGACGCAGAGGGATGGGTTCCATCATAGGCGCCCGACATCATCGCACAGGGACTTCTGAACGTTTACTCTGTGTTTAGAAATGTAATGTCCGGAACGTTGACAAGTCGGCGGCGGCCGCATGGATGGGTGTCCATTACACCCTACACGGAGAAAAGAGTGATGGTAGAGAATTCCATGTGAATATTTACGACTAGTAAGAATTACCAAAGTTTGAAGAGCATTACCATGCTATGGTCATAGTTTTTATAGGCTCTAGCAATGGGTACCATAGGACATAGTAAGACTCTCAATGGGAATGAAGCCTTTAAATATAGGAAAAAATTATTGGAGAAAAGAAACGTTATGAGTAATTTAATTTTACAATTTTGAGCGAGAATTCAAACCCATCGTTTTGGTACACAGTTTTCATTGCTGGAGGTAGCCATATATGACAAGTAACAAAATTGTATTTCCTGAAGTGTTGATATGGACCATGTGTTATTCAGATCAATTTCATGTCAGGCATAGACCTGACAGCCATACACTCTAGGGACGCATCCTATGCATATAGGACTCATTTCCATAAATATGGTAAGCGTTACCATATGTTTTGTAGTTGCTACGTAATCGAACATAGTAAAGAGTTCAAGGTGTAAATAGTAATATTTGCTATACACAATGGTAATCCTTCCTATAATAATGGCTGTCATTGCTCTAGTGTATAGTAATGTCTACCATACCTCCATGGGAGTGATCACCATAGTGCTAAGGAATTTTTACTACTCAACATGATAAAAATTACCATAAATGTCAAGTCAAAAAACCATTTACCATGTTTTATGGTAATATCTCATATATAAAAGTAATCTCTACCATTCAGTTTTCTCCGTGTACCGAAGAAAACAGCAATTCTGGGGGGGGGGGGGGGTGTACAACAGAGAGGGACGGAGGGAACAAAATATCCACAGGTACTTCTGGTTTTGAAAATCTCGTTATATATCCTCTATCGGAGAACAATTCGAAATGAAACACGTCTAAGCCTACTTTCTTTTCTCAGCCTCCAAAATAATTCGCCAGCAGATTTTGAAATGTCAACGCTGCCCGTTTTGCCCCACTTTCGTGCGTGTGGGACTTCAATGACTTTCTTTCGTCTGAAGTGGTTCTATAAGGTGTACGCGCCAAATCACGTCCTCTAACGCTTGACAGTATTGAGATCAATGTTTTGAAAATCCACAGTGGTCGTAGCTATGAAAACAAATTGACTAGGCTTTTGAACATTTTCTCACAATAAGAGAATTTTTGTTAAAAGTGCCCATGGTAGCTATCTCTCTCAACGTTTGCGAACGCAAACATGTCCAAACATTCACATTCACCAACCGCCCTGGAGGGTGGGGGGGGGGGCGAGGGGGGCCACCCCCATGTTTTTGGTTTAGATATGTTGCCATTAGACATTTTTTTCCGATATTTTTCACCGCACATTTCGAACTAAAACTTTTTTGTAACATTCCATTTCACAGCTTTAATCAATGATAGGTCCTGAATTATGAGAGTTATGGAGAGAAGTCATAAAAGATTATATATGTATCCATGTGCAGGGAATAACTTTCATTAAACACCTTTTTCACTACCTCTGGCCATTCTCACGACAGCGCCTTTTAAACAATTAAAATTGTTCATAACAATCGAAGGAACTATTCTCCCAGGTGGACACTCCTTCCGACGGAGAACAGGGAGAGACAGTGTTGGAAAATGAAGAACAATTTGATCAGTTCACGAGTAACACACACACCCCTACATCCAGAATCCTTCTCAAAAACGTGTCAGAATGATGTCAAACGTCGAGAAAAGTGAAAATTTTCGATTTTTGCCACTCTTCATTTTGGGGTCAATATAATACCTCCTCTAGAGCGGGAAGTTACAAATGACCTGGGACCTATATAATCGATATACGAAATGGTGACCATCCGCAACATTGAAAAAAAATAATGAACATTACAAACAGTGTAAAACCCACCTGATGATCGTTAACGACTGGTCGTAAATTAAATCACGAGTTGAATTCACGATTGGCATGTGCAGTCACCTGAAAACAACATGTTCTCCGCTCAATTCAATTGACACCGCAGTAATAAAAAAATTACCCGAGTCAGTAAGAGGCAGGAAAGAAAAAAACGGCCAAAAATTTTGTGGCATGCCACACGTGAGAGCGAAAAAAAAAATTGCTCTCAACTTTCTCCCAGCCTATCCTCCCCCATGTTTCCTCAATCATTCATAATTGCTGGAAAAAAAAACCTCATAATATTACGCTCTCACTCTCTCCCACGTTTGGCCAAACGTAAACCACTGAAAATAATAGTAATAACCACCAAGAAATAACCTTTAAATTATGGAACACTGGAGACATGAGCGTTAGGATTGCGTTTGTGGAAGAGGTAGTTGGTAATGGAACACTTTCCTCCGACGTCGGCGAGAGTGAACTCGCGGGAGGATCGAGGTCAGGTCAAGGCCCCCATCCAACCGTACAGACTCCGGTGCGCCGAGTGCAGTTACAACCTGGCAAGAGTATTTCCCCCTCCTCCCCCACCACCCCACCGACCGCCACCCTCCTCGCCCTCCCCCCTTAATTACGAAGCATTTTTTCCCTCGCCTCTTCATCATCTGCAAGATGACGCTTGTCCTAGTGTCCTACAAATTTGAAACAGGAAAATCCTCGCACAAATGAAATAGATTTCAAAACTAGTGGGTAGAATGAGTGTGACCCATTGGAGCCACACAAAAAATTAGCGATTTATTAGTTTCGACCATTATTATTATTATTAAAAAAAAAATTGTTGTTCAGGAATTAGTGTGAGAAATCGTTGACGACGCACACACACACCAACAGACAGACACACACACACACATGCACAGACACCCATATACACACATTCGGACGCAAACACACGCACGCATACACATAGTCGGGGCTTTGGCGTAGTGGTAGAGTATCTGCCTACTATTCCGAAGGTCCTAGGTTCGCGCCCGGCCGCCGGAGAATATTTTTTCCAGGAACTTCCGTGTGTTCTATCGGCGGTATTAGCCATAAAATGAGACCGCCCGGCCGAGCAGGAACCTAACCCGACGCAGGGGAGGGGGGGGGGTGGCTTCCATTATAGGCGCCGGCCATCGTAGCACAGGGGTTTCTGGAGGTTTACCCTGTGTTTAGAAATACGATGGCCTAAAAATGGCGAAAGTCGGCCCCGGCCGCATGGGTGGGTGTCCGGTACGCCCCCTGAAGGAATGCTTACACGGCCGCTACCGGGGGCGTACAAATGAGAGGGACGGAGGAAAAAAAACATACACATACACATACACATACACATACACATACACACACACAAACACACATACACACACACACACACAAACTTTCGTTTCAGGAAGTAAGAAAAATACGATCTTCGGACTCCATACTAAAACATACTTGTAACGATAAAAAAAACTGCTAGTTAGGACTCCATAAAGAGGAATATAGAAATGATTGATTGGGGTCACTTCAGTGGAAACTGAGAAATTAGCAATGAGGTCTAGGTTAAACTCATGGGATATAGAAAATAAAACTAACAATCTCACGTAATTGTCAATTTCCGTAGTCCCCTAATGTGAGCTCCATAAGTCAGCGATATCATGAATACTGACGAACTCCTCAACATTGAAATAACACAGTGACCTAGACAATTAGTTGACATCTGGACAGGGAAAGTTATCGTAATGACCTCGAAAATCAAAAGTGAAATTTTCAGAAAATGTCTCTCGACGTTATGTGTGGGTCCATCTGTGTTTGTGGCGCGTCGGCAAATTTTCTATTCAATCCGCCCTCAGCATCTAATGCAGCGATTCCACTTTTACCCTTATCAAAACACTCCTTCAATTCTTATCAACAATTTCCATTATTCATAACGCCTTATCGCAACGTGCAAGACAGGGAGAAAAATACCGAATGAAAGTTGTTTCTCGCCTAATCCCAGTTGGGTCACCTAAATCCAAACATTTCCGTACCAATTGCTCTGCCTATTTTGCTAATTTCAAAATTCTAGAATATTTCCCAATAAGACAATTATCACCAGTTGCACTTTGCTTGCTAAGCTTCTGATTGTAAAAGATGACAACTGAGGTCAGCCCCGATTCTCCCATGAACTGCCAAAACTAGGGCTGTCCCACGCAATTTCAAAACCTACAAGCATCAATAACCTCCATAAAAGCCCACAACATCATACTGACATCCTGTTTAATAAGTATTTCGATGAGAAAAGAAAGAGTGGCAACTGGAAGAAGTAGGCCGAATCCATTAAAAAATTCCTATTGTCTATTTTCCCCTTCAAATGAGCGGAGACTACTCCACTCATGAATCCATTGACTAGTACCAACATGGCAACACCAATATCAACCGCTGAGACTTCACCAATGCGCGAGACTATTCCGCGCAACCAAATCCTTGTCTCAGCATGAGGAGGCGCGGATGCTGGCCTGTACGCGGCCTGGTTTACTTCCACGTACGTGAGCCATTCCCGTGTCGCACGCACCACCACTGCATTTTATCCCCCTTGATTCATGCATTGCCACACACACACGGACACACACACACACACACACATGCACCTACTCAATTTTTTTCCTCCTGTTTTTACCACCGCAAGATTTGTCGATGTATTTCACCAGCGAGGAACAAGGATAGACGAAAATGTGCGCGTAAGGTGCGTGAGCTGGGTTCCACACGTTTTATACGTACGTACATTTTATTTCGTACTTGTTTCGTGATCGTTTACTTTTATGTAGGTAAAACTGCCGGACGTAACGTCGACGAGTGCTCCCGTGGCCTGCATCTCAGGGGGAAAAAAAAAGCAACAAATGAAAGGTGGGAATTGCCGTAAACTGGTATGTATGCTATTCAGGATTTCATTATCAATGCCACGTCATCGCAATCAGTCTGATATGATTATTTGGTGGAATTGATACTTTCCATTGGACAAGCCGCAGTCAAATATAGAGGTACACCATTTGGTCAGGCTCCAATTATTCCATACCCACTGGCTCCCTATGCTTCTTTTCATTTCTCTTTTGCCTCTTTCCTTATTGCTCAAGCCCGTTAGCTCGACAAAATTTACACATACGCCGCAATTTAATTTTTTTCTTCACTGCTGAGGATTCAGACGACAGTCTTCCACTTCTATGGGAGGTCTAGAGATGCTGACAAATAACGAATCGTCCAGATGTTCGGCACAATTTTTCTCTCTATTGAAATAGCAGGGGAGGGAGGTAATGAATCAATACAAGCGAATTTGGCATAAATACACACGGTCATTAATCTTATTATTTATTAGTCTCATTTTTCCGTGTTTTGTCGAAAAATAATTTCGTCTCTATAAATATACAATTCCTTTTTTTTCCGTTGATTTTATGAATTTTGTCGACGTAATTCGACTTACAATATTACATTTGTGGTACAAATAAATACTGTGGGATGATAACGATTTGTGCTGATGATGACGGGGGGGGGGGGGAGAGTGGGGTGGGCTGGTTTGGCAGGTAAGATAGTGGTATCGAGGACGATGATAAGTAGGATAGAAAACGATGAAATGATAAATAGGGCACGAGTGGTCAGTGTAACAATGAAGGGAAATTTGTGTATACGCTCTCGATAGGTAATTGAAGGGACTTGAATCACAGTGCAGCGATGTGGATGAGTTTCATAACTCAGCCAAGTTAGAAAAATTGATGATAGGTGGGAGGTATGGGGGGGGGGGGGAGGTGGAGAGAAAATTTAAATAAGTGAGAGAAATGAGGGTTTGATGTTGCTCATTCACCGGGCTTACGAGCGACGTGTCTACGAGGCATTAACTGGTTTGTAAGCTGAATAGGCAAGCTCTTGACCAGCCCTCGCCCAGCCACTGCCCCCGCCATGTCCACCAACTTGTACGACCTCATGTCCATGATCGTGGCTTGATACAAGTTTCTTCAGGCCAATTATGGAAGCAAGTACCAGGGCCAATTTGGAGACAATCAGAGCCTTACCAGCGAGTAGAGCAAGTGCTCCAAGTGCAAGTGGTACTAGGGTGCCACCAATGAGTAGGGGAATAGCCATGAGACCGCCCATGCCCTTCTTCTTCTTGCCTCGAGCTGAAATATCAAATCATAACAGATTAATTATAATACATTTTTTTTCTTCTCCATATTCAAAATCAAGGAACTGAAGCTTTGCCATTTTGACGGAACTATCTGTCATATTACCTTCTTCCTGAAGACTCCTGGACAATTCCTCCACATTTGGCAGTTTGAGTTTCAATGTGTGGCTCTGGAAGAATCTCAGAAATTTATCGAAGATCATGGTATTGAGGGCGTCTTCCTTATCCTCCAATGACCTTGGTAAATTAGCCTCAATTTCCTGTGGTGTCTTTGGTGCTTCCTCCTTATCCTGAGTGCTATCGTCCTTAACTACAGTCACACCCTCAGCAATATTCAATTGTGCGCTCCTCGATACACGGTCCATTGCGCTCAATAGTCGCAATTTAAGACATGAGCTCAATTCAGCGCCCGAGCAATCCTTATACATTTGATAAACATACCGCAGCTCACCGAATATACCATTCGATGATCTACCACTTTGATCATCAATTGTGTTGGCTTTTGACTCAGTCGACCTTGCCGTGACAACACCGGCCAGGAGCAGTGCAATGCAAACGTAACGGTGGGCGAGTATCATTTTGACGGCGCTTTATTCCCTGTTGAATTAACAAAATTAATTACAATCTATTATCACAATACAGTTGTACAGATATTAAAGCGAGGCCGAATAACCGAAAAACACGGAGATTATTGCAATGGGAGGATGGAAACCGTTATTAAACCATTCGCGCCGTGAAACCGGATTAAAATCACGCCAACCCAAGTGACAAATGGCGACTAGGTCAGTCCTTCGGAATGTCTAAAAATAGAATTAAATTCCGGTTGATAATCTGTTAATCACAAATCAGCCGATCAGCAATTCAATTGTAGCAGAAATTAATGCCAAAAGAAAAAAGTCCCATAATTCAATCACAACACGTAAAATACAATTGAAGAATTGTAATTGCTTACAATTGTTGATTCAAAATAATCAAATAATTGGAGATGTTGAGGATAAACAGATATAAACAAAAATTCCTTTTGCAATGTCCGTAAAATTTTTTGATACTGCGAGATATTAGACGAGATGCGTTACCCTCGAGAACACTCTACGTGGACTGTACGTAACGGAAGCCCTGCCCTAGCTCTATATATCTGGTCAGGTGTACCACAGAGCAAGACGCCGTACTCGGGGATATTGCCCCCTCCCACAGCTAGCAATGGGGCGCCCCCCGACTATTTTCATACCAGCATCATACCAATGTGTAGTGTGTTTTTAACGTTTGTAAACGACAAACAACCACCGGTGCGAGACGAGACGAGACGAGGAACCACCACTACGTCCGACATTGCAATGCGTCTGCAACACTTATCCCCCTCATAACACTCATACATCCAGTTTAGTATATGCGTATTACCTTGTACATCCACTTCTAGTTCACCCAATTTTCCTATAAATCTCCCGCCCCCCCCCTCGCCACCCCCCCCCCTCCTCCCCCTTTTCACTTAAACTGACCGATACAACCGTGATCCTGGTTTGTAACGCAGCCCACCAAGATCCAATCCCATCATACCCTATTCCAAGCTCCTCCCATCAGCTCATTTACTCCACATCATTTAATTGCTTTTTTTCCATCATTTCTCCAGCAGTATTTTCCCAACAAATGACCTTTCCCAGATACATCTATCGGTTGACGGCTTTGGTTCAAACCATAGAATAACATTTTTCGTTTTATGAGCGAGGTGTGAATGGAGAAAGGAGTGGATTTTGCTGAATGGGTGAGATTCATGGTTTTACGATGCCAGGGCCAAAGGGCAGGTACGAGTGATTGTTGCCTATCATCAGTGCATTCTAGTTCACTAGGATTTATCGGATGTGGTCTATTTGGAATACCTCATGTGGTTTTCGAGGAGGTTGTATCAATCCAATTAACGCTCTCCTTTTTTTCCTAATGATGTGGTCGAATTAAATAGCGAGGATGAAATTGGAGGAATGGAGAGGGGGGGGGGCGGGGGGAGGGGGGAAAAAATTAGCAAATAGCTTCTCTTTCACGGCCTTGCTTCCTTTTGCCAATGGATTTCATGGTGCTGTGGGCTCGCCTACGGATCTCTGTGGCATATTAACTGGGTCACACCAAGTGAAAATCCTGGCTATGTACATGGATATACCGTAGTGTCGGGTGTGCATGGGGGGAAGGGAGGGGGGGGGGACTTGAAAATAGTAGATTAGCACAACAGCATAAAAGTTTTCCCTCCCTTGGCGGTATATTATCATCATTCATGCGGCGTGCATAATTTTTCCCGGCCCCCCCCCCGACCGCCCACCCACCCCCCTCCCCCCCGCGATGGCTCGGGCAAAAAACTCTCTTTTTGTGCATGAGGGGGATCCATGTTACGTGTAATACGCGGTCTTCGGGCATTTTGATGAAGGAGAAGAGGAGAAAAACGCTGCCGGAACTTGCACGAATGGCATGCAACTCCCTCGCGCTTTACACGATTTCCCGTACGTGCTCTCGTGAAAATGATCTTGTACCAAGTATCGGGCGAAAGCGAGGAGATATTCCGGGTACGAAGTGTGCAAGTTTTGAGATTGGTTTATTTTTCAATTTCTTTTTAAGTTAAACTTCTTATGGGAGGGTACTGAAATTCGGATCGGCAACCTTTTCTGTGACGGAAGTAGGTGGTGGGGGTAACACGTAGCGTCAAGAGAGTGGGGGCCGTGAGTCGCTTGCCTTAGGTACCTGTCGTTAAAATTACAATGTTTAGGCGGCGTGATCATCGCCGAACACAGCTGTTGGAGCTCCATGAAGTTAGCCCCTCCTTATTAAAAATTTATTATTACGACCATCAGAATTCACTGATATTTATTTTTTGCGTCTTGAGAGAAGAGTGTAATTATCACATTGAATAAATGCGAGTATGTTGTGGAAAAATTATTGATTAGTAATTTAAATGCTTTCTCTCCCATCAAACCGAAAAGTCGAATTATTATTTCACCTACACCCTATGAAGTTTCACTTCTGTGGCGTGTCTTCATGACACACCGTATTTTTTTTTTCTACTTAACGGAAGCATTATAGTCCCTGGATTTTTCGGATTTGGTAATGATATGTGGATGTTGTGTAAATTTTTTCGAAACGAAAATTGAGAAGCTGCTTCTCTGTATGTGGTCGGCTTATTTCGTTGTTACTTCACAATGAACAGCATTCGGAGGAAGTAGAATGACCGCGAAAAATTCTAACATTTTGTCATGTTCTTCCTCTGTCATATTCAATCCTAGTCTGGACCAAGTTTCCGCTAAATTGATCAATCACGTTTACAGGAACTTTGATTGATCCTCATTGATGTTTCCTTGCTTTCTTTATACATAGCTTCGTTAATAGGGGCGCGATTTTTTTAAGCCTGCGCATTGGCGGTGTTTATCTGACTACATAAAGATTGATATTGGGTTATTAGGATTGATATTGGATTGTTATTATTATCAATTTTCATTATTTTTTTTCAACTGCTTCCGAGATATATTCGAGGGGCGGGGTGGGGGGGGGGGGGAGTAGGTGGTGACGCTTATGAATATATTATCACACATAGTCATTATCACATTTTCTGCCTAATCAATCATGGGAAAATATTGCGATGAAAAGCATTTCAACATCAAAAATTTTTATTCAAAAATTTTTTGACCTGCAATATATACTCCTTAACATATATAGATATAGCACTCTACAATAATTGCTGGAGTTCTCTCCGGATCACATGTTACATGATGATTGTAGTGTCTCAGAAACTGAACTCATAGAACCTCACTGAAATCTTCGTGGAATAACAGGCCTGGTGAAATATCTTTCTTTTTTTAAACGAGTTTCCTCCTCTCAAGAAACTGGGGTTGTCATCCCAGAAAATATTTCCATCAGATCACATAGTTTTGTACATTAGTTCTCGAGAACTAAGTTTGCGAGAACCTTCGGCTTTTGAACGTTTTTCAATATCGATGAAATTCTCACTTTTCTCAACGTGACACAAAAATTGATCAGACATGCAAAGAGGGTCTTAAAAGTTCGGAACTTTTGGCATAAAATAAAAAATACAAATTTTTGAGAAGTGGTTTTTTATTATGCAATCTCATTCCGATTGAATACACTTATTAGCTCGATCAAAAAACATTTAAAATGAGAGTTTTAGGGCGTTGGCCGGAATGGCATCTAGGGCTCATTTTTCTCACCACAGAGCTCTCTAAATGATTTCAATTGTTTATAACGCTCTAACGCCGAAACAGTTGAAGATACGAAAAAAGTCAGGAAACACAAAATATGTATTTTTTTTATAAGGAACAACATTTATTGGACACATTTTTCCGTATCTATAATATTTCGTGAGATACAGCGTTATAAACAATTGAAATTGTTAATAACAATAGACACCAGCAGACATATATGGACCGAAAACTAATCAGCTCTGAGTTACGGCAAGACACTTCGATTGCGTCATACAGGACCTTGGTCGGATCCCGAGTCGATTTTTTAGTTTTATTTCATCCTCATCACATCTGACAGGACCTGCTAAAAACCTTTGCAAACTTATGTCTCCTACAAAATTCTCGTGAATTTGTTCACGAGAAATCGTTCCGGGGAATTTTTCGTTACATACGTCCGTCGGTAGACACATACAGATATTTTGCTGTAAATAGTCTAGAAGCTCAGAAATACCATGGAACGTGGAGATCTCATGGAAAATCGATTTTTCATTTTCGGGGGCAAAACAATAACTCCCCCTATCGGGAAGTCAAAAATAGCGAAATTTCATGGAATCACACACATGAAAATGGGCACACTGAGGGTCCACTTGTTATATTTTTTTTGGGTCAGTGCTAGACGTTCATTTCCGTTTCAAGCGTTACTCTTATCTGATTCATCATTTTTAAGTGAATTTTTCATGTCACTCGCTTCTTGATCTACGCGATAAATTTGCAAAAATATCAGAGCGAAGAGAATGAAAAAATACATAATCTTTATTTCACCGAGTGTTAACTGGACGTTTTAGATTCATTATGATAACGTGTAATTGGTGGGTCAGATTGCCACAATTGTACCGTTTGTTGTGTCTTACTTTGATATTAAAATCCACGAAAAAAAAGAGAAGCCGAACATTGGATTCGGATGAATCTTCATTGAGGTCGGGCCTGATTTCCGTTTCACAAATTTCACGAATATTCAATTCCACGGGCGTCCCGTTTTTTACCTCATTTCTTCAGCTTTTTTTTCCACTCGTTTTCTTCACCGATACCGATCGTGTCCAGAAGATCAACCATGTGAATCGACTGCGGGCGGTGTCCGCATGTTCCTAGAATGTTCTTCTTTTTTATTCCCCGCATTAAGGTCCCATAAGAATGATCCAGCTGATGCCGTGAATAGATGATTTATTCCCCCCCCCCTCTTTTTATCCTTCCCTCCCCGATCATAAAACCAGACGCGGATGTATTCTCAACTTTACTCATCCAACTTTCTTTCGCAGATGGTAGATTTTCACTTGGCACAATAACAAATCCTCCGTGCACAATTAATATAATTCCCTTGCACTTGACCAACAATTGCTACATGACAAAATGAAGTATGAAGCGGCGAGTAATCGAGCGAAGAGATATCGATAGGAATTGAGAAAAAGTGTGCCATTGAGACGTTGTATACATATGGAGACGTTTCACGGTGCGGAACAGACGTGCCCATCATGCGCATTACTTTTTTCCCATTACAATTATTCTCGAAAAAAAAGTAATTTTATGGCCTCTTGCCTCCCCCCTTCGCACCCACCAACAATACCAGTATTCAGGTGAGCGTTAAACACCATTGACTGGATAATGCGCCAGAAAATGAATTGTCCATTGAGTTTAATCCACCATGAACTGAACAAGGCGAACCGAAGTCACCTTCTCTGAAGAGACCCATCAGAGCTGAACTTGGCAAAGTCACCCCATTGTCAGGAATCTTTCCATATTTGTGCCAAAAAAGAAAGACACCAAACGCCCACCGAGAACCGTGGGACCTTTGATGATATCCCATACCCCCCCCCCCCCCCGAAAAGCCTTGGGAACCGCTACAAAATTGTGCTGCGTTGCATAACGGTAAACGACATTATCTCCAGAGATCCGCACGTATACAGAAATCAGGTTGTACTTACGATACAACGAATTTATTTATCAAGTTGCTACTTAAAGTAACACTAGATGCTACCTACACAATTTTTAATCTTCATTGGCTGTTAAATACATCCGGCAAAATAGCCGTTTGGTTACTTTTACCTCCCACCTCCCACCCACCCTCTCCTCCCCGCCATCTCCGCCTCCCACCCCCCCCCCTCCGCCCCCCACGCGAATTCCATACGGATTCACACCGTTCACCATGTCAATTGCATACAATCAGGAGATTTTTACTCGCCGATGTGGCCGATAGCTAGTGCTGTCAAATGGCACGCCAGAGACAAGCTCAACCAATGCAATTTTAAGGTCGAATAAACAGGAAGTCTACGCTATTTTCTTCTATATGAAACTTGGCGATAAATTGTTAGGTTTTTATGGGATCATAATGCCAACAGTACCAGTGTATTTATCACTGTGATAATTGTCTCACTTACATTTTCTTTGGTACGACAGGACACTTTCGTTCATTGTTTTTGTTTTCTTCTTTTTTTTATTACAAAAATAGGAGCAAGAGATGATGGAGAACAGTCAGTACATCGTTGATAAGATAAGACAATACATATAATAAATATTATTGATTTAAGTCGTAATAAATAACGAGGTGTTCGATCTTACAAGACACATGACGAGTATTTCAAGAGGTACAAGGTGAATGCCACGAATCATTGTGAAATAATGAAATATGAAAGAATTCGTGAATTCGAAGTAATTGTTGAGGAGTGATAGGCATGAGTAAAGAATTGAGAATAGACTAAGAGCATGTAGAATAAATAGGTGTTGATAGTACAGGGGGAGGAAGGTGTCAGGATGAGAGAGTGGGAAAATGTTGGGAAAATTATTATTAGATCCTATGGATTATCATCATGGAGATCTAGCTTAAGCCTGAGGTGGAATTTGTCCCCGATATGCCATCTGCTGAGCGTCCTGGGGAAGACTTCTTGCCCAACCGTGTCCGCTAGATCCAGCGCCACCTCCATAACCACCAAAATCACCACCAGCGCCACCACCAAATCCACCACCATGGCCGCCATCATCGTGACTAACTACATGACTGCTACTACTGCTGCTGCTGTGATGTGGATGTGCTACAACTTCATATGTCACGTGCTTCTGGCCACCGAGTAGTTTCTTAAGGCCAATAATGGCGGATATAACAAGGGCAATTTTGCCGACTAGAAGTGCCTTTCCGGCGATCAGTGCAATAGCACCAAGTGCAAGTGGAAGCAGTGCTGCGGCTTTAAGTGCCATTGCCATCATCAATGGTCCCATAAGCTTCTGGGTTTTTTCTGAAACATTTAACACATATTACTAGTTACATTATTGACATCAATTTACCAGGAGGATTATTCGCTTCAATGGCATTCTACGAATTGATGATGCTAATGGTAGATATTAATTCCGGCATTTGCGAATGTGGAATAGGCGAAGGTCAAGACAAAGTGCCCTCTCGGGATCTTGCTGAAGAAAGTATGTCAAAAATATCGGCCTGCCCCAAAGGGGGGGGGGGGTGGCTATCTCCCTTCCACTCGTATGGCCTCTCACCATCTCCCCGTGAATCATGCCCGGCCATATCACGTTTATAGTAAATCTACACGTGTGATCGTGGTAGTTGCTGTGTATGAATTCAATGTAATGAAATAAAGAAAAATAAGAAAAAAAAATGGAAACCAGTTTGTTGAGTGGGTCAACGGCTCTTGGCTGAGTGCCGAGAACACTTAACTATGAGGATCGGGCTTCCTCATGCTGGCGTTGGTATTATCTAGCTGCCATTGCCAATGACGATGCCCACACTTGCCGGTCGGCCCCCCCCCCGCCCCCTCTGACTTGCAAAATCGATGTGAATGAGAAAACCCGGCAACCCAATCACCTAATCCCTAATACATGAGGACTGTATATAGCACGGTTCATCGCTTGTTTATAGGCACCCCGGGATAATTGCATGAATTCACTCAAGCGTCTCGCTAAGCCGTAAAATGCCAAATGAGGCGAGTGATAATTTGTTAGCATTTTTAAAACTATCGAATAAGTTATGTTTACGATAATGAAGAGGCAGAAATTATCCAATTAATTTCCTACGATTTCCTAAGAGTCTTCAAATAGGATCATAATGTGAAAAATAGCAAGAGCCTAATTTAAAAAGGTTCCAAATTAACGAAGGAGCATATGAAAAGTCTGTTATTTAGCGGCAAAATGATGATTCAAGTACTAACTCTTTTTGCCGCGACCCTCGACAACACTGTCACTGATATCCTCCAGACTTTGTCCAGCTGAATCAATGGCTCCAAGGATGTCCGTTCCCTTGAGATTGACCTTGATGGAGTGTGTCCTTAGGAATCTGCCCAGACGATCAAAGATCAAGCCGTCCACATCAGTGGATTCAATGGACCTAGTTTAAAATGTAATTATTCATGTTACTCATGGTAGTGTGATCTAGCAATATTTAACACATATGGGTGTCTATGAAATGTACCTGGGTGAACCCTCTTCAGCCGATGGTGTCTTCACAACAGTGATATCCTCAGACACCGCGATATCATCCTTCT
This sequence comes from Asobara japonica, assembly GCA_026005395.1. Classification (NCBI taxonomy): domain Eukaryota; kingdom Metazoa; phylum Arthropoda; class Insecta; order Hymenoptera; family Braconidae; genus Asobara; species Asobara japonica. Next base: position 147,063 of record BQMI01000554.1, on the reverse strand, counting down.
CCGCAAGCATTTTATCAACAAACGCAAATACGTTCTTCTTGATACATGCCACCGAGTCCTTGGTTGCACAGTCCGAGTAGATCTTAGCCATGAGGTCAGGTTCACCATTTTTTTTGTCATTTGTTGGCAGTGCAAATGCCACTGATATCAGCATTGCCCCCAGGATTGTCACAAATATCTTCATTGTTGCTTATTAATTTATCAATCTTCCACTACACAATATATCAACTTTAAGGAGTTCAGTTGGCTCCCTAATGTGCCTAATTGCTGTATTCCACGAGCGCGAATGATGCGTGGAGACACGTGACGTTGACGATGTATAGAACTTGTATGTTGCATCTAAAAGACGTTTGCTTTGCTTTTATAGTGATGGGGACGAGGGGATTCACGCGGGCACCAGTGGCGGCACAGTTTGGGCATCCACAGTGGTGGTTTGCGCTCTTGTTCCTCCTCTTGTCCCCCTCCTTGGCATTACTCCCCCTGTGCTTCTCCTTCACCGGGCTACCTTTGAGCTTGTAGCCATCCAACAGGCCTCTCCTTTTTCCCCGTCCAGCCTGCACTAACACACGAGTAACAACCTGGTCATCCCTATCACGTTGCCTCCCTCTCCTTCACAGTTAATCTTATCCAGGCTCGACCTGGTATCTTGACGGAGGAGAGAGAGAGAGAGATATGTGGTCTCAACTTGGCCCTTGCTTCAACTTCCCTTTCCCTAGCACCTTGGTCCGCTCCTTTGGCGGAGTTAAAAGGTACCAGTGAAACAATAAGAAGAAAACTTCAATGGCCCCTGCTGGTGGAGAAAAAAAATCACATTTTGATACACGCAAACCCGTCTCCCGGTGTCATCATCATTATTATCATCATCCTTGTTTTTCGTCTCTTCGCCAACGAAGGCAAGACCTACTTTAGTGTCCATCAAATATTGGTCATGAAAAAGGAGGTGTGCACGTCATGAGGCAACCATGGGAAACCAATGGTGCTGATGTAGCTGAAGAAGGGAGAGTATCATCTCTCGATTTCTCATTCCATCGATTCGATTGTCCGTCACGATCGTTGATTTTTAGTGGCTATATGTGTGTGTCGTGGAGACTATGCTCGTGTGCATTCATGTTGTTGTGGTTGGTCTTATTGCGGAGTGAAAGAGGATGCTGAGGAACGATGACGATGAATTGTTCAGGCGCTGCCTTTGTCGGCGACTCTTTGGCATTGGAAGATGCATTCAGTGGACCCACGTCTTCGTCGGATATTTCGAGTGCAACTTGTCTTGAAACTTGCTCATCGGGGAGTACTGGAGGGTACCAGCACTGAATGTTATCAGGGAGATTTCTTGGGGTTTTTTTTGGGTCTCAAGACAGTAATAGCGTTATGAGGTTGGGGGAAATTATTGAATATTGTTCAGTAGATAAGGACCGTTATTGTCAGACTCGTGGAATTTTTTGTCCTACATTTTACCCTAACTTTGGTAGTTGTCGGAGCAGAAAAAATGAGCATTACAGGTCCCGGTGAGCAGGAAACTGTTCGCTCAATTGAGCCTCAAAGCTATTGGGATCAAATCTAAGTGATCGTCCGATGAGTAGGCTCCTTAGTGAATGATTAAAACTATCAGCTGGTATATCATTTTCTCGTTACCCTTTAATCCATTATCCTTGGGCATCAGTACCATATGGCATTAGGCGCAAATCTCTCATTTCTGGGTTACTAAGTCGATTTCACGAAATTACACACTTATTTTTGAGCGATTGACCAATTTCAGGTTATTCGAGACGTGGAATGTCTCGAGATTTTGATACAGCGGTTTAACCTAGAAAATGAAAATGTCGATTTCGTTTTTATGGGGTTATATTATTGATGTGCATCGCGGGACGTCTGCAGATTGGATTTTAAGGAATTCTAGTATCTTATCAATTATAGGAAATGGGGGGAATATTAAAGGTCTGACTGGACTCTCTTTTTATGCTCAATTTTAAGAGGTATCTATATTCGAAGCCAGCATTAAAATTGCAAAAGTTTGAATCTTCTGAAAGAATTGCAAAATTTCAAAACTTTCAAAAATTTCAAAAATTTCAAAAATTTCAAAAATTTCAAAAATTTCAAAAATTTCAAAAATTTCAAAAATTTCAAAAATTTCAAAAATTTCAAAAATTTCAAAAATTTCAAAAATTTCAAAAATTTCAAAAATTTCAAAAATTTCAAAAATTTCAAAAATTTCAAAAATTTCAAAAATTTCAAAAATTTCAAAAATTTCAAAAAATTCAAAAAATTCAAAAATTTCAAAAATTTCCAAAATTTTCAAAATTTTCAAAATTTTAAAAATTTCCAACATTTCCAAAATTTCCAAAAGTTCCAAAATTTCCAAAATTTCCAAAATTTTCAAAACTTCCAAAATTTCCAAACAACAAATCTTGCTCCACTTATTTTAGATGTCGACCTCGCAAATCGTATACCAATGTTTGGACACCCAAGATGGGAATCCACAACTTGGAAGTATCTGAACGCTGCTGGTAGAAACCAAAGATCCCCCTTAAATTCGCCCTGCTTCAGCGCGATCAACCCAAAGAAAGGAGCTTTTCTTTCCACATCGCCTCCCTGTTTACCCCTTGACGCTTTCAATCTACTTTCATACATTCATTTCCAACAGTCATCCAGAACGAACAATGGAGAGTCAACAGTGTCTTAGTTGTCTCCGGTGACACCAAACGGTTTATTTTCCTTTTCCCAAATCCCTCACGTGTTTGCACAAATAACAATGAGACTAATTACAGTAAACCGGCCATAATTAGTGTTTGAAGATGGCACTAGTGAGTATATCTGCACTTCATCGGTGTTGTAAAGTCATAAAATGGGGTGAGTAAAGATAATGTAACATCAGCAATCCTGACTATTTCAACATTCTCCCTCCAATGGGAAGCCGAACGAGCCGTTCGCCTATTTATAACTGGGTCACATGGTTAAGTGTGTATTTGTACACATTTACAATCTCCCTGGTAACATCAGTATGTAGCGGTGCTTCCTTTCGGAAGAGTCAGAGGGGAGCGAAGACCTCCGACCGCGGGAAAACTTCGCTTTGAGGCACACTAGGTGCCAAGATGCGAGAGCTCGTCGCGAGCCATTCGTCGAGTTCAACGTACATATTCCATACAACATTTCAGGGTACTTCAGGATGTTCACCTTTTTTAAAAATTTTCAGGACCATGATGGTTGAGATTGAAGAGATCTCTGGGCACGGTTGAACAGAGAAGCTGTATGTCAAAGCTGGTGACCTGCTGGGCTGGAAGAGTGATTATCGACTTAGCAAGCCATCCTTGATTGTTTTCCGTTAACAGGCGGCTCACCTCAACCGAACCAATGTTATTCCACATATCATATATCTGTATATACCCGGCTGGAGGCCTCCAGGCAGTGCTCATTTGCAAGCTTTTTCTGCCAGGAAACACCGTTAAATGAAGGTGGAAAAAACTACTGGGCCAATTTCAACCGAAATCCCATCAGATCCTACTTATACGAAGGAGCTTAGTTGACCTTGAAAAATCATCAACAGACAATTTGCGTACATACACCGTTACATGCAACACATGAAAGAAAACTGTTGTAAAAAATAAAGTAAAGCTTGTAGAGATATAAACACCCATGCTCAAAATTCAATATGGAGATAGTTCGCCAAATGGTTCCTGGTATCACAATTCTGAGGATAGAGAAATGAATTCTCATTCAACTGCTGAACGAAATGTCTAGCTGTTTATTGGAAAAAGTTGTACAGTTGTGTGGAGTATATTTATAGGCCGATTAAAAAACGCTTAAATTCATTCCAGAAATATTTCATGTTCTCCAGTTGAAAGCCCCAATAACCTCACTTTACATACAGATGGATGCATTGAATACATTGATATAAAGAACCGCTATCGAGAGGTATGAGGAATTTCACTGACACCACCGCTCTTCTCCTGATGGACCAGAATGTCACCGCTGATCTGCATGTGAAGGTAAACTTCATCGGTGTGAAAATGTATAATTAGAAGCTTAACTGTATATCACTGCGCACAGTTTACAATTAGAGAGTTGCAATGATGCAATTATCGATATGTATACCATAGCATGCAGTTGCAATCATGAGAGACTAAATTGTCAGAACGTTTCCAGAACAAATAAAGAAGCTCAGTTTACAATTTATCTAATGTTACTCACACTTGAGCACTGTGCTCACTAGGTGTGAGCGTTGAGGTGAACAGGGCCAATTTGCCGATTTGAATTATGTACAGTACGGTAATCTTGATCGGATTCTTCATAACCATGGTCCAGAAATTGTTCCAACTAAAATTGTGAAGGGAGCCGCAGTTGCAATCAAAGTGAGTGTGATATTGTAACCAGCATGTAATTCCTGCTTAAGGATATTCCACCTATATTGACGAAGATGTACGAATTGCTTGAAATTTTTACATAATGTTTTTATTGCGATAACAGATGCCTGTATGAAATTTGAGATTGATTCACAACACTGTTTTGTAGTTATTAATTATCGAACTTCTCAATTAACACGGCCTCTTATGGGAAAAATAAAAATTTCTGTAAGGACAGTTCAAAATGTACAAATTTGTTGAAATTTTGAAAATTTACTATTGAAGCAGATATAAAACGATGGTAAAAATTTCATGACGATTGACTAAAATTTGTTTTCATTAATTTGTTTAAATAATATAATATTGATGCGCAAAATCAAATACAATATAATAATTTTCTATGGCTATCACTTCAACTAATTAACGCATTGAAATATTAATTGAAAATTATTGGCGATAAATATAACGAATTATAGAAAGGGTCATAAGCTTTTGTTTTGACTATACCGGTTGAATATCCTTAATTATGTGGCGCATTCTTAGGTATCGAACAACCTAAGAATATGCCTATATAAAAAATGTTACCTTCATATTGCAGCGCACAGGGTGACCCAATCAACACTACCCGCCCGAGTAACTCATAAGGGGGGAAACCAGGTTAGGAAGTTCAAAAAATCGATTTTTTTTTTATTGCATAAATAGTTACTTAACAATAATAACTCTTAATTCTCATAGTAAATTCTCGAGTAAACCGTAGTCGTAATATTGGATTAATTTTCTGTAAATTTGACTGCATTAGCCATTTAATTTGTCTTATTGATTCTATGACTGATCTTCGTGGTTCTGACCATGTTAATCGAATGAATAACTATCTTCCTGAATGATTCATATAACTGTTATAATCGTCATTTAATCTAAGTTGTACATTTTTGTAATGACTCTTTTTAATAGTTCTTAGGGGGTCGGAGTGCCCCAGGACTTCAATAAATCGCTTCTATTATTATCTACTGCCAGTGGAAATAGCTTGCAAGAATTTGAAAGTATACTTCAAAATGACCATAAACTACCCCTAAAGTTGGAACTAATTCTAACTTTTTTTCCCCAGTTAAAAAACATTCGAATTTCCTTTGAGGTATTACGCCACTCTGAAATTATCAAGAAATCAATTCTTTTTTTATTAATCACTTTAAAAGCTCGAAATTTCATGAGTATTCTGAGACTTTAATTATAAAAGTTAGGTTCTCTGGAAGCCGGCGTTGCAGGGGGCGCTGAGAGCTGCTGCAAGTAGTCGGCCGCGTTCTTAATGCCCTTCCATATTCGAATGGCCTACCGGGTTTTTCATGATTTTTGGTAAAGAGTCCGATTATAGAAATGAGATATAAGAAAAACTATTGAAAATCTCGATGATGTCTCGATATGTATCGATACCGCGTAGACCGCAAGAAACCGTAAGGACGAAATCGACGCGACACTAGTCACTGCGGCGGAAAAAGGAAATGCGCGGGCGAAGCGCGCGCTGCCGGTCTTGTATAGGAATAAAAAGCGCATTGGATATCAAGTTCCGAGCTTGCAAACGCTTCCTGCACTAATTCTAATGGCAACCACATATTCCACTAATCTGGAACTTGCTTCTCATGTCGAGGCGCCTTCAGACATCTCGTCATCCATTTCCATTCCTCTGAATTCCCTCGAGGAATAGAGTAGAAAAGTTTTTGGAGGTTACATTGATAAGCTCCGCTAGATTGGGGTGAGGCGGTCACGTGGTCTGGCCACCCTATTCTCCGGGCCTCACTCAGGTCGATTATCATTTGTGGGACTCCATCAAACATGCCATGCATCAAAATCGGTAAACCGTTGGAAGGCCTGGACACGAAATATGTAGACACGAGATAGGAAAGCGATGATCCTCACGGCAAAAAATAGATTTATACCATATATACCATGCTATATCACACATACTTTTACATATGAGGCATTCCACGTGACCAGATACGTTTTTTTTTTAAACAATTAAGCGAAAATTATAAACAAATGAAGATATCTCAAAAACTACATTTTTGATTTCGATGAAATTTGAATCACATTTTTTACGGTATTTTCAGATGATTTGGAAAAAAAAATCATTATTGGATCTTCTAAGGGGATTCTTTTATGATTCTTCAAAGTTCAGATGATGACACCTTCTGACTGTGATGTGTGTTTTACTGGATGCGTTTGTATTCCTATTCGTTCTTCTAGGAATTTCATTCAGAAAATCTCAAATTAAAGTGGGAATCTAATCGGTTTGGATATTTTAGGAACTAATACACGTCATATTTTAGCAATTTTTATGAACAAGTAGTGGAATGGAAGTGTGTTTGCCCCCGTTGGGAGCACACACGAAACTTCCCAATTTGTAATTTCTATTTCCCATTTCTAGATTGTCCGATACGTCAATTAAATGTTCAAAGATCGGTTTCAGAGAAAAAATAGGAATCATGAAATTATGAATACTGGAATACAACAGGTGTCGCTACCTGAAACCATGTCACGTGACGCACTGACCAATCACACTGCGCATCGCGCATTCAGAGTCTCCTGTGCAAATGCGGGCAAACACGCATGCGCCGGCGGCAGTCGGACCAATTCGGATCTAGACCGAATATGAAAGTTTGAATAGTCATTAAAATTTCGCGGCACTCAAAATCAACCGGTAACTAATAAATCACTATATGGAAGTGAGTCAAATTTTGATTGAAGCTGAGGTACGCCGAGACACTCCAATTGCGACATTGAATAGCTTGATCACAACTTTCCTTCGTAAATAATGATTGATTAAAGCTTTTTGCGATTTTCATGATTCGTGTTAAAAAAGGCTGGAAACTACCCCCATGAAAAAAATATATTTCTTTATATATCACTATATATTAAGAAAAATATATTTTTATAACGTAAGAAGATATGAAATAATTATATTTGTAGGGTGAAAATATTATAAACTGAAATATATGGCATACATCAAATTGGCCCATTGGAGTATACGACACTTATATTAAAAATATACAAATAATATATAATAACCGATAACCCATCGGTGTTCCATGTGATGTTTAAAGCTGCATTAAAAACGTAAGTTTTCCATTCAATGTTGGAACTTGTTTTATTGTATTTTTCGAGTGACATCGACGAGATGTCTGGAAGCGCCTGGCCGAAAGGAACAAGTTGGAAAAGAGTGAAATAGGTGATCGCCCTAACAAAAAAACTAGGAGAAAACATAGTTCATTAATGAAGGTTCACATCTGGTGCCAATGACATTCGTTCCAAAATTATTATTAAGAAGAATGACATAAGCTTGGTTCATGAAGTTACAACCGAGAACTGCGGTTTTAGGTACCTAAGGACATGACCACAACGAATTGGGTCAGGAAGTGTCATAGCAGACGAAAGTAATTTTATCATGATTAAAAAGTGAAAAGCACCTTCATTGTCAATTCATGTTTCTCGCCTGAATAGTGAAATAACATGAGTCCCCCGAAAATTAGAGTGTGACGTACTAATCTTTCGTGCGTAGAATAACTTCTTTCAGTTTCTCCTTTTTTATGGTTGTTCCTGGGCTCCGCCGCGAGCACTACAATTTTCGTTCTATTTTCTTTTCATGTGTTACACAACGAAGCAACTGTCTTACAAACAAACCTCTCTATATGACTTCTGAGTTTCTTCTCTGATTTGTCTATTTTTGACATTTTTTTAAACACAGTACGTATATAGAAGATATCTGATAAATGATCATTTGGCTCCGTTTCAAACATGAAGTTTGTTTTCCACAATTGCTAAGTTGTGTTGACCAACATCATTACCATGTTTCGTTGCATTTTTGACTTCGCGATAAAAAATCGTGTATTACGACCCAAGGTCAGAAAGTTCGATTTCGTTCATGTCACTGTTGTATACAATATCTTAAAATCGTGTTTTCTTATATAAAATAGGCAACGAGATGGATACTTCCGCCCATGTGGCGTCAGTCGGGCGAAAACCCTAACGAAAGCACAAAACCCTGAGACAATTTCCATGAGTCTTCAATAGAAGGATCACTTTAATAGTCTAGCCTTATTGTTTCCATTTTCCACCAGTATTGCAAACCGTGTAGACATCATTATTGTCAACCCCGTTGTATCCACCCCTTGGAGACACCTACGATTTCCCTAATTATGTCAAGTTCCCAGAAAAGGTACCTACGTCAGAGCTCCTAATATTTCCCCTACGATCCCTCTTACTTTCGGTTACATCCCTCCATTCCCTCTCCAATTTTAACCACCTTACCCTCAGGTATATATAAGCAACAATCAATTGTAATAGGGAGTTCTAAAATAATCAGCAACCCGAAACTATCTTTAGAGAATAATCACCAGTTAGAATAAGGTAACAGTCTCCAGAATATTTCCCAACCACAGAATAAATTGATCGATTTCCTTTCAACAATTCGACGTGTACAATTTATTCATTGGGAATCCAACATCACGTAGGACAAGAGATCAAACTTTCTGGCTGTGTGTACACGTGGTATACTATTTTTCTTCTCTCCCACCCGAAAGTACGTTCAACAATAAATGTATCGATATTGCATAAATGGCGATAAATTCACCAATAAATACTCGTGTGGCTTGCACGCGCCCGCCGCTTGCCGGGCACCTAGCGAACCACATGCCCGCCCGACTTTTGCAAAACCGAGGCGACGCCGAGGTTTGCTGGTCGGGGCGGGCAAACAGAAAAAAATTAAAAAAAGGAAAAAAAATCTTTTGTAATGTTATGTCTCGAAAGGCATTGTTCTCAAAGACTGCACCACATTGGTAAGAAGATTGAACTGGGGCTCAGCGTCATTGACTAGAATCGGCTAATTGACACGGTTATTATTGATATGTCACTGTCGATTAAGTCATACAATTTTTCGAGGATCTGAGGAAGGAACCGTGTCAATAGGCCGAGGATCAGGGAGTATGCACTGAGGAAATTGGTTAGCCCAACCTCCATCAGCAGACATCAGCGCCTCCAATGGATAATTCTGGCGATCACCGTATTTATTGAACTATCCTGTGCTAAGCGTAGGCATTTTCAGCCTCGAGAGCTTTAACCTGAGGCAAGGCTGAACCAAGCCTTAGCAATAGCCTCATTTGTTGCCCTGAGTTTAAGGCTGCTTGTGAAGATGAGATTAAGCCTGGCACAGGCTTGGCTTAGTCGGGCTCGGGGGAACAGGTCGGCCTATTCTCGTCGTCAGCCTCACTGATCGAAAAAATCTCTGACACGAAGAATTCATTCTCTTGCGACAAGAGATCTTCTTTGCAAAGGCCAAATTCTCCAATTTGGCGGGGAATCCTCCCAATGAGGATCTTCGAATAAGTTCCAAATGTTACTAGAACTTTACATTAGGTAATAGATACTTCATATATCGACATTTGCTAAGTTTATGCAGAAAAAAGTGAAAATTTAAGTTAATAACAAAAATATAATTTTAGAAAGACACATTCAATAAACTGATATGTAACATACTCATTCTCAAATATCTAACCATCGTACAGCATAAGAATTATAATAGACGGCATGAGGTACAAATGCCGACCCGATTTGAGCATTCGAAAGCAAATCTCTCGTCTCAAGAGAATCGATGTTTCGTGTCAGAGATTTTTTCTATCAGTGCTTGGGTTGGAGAAGCTCTATACTTGGAAGTTCAATCAAATCTAAAGATTGTATAGTGATGAGAGGTAAGATTTTGAGATATTAAAATGTGGATTAGAACATACACACACACAGTTTACCCCCTATATAGGGTCAGTAATTTCAATTACTGTGTGATAACGAATGATACTATTCGAAATTTTCACTTTTTCTTTTACCACCATGCGGACAAACTTACGTTTGCATGTTCATGTATCATTGTGCTCTGTGAAGAGCTGTTGAAGCACTGAAATGACTTAAATTTTCAAATGAAGGATCCTGTTACACAGAGATTTTAGCAAGATAATAAAAGTGTTCTGTGAAAACGTGAACTCTCTACAGAAATGGTGAATCAATTTACAGAATGGTGACATCAATCATCACCGAGATTATTACTTTTTTAATTCAAACAAGGATCTCCCAATCAACACTTGCATTGACCCTGCATGAGTATACCAACAGATTTCAACTTTTGAGGTTGAAACGAAGGTCTATGAACGGGCGTAAAAGCACTACGATAAGGCCGAGGAATTTTAATGCCTCTCGTATTTACTCAGTTCCTCCATTTTCCACCGTTATCGCCTTCAGCGCATTATTTCCCGCAATTCATTTTTTTCTAATTTTCCATGCATCTTTTGAGAGGGGTCTATGCAGCCGCATCTAGAATTATATCAAAGTAGAACTTGTTAACATCATTCATTACGTGTAAATACTAACTGCGAAAGGAGTGGGGCCTTTCGCGATGGGCATTGCCCCCTTCTTTTCAAGGTGTCCGATATAACCACAACAATAATTTTGTGACTATTTATCGACCTCTCCTGTAGCATAGCGCCGCCAAATGTTAAACGCTAGTCGATCCTGGAGATAATTTCACTTGGCGTATGGATAACCCGCATTCGGTGGGCTCTTAGTTGCATTCGGCATCCGGTTGAATTTTGAAATATGCAAATAAGAGACATGGAAAGTTACTTACTTATACTTTTTCCATTGGTGCATTTGCACTATCATGGAGATGCAACTTTCATTTTTTTTTCCTTCGGTGTATTTTCTAATATTAGCGGTCATTGACAATGAACTGTGTGCTGTAGAACTACTACGAGTGCCTAGTAATTATCGGGTGATTTTCCGGTAGGTTGTTGACTTTGTGCCGAACTTCTCACCTACACTGAGAGAAAAACGGCTTTTTGGCCAGAAATATTTTCTTATGACAAGAAAATTGGGAAAATTTCACGGCAATTTTTGCATGAATTTCTTGTCACAAGAAATGTTTCTGGCCAAAAAGCCGTTTTTCTCTCAGTGTATGGTGTTCTATCAGGATCCAGAGGCAAATCAGATGATTAACTTCGAAGTACGAGTGGGATTTGACGGATTATCTCTAGTGGGTGGATTCCATCCGATCAGAGTGCAGCACTTTCGGTTGACTTGCGGGTATTCTTCGGCACAACAGCTTCAATGCGCTGGTTCATAGTTACGAACGATTCTCGGTCAAATCGACTTCTTCTTTCAACCACGCGTGACTCTTGACATAAGAATTCAACAGCTTGTTTGGTTAATCAACGACTCCAAATTAACTGGCTAAATTGTAAATAGTTTCATGTGTCCCACCTGACCCATACGCCAGATTCAGGTTACGTTTGTTTTCCCTAGTTCCTACTGTAGTCCAGGGTATCAACGTCAGATGATGTTGCAACTCACCTCCAGGAAACTAACCGTCCAAAGAAGTACAGCGAAGCAAGCTCGAGCGGGGCTAAGCAAGAGCTGACCCGATTTATATATTTTCAGTGAATTTTCAAACATTTCGCTCGCTGCTTATCGCTTCCCATATCCTTGTTTCACCGAACATTGTCGAATCTTCTTCGTTCATCATCCACTGCATCCTGCTGCGCTTTCTCTCGATATTTTTTTCTTTACTGTCTTTCTAACCTTCGCTCCCGCTGTAACCGTGTTTCTGCGTTTGTCATGTTCTAAATCAGCAAATTACTACTCTAATTGTGGAAGACCCTACAAGTACACACTATCACTTCAAATTTCGTTGTTCAGAATGGTCATTTACTATTTTAATTGTAAATCGATTCAAGAATTGATTGAAAATACACCGACTCTAAGTATTATCAGCATATCTGCTTGCAGATTGAGTAGTACGATAGCGGCGTTCACGTCATTTTTTCGCGCATGCGCGAATACGCCGCCACGATGATCAGTGTTTCCCAATGAAGGCAAAGCAAAAAAAATTATCCCAATCAGTTGAGGTAAAATGTTCAACCTACGAAAAGCCAGTTTAGGGTCTTGTTCACGGGTTAATTACCCGGTGAAGTTATGCATCATGAATTCAATGCTAAATATATAACAATCACAACGGAACATTCCGAAGATATTCCAAAAGACGCGAATGAGCCGCTAGAAGCGTCCCATAATAATGCCTAGTACCATAATAAAAAACCTATGACAGAACTCCTACAGTGATGGTATCCGCTGGATTCCATGACTAAATAACACAAAACAAAAATATCACACAAAAATAACACGCAACAATTCAACACACAACAGAAACAACTCATGGTAAAAACAACACACGATGAACAAAACACAAAACATACGGCACGACAAATTCGACACAAATAAAATGAAATGGATTAGTTTAGTCCATAAAAATTCAGATAAATCCATTACAAAATAACAATCCTCGAAAGCATCAAGAACCAACGTATGAAAAATTTAGTATTCTGAGCAATTGCTCGCAAATGTTCAATGATATTACCATTAACATTATAAACACGGGTGCGGTAGTACACATTTTAGGGTGGTGATCGCCTCGGAACCATTCCTCCTTCAGGCCCTCACACTCGGGCGCGGTAGTATACATTTTTTTACCCTTGTGGTGAATTGTCGTTATGCTCAATTGTACGTGGTTCGGAAACGACTCTAAACAGTAGGTCCATATGAGTGTAATGTGCTGACGGGGCTGAGCGTCGGCAGCATCAGGACAAACCCTTATATCAAGGGAGGCGAGAGTAAGTAAACTCAAAATGTCAAAGTACCGAATGAGAAATAAGGAAAATAGCTGAATAAGCAGAAAGTTGAACGATACGCGTCGATGATGCGCAGACTCATTGTCTCGGAGACCGTCCACTGGTCGAGGGACATTTATGCGGAGCATGTCTCGGGCATACGTCAGTATGTTCTTCCTCCCATAGGGCCCGGAAACGCAGACCCTTAGTCGCCCGCGGAAACGGCCGGATGTCGGTCTCGCGAATTCCCATTTTTGCAACCCCCCCACTAAGACATAATAGCAATAGCAGAGGGGTCTGAGACACGGCGATTCGGGAGCCGATCGAACCTGTCCGCCGTCTGCTTTAACTATATTAACTTCCCGATCCCAGAGGGAAGTTATTGTAATCACCCCGAAAATGAAAAGTGGAATTTTCAAGAAATTTTCACTTTTCTCGATGTTTGATATCATCCGGACACGATTTCAGAGAAGTGGCCGTATGTGTGTGTGTGTGTGTGTGTGTGTGTGTGTGTGTGTGTGTGTGTGGTCAAAACTTTGTTTAACGTTTCCGACGGGACCACTGAACCGATTTATCTTTTTTTTTTTCTGTTCGACGCGTCCTGCTGGTCTCCAGGTCTGAAAGGAGCGATTTGTCGAAAAACTGATTCCTTCAATTGTTATTAACAAATTGAATTGTTTATGTCGCTCTATCGCAAGAGGGGTTGGAGATACGAAAAAAAATGGTGAATCAAAGTTGTTTCCCGCAAAAAAATACATATTTAATGTCTTATGCCTTTTTTTATTAACACGCATAATTAATTAATTAATTGATTAATTAATTATCTTACACGGAAATTCGAACTTGAACTTTTCATTTTTTCTTCAATCGACGTGTTTCGCCAGTGTTCAGGTCTGGAAGGAGTAAAAATTTGATACAACAATTCCTTCAATTGTTATTAACAATTTCAATTGTTTAAAACGCTCTATCACGAGAACGGTTGAAGATAAACAAAAAAGTTTGTAATGAATCTTGTTGCTCACATGAAAATACACATTTTATATCTTATGTGTTTTTTGCGTAACTGTCATAATTAAGGTAATATCGTTTAATTAATTAAACACACACACACACATCGGGAAGTTATTGGTCTGGCCCGTCGAGGGCCACACCCACATCCCGTGTATTTCGTTTTGCGTGGCCCATAGTATGGCCACATTAGTCTTATTTTCCAAACGTCGGTAGACATAGCAGCAAGGAACGACGTAGAAGCCCGATACGAGCATAGCCCAGAAATGGGCGATGTGAGGTGTAAGGTGTATAGTCTCCGTTTTTTTTCATGCTCAATTGTCCATGTATTAAATTGTCCTTGTGATGAATTGGCCATGTGTTAAATTTGTGAGATTTTGTATTCTCTCGCATAAAATCCTTCAACTCACTATTCATCTGTTCAATTCTACAGCGTGTGGAAGCATTTTATGGAATTAATTTATCTCAAACTTACCCCCCGAATGTTATACATTGTATCACGTCCATCGACCAACGTTACGCTGATAGAATGGTTTAGTTACCCTTGCCAAAAAAATTCGGCTCACTCATTGGCATCATCCAGTTATCCCCAATGACTATTTGTTAGGTATTAACGAATGACTTCTCCAATAACTATTTGTTAGCTATTAATGAATGACGGCTCCATTCGTTAACTACCAACGAATATTCGATTGGCCATATTCAACTGCACCATTCGTTAACCGAGCCGCGTCAATAACACCTAAATCCTTCTATCAGTGCACAACTACTCTGACGGTTCTCACATGTACATGGGTTATACTTGCCTGATTATTTATTGTTCATCACGCCTACCAGCATCCACTAAGATAATTCAATTATAACGGATATCATCGTTCCCATCGTTTCTGCATGATGGGCAATTCCTGTTACCCATTCGAATTCCTGGTTTAAAGCCTGAACTTGTCGAATTTTGTGCGAATTGACAATTTCACACCATCGACCAAGACTCGGATGAAGCACAATTAGGTGGACGCTCGATATCCTCGCGTAAACCGCTAGTATATGTTCGTATTGTAGTCCAGTCAATCTAGACTTTCTAATAGACCAGTAATGGACTTACTGCGCATCTCATTTGAATTCGGCACGATTGACGCGAACCACGTGATCCACCATTTTTCGGAGAGGCGTAGCGTGCTGTGATACCGACATTTTATTGTGGACAAAAACAACTACTTTAAAAAATTCCTAGTTAATTTACGGTGCCTTTTTCGATAGTGGTTGCCGACTCATTTTCAAAGCTAATTGTTTGCTCTACAAAAAAAGTCCTCTTGACTATATGGATATAGTACATTGTGCAACTAGTGCGCAAAGTAGGTCTTTTTTGCACGAGTTGTGATGACCTGCACGAGTGGCCGGTGAAACCGGCCACGAGTGCTTGGTTATCACACGAGTGGAAAAAGCCTATGCGCAGGTGTTGCACATACTATTTTTTGACACACTCTGCATGAAAAGTACGATTTGCCGCCGAGTTTTCTGTACACGATGAAGATTCGGAAGAAGACTTGAAATATCCCGAAACTGCAAAGCTACTTCAAAACAAAAATAGAATAAGTACAAAAATGTGTGGAAACAATACTGAAAAGACAAATAATGCAAAAGGTGTTTCTGCGTTTCGAAATAACAGAAGCGTATTATAATGTATAAAATCATGAACGTGTGAATTATTATTGTAAGGTAGAGTTGCTGCATTAATGATTTAGTCAGCTTTACAAAATAGCAAATTTATTTAATCAATTATATAACTTGTATGAACAGTTTCCTCGAACATCTAATTTCCACAGGTTAGTTTCCACTATGTGAAGTATAATTGATCAGGAAAAAATATAAATTGATCCACATCAACAAATTCGTCAATAATAATAATAGTTTTCTACTCTATATCAATTTGTTGGTACTATGAAATAATAGGGCTAAATAATACGATTGAATGAGTTATGGACAAATAAAAAAACCAAAAACATATAATTTCACGTTTCCTTGGAAACGGGGGAAAATGCGTAAAGAAATATACGCAACTGAATCATTCTTTTTCACGAATACTTTGCATATTAGAGAATGCATGGATGATGTCTAATTGAAATTAAGGCTGATATGTACATTGTCCATTTTTGTCAACAATCGTGAAAGAGACACTTGGGCAGTTGTTGAAGTTGAGCGAGAATTTTTTAGATGTGGGAACTTCAGGTGGATCAGCTATTGAAGCTGTGTCATTGTCTCTCGTCTTCCACTGCAAAGGACGAACGTACGCCCCTGGCTTATTACAACGTTATTAAAACTTATTAAAGCTTTATTTAACGTTGCTATATCTATGCTCTCTACCTACGTAATAATCAGCAATGGAGGTCTACAATGTGTTCGTAAACAAAGCAATTATAAATAAATTACATATGATGCTCGTATCAATCAGCACGGCTAGGATTTGAACTCAGCACCTCTGAGTTACGAATCCGTTGCCTTAACCAATCGAGTCATCGTAGGCTTCATGTTTTTGACGTTCTTCAGCGTATAACATATCAGAACGGACGGTATGCAATGTTGCTGGCGAGATTACAAAATCGTGCGCAAAGTATAAAACTGTGCGCAAAGTATAAAACTGTGCGCAAAGTGAATTTTTGCGCACATTTATTCTACTTTGCGCACACTTATTGTACTTTGCGCACGGACTTTTCCGCACACCCCCCCAAAAATGCGGAAAAGTACTACGTTGCGCACAGAAAACGAGGCGGAAAATCGTACTATGCGCACAGTGTGTCAAAAAAGTGAATAAGAATAGAGTTATTCGCGATTGAACAAATAAAGTGCGATTTTTGCGTCAGTTTTTTGTTAATCCCTTTTAAAGCCCGCAAATTTGTCACCATACATTTTGATATGTTATTCAGTGTATGTTTATCTATTTTTTGGTATACTTCAGTCCGAAGGAGATGAGATTTTACACAGAAGCCTTTTTCGAGCTAGATTGACTGGACTATTGATCGAGACGCCGACCAACCAATTGGAGGACAGACGAACGTCACATAGTGACATTTTAACACTAAAAGCACAAGGGGAGCAAGAATTATGAAATGAACCTCACAAGAATAAAGGGTGACCAATAGTTAGAACATCGGATGATGCTACCCTACTAAACACTCCCAATCTGTGCAGTTAATCTGTTTTTGCTATACCTTGGGGAAATTTCAGGTTTGTCATTGAAGGCAACCATTTCCTTGATGGGCCCTCCCCAAGATTCTACACAGAGAGGAAAATACATAACAATTTCCTGAGAGGTCTTCTCATAAACTAGTGTGCTACTCACCAACCACGGGACATATCAATTGGTATGACACTTTCCGAAATGCACTATTCCGACTATTGGAACGAGCATATCACAATTTCATGGGTAGCACTATAGAAAATGAAGGCTATGAGAATTTAAAAATTAGGACGCCAACCTGAACCTGAAGGGGATATCCTCACCATCATAACCTAACCATTTGGGAATATTTACTCATCATTCAAATACTTACGTTAGTCAGTACTCAATCGCTCTTCGCACCTGCACTCAGTTTATTCATTTGGAATGGAATCGATTGTTTTTGAATTTGTGTTGGGAGTATTCTAGATTTTTGAACACCCATGCCGTGGTAAGAAGGTACACTAAGTTTCGAGGGAATTTTCTCTCCTTGTGTGAATTACTAAGGACTGTGGAGAATTGATCCAATACCAGTATTTCAAGACCTCAACATCTATTTAAAATTCTATTAATCAACATTTTGTCGGTGCCAGTCGGTTACTTGGGAGCCTTGCGCCCGTATTTGGGTACCACTACAATTTTCTTTGCTACCCCGCCGATCTACTAGAAGTACGGCACCACTTAGGCCGGAGGGGAAAACAGATCTCGCCCTGTCCACAAACTACTATGTCTGCAGAGAATCGCGAGGTGTGGTGAATTCGACCGCTTCCCTCTGCTTTGATTCGAGAATAAATTCAGGAACGATTCCTCAAATAAAATATTCGCAATATTGAAAGGGTGTCTTTCTGTCTCTGTGATCTCTCAGTTACCCGGCTGAACTCTTTGTAACCTTCAAGAGACCATTGCGGGGTATTCCATTGTAGACTTCAGGGCCCAATTCATAAAATCACTTTCCACTTTAAAACTCTTCGATTTTGCATTATCGTTATCGAGATTAGTTACGTCCGAGTCTACGATAGAGTTCATCTAATTGCAGAGACTTTGGCGTTGGAAGACGGTAATGAGCTAGGTTGAGCATCTCGGAACAGTGTGTCTCCTACCGGACTTCAAATTTCAGAGTTTTTATCTCGAATAACCAACATAGAAAGTTACCAGTGCTCAAAGATCTATTGATTGTTGCTTAACCTCGCTATATTGATGCGTCTTCTAAGTGCTAATCAACGACGGAGTTCTAAGATGTGTAGGTAAACAAAGTCCTCATCAATCAGCACGGCTTGGATCCCAACTCAGGCCCTCTTATTACAAATCCGTCGCCTCACCGATCCAGCCATCAAAGCCTTCGAGCTCCGTTACACCCAAATGTAAGTGTCACGTGCTCCAGGCCAAATGACATAGAAACTCAGCAAACATTTTCGGCGAGTGATAAGGCAGAGACAAAAGAGAGTTGTACACGTGGATGTGGTTGCTGCAAACGAAAGTACCAACGCTCTTCCTTTCAAAGTAACTAGCCAGGCGTTGTGCTTATTTATTTTTTGTCTCTTTTCAATTCGCTGAACCGACAAACCAACCTCCAACGTCCTTTCCGCAGCGCTCAACTCCTTCCGAGCACGTTTCCGTGCTTCTTTTTGCCATTACGATGATCACGTTTGTACGTGTATCATGAGATGTTGGTACTCATGGGTAAACCAAAGGAAAGAGGGAGAGAAAATGTAACGAGGCGTGAAATTTGCACTCAATTCACTCTCGTATACAAACGCGACCACTCCCTCTCGCAGAATGCTATGCCCATCGCAAAACATGCTGTAAAATTGTTAGGTATATGAATGCTGGTCATTTCGCCCATTAAAGTCCCTGAAAACACTGGTTGGACTATTATTAGTGGCATAAGCTTTTAGTAATGATTGGAGTACATCGAATAACGGGTTTTGTTTTCACCGAGTGGCGATAGATATTCAATCGATGAGCATTGAACTATGGTCGCCTATTTTTCATAGACGATTGAGAGTGGATAGTGGAATTGCTGGCAAGCCAAAATAATCATTCGGCGGTACACGCACTCCATTCAACCTAGCAGTATTCTGATGCAAGCTAACAGCACCTATGATTTGGATCCTTCCACGATTTCATTAAAAAGTTTCTAACGCCCAATTCGGGACCTGGAAAACTGGTGGAAGGTAACTTGAACATCGAGGGTAAACAAGAATAAAAATGGTGACGAGGTTGAGGACTCCAAAGTGGAAGTCGAAGTTTTGCACCCATTTATCAATTTTGTGTTAATGAAATGAAAGTATGAAATATTTTCACCTTTTTACTTTTCGAATTGGTACATATGAAAGTGTCAGTAATTAGTGAGGATGTGTGAAAAAAGTTGAAAATATGGGTCGAGAAATACTATTTATTTTGGACTGCTATTTATTCCATATTTGCAATGGACACGATTGTGTCCCCTCCCCTAACTTTTTGTACTCACGATAGTTTTTTTTGCTCCGACCTCCTCATGTGTACGCCTCGTGTAGTTACTGTCTAAGCATTCCTTCAGAGGGCCTACTGGACACCCATCCGGCTGGGCCCGGCGTTCGCCATTTTTAGGCCATCGTATTTCTAAACGTCGGGTAAACCGTGTTTAAAAATTCTGTGTGTGCTATCGGCGGTACGCATGTAGTAAAAACGGAACAGCCGGGCGGGAACCTAACCCGATGCAGGGGGGGGGCGGTTCCATCATAGACGCCCGCCACCGTAGCACAGGGGTTTCTGGAGGTTTACCCTGTGTTCAGAAGTACAATGGCCTAAATGGCACAAAGTCGGCCCCAGCCGGATGGGTGTCCAGTACTCCCTCTGAGGAGTACAAAATGTGAATATTGTTCTGGCGACGAATCTTTGGTCATGGTCTCATCACTGTACGCCATTTCAGCATTCACCCGAACTATCTATTATGATCTGAATCACGTCTCTTGGAACCTGGACTGTGGCCTCAATGTAAACGTACTGTCTAAAAATTTCTATGATACTCGATATCATGTTTTAGACAAATCGATTTGGAAAACTATGAGGAGAGATTATTTCTATTCTCCTTTGTACTCTGATTTCCGGAGATTGACATAATAATAGGCCCTATCGCCTGTACCGCAGAGAAAGCCCATTAACTGATGGTATCTCTCATATAGATAGCTATGTGGATCATTTGTACACACGTTTAATTGCTCCGTTTGACTTTTTTTACCTCCTCTCCCCCCCCCCCCCCTCTTCTCTATACGTGTAATTGAACCTGGGTATGATATCGTGATTAAGGTTTGTAATTAGGTTTGTGTGTCGAACTTCTATAGCAAAGATGAAATCAATGAATGGCGGGCTCACACACATACACAGCTCCACCCACACACACACACAGCCACACCCACCCATACACACACACATACACATACACCCCCACTCACACATACACCCACACATACACATACACCCACACATACACATACACCCACACATACGCATACATACATACACATACACATACACACACACATACCCATACAAATATATATGGATCTTCTTGCAGATCCCCCTACTAGAAATTGAATGTCGCATAGACCTCGTCGCGGTATTGCACCACGGTACTCAATGTTAAAGGTATAGCCACTTCGGCTGAATTTCGTCCAATTCCTACTAGGGTCTTTACCCATACACACAGAGCCGTCTCTCTAGTTGCGGCTAAAAAATAATTTTTGCCACTGGCAAAACCTGCGAAGATAGCCTGAAACTGCAACCTACCATTACTTTCCCTATCGGCACAATAATATTGAATTACAGAATGTTCTCCACTATTCCATGGACAATAAAAAAAAATTGTCAAAAATAATAACAGGGCAATGAAATGAGCGATCGTTTGTGCTCTCTTCTCGCGCCCCCAGGATAACTGCAAAATGTTTTATTCACTGGCTGAAGATATGTCTGCCGAGTACATAAAACATGGGCTAAGTGCAGAGAGGTAAAAAGAGGAAGGCAACATCAACATAAGCCGCAAGAGCTCGACCCGATTTCAAACGACAATCGAGACAAGAGCCCGTAGCTAGGTGGAGAAGAAGCTTGTCTGAGTCTGAAGTCGTAAGGTGCACTTTCCCCCCCCCCCCCCCCGCGACATCGCAATACCGCAGAGACAAATGGTGTGTCGTGAAGCGGTAAGTTGATATTCATGCAGGTGAATTGCGCACACCGGTAATGTTCTGAAGGTCTTCTCCTCGCTGGCTCACCGCGAAATGGTAGTCAAGTGCGTGACAATGGACTTGAATTTGTCCACAACATGCGAATTTCTGCAGGCCAATTTCCATAACTCAATGCGTCAAGATTTGGTTCTTGGTGATTCAGAAATTGTCCAGTTACGAACAAGATTTTCGGGCATGATGGTGAAGAGGAGAGGGGGGGGGGGGTGGGTTTGGTGAAATATTTTGTTGGTAGAGCTTTTAAGGAGGCGACTGTTCAAAGCTAGCCTCAAACGACCTTCAAAAAATCAAATAAGAAATGTCGAAGGACCTCAGTATTATCGGTCAATTTTAATTTTTTCTTGCAAAGTTTGTCTGAGATTGATCGCTCTATGAAAAGAAGTAGCGACCTTATTTCGCACATTCATCTTTTGGCCTTTCCATTTGACGCAAATTAGTTCATATATAATCATGAAAATAATCACATTTTTTTGGAAATCGTTAATACTCTGCACTTTTTGTTTTTTATTGCGATTGCATTCGAAATTCGTCAATTTGCTCCTGATCCTCGAAATTTTTGACATGTTTACGATTACCGTTATTTCGAAATTGATGCAAATTTGAAAATTGTTTTTCTTGTCATCGTTTGAAATTTCGTGAAATTTTTCCATTCACTTCAGTTTCCCAGGTATTAAAAACTTTTGAGTTTCTTGCATTTTTACATATTTTTGAAATACGATTTTTTTTTAATTTAAAGAAGTTTGGAAATTAACTTCAATTCTTCCAATTCTTAACTTCCCGATGTAGGGAGGTTATTGTAATGACCCCGATAATGAACTGCCTTAGAAATTTTCACTTTTCTCGAAGTTTCACAGCATTCTGACAAATTTTAGATGAGGGTTCTGTGTGTGTGTGTGTGTGTGTTCGTATGCGAGTGATTCTTGGACAAACGGTTCCCGGTAAACGCCTCGATCGATTTGTTCCTCCTTCAACATAAAATTAGCCCTTATTGATGCCCAGAGCAGAAAGGAGTGTCGATGTTGAAAACCAATTCCTTCAATTGTTATCAACAATTTCAATGATTTAAAACACTCTATCGCGAGAACCGTTACAGACGGAAGAAAAAGTATATAATGAATGTTATTCCCCATCCAAAAGCACACATATAATGTTTTACGACTTTTTTTCATACCTCTCATAGCTCAGGACACATCACTGTTTAACAATTTTAATTGTTTATATCGCTCTATTACACGAAGAGTAAGAATTAGACGGAAGAGTTCTAAATAAAAGTTGTTCCCCATGTAGAAACGTACATTTTTTGTTTTATCAATTATTTTCTAACACTCATAATTAAGGCGATTTTCAACATACACACACACACAGAAACATTGAGAAGTTTATGGTGCAACCCGTCGAGGGTCACACGTATATCCCGTTAATCTTTATTTTTTTGATTTGGTTCACTTTTTCAATTTTTCAAATCATTTCACTAAATATTTCTAAAATTCCAACTTATCCGAATTTCGATCGTTTTTTTTCGAAAATTCACGATATGTGCAAGCGATGCCCTTCAACATAAACATTTTCCAGAAGAGCATATTAACCGCATTTTTATCATATCTTTCCAACATCTTCATTTCATCTTGCATCTTAATGCCTGCCTTGCAGCTCATCCCTGCACTCTATATTTCTGTTGAAATAATGATTTAAGTCAAACAGATTTTATGCTTCTAGTGAATATATTCGTTGAATACAAATGATTAATTTTAACAGAGCAGAGGACTAGTTCCCGCATTGACGGCCAGTAGACAACTAACTTGAAGAAAAAAAATTTCGCTCATAGCCCACACCAATTGTTCACACAGACGCCTACCCAAAATTCCATGAACAAATGCGAGCCTTACAGAGCGATGACAGTAGAGCCCAGTCTAAGGGTCAGGTATATCAAGTACCTTCAGCCTCCTAATAAACCAATACCCCAAAGATGGCGTAGTATCGGGGCAGTTCGAATATTACCCTAATAACTGCTTATTTTATTACTGTAAACCTACCATATAATGTGGTTCTCATTTACAGTATTAGCCTAGGTGGAGAACAATAAACTCATACTAGATATTTCTACGATTTCCTCCATTTACACTCGAAATATTCAACGAAAATATTAAATTTTCTCTCGACTCGTCAATAACTTCCTGCCCCTCAATCCTCCCATTACACCTTTCCGCATTCTCAACGCAATCTCTCAACCGTGCATCCCCTGAACTCCTTAATCGAATTAATTATCCCAATTACCTAAATATTCAAATGTATTCATCGCCTCAAAATTCACCAATATTAATTGCCCTGAATACCCGTGTAAAATGAGTCCACATAATTACTAGAAATTTCTTTAAAATTCGTCCTACTGGCCCGCATTCACTGACCAACTCACTTACGGTCATGTATGTTGACACATCATCTCATGTGTCACTTCGAGTACAACGAAATTGTCTCCTCCATTGGCCACCTGTAATACAAGTTTTCTCAGCATACACGCGATGTCACGGTATAACGGGTTAGTGCGATCGAAATTCTGTATGAATAAATATACACACTCACGAACAAAAAAAAAAGAAAAAAGCATACTCCATGTTCCAAGAACTGCGAGAAAGTTTAAGACAATTTACTGGTAATGCAGTCCTTGGGGAATCGAAACTGGCACAATTGGGTTTTGTTATATTGCCTTCCTTTTTTTTTCTTTTTTTTTTGGGACCACCAAGTGCGCGAGAGCCACTCATGATACTCGTGCACTGACTCCGAATCTCCCCGATTTCACTCAATTAAATTACCCACGAAGACACCAAAAATACCAACCAAGAGGAAGTAATAAAAAGCAATTTTCATTATCAAAAGAATGTGTATTTCAAATTTCCAATTTCAGTAAAAAAAGGGAAGAAACAATCGACGAAAGAACTGTAATGGACTAGTCCCTCAATCAATCGCTTTATAAATCACAAATGACTTTGCAAGTGTTACAAAAGTATGAATGAATCGAGAAAATAATTACTAAAAAAATCCTGAATGAGCAAAGTACATGATATAGTCAGAAGTGTCTGCTTATGAATACATTTATCATGTAAAAAATATAGAAAAAAAAACGGGACAAATATGTATAATGTGATATATACATTGAGCCATTGATAATTAGTCAAGGCTGCTCCTACAAACGAAAGATAAATAAACAAATAAATATATCTCCCGTAAATTCGGGGAATTTTCGCTACATGCCCAGGCGAACATTTTGCTCCATCATTAATTTATCCACTCCAACAAATGCAGATGGAACTTAAACATTATCGTAGGTGTAATTATTTGGCAGTTGTTGATGTTTTCTTTAATGTTGTTAGGCATTATCAGTGATGATAGCCAGTGTATGCCTGGCTCTGGGCAGAGTAACCACCGTGCTGATCTTCCCAGCCTCCACCACCGCCGCTGGACCATCCGCCAGTTGCAACGGGTCCAGACCATCCAGCACTACCACCACTGCTCCATCCGCCAGCATTGTAACCCGTTACATCATGGGTGCTACCCTTGGACCACAGGGATCTCATACCGACGAATGCTGAGATCAGAATGGAGATGACGGAAGCGATGATAGCTTTCTTGGCTAAGAGGGCAATTCCGAAGTAAGCGAAGGTAGCTAGAACTCCAATTTTCGCTTTGGCGGCCAAAAACAGGGGCATCAGAGTCTTGAACAGCTTCTTCTTTCCACGGCCTAGATGAAATTGCAAAAACAGTTTTAATTTGATGCCAAGAGTTCCTGATATCTCGATCGATTCGATCAATCTGCGACATCGACAATCAGGTTGATGATTGGATTCACGCAGACCGATTTGCTTCCACTCGTTAGAGTATTGAGTGTGGGAAGAACGTTTAAACGTGTTTCAACTTTAGGTTCTACCAAGGATCTTTTGAATGGAAAAGGAAGACAAACGCTTCTTGCGTGCATCTTTCGATGTCATAAAAAATAGTTAGATCATGGAGCTTGAAATGATGCAATTTATTACCTTCAACAACTTCATCAACAGCCTGCTGCACTTCCGTGGGTACAGAGTCAACCATAGCACGTGCGGATTCACCAATTTTCTGGATTGCTGGAGCGAAGTTGATCTAGAAAAGCCATGAAAAAACGGAGAAGATTAGCCTATCATTCAGGTGACAGTGCGTATAATTTTTTTCCCCCATGAACTTACCTTGAGACTGCGTCCAGTGAGGAACTCACTGGCCTCCTCACCAACAAAGTTCTCAAGTGCGCTCTGCCTATCAGCGACATTGCTAGCCGCTTCGATTTCCTGATCGAAAAACACTTCGTTGCCAGTTCTGGAGCTCCTGTCTGCACTCTTGACGAGGCTTACACCGTTCACGATTTCAAGGCTCTCCTTGCCAAAGAACTCCTTGGCTTTTCTGTAGAGGCTTTTCTGGACGCATGAGATACTATCTTGTTTCAAGCACTCATTGAAATCCTGGCAGCTGGCAAGGGCCACTGCCATTGCGAGGCACACGATTATCATAAACGATTTCATTTTCACCTTTTTTCCTCTTCAAACTTTCTACGTTAACTAATTATTCGCCCGAAACACGCGAATGAAAAAAAAAAATGAGTATCCTGATGAAATTGTCACCGCTTGTAACACTTGCTCTCACGTGGTGAAATATTCGTGTGGTCCATCCAACAGGCTCTTTACCTTATATACCTTTATATTTGGCATTTCTCCCACCATGGTGCCCCGGCCACTTTGGTCCCCACCCATGGTCCAAGCCCCCTCGTGTGTTATCCTTTTTTTTCCTCATTCTATTTGCGTACGATGCGTGCGTGTGTGTGTTGTGTCGTGCGGTTGTACATTGTCCCGCAGTATGGAGGCATGAGCACGAGCCCGAAAGTTTATTCACCAATGGGACAACACCATGAAGTGGGATGCCCTCCTCTGTATCGAACCCTGGCCCATCCCGGGCTAACATGACAAATAGCCGCACCTCCTCTCACCAATGGCTCTTCCTCTTTTTTTTTTGAAAAGACCCTGTTTTTTTTTTCATCATTAAATTTTGTAGGAATTCCAGTTCCAAATTGCTTGATACTCTACATGGCCGGGTGGAAAGAAAAAGTCTATTCCCCCCCAAAAATTCGTGACATAGAATCTCAGGTACAGTTAAGCCTGTGGGTTTCATATATTCAAATCAATTCCCAGAATTGATTATCATCGTTTATTTATCTGCGATCTCAATATGTCTCACCAGCTGGACGAAAAATGGGTATATTAGGCAGCCAAGCTATTTTGACCCCTTTACCACCCCATCACCTTCATCTAACTAAATCAGTGAAAGAGAAAAAATGCCACGCGAAAATAAAAGGTAGGTATTTCATCACTTTCGGGTGTAAACCCGGTCATTGTCAGTGTCGTGGTCGTGAATTAAAAAAATACACCGTGCGTCATAAAAAGTGAAAGTCATGAAATGGGATAACTATTCTGGGCACGAGCACTTGGATCCTCGTGGGTAATGGCCCCACTACAATATCACTGGATGAAATTAAAATTGGTTTTTTTTCTTTTTTGATGGTACAAGTCATTTGATCGTCATTCACTTTCTATCAGGTTCATTCACAGAATTAACAATAAGCATCAGCTGAAAAAAAACATTGAGAAGTTGGGACTGGGAGAGACCTTGAACATATTGACCGGGACTTTCTGGACAAATTCTGAATGACATGGAAAATAGGTGGGAATTATGGGCACTCGTGCTAATCGCGGAACCATGTTCCAGGTAATCTTGACTATCATCAGCTTCCGGTCTACCCCATACAATACATCAACCACTTTCTTCGACCAAGTGCCCCACGGTGAGTTACAAAATTTATGGAAAATCTGTTGGCCGTGGGGCAACCGGACGCAGGAAAGACGATATCGTTGCATGAATGAAATTAACCAAGTGGTAAATGGTATTCGATCGCTATCCAAGCAGATCCCGGATCCGACCTTCGGTGCCCCACTTATTCCACCACTTTCTACTCTGACCCATGCCACTGTCTCTCATCCTCCTCTCTCTGTCTCACCTCTCTTGTCGCCGATCTTTCCCAAAGTGACCAACATCTCCCCTATCATCATCTTCCTTTTCGTTTCTTCCTCATCGTTTCTTGAGAAAGGACGTGATTAAGCGTAATTTCAATGAAATTGTTTTGGTAAAAGTAAAATCAATTGGCGGGAGGTGAAAATTGATTTATCTGTTGAGAAACGTGAAAATCGGGGAAATTAGTAACAATGAAGTAGTCAGACCGGAAATGTGCATGTTCTTATGGTCTTTTGTAAAATGTTTTTTTTTCGGATTTTTCCAGGCTCTTATCACAAATTTAATGAATAGAATTACTCTGAAATTGTATTTGAAGAATACTACCGTGTGACGAAGTTGAATATTCCCAAATGAGTATTAGTTAAGACTCAACGAATGGCAGAGTAATTCGTTATGAGTCAACGCATGGAAACCTGCATCGAGTCGATTAGTTACGTATTCCCAAATGGAGATTTGAGAGAACTGAATCACTTCTATCTGTCGACTGAATGCCTTCGTTAATAATAACTAAACCGTTGCACCAGTGGGGTCTTGGTCCCAACGTCACTTGGTCATCATGGGCCTAATGCTGATACTAGACGTGGTGCTGCATGCGGATGATCGGAGTCCTGGGCTTGATCAGTGTGCTGGACCTAGTCTTGGTCTTAATCAGAGTCCTGGGCATCATGCTGGTCCTAGACCGAGTCCTGGGCATCACGGTGGTCCTAGACCTAGTCCTGGAGGTCACGCTGGTCCTAGACCTAGTCATGGACGTCATGCCGGTCCTGGACCTATTCCTGGGCATCATGCTAGTCCTGGACCTATTCATGGATATCATGCTAGTCCTGGACCTATTCATGGGCATCATGCTGGTCCCAGACCTAGGCCTGGGTATCATGCTGGTCCCAGACCTAGTCCTGGGTATCATGCTGGTCCTATACCTAGTTCTCGGCAGGATGCTGCTTCTATAGCCCTAGTCCTGGATGCCATGCTGTCCCTAGATCTAGTCCTGAATATCATGCTGGTCGTGGACCTAGTCCTGGACATCATGCTGCTTCTAGCCCCCGTTCTGGATGGCATGCTGTCCCTAGATCTAGTCCTGAATATCATGCTGGTCGTGGACCTAGTCCTGGGCATCATGCTGGTCCTGGACCTATTCATGGGCCTATTGGTGGTCCTAGACCTAGTCCTGAACATCATGCTGGTTCCTAGACCTAGTCCTGGGCAGCATGCTGTTCCTAAATCTAGTCCTGGACGTCATGCTGGTCCTGAACCTAGTCCTGGGCGTCATGCTGGTCCTAGACCTAGTCCTGGGTGTCATGCTGGTCCTGATCATAGTCCTTGGTGGATTCATGGGCATGAATGTTTCTGCAGTAAAAATTCACTCTATATTTTCCGCCTCAAATAAGTACCCAGACAGACATATCTGCAGGTAATATGTCCACTGTAAAATAGTCAGAGATTGTAAAGTGATCGACAAGGTTGAGGCCTATGCCGAGGCACTTGCAGGGCGATTACCCAAGGGATTATGCCAAACTATATGATAGCATATAAACTAAATGCGTTTGTAGGAGTCCAGTTCTTAGATCATGGTCGTTGGAGTATACGACACTTCAACTTCTCTGTGAAGCCACACTATTCAAGAAGTTATTGAATGGTGTGCCTTCACAACAAATTAGTTGACAGAATGAAGACAACTAGTTTCATTTAATTACATTTTTCGTCACTTAAAATATCCCATTTCCAATCACCCTGACCATGGTACTAATCAAAGTCGTAAGCCAAAAGCTAGTCCTAAACCTACTCCTACTTCTGGTGCTGATTGTGGCGATAGATCGAGTCCTAAACTACATGTATGGAGAAGGACTTTACCGACAGACGAGAAAGCATTCAAACACAGGTGAAATGAAAGCGGTGGAAGAAAAAGAGGAAATAAATGTCCTCATAATATCTATATGATTCATGACAAGAGGTTTAGAAGCATGCTCAGCTCAACATCCTGCTCTCTTTCCTCCGAGTCGGCCCACCATAAACATCGCTGACTGTCCTCTATTGCGATCCCAATTGTTTTTTCAACTGCACAAAGTACACGTGCCAGTATATTAAAGTTGCCTCGTTGGTGAGCAGCCAACTTCTACGAGATAAGTATGAAAATTTTTGCCTATCATTTCGCGAAATTTTCGACGCAAGAAACAGTCGATGGCGGAGGAAGTGAGCTATTTCTCCTTTTTAACTTCCCGATAGTGTAAGTTATTTTTAATCACCCCAAAAATGAAAAGTCTCAGAATTATATGTGTATCGTCACACACACACACACACACACTATAGGCATACAATAATTTAGTGGACTTGATAGAAAAGGAATGAAGAGAAAGCATAGTGGCGCTACGATTCACCTCACGTCTCTCCCTTTTCCAGGAAAAAAAATCTTGTCTGCAAGCAACAGCCATCAGTATTCCCTAAAGGATCCATAAATGCGACACCAAGAAGAGTCACGAGAAGAATAATCTATAGTTAATTACAAGCAGAAGGTGGAGATGACAAACTGAGCCCTTGGGCTCGTACGGAAGAAGCTAGTGAATGGTGGAGAGGCAGCTAGATTTAAAATTCAAATTTCTGCACATCGAGTGACCATAATGGATGTGGAATGTAACGGAATTTTCATGATCAAGAGTCCGCGGAATGTACCTCCCACTTCGCTTTCTTCTGAATTCCTCAATTCTACGCTAGGTGACCAAGTTATTTATATCTAACCGGTACCCAATTTCTAATTAGGAGAGGTACCTGGGGAAACGTATTGTTCTCCAGGTGAACACGGGAGGACTAAAGAGAGTAGAGATGTTCGATGGTAAAAAAGACCGATACGTCCCGAGTCGAATATTCTGGAACACCGCAGCCTCTTCAGGTAATATTATGAGATTCCGCGGAATGTGAGACTCCTGGATAATCCTGATACGTTACGATAAGCTTCAGAAATATTAGGCACACCTTTCGCACCTTATAATGCTATATGAATTTGGCACAGTGGTAGATTTCGGGAATTTATCAGCTTTGGTGGATTTCTGAAAATTTGTAAATTTGTGTGGTAATTGGGTGAAATTTGGTCCATTGGTAAAATTTGATTAAGTAGTCGAATTTAGTAAATTTGGTGAAGTGGGCAAATTGGGGAACTACTGGAATTTGGCAAATTTATCAAATTTTATGAATTTGTTTAATTTCATAAATTTGGCAAATTTCATAAATTTGTCCAATTTCATAAATTTGTCAAATTCCATAAATTAGTCAAATTTCATAAATTTGTCAAATTTCATAAATCTGTCAAATTTCATAAATTTGTCAAATTTCATAAATTTGTCCAATTTCATAAATTTTCCAAATTTCATAAATTTGTCAAATTTCATGAATTTTTCAAAATTCATAAATTTGTCAAATTTCATAAATTTGTCAAATTTCATAAATTTGTCAAATTTCATAAATCTAGCAAATTTCATAAATTTGTGAAATTTCATAAATTTGTCAAATTTCATAAATTCTTCAAATTTTATAAATTCTTAAAAACGTCCCATGTTTTTTTTAAAAGGGATTTCATAAATCTTGGAATTTTCATAAATTCGTCAATTTTTTTGGATTTATCAATTTTGGTGAGTGCGTCAAGTTTTCCAAATTCGTCAATGTGTCATCTGTTATAAAACTCGAACTTGAGTGTATGAGTTTTCGTGTATTTTGTTTTTGAGATTTTCATGAACAACGTCATCATTTGTCAAAGTTTACAACTTTGGAACTTAAGTTTAGATTTTTTTCTAAATTTTCATAATTTTTTGAACTTCGGAA
Source organism: Asobara japonica (assembly GCA_026005395.1). Taxonomy (NCBI): domain Eukaryota; kingdom Metazoa; phylum Arthropoda; class Insecta; order Hymenoptera; family Braconidae; genus Asobara; species Asobara japonica. The sequence goes on along the minus strand of BQMI01000554.1, from coordinate 115,700 downwards.
TTTCTCAAAGATTCCTGAAATTCGTAAAATTTTGAGATTTTTGGAACCTCGAAAATGCTGACATCTCTGAGACGTGACTTCTTCAGTTTCTTCACGTTTTTATAAATTTGAAGCTATGATACACTTTTGCACTCGTTACGGATCGTAAGAATGAAGTTCTCTTCTCGATTTCTACGTTGCCATTTCTTCTTATTAATTTTGTTAATAATCCTCATATCATTATTGAAAGCTTCGAAATTTTCCATATCAAAAACAATTTTCCGGATGGGAGAATTTCTGTTATTCACCAAACTATATGATACATTGCATATGTACAGCGCATATACAACTGTATTACCCATACGCACATATGTAAATATATATTCTTCAATCATGAATTCTATCCCTGAAGCGTATCTCATGGACGATGCTACTTATGTGACATAAATTTAAAAAATGTATTGAAATCAATGTCAATACCGTAGTGACAAGTATTCTCGTTTCGATTGCCCAAATACATCGATCAACCGAGTCTCCTGAAAAATATTTGACTCAGCTGAGCTTTTTCTGATAAGTGTAAAAAATTTCTATTTGCTCCCTTAAATCGCTACAGTGCTGACATAAAATATCGCCATTTTAATGGAATATTGGCGAAAAATATCAGCTTATCACATTCGAATATCGATGTCATATCGAACACACCTACGCTCAAAACATCGGTCAATGATCGATGAAATTGCGCACTACAGAATGCGCCCATCAATCGATTATTAGATTAACTCCATTAAGCTGAATGATTATTTAAATTTCAAATGCTGTGGTTCCATGGGAGAGCCATTCCCGTCTGCGCCTCGCTCACTCTGCGTTTCCTCGTTTTATGATATTCGAAACGTAAAAAAGGAAGCGAGTGGAATTTGTGTCAGTGGGTCTTGGTCTCTGTCAGGGTTCCTGTAGCCAGTGAGAAGAAGGAGGTAAAAGGAAAGGTTTCAAGGCGCTATTGGTGTAGAGGTAGGAGAAAAGAGGCCCCAGCTGCTTTTCAGTGGTCAACCACTCTCCACATGACTGGCTCGATCGATTCCGGATGCAGTTCACCAAAGAAATCATCGATAAGACATTCGATGATCGAAATAAGTTTTTTTTCAACTTCTGAAACTGACAGGAAGTTGTGATCTGCCCAGAAGGAGATGTTTCTGATTTATTTATTCGATTTTCTTCCAATTTTTTAGCCGATCTTTCATCCGATTTTCCAAGCGATTTTTAATTCGATTTTACATCCGATTTTTATGTGATTTTTCATCTGATGTTTTATCCGATTTTGCATTCGATTTTTCATTCAAATTGCCATCCGATCTTTCATTCGATTGTTCATCCAACGTCTCATCCGATTGTTCATTGAATTTGTCATCCGATCGTTCAACCGATTGTTCATCAGATTTTTCCATGAACAGATTATTCAATCGAAATGCGGTATAGAACGGGGAGCGAAGCGTTTTCACGAACTCTAGAGCTAGTTTTTTTGGTGAAAATCGCTTTGACAAAAGAAATGAAGCAATAAAAATTTTGAATTTATCTCGCGAATAATCCAGCTTGCGGATAAATGGTACAATCGTTTTCGTTCCACTAAAAAGTCTCAACACCAAATGGTCCATACCGATTTTTTTTTTGGAGAACGTACCGTTTTTCCCAAAATAATGCTACACGAAAAATACAAAATCGGTAAGCGGTCGGTGTATTCCTGATATAGGAAGCTTATTTCACATTCGACCAACTTAATCACCTTCTAATTTGGTAATGTGCTGAAACCCCACTCCTTAAGTCTAATGCAAAGTAATTTTTTTTTTATAAATGCATCATGCGATTTATTATCTTGAGTTGCAAAAATTAGAACTAATGTATATTTCAATAACATGTATTTCTGATGAAACAGATAAATTGCGTGTCAAGGTCGTTGAATTGATTTCCTGAAGAACTCATCCCGTGTACCACTTACTCCTCGTGTCTGTGTATTTGTGAGCACTTTTGTTCAGGTGTGTGAGGCAGATGCGAGGCAACAGGTCGGTGACCCACTTTCCTCATTGGTCGATCTCTCCCCTACTGTCTTCATCCTGCATCTCACCTTTTTTTTTCTCCTCTCCCTTCCACGTGCCGATACAAACCAGAGGCTTCATGTAGCATCGATGTTATGCGATGGTACACCGGACATGACTCCGATTTCGATGATCTCAATTATTTTTTTTTTAAGAAAACATCAATTAACAGGTAACACCATTGTAAAAATAAAGGCAACCCATTTTTTTGGCTTAGAAAATTCATTGAACCTTGTAGAAAACAGAATAGAGATTGCCAGATTTTTTTCTTATTACCGATTTCCTTTTTTTATGCGCTTTTATCATTTTATTCCGAATTTTTTTGATTGAAAATGTAATTTTTTTAAGCAGAACAGTGGCATTACCCCATAACTCAGCATCGGTCCATCACATTTCCTCAACATGATGTTTATTTGTAATTGAGCCAAGCAAAAACGTTAATAAATAAATAAATTAATGAATAAATAGATGAAACAACTCTTCCAAAAATTTGAAGCAAACGTCGCCTAGTCATCATCGCATCATTGATTCGCCGAAGCTGTTGGAATCACATGAATGTAGCCTCTGTAGGGCGAAACTTCCGGCTCAAGACTGCTTCTTTTAGTATGGTGTCCATGACCACTGCTAACTTCTTGTGCATATACAACATGATGACCACCATCGGAGCTTCCAGAGCTTGCGAATTTCTTGGCTGCCACAATCAGTGATAGCATTAGAGCTAGTGATGACACCATCAGTGCTTTCATTGCTAGGAGACCGAGAGCACCGAAGCCCATAGCACCCAACATTTTTCCTGGAATAAAATGTTAACCAATATTCATTTATCGTTTTCCCAATAAAGTTCAAACGAAAAGTGCTATCTTTCTGTAATGTCTTCGTCAATCAGCTCATCTAAGGAACTTCTGATTCGAGCAATTGCCCACCTTCATTTCTCAAACACGACGGATGGGAAAACATCTGCGCATATCATCAGACCCAAGCAAAAGCATCCTACCCTTTTCTAAATCCCCAACACGACAAAAATGTCTCTAGTCCTGACATTTTGGGCGTCGTTGAAATCAATCCCACCAACGCTCCCCAGACTTGCTAACTCACCATGCCAGATCAGCATGGTACCAGACATCAACTTGGTACTTACCCATCATCAACGCCAGAATCATGAAGCTATTATCTCCCTTCTTGCCGCCACCACCGAAACCCAGACTGCTACCACCGCGCCTACGTCCAGTTGGCAAGCTCTCCTTAACAACAGCTTCAAAATTCTCCGGCAGCATACTCGGCAATTTGACCCTGAGCTCTCGTCCTTCCAAAAATCCCAAGAACGAATTATTCATTGTTCTAGCACGCCTATGTCCATCATTAGCATCGACAATACTAATGCCTTCAGTGATTTCAATGCGTGGCGCATGGGCAGCACTCTCCAACAACTGTTGTATCACACGCTTGACAATTCTCACACCATGACAAGATATAGATATATTCTTTGGATCCTCAACTGAGCATATCATTGGTATACCCTTCCACGGATCTCTCGCGTAATCCTTACCATCTTGACTATATCCTTGGACAATTGTCACAATAATAAGTGCACAACAACACCACCAAATCGACTGCATTATCAATTTTTGGATACTGGGTATAACCACTGTTGAACAACAAGCCAGACTAACCATCATCCACACCAGTGCCTTGCCATTTATATAGATTGCAAACAGTTATTTTGTATACACGAAAAACACCAACAAATTGGTATTACCACTAACAAAAAATACAGCATGAAACTAGCACTCCAGTACTAACAAAGACAATTCACTTGTTTTTCGTTATACAAATCGGGTGGAATGGGCAAAACCGTTCCATTCTAGTCGATTTACCATTTTTATTTTTCATTTTTACTTCCCCATTGGACGTTTTAGAGCGTTACACTTGTACTCTGCCAGTCTTACTGGTTACAAAGTCATTCAGTTATTGAGTACAGTACTTCCAATATTTCCGTACAACTTTTATGGTTGTAAAAATAGGGAATCGTATTATTATGGTTTGTGTAGCGCCAACGGTATTGGGTGTGGCGGCAGCTCTAATGCCATATTTTGGACTCATTTTTTGGGAAACTATGAATTGGTGATGTTGGGTGTTGAATTGAAGATGTGATATGGTGATCATGGGAATATTGGTTGAGGTGGGTTTATTAATTCCTGGGAAAATTTGTGGATGAAATGTGGAGAGAGATGGAGGGAGTAAGAGAGAGAGCAACAGAGAGAGAGAGAGAAGGAAGGTACTGAATGTAGTTCATCTCCGTAAAGGCCTTTCTCTTCTGTTCCACTTGTTTCCTGAGTGCTGATGATGCATTGCAACCCTCACTTTGCTTACGGGGATTATGTGGAGATCGGAGGGTTTGGGGTGCTTTTAGGGTAGGAATTTGCATATTTTAACTCACGGTTTTCGTGGACCAAGGAGGAATGATCTTCACTGCTCTCCGGATCCTATTGGCGTTATCTGCAAAGTGATAACGAAGTAGAAGTCTAAATCGGTTTGGAGGAATTCATAAAAAAATGCATTATTAATTAAAAAATTAATAATTAATAATTAATCAAACAATTAAACCAAAATTAATAAATGGGACGTGATGACCCTCGACGGGTTGCATCTATAACTTCCGGATAGTGTGTGTATGTGGGTGACGATACACGTATGAAGTCAAGTTGTATATCAGTGACGCAAATTCGACTAATGATCCATTACCACCATTTTTTAGCGATATCTCGTAAAATATTGTGCCTAACAAAAAAAGTAATAAAACATGAAATATGTACGTTCACGAGACAAATAACTTTTGTTCACGAGTTTTTCTTGCATCTGTCACCGTTCTCGAGATACAGCGTTATAAACAAATAAAATTGGTAATAACAATTGAAGGCATTGTTTTGCAACATTGACACTTCTTTCCGCCCTCAACATTAGTCAGGGGTAATTTTGTGTCAAAGGAGAAACAAATCGATCGAGCCGTTTATCGGAAACCGTTTCGCAAAGAATCACTCACATACGAGAACACACACACACAGAATCCTCATCTAAAATTTGTCAGAATGATGAGAAACGTCGATAAAAGTGAAAATTTTCAATTTCTGTAATAACTTCCCTAAATCGGGAAGTTAAAAAGACAAAAAATCAGAAATCGAATTTGTGGTATTTATTTTAGTAAAAATTTTCGATTTTTTTAAAATTTTCTGAAAATTTTGCAATCACTGAAACATTTGAAATATCTGAAAATTGTTACCAATTTTTGCAAGTCGATGGTTTTTCAAAAGGTTTCAAGAGAAAACCGTCTCCTGTTTATTTGCATTATCTTTAAATAAACCATTAATTCCCATAAAAAAATACTCAATTTTCTATAGCACCTCTATACATAGAAAATCCAAGAGAATCCTCCAGAATATCTCATACATGATAATCCAGCGACCACAGGAATTCAGTTAGCACTGATGACAGAGTAGAGATGAGTCCTGACCGCAGTTAACGTCTCGCGGAAACGTTTATTAATTTAACCTCCCGCGCCATACAATTTCTCAATTAATGTGCAAATGAGTCCCATTAAAATTGCAAAAAAACTCACACACATTCATCAGCCCGCAATTGAATTTCATGAATAATGGGCGGTGAAAACAAATTTCAACTGCATTATTTATGCGTGATAAATAATAACAGGTGAGAGTTAAAAAATGGGGGATGAAAATATGCAGGAGCCGTGAGAAATTGAAAGTTGGAGGTAGCCAAAAGGGAAAGAAAACGAGAGAGAACAATAATTCATTGTCATCGAGAATCGATATCTCTTTAGCTCAGCAGCTCCCTCCATCGGCATCCTGGTGAAAGCTGAGGACTGTCAGAAATTGAGGCCGGACCTTCCCGTTCATCTGAACAATATATATACCTATATATATATATCACTGATGTTCGCCGTGCACCGATTAATTAACATTATAAACGAATAATTCGCGTGACTAGTTTGAATTAACAGGCCAATAGGCGAGGTCAGGAATCTCGCTAGACCATTTTAATGGTTCATAGAATTCGGCCATAACGGTTAATTACCGCTTGATGAGTCATAAAATTCAATGGCCACTGGAGATAAAACGGACTAAGCAATATTTCCAGACAAATCGTTTTCATTATTATTATTATTATTATTTTTTTTTTTTTTTGGAATACCATTTCAAGGTCCCGCACCCTATGTAGGTCAAACACACACACCAAAATGTCCCACCATTCCACCATTGACCTTTATTTTTATTTTTATTTTTTCTTTAATGACTACCATTGACCTTGATAACCAAAATCGTCAAGTTAATTAACAATCATAAATTAACCATTTTTTTCGCCTTCCCATTTTATACCACCATTGGAATGGCAGACTAAAAAACTCAAAAAATGAATCATTGATTAATAATTCGGAAAATTAAAAATTAATTACAATTAAAAAAAAAACGGTAATAAATACATTTATTTCACACATGAATTATGTGGACAACAGTTATCATACAATTTTTCATTTTCTCCTAAACAAATGATAGCATTGAGTGAGAAAAAAAACGAAAAAACAAATAATAATAATAGAAACATTAATAAATTAATGATAGTCGTTGAGTAATAACCGACGATGAGAGGAGTTACGCGACGAGACCTTACTAAATGAGCTAATGATAAATAATAATATCCCTGGTAACTCTTCAATCTGTTATTCACTGTCTCTGAGTATGATGAAAGTGGTAATAAATGTTATTAAAATAAATAACAATTCTGTCTCGTCGTTATCTCCGTTTAACGCTAATAATTATGGAAGAGATAATTAAAAAAAAACAATTCAGCTAATACGGTATATCAGTCTACGATTGATTGTCGTCAGGTGTCCAATGAGAATTGGTTGGGCGTCGATGATACAGGAGAGAGATGAAGAGGAGAAGTAGGAAAGACGAGGAACAGAGTGAGAAGGACAGAGGAGAAACTGAGAAATAGGAGAAGCAGAATAGGAATGAAAAAAAGAAGTGAAATAATCATGGGAAAGTAGGCAATGGCCAAGTGTTCGGATCCGGGCACGCACCTCCTTGTGTACGCATCCGTATCCCTAATACCGCTTTTAGCACCGTCCATTATCTAGTCCGTCCTCCATCAGGTCATTGTATTAATCTACAAAGAAGAAAAATTGTTTTTACGATAATGCAACTTGGTTTTATCGTATGTGTAAGGCGAGATGTCCGTAAGTGTCTTCCGTAATCCATGTGCCGGTCATTTGTCCTAGAGATACCAGGGCTCTGGATACATTAGTAATAAATAGGATGATAATGATGAATGACGATGATGTATCATGATAACGAGAGATCACATGAGCTTCGATATTGTCACACACGATGCTTCCAGGAAATTTCATATTTGGTCGAAGCATCATTTGATCGAGAACTCTCGTGTGGTAGTCACCGTGGTAGCAATATATATGCATATCTGAAATGATGTTCGGCCAACCAAAATTCACTCATATTGAGTATATCCACCACGGATATAACTCTGATATTTTTCTTCCGCGAATATATCCGGATATATATGAGATATTTTTGTCGGTCAAATGCTGTATGTTAGATATATATGTGGCATATATATGCTTCCGTGTGGTGATGGAAATGGCTCAAGCTGGTACGTGAGCTGAGTAGGCGTGCTCTTGTGGAGTACGCTGTTGCTCTGGTAATGCTTGATGGAAATTTCTTGCCCAGCCGCTCGAGTAGCTGTCACCTCCGTGCGCATGATCAGCGCTGTATGTGTGGCTTGCTGAGTGGTGTGGATGAGCTACAACTTCATAGGTAACATGCTTCTCATGGGAGAATAGCTTCTTCAGGCCAATGATACTTGCCAGAAGTAGGGCTATCTTGGAGAGCAGCAGGGCCTTGCCCACCAGCAGGGCTAGACCTTTGAAGGCCAGGGCACCGATGAGACCTATCTTGAGGACTGCAGCCGCAAGAAGTGGTCCCATATTGTTCTTCTTTCCTCGGCCTACAACACATTTCAAGGTCATCAATTAAATCTACTTGTCTTCATTTGCAGCTTCGTTTAGATAAAAAAAATGGGAGTTGAAATGGTGGGAGGGGAGGAAAGAGCCTGGGGCATAATGGGGTATGAATACAAAATTTGGCGAAAAGTACACCATTGTATCCTATGGCCTAGTTTTAACACGTAACCCATTATGCCCCACTCTCTCCCCTTCTTTATGAACTCGCGATTTTTTTCAGATATTAGTGAGATCTTTCTGCATATTGAAATTTTTTCAGGGTTTTATTACCGAATATCTTGTAATCTAAGAGAGATAACGAAATATTGATAAAAGCATCTTTTGTAGAGGATTGAATACTCAATAAAAATGGTTATTATAAAAATTACGCTATGTCCCGTGAGTAACCAAGTATTCATCGATATAGTCATGAAAGTCGAAACGACTTCGCGCGATGGCCACTTTACGGCTGAGATATAGAGCAGATATATATCTGGAAAACATCCGAATATATCAAGATCATATATTCGATGTTGTCTCACGATTTATCAGAGTTTGAAAAAAAAATTTGGAGATATTGTTATTTGAATATGAACCGTCGAATTAAAAATTCTGTCTATACTCAAAATATGTATCTTTTGCTTATTTTTCCCATAACTTTTTTTCAATTTTTAAAAAAAAATTTTAGATTATTTTAAAAAATGCAAAAATTGCAAACGAGAAGATTTGCATTAAATCGGTACTCCCATGCGTGTCGATACTTTTAATATCCATTGGAGTATTTCTTATGCGCATGCAATTTATAATGAAGAATATGATTAAGGAGGTTTGCCATTTTCACGCTACAAAAATAATCACTGGGTTATAAATTCGCTCTTAAGAACCGATTATCCGAAAGACGGGAATGATATAAAAAAATATGTTCTGAAAAATATTTTGAAAAAAAAAACAAATTTTGAGTACAAACATAGTGGCTCCTTCGTACATAATCTCGACAAAGATCCAAATAAATGTTCAAAAATTAGTTCAGCCCAGACCAAAATTCTGACTCATAAAAAAAATATAGATATAGGTATCTTTGGCATACGTATATGGTGCAATAATTCTAATGAGCAACGTGTACTATTAAAAAAAGTAGACCAAGATAAAATGTTAACCTTCAGACACTGGATTATCAGATCTCTCAATAGAGAGGCCAAGGTTCAATGATCCGTTGTCATCCTCAGAGGCCGAAACAACCACGTCATCCTCAGGAAGTACCCTCCACTTGATACTCCTAGACTTAAGGAATGCAAATACTTTGCTCGACACGAGTTCCATGAACTCCGAGTCTTCATCATTACTCCTTCCAGTTTCATACGTAACAACTTCCTCAGTTACCTGTCGCGTCTTCTTAATCTGAATGTCATCCGTCAACTCAATGGACACCTTTTTCATAAGTTTATTCATATACGTGACAAGCTTGAGCATAACACAGCTGCTAATATCATTCTGCGAGCACTTGTTATTGAGCTTGCGCATAAGCTCCTCCTCATGTTTAGCTCGATCAGTCAACGTTACTGTTTGCTGCTCCACCACACCCACTTTCTCAATTTTCTCCAATGGGCTTGCAAAGCTTGCGCACACTCCGCAAAGGAACAGTAGCACCAGAGCTCCCTTCATGGTTTAAATCTACAAAAATCAACAATCAAAATTAATACCAGAGCAGCCGATACCTATACACCATCCAGCCAGCATCTCCATCAGACGCCCAACGCAAGCGCACCAATGGTCACCCGCTGGCGGTCTTCCACTCAGCGTTCGATCCAAATGTTCCTCCATGATGATCGAACGCCAAACGCAAGTCCACACATGAGCGACCTGGATTGACCGATTGATCGGTCCGCCAGTAACGACCAATCCGTCAATCCTACCAACTACCTACTAAAACTATCCAACGAATCACTGTGCCTCAATAAATACCCAAAATAATCTCACCTATATATATCACGAAGCCGTATCACTGTCACGTGTCTCCTCTACCGATTGATGCTCCCCCGGGAAACAATTGCCTCGATACACACCAATGTCCAAAAAAAAAACAAACCCCAAAAATTAAATTTACCTCACACGCCCTTATTATCAGTTAGTTGTTAGTACGAGCGATGCAAGGCTTCTGAACCTGCGTCTTGCCCCGGCCACTTTATATACGTAGATCTCGCTTAGTAGATTACAAGTCGGTGTAGCCACCTCCCTGTTGTTGCTTTCGTACCATGGTACGTTGCACAGTGTGTGGAATGAAAATACCCGAATGCGGGCTAAGTGAGTGAGATGGAATTGAATGAAGTGGGATTGGTATTAGCCATGTTGTCCAACTCCCCATCCCACCCACCCCCCTCCCCACCCTCCCCCTCAAACCATTGAGATATATTTAAGACAAGGATAGCACTATGTTGAGCTCTTATTTTGCATCATATGTACCAAGTGCATTGATAGTGGAGAGGGGAATTAAGGTGGGGAAGGCAACTGAGGTGTTTCCTTCTCCTTAAACTGGTTCCCTCATGCGTTTCATGGTGTTTACTCGTGTGAAGAAAATGTTTTCCATCAGCAATTCGCCCCCACAACATTGGAAACGAGTCAACCGTTGAGGCACATCCTTGACGTATTTTTATAGTGCAGAGGAAATATAAGCTGAAAGCCATCATTCAATGGCCCCATTGAGCAGCTCAATTTCAGGGAGATTGTGGATGGTTTATTATAGGTTGCGTCCACCGAAATTGCGGTGGTTAATCGTTGGCTGGGGGGATGGGGTAAGGGCAGGATTGGCGGAAATTGAATTTTGGGGATGGTGATGCGAAGGATTTTGTCGATTTTGCTGGAGTTCGGAGCAGTTTTGGGGATAACGGAGGGCTTCGAGCGCCCGCGCAGGGCTCCAAATCAGGGACTTCCGGTTATACTCCGAGCCCTGCTCCGAGTAGACTAAATAGTGTCATTCAATGTCAATGTATATAGGCGTATACGGGAAAATGGACAATCGCGATTTTGTTTTTTTCCATACGAGTCCGGTGGCGCGTGCTGCGCATGCGCATTTCCTGTTTCCGCCGCACACGCCGGTGGCGCGCCGGGTTCGGTCTTACCGTCTTCGATAATTTCGATATGTATTGATAATTCTGTTCGTCTCTCCTTGATACTAAAATTTGAAGTAGGCTTCGAAATGGCGGAAGATATTCAGGTGGGCCGAAGAGGGGAAGTACCAATGTGATTGAACCCTGACAGAGGTATCTTGTTAATAGAAACACTTTGAGTGACTTCTAAAGTAAAGATCTGCACGCAGGATGTAGAAACATTACTCTTACTTTTTTATAGTGTTCATTAAGCTTCGTTATGAAGTACTGCTCTGGCAAGGAGACTTTAAAGCCGGGAATGGTCCAGGAACTTTGACTGGTGACGGGAAAAAATTATTGTTTGGCGAATGAAAAATGTGTTTTTTTACTTTTTTTACTTTGGACACTTTCATTGGGCGTGTGCTTTCAAATGGTCGATGGGCGCATTAGTCATCACTTTTAGGTGGTATCGTCAATAAAAAAAGGGAAAAAAAGTGGTGAAATAGGTCGAGTAGTCGTGGAGATATTGAATAAACTAATTTTACCGTATCCAATTTTAACGTTGCGGTAAATAATATTACACCGAAATATGAGGTTCCAGGATATTATTGTTCAAGGAGAAAAATATTACTGGAGATAATAGTACTGTGGAAATTCATCAGTGGTAGGTCTTACTGCCACTCTATATTTTTTTTTTTACTTTTCCCATTAATTGTCGGGATTTTGGAATTTGCGGAACTTTTGACATTTTCGAAATTTTCAATTTCTCTTTTTAATTTCAAAGTTTTTACGAAAAGAACTAACATTTTGAAGAAACTTTTGATACATTCTGGAGAATTATTCAGAAATTGAATCAAAAGGTTTTAGACAACCAGAATATTTCCGCAACAGAAACATTCAGGATAGTATTGCAGAAAAATTATTGGTATATTGAGCCAAAGTTTCATGTCAAATTCAATCTAACCAATGCAGTGGAAGATGTATGAGCAAAACAATTGAATTGGCAAACACACCTCTGGAAATTGACGTAATTTTTTCCATCAATTTGTTCATTGCATTTTAGGGATACTATCGACCCTAAGATTTCAAGCAAACAAAAATCCGGTCGGCGGCAAAGGGCCGAAGAGGACCATCTCCAAAGGCTCTTCAAAAGCTTCTCAACTGATTGCACTCAAATTTCGCAGAGCGGAAACTTAGACTAATCTGAAGCATCGACTAAATTTTCCGAATAATTCTAGGAACTGTAAATATAATTTTCATTGTCTATTATTTTCACACAAAAATACAAATTCTGTAAGGGTTGAAACCATGAATTCGGGAGGGAGCAAACTCGACCTAATGCAAAATCAAAACCTGGAGGCAAAACAGTCTAAAGGGAAATGAATTTCTTGAGGTGCCCTTCATCAGAGTCTTGATGTGTGTGTATGTGTGTGTGTGTGTGGGTGGGTGTGGATGGGTGTGGGTGGTTGTGTGTGGGTGGGTGCGCGTGTGTGTGTGTCTGGAAATTTTGTGGAAATCTTGTCTTTACCTCCAAAATAAGTCAATGCAGCGAAAACTCATGAAAGACTGTCCCTAAAAAACTCTTCTTCAAAAAACATTTTGAAAAAAATATCACTAGGGAAAGATTACAAATTCGGAAGGCTTTAGGCACCCATGGAGCAGTTCAGCCCACGACTTTGGACCAATTTTTACCGTTCAATTCCATGCATTTCTAAACGATGCGTAAAATGTCGCATTTGCACAATTTTCACGCAAAATTAGAAATTCTGAAACTGTCATGATTACAATGCTGGCATTCGGAAGCGCAAGAAAAATAACAATGAAAAATGAGAAGAGCGCACATACACAATTGAGACGAATCTATAATTCATATGTGGTTATTTCGCGTGAAACAGCCCCACGCTGTGAGAAGAGAACACGAGAACCGTGTCACGTATGTAGAGCACGCACACCGCATCCCATCCCGGTTATCAGTGCTTCTCTTTTCTTTTCATGTGAGCACAACCTTATACGCGATACTCGTCATTAATCACGCTGCATTGAAGTGCATTTTACCCAGCATTATCCGCAATGGCGGGCGGGGGGGGAGGGGTGGAGCTGTAATATGAAGCGTGTGAATAATTCGTTAACGAGGTGATCTCGTTTGATTTTAGGTTTATTTTTCCTTAATGACTATCATGTAGCGTGAGGTTTTTTTCCTTTTTATTTGCAAGGTCAATTTGATGGGTAAATGAGGTGACTTGAGGGTGGGACAATCGTTGCAAATGATTGAGAATGAGGTTTTATTGTGAACATGCTTGCGATACGCGGAAATTGTCGAGTTGCTGGAAATTTTACTTCACTGCCACATGTATTACCATCATTTGACTTGTAATGAAAAAATTACTTCTGAACAAATTCATATGGAAATGAGAAAAAGTTCTTGCGGTGCAGTAGAAAATTTATGGTGTTGGTATGATAATGTTTGCTTGACCGGTTAAATAAACCCAATTTACTTGGCCTATGGTAACAATGGAATTCTGTATCTAATCTAGTAGTTATTTTCAGGTGAGTTATATCGCGAATAATTTATGAGAAAGTTCGTGAAATTTTAAGGCCAAATGCATGTTTACCCCAATTTTTAACTTTCATTATCTATATTTAGCTTCGGATTGGTCTATTTTTTAAAATCAATACATATATAATCAAACGCATTGCGATTTTTGGTTTCTAAATTTTCATTTTCTTCTTTTGGATCTGCAATGTTGATTATCATTCAATGCCCCCTGTGCTTCGTATTCCTTCCCCCCCCCCCCCCACCCTCCGTTGCGTTAGAAGCCGTCTTCGAACTTTAAGGATGTTCAACAGATATAGTCAAAACAAAAGTTTATGACCCTTTCTATAATTCGTTATATTTATCGCCAATAACTTTCAATTAATATTTCAATGCGTTAATTAGTTGAAGTGATAGCCATAGAAAATTATTATATTGTATTGGATTTTGTGAATCAATATTATATTGTTTAAACAAATTAATGAAAAAAAAATTTAGTCAATCGTCATGAATTTTTTACCACCGTTTTATATCTGCTTCAATAGCAAATGTTCAAAATTTCAACAAATTTTTATATTTTGAACTGTATTTACAGAAGTTTGTACTTTTCCCATAAGAGGTCGTGTTAACTGAGAACTTTGATAATTAATAACTACAAAACGGTGTTGTGAATCAATCTCAAATTTCATAGAGGCATCTGTTACCGCTTGTAGAAGCCCTTGGACGCAAGGCAGACTGTGGAGATGGCGTCCAACCCCTCCCACCGATGCCAACTCTATCCACACGAATTTGAACATGGACCAGCGCCAGCGGCGCATCTAATCCCCGAGGGAACCGCACCCCTTAGCTATAGCGCCCCTATGGTGTTAGCTTCACGCCTGGCTTGAAGTTTTATTTCAGTATTAACCCGGATAGTGGCCATTTCTCAATTCAATAATGTGGAGGAGAAAAATGTGGACAAACACAATTGACCCGAATTATTGAATCCCAAATCACTCAATCCATCCAGTCCTGTTGAGCAGGTGCCAACTTACTGCGGTGATACACATTCAGAATCGTTCTAATTTCACGATAATTCATTCATATACCTTTATAATTCATATACTCAGAAACACATCAGGCAATGAATATGATAATACATGAATGTATATGTGTGTTTACGCGTAGGTATGTGCTCACAATGTTTGGACAACGATCTCTTCCAAACGAATCACCCGATTCGACAACTGAGACCTGATTAGATTTTGAAAGCAATCCATGCACTAGTTTCCGGTTTTTTTTAAACATGAAGCATGAAAATTGCCGAAAGTTTTAATCAATCATTATTTACGAAGGAAAGTTGTGATCAATCTAATCAATGTCGCAATTGGAGTCTCTCGGCGTACCTTAGCTTCGATCAAAATTTGACTCACTTTCATGTAGTGAATTATTAGTTATTGGTTGATTTTGAGTGGCGCGAAATTTGAATGACTATTCAAACTTTCACATTCGGTCTAGATCCGAAGTTGTCCGACTACCACCGGCGTATGCGTGATGCCCGCATTTGTCACGTGACATAGTCGCAGGTAGCGACACCTGTTATATTCCAGTGTTCCAAATTGCATGATTGCTATTTTTTCTCTGGAACCAGTCTTTGACCATTGACGTGTTGGAAAATCTAGAAATGGTAAACCGAAATTAGATGGTCCATGGGAATGGTCCGGCTATGGGTCGGAATCAGTGAGGAAATATTGCATCATATGAATCATGCTCCGGAGACCGGGCGCGAACCCAGTACTTTTAGGATTCTAGGCAGATACAATGTGGGAGTAAATGTGGGCCATGTATTATTTGTTTCAAGCACCCTCATTGAAGAACTACTCAAACCCGGGTGAGAGTTAACGATCCGATAACGCTTGATCAAAGCTTGGACGAGGCTTGACTAAGCTTCGCCAAAGCTGTGTTTTCAACTTAGAGAATAAACTTCGCCCTAGCTTGGTTACCTAGGTTAATACAAACTTTGAACTTTATCTTCATTCAAGCTTCGGCCTTTATCTTGGTACAAGCCACGAAATTCATTTTCGTCCGAGTTCCTAAGTTTCTCGTGGTCGAAGCATCGCAATTAATCTTGATCCAAGCTACAAAATTAATCTTGGTACAAACTTTGAAGATAGGCACTTTGAGGTTGGACCAAGCTTAGTTGAACATTCGTTTCCAAGCTTGGGTTTAAGTGGTGCAGCAATCCTGGATTTATATATGTATCCAATATTAAGCAGAGTTTCGCTGGAGCCGAAAAATCGAAGCTAGGAAAAATATGATCCAATCCAGCTTAGTTTAACCTTAGTTCAGACGCTTGGGTTTAGATGGTATTAGCAATCTGGAATTCATGCGGGTTAAAGCTAAGATTCAAAGCTAACAAAGCTGAGCTCGGACCAAGCTTAGCACAACTTGCTTTCTGAAGCTTGGGCTTGGATGATTTTAGCAAGCTTGGATGTATGTATCCAATATTGGACGTAGATCGGATTCTGCCTGTGGACCAACGCTAGGGACGCTAAGATTGAGCCAAGCTTGGCACAAGCTGGGCCAACAAAGCTTGGATATCTTTGATGTAACTAAGTTTGGTTGATCTGCGCTTATACATGGGGTCAAGCTATGTCGAAGCTATCAAGTCCAAGCTTCGGCGTCGTAGGTCGGACCAAGATTGATCTCATCGTTCAAGCTTCCAATTCCCCTCCTGGGTACTACCCAGATACATATGGGCTCGGCCGTTGGATCTTCATGCAACTCCTTGGGTCGTATCATATTTTGGATGACATGGATTTACAGCTTTTTCCCGAGGAAATATATAATTGTATTTTATGAGAAACGCGTCATCAATGAGATCCCGACGTTCTAAGAGAATTCCAACAACTGTCAACGTTTTCCGCATCGACAAGCTCACTGCTTGATCCTATTAGGTGAATCACTCTACCCATGACTAGATTATAAATCATCCTTGTCAGTTTAGAAGCCAAGAGAATTTTGGAATATTTCCCAGTTCTGACTTCTGAATGGGAAAATTCAGAAATTGACTTCATGAATTTCTCATTCCGCCGAATTCAATTCCGTAGCGAAGTCGTCAATCGACTTAAATCGGTTTTTCTCTCGCATCAGTTTCCAATATCTCCGAACCGGAGTAGGATAGCAGCATTTTTATATGAAACTTTTCGGAGAGCAAACTCAAACAGCTTGGTATGAAAACAATTTCCGCTATGTCCTCCAGGTTTTGAGATACGTAGCATAACTTACATCAGGCTGAAACACCCTTGGCTCGATTGACCACTGCGGAGAGATCCTTACAAAAGTACCTGCCAGATTATTGAACTGCAGCGAATACAGATAGACCGACGGCTATCGCCGAGTGGTTAGAGCGCTGGCCTTTGGCACACGAGGTCCATGGATCGAGTCCCCGCTTGGGGACTCTCCCATTGGTATAGTAGAGTGGAATTGTCTAGCGTTCCAGTTCATAGCTATTCATAGTCGAACGGGAGTTTCGTCAAAAAAACGACTGTACGAATTGAGGTTTTCCGTGGTTGTCCTTCAATTGTAGATTGACCCAAGCAATGCAACGTCTGACAGGCATTGCATTCATTGGGTCAAACTAAGTGAATGCTGTACAGTTTGGGAAGAATTCGGTTTCCATCGGCACCATGGAAGGGTCGCGACATGTGCATAATCGCATCGAAGCGTAAATAAAAAGAAAAAAAGAGAATAACGATCGAGAACGATCAACCGTACTGAAATAATATATACCAATAATACGTGCCTCCATACATACTTTTATATATATTTATACATCATTAATGTATATATTATATACATAGAATATTAACAGGATATAAGAAAGTAATAAGTATCATGTATAAATATATATGGAGTTATATATTATTTGTATATTTTCAATATAAGTGGCGGATACTCCAGAGGGCCAATTTGATATATGCCCTATATTTCAGTTTATAATATTGTCACCCTACAAATATGATTATGTTATATCCTCTTACGTTATAAATATATGTTTTTAATATATAGTGATATATAAAGAAATATATATTTTCCATGGGGGTGGACCCGTTCGTGGACCATCCACATCCCTGTGTAATAGTTCTCGGAATCGGAACACACCAGGTAGGAATTGACGATGGGGACAGGGTGGTCTCAGTCCTCAAAGAGGGTTGGGAAGCCTCTGATTGAGGCTGAGTGCCAACCCTGAATCAGGCCTGTTTCAACCTCGAAATGATAACGCCGTTTGACGCTCGTAAACCAAGCCTTAGCTGAGGGTTCATGGGGAGCCTCAACTGAGCCTTGAAATCTCAACGAGCACGGCCTGAGACAAGCCTCGAAAGGCATTGTTCTCAAAGACTGTACCATATTGGTAAAAGGGTTTAACTGGGGCTCATCGCCTCTGACTAAAATCGCCTACTTGACGCGGTTATTATTGATATGTCACGGTCGATTATGTCATACTATTTTTCGAGGAACTGAGGAAGGAACTGTATTAATAGGCCCAGGATCCGGGAGTGCGCATTGAGGACATTGGTTAGCCCAACCTCCATCAGCAGACATCAGCGCCTCCAATGGATAATTCTGGCGATCATCGTATTTATTGAACTATCCTGTGCTGAGCATAGGTATTTTCAGCCTCGAGAGCTTCAGCCTGAGGCAAGGCTGAACCAAACCTCAGCAATAGCCTTATTTGCTACCCTGAGTTTAAGACTGCTTTGGAAGGCGAGATCAAGCCTGGCATAGGCTTGGCTTAGTCGGGCTCGGGGGAGCAGGACTTTTTAAACTTTTTATTCAAATCCGATTGTATTCTAAATGTACTTGCTGTTCAAGTTCTTTATTAAAAACATTTCCTTCTTTTATCTCATAAAAATACTCGTTGATGAGGAAGGTGACAACCCAACAAGAATGCTCAAAAAAATCTCGAGTAACAATCGCAGGTCGGTAAGTTTATTATTTCGCCCATTTCGTGTTTTTTTCTTTCAATATGACCTCACATTACTCTGTATAACAAGGCATGTTTAGTGCAAGGTGCAAACTCGGTGAGAAAAATACAGAATTTTTTGCTCTTTAGGGGACGAGCGGGTATTACCGGTCAGCGAGTAATTCCGATCAGTGTAATATCTGCCAAACTCATGATAGTTTTTTGTCCAAATAATTCCGGACAGGCAAGGCTATTGCCCTCATTCAGCGGTGAAAGTTTCAGGTGATAATCTTACAGTAACAATGTCCTTGTATAAAAAAATGTGAATCTCGGAAGAGAGTATGGACATCGGAAATCGAGGAGTCGACGATATCCCTCGTAACACAAAAAACTTACCGATCTGTAATTTCTGACGAAGCCGATTTTGTTTCAAAATTTTTTTTCAGGGAATCACCATTTTTTCGAAATAACTAACAAAACCCGGACCATACCTATCCAAAATCTAACTAGTGGGATAAAAGTGTGTGTGTCCCCGTTGGGAACACAAACAAAACTTCCCGATTTGTAATTTCTGTCTGCCAGTCCTAGATTTCTCGATACCTCAATTAAATGTTTAAATCCCATTTATCAAGCACAGAATTATGAATATTCGACTAGCCGCCTAGTCAGCGTGAGGACGAGAATCATGCGCCTTACTGGAGTGGGAGTGAGACGCCAATAGGGGTGCGAACGTTCCAGGGTTAAACCCGTCATACCTCCTTAATAATGACAACTATGGAAAAAAGTGATAAAAAAGTAAATATGCATTTCCACTTACAGAGCAAATTCTGCGTAATACTTTTTGCCGTATCTCTTACCGTTATTGAAATAGAGCGTTGTAAATAATTCAGTTGTTAATAACAAAAAATGCTCGGTCAATTTAAACCAAAAACGAATCCGAGCTGAGTTCCATCTAAGCTCCGAATAAGACCTCGCTGACCCAGATCGTTCGATCCGTTCGTGAGAAATCGGTAACGAAAAATTCCGATTCCACACATACAAACACACACATACTGGGTCGGGGCTTTGGCGTAGGGAGTATCTGCCTACTACTCCGAAGGTCCTAGGTTCGCGCCCGGCCGCCGGAAAATATTTTTTCAAAATATTTTCTCATGGAATCCGACCGATGCAGGAAATTCCGTGTGTGCTATCGGCGGTACCCACAAAATGAGACCGCCCGGCCGAGCGGGAACCTAACCCGACGCAGGGGGGGGGGTGGGTTCCATCATAGGCGCCGGCCATCGTAGCACAGGGGTTTCTGGAGGTTTACCCTGTGTTTAGAAATACGATGGCCTAAAAAATGGCGAAAGTCGGCCCCGCATGGGTGGGTGTCCGGTACGCCCCCTGAAGGAATGCTTACACGGCCGCTACCGGGGCGTACAAATGAGAGGGACGGAGGTAAAAAAAATTTAAAAAAAACACATACACACACACACACATACACATTTGTGACGGGGCTTTGGTGTAGTGGGTAGAGTGTCTGCCTACTATTCTAAAGGTCCCGCGTTCGATTCCCGCTCACTGCAAATATTTTTTCTGAAAAATATTTTCTCACGGACTCCGACCGATGGCAGGAACATTCCGTGTGTGCTATCGGCGGTATCCATGAAGTGAGACCGTGAGCCGGGACCGAACGCGACCCGTCGCGCGGGGAGGGGGGAGGGTTCCATCGTAGACGCCCGCCATCGCATCACAGGGGTTTCCGGAGGTTTACCCTGTGATTAGAAATACGATGAGCTGTAATGGCGAAGTCGGCCCCAGCCGCAATGGGTGGATACTCTGATCCGTAGTATTGCCCATGAAGTAATGCCTACCAGCGGTTACGTGGGTGAATACGAATAGAGAAAGAGTGAAAAAAAAACATACACATTTGTTCGGAATTCGACGGGAAGCATTTTGGTATAGTTAAAACCCTAGTTATGGATCGAAATAAACAAAATCGATTTAGATTACGTTCCTGAATATAAAAATTTTGGTATTCTTGAATTTTATCCACTCAGATAAAAAAAAAGTGTCACAATTTGTCCTACTTTCGCACAAATTTTCAAGACATTAGGACACTTCAGCCAAATCCCGGAAGACAAATGTGCAATGATCATCTTGGCGTGACGAAAAGTTTTACAGCATTGTTAACGACTGCAATGACCTCGGTGAGGAGACAGCATTGAGGCACTGGGTGCGGTTGTAGTACTCTCACCGTTTTCCATAGTAAGGAAAAGGAAATAAGCAAGAAGTAAAACGATATAAATACAAAATCTAGAGTAATCCAACTTTCCAGAGCGCAACACGGTAAGCAGAAGGTCAAGTTTAACGTGAGACATTCAGGATTTTACCTTCTCTGGTTGTTGATTAATATTGAGGTTTCATTTCCATAGTTTTTTCGCAATCTACATATGAAACTTAATTGCTCGTAATTCGGGGCCTTTGTAGGCTAATGCACCTATTTGAGGTAGAAACATGTTTTGTGGGATTAGAGCAATTTCAATTCATTGATTGCTCCAATTTTTCGGTCCAATTTTGTATGTGCACCGTTAAATAAAAATTCCGGGACATACCGTAACTTCGTGCACGCGCCTAGAACGTGATATCGTCAAGTCCAGGCGTGTGTATAGGCGTTGGAAGATGGGAAAAAAATGGTAGAAAACTTCACATCACCGTACTTTCATACAAACCACGAGCAACCACAAAAACATTCTCTTTCATGAGTCACAGACAACCCAAATAATTTTTTGTAATTGATGAAGCTGTCGAATGTTACGCTGACTCAGCTCACTTCCACCTGCCCAGATTTACTTTTTTCGGGTTGATCCCCCCCCCCCTCCCCTCCCGCTCTGATCCTTCTATCGCATTTTTTCAGTGAAATTTTTCAAGCGTTGGTAAAAAACTCATTAACGGAGTGAAAATCGATCGAGATGTTTTCATGCTGACACCTGAAATTTTGGTTGACGATGGAGATAAAAAACTGTGCTCAAGGAAGACAAGACTTATTGTAAGTTATGCGATTGGAGTTCAAGTTCTTCGATTAACGTCTGCAGGCCGAAGCGACACTGCAATCCATTAATGCCCGATGATCCAAAAATGGTAGAGTTATGATCTGAATGGTGTTTGAGCAAATTTTTAATCGCCTATATTATTGGAGATCTTGCAGTTTGAAATGTACACGACACCCCAAACTTCCTGTAATGACTCTGGAAATGAAGACATGTGTGTGTGTATGTGTGTGTGTGTGTGTGGTTGTGTGGGCGTGGGTGGGTGGGTGGGTAGGTGTTTGGGTGGGTGGTTGTCGGTGGTTGTGGATGTGGGTGGGTGGGTGGATGTGGGTGGGTGGATGGTTGTGGGTGTGGGTGGGTGGGTGGATGTGGGTGTGGGTGTGGGTGCAATTCTAAGGGTGTGTGTAAAAAACGAATTCTCTACAAAATACATTATCCTATTTTTTTACTGTCATGTTTCCATTTGTACACCCATACTTTGATTACTTTCGTAACTCATTTGGAGCCTACAAAATTTACCATCGTTTTTTTCCTAAAGTAAACCAATCGTAAAAGCTCCGATAATTTTGAAGTTCCTGTGGTCTAACAAATGAAAGTATTTGAAACTCAGTGGCACACTTGAGTCTTGAATGAACGTATCCCTTGAAATTTAATGATTATCACTGCGACTCTGATTTCAGCCAAACACAGCGTAGGTAAATTTCTGAAAAAAATGCGAGTGAGATTTCATCATTTTGACATTTCGATCGCATTCGGTATTCAATAACCTATCTGCCACATCAGGGAAAATTTCAAATTTATTCCAATGCTTATCAAGGGACTATATATATGCATACACATATATATATATATATATATGTGTATACACAAAATTTTCAAACCAAATTTAATCAGCACTCATATACATTCCGAAATGAGCAGTCAAAAACTACCTGACAATGTTGAAACAAGCTATAGTACTATCGGTGATAACGATTCGCTTGAACTTTCTAATATTTGGCATAGAAAACAATTGCAGACAAAAAATTTTTCGATATGTATTTTTTCTTCTAAATGTCAATTGAAAAAACGAGGAAATGAGAGAAAAAATATGGCGGATGTCGAATGGCAGCTCACCGCTTCCGGTCTTCTCGTAGTAAGGAGGCCACTTGGTCAACGGGTTCGCAGTTCCGTCCGATTCTCAGGATTGCGAGTGAGAACTTATTCGACCGGTTTTAGCGTGCGTACATATCCTTACCTTTATCGCTATTTTTTTTTTTGTCCAAGGAGAGACTAGTGAAAGAGCCTCTAAGACGTGCTTAATCTAATATGTCATAGAAGAATATTCTGGTCATCGGAAATGAGAAAGAGAAACAACCGAGGGGCAAAAAAATGTCAGGTTGACTTTTAGCCTGAGATGAACAATTGAGGCAGGTTGAACGTACAAGGGAGATTCAAGCAACATTGTAGTATGATGATGTTACAAACAGCAGCGGAAATAATACTGCTGTGTAATACCATGATCATTGGAGATGAGTGAACGTCGGCTAATTGGAGAATTGTAATGTACTGGTTAGCCACGAGTGCCACTTATTAGTCTCCCTACATGGAGATAATAGTTTGACAAAAATGTCAAAATTGATGTTATTTGATTGTGATAAAATGATGTAGACTGATGAAGCACTTATAAGATGACTGACTCGCAAATTCCCGAGAGGGAAAGTTATTGGAATTGCCCCGAAAATGGAATGAGTTAGTTCTAAGTTTTTCACTTTTCTCAACGTTGCCGGACATCAGAAATCCAATTTTCACTTCCACTTTTTCCATAAAAACTCGGTGTGGGTGGGTGGCTATGGATGGGAGGGTGGGTTGAGGGGTAGGTGGATGGGTATGTGGGTGGGTGGATGAGTACATGGGTGGGCGGATGGGTGGATGGATAGGCGGGAGGGTGGATGGATGGGCGAGAGGGTGGGTGGATGGGCGGGAAGGTGGGTGGATGGATGAGAGGGCGGGTAGATGGGTGGGAGGGTGTGTGAATAGGTGGGAGAGTGAATGGGAGAGTGGGTGAATGGGCGGGACGGTGGGTGGATGGGTGAGAGGGTGGGTGGATGGGCGGGAAATTGGGTGAATGAGTGAATGGATGAGTGGATGGGGGAGAGGGTGGGTAGATGGGTGGGAGGGTGTGTGAATGGGTGGGAGAGTAAATGGGAGGGTGGGTGAATGGGCGGGACGGTGGGTGGATGGGCGGAAAATTGGGTGAATGAGTGAATGGGTGGATGGATGGATGAGTGGATGGGTGAGAGGGTGGGTAGATGGGTGGGAGGGTGTGTGAATGGGTGGGAGAGTGAGTGGGAAGGTGGATGAATTGATGGGTGAGAGGGTGGGTGGTTGGCTATGGGTTATTATATAAGTGGTTGGGTGTGAGTTGCTGGGCGGGTCAGCATGAGTTCCACATGTGTGGGTATGTGGATAGGTGGGCAGATAAATGGGTGGAAACACACGACATTACCCCATCCAATAGCTATTATGGAGGAAAAAAATGTGTTTATCATAGATATGTATATATCTCACTTTAAGGTGAGAAATTTTTCATACCTCATCCACATGTGTCCGTGACTGCGTGGGAAAACTAAATGACATTGTAACACGATGTTGAAAATTATTTAGCGGAAATAATATTGCAGTGTAATATGTGAATTAATAGAGATGAGCAAACATCAGCTAATTGGAGGATTATGACGTTATACGTTGCGTTGATGAGCCACTAGTGCCAGTTATCAATCGCTCCAGATGAACATGCTACCGTGAATACGCTCACCAAGAAACGCTGATAATTTATTTTATTTATGGAAATATTAGACTTTCTAATTACATGTTATAGTGAATAATAAGTTTAGGTGGTCTGGATGGTTATATGACTCGGGAGCATGTGATGGTAATAGTAAGAATTTTCTTGAAGTTACGAGCGGTCGTATTGGTTTAGAGCTTGTTAATATAGATACAAGGGCAAACCTTGTCAAAAATTCATATCCAAGTTTCTGGTGGCCACTTATAGCAAACAAAAAAAAAAATGAAATTTTCCACAGGCTCCCCGTTACATGCTCAAGAGTTACTGGAATTTCTCGGTGACAGTGCCCTGGAATATCTAATCATCCCCCAATTAATGTCCCGTAGAGTCATAAAAATGATAGATCATCGGCAATTATCAGGTAAAGCTGCATAAAACACAAAAGTGTCCGCCATATCTCGATGATTAATAATGTTGGAGATTCGCATTCAAAAAGTGCGTCGAAATTTTCAACGTCTTCGACCGTCCTAAAATTTTTAAATCTTCAATGGTTTGGAAATTAAAGAAAAAATTAATACATGGTCAACAAAATTCCGTAAAAATAAAAAGAAAATTGGAATTTGTATGTGATCCTACAGAAAAAACACGATAAATTCATACAAAAATTAAGGTTGGAGATGTTACAGAAATTGCCCAGACACATAAACATTCAGATTCATTCCGTTATTTGTCACTGAATCGCACATGGTACAGGAATTACCTACCTTCCTTGGAGAAGCAATGCTGATCACCAGTAGAAAGAAGTTAGAAACGATCACCATGCAAATCGACGACCACAAACTGGCTTCCCTTACTTCGAGACTACGGCAGCTGGGGCTTATAATCAATGCCCGACTTAGTTTGAAGCAGCATGCACTACATGCAAGCGATAAAGCAGCTATGGTAAGAACCACCCTGTCGAGACTTATGCTGAACATCGCAGGGCCGAACCCGAGAATATTTCTCTCATCGTCAGTTGTAACATTGGTACTGATATATGGCATCCCTACTTAGGCTGATGCTCTACGAAGCTAAGCAGCACGGCGACAAGCAGATTCAGTCTACCGGCTGAGTGCTCTGAGAGTGGCTAGTGCATACGGGACAGTGTCTAAGGACACTGTATATGTCATTGCTGGTGTGACACCTATCAGAATTTTAGCGGCAGAGTGTGAGTGCCTCTGCGCCTGCAGAAGATCAACGAATGCGAGCTCTAAGGCTTGAGGACACAGCAACGGAACCACAGTATTGGGCGGTGATAGGAACAGTCGGACATTTGGAGACAATGGCGGTGGGTCCATAGATTGATACCAAAGCTGATTTTGGCTGGACCGAGTACTCGGACTCAACTACTACCTGATCCAGGTGCTTTCAGAACACGGATCTCTGGCGCAGTATCTGTTAAGGGCAGTTCAAGCACGAGGATTCGCCGGACCTGTACAGGAATCAGCGAAAACGCGGAACATGTTCTCAACACGTCCACTATACGACGTGCAACGATATTGAAGGTAAACCGATATAGGATGAACCAATACCAGCGAAGACCTACAAGGTACAATACGGGGCTTTGGCGTAGTGGGTAGAGTGTCTGCCTACTATTCTAAAGGTCCCGCGTTCGATTCCCGCTCACTGCAAATATTTTTTCTGAAAAATATTTTCTCACGGACCCCGACCGATGGCAGGAACATTCCGTGTGTGCTATCGACGGTATCCATGAAGTGAGACCGTGAGCCGGGACCGAACGCGACCCGTCGCGCGGGGGGGAGGGAGGGTTCCATCGTAGACGCCCGCCATCGTATCACAGGGGTTTCTGGAGGTTTACCCTGTGATTAGAAATACGATGAGCTGAAATGGCGAAGTCGGCCCCAGCCGCAATGGGTGGGTACTCTGATCCGTAGTATTGCCCATGAAGTAATGCCTAACAGCGGTTGCATGGGTGAATACGAATAGAGCAAGAGTAGAGAAAAAAAAAAAAAAACCTACAAGGTACAGGAGCCATTCCACGCGACAAGCACCTGTCCGACCGTCCTTACGAGGGAACTGCGTCCTTGTTGAAGGCTCGAAGAAAGAGCAACGCCTACAGCCCCCAATGCAACGGAGGAGTGCACTTGCCTATGTCCCATAGTAATCCGGGGACAAGGGATTTGGCTTTCCTGTCCCACGTCGGCTGAGGGGTACTCTGGCTTTGGAGACATGGTTGTTGTATATATTGCTCTTAATGTTGGAAGATGAAGATATTTATCACTGAGAGGCATTGCCATTGGTACCAAGGTAGTATCTAAATCACGTGTGCTATTTAACCGGACTCGACAGAGAAAATTTTCAGAACTTTTCCTCAGAAAAAACAGAAATTTAAAAAAAATGGCAATATCGAAAATTGGATTGAAATGAAAGAACGATATCTTCCCCAAGCAAAATATTTTTTCTGACAGGCACGCTAAGTAATCGTCGTGCAATAAATGCATCGTGAAGTTATGAAAATGATTGATCATCTGCTATGGCCTGGCGAATTGACACTGCAAAAAGTGCGGAAATTATGCCAAATCCCGTGCAGTGGTAAACATTAACCAAGGGACAACAAAATATATGAACCAGTCGGCCGTGACCCTGTTTTCGCATACCTTCCGGCTGCGAGGGGTATCATGGCACACCTTCACATTTATAACGCGACGGTTTGATCTTGATCGCCGAGTGAAAATAGCACGAGATTCCGAGAGGACGTGAAAAACTTGAAGTAGAGCCGTGGAAATCTCGTCACTCTATCGAGAAATTTTTAGTTACTGTTATGATAGCTGCACGCTTTTAGGATACTCACATTTACACAGGGAAATCCGCAGGAAAATAATGCACGTTTTTCGAATCGTCAATTACAATTTTACGTCGCTGTGGGTTGATCTTATTGACTATATGACTTGGTCATCCAATGTTCTGTCAACAATACAAATGCTGGGTAGAGAAATAGTGATTATCGAGTGGAGAAATTGAAAATAGAGACGGTCAAACTTTATAGCAGCGGGGTGTGATGCAACTGGTCACCGAAAAAAGTTGCCTGGTGCTAGCCGAAGTCTCTAGCTGACCTGAGGCAAAGCAAATTATATCCCGAATTTTTTTCAGGATGTTTTGGAACCAAGGTCACATCATGACATTTCGTCATACGATACCGGAGTATGCTACAATCAGGAAAAACACGTGGAAGGAACTTGCAGAAAAATTTGCGACTATATGGCAAACACGAGTGATCCTTGGGGAAAATGATGTTTCAAATTGCCACCAAAACATGCACCTAGCACAGACTGGAGGTAAAATCGGAATATGACCGCTGTAATCTTCCCCGTTGCTACCACGTGGTGCGGAGCAGCGCCCTGCTGTTGGTTCAAATGCCGAAAAGGGGCGGAGCCTATTTAAACGACGACGACATGACAACAAGTGCGAACGTATAGACACACACACACACACGCACATTGTCGGGGCTTTGGCGTAGTGCTAGAGTATCTGCCTACTACTCCAAAGGTCCTAGGTACGCGCCCGGCCGCCGGAGAATATTTAAAAAAAATATTTTCTCATGGATTCCAACCGATACAGGAACGTTCCGTGTGTGCTACCGGCGGTACCCATATAATGAGACCGCCCGGCCGACCGGGAACCTAACCCGACGCAGGGGGGGGGAGGTTGGGTTCCATCATAGGCTCCGGCCATCGTAACACAGGGGTTTCTGGCGGTTTACCCTGTGTTTAGAAATAGGATGGCCTAAAATGGCGAAAGTCAGCCCCAGCGGCATGGATGGGTATCCGGTACGCCCCCTGAAAGAATGCTGAACGGCCGCCACCCGGGGCGTACAGATGAGAGGGACGGAAGAAAAAAAACACATGAACACAGACACTCGCACAAATCCAGACACCCTCACACACACATACACAAACAGATACTCGCGCATGCACACACGGCGTGAAACTCATTTATACTTTTGATATATTATCACTTACGAGTACGGAAATAATTACATAGTTGCATTTCTCTCATACATTAATCAATGCCGAGTACATGAAGAGGAGTGGCTGAAGCAATCGAAACATGTGCAGCTACTCCGTAAATAAAATGTTTACGAATTAGGTAATTTTGCAGAAGGGGCCAGTCGAAACATCGCCAATAGTGTGTAATCGTCACCATTTTCCAATCCACTGTCGGTTTATTGCTTTCCTCAAAGATCTTATAAATCACGTTTTTTCGAAGCAATTAGGGTAAGAGTTTGAGATACTCTGAGTGAGAATGATGATAAACGGGCGATAAA
Organism: Asobara japonica; assembly: GCA_026005395.1. Classification (NCBI taxonomy): domain Eukaryota; kingdom Metazoa; phylum Arthropoda; class Insecta; order Hymenoptera; family Braconidae; genus Asobara; species Asobara japonica. Next base: position 86,922 of record BQMI01000554.1, on the reverse strand, counting down.
CCGCGGGTGTTTTGTTGTTCAAAACAACGTCCATAGCCAATGGGATTGTAAATATAATCAGAAAAAATGGACAGCGAATGACCGTGACCTGATTCGAGCATACCTTCCGGCTCCCAGCATCTTGACACACCTCCGATGCACTTCATCTTAATTGCAATGAAGAATGTTACTTCAGTGCATATGAGATATGCTTTCATGCCACTGAAGAAATATACACTCGGAATAAACGATATCCTTCTAGTGTAACATAACAGTAGATTGATGACTATTTCAGTCTTTCTCAGGAGAGTTTGCAAAAATACTAGTAAAGCGATACCACTACGCGTTCACACTCACGGGCTAGAAATGTCTCTTGCCTTCGAGTTGTAATAATTAACTTCCCAATTTCGGGAAATTATTATGATCACCTCGCTTGGGAGAACTATCGTTTTGATAGACTGCCAGACATTCAATGAACTCGAGTTATGAATAGGTGTGTGAATGAGTGGGTGGTCGAATGACTGGGTGGACGGGTGGGTGGGTGGATGAATGGGTGAGTGGACGGGTGGGTAGGTGGATGAATGGGTGAGTGGGTGGATGAATGAGTGGGTGGCTCTGTGGGCGAGTGGGTGGGTGGATGAATGAGTGGGTGGGTGGATGAATGGGTAGATGGGTGGCTGTGTGGGCGAGTGGGTAGGTGGATGAATGAGTGGGTGGATGAGTGGGTAGGTGGATGCATGTGTGGGCGGGTGGGTGAGTAGATGAGTGGGTGTGTAGCTGTGTGAGCGAGTGGGTGGGTGGAGGAATGAGTGGGTAGATGGATGAATGGATGGGTGAATGAGTGGGTGGGTGGCGTTGTTGGTGGATGAAAGGGTGGATGGCTGGCTGTGTATGTACCACAAAGGAAGTGCCAAAAAGCAATGACATAATGGAAACAAAATTACAAATAAAATTACAGGATCAAGTATTTATGAACCACTAGGACTTCTCACGAAATTAGCTGTTCTTCTGAACTTGCACTCGGTTATGAGCTAGATTACAAATTTGCATCCCACAATTTCTCGTCATCCCGAAAATGCAAATCCGATAGTCTACACACATACACACATTTTCGCATCGCTCATCACGAAACTTGAAAGAAGTGATAAACAAAATTTGCAAAACATCATAATTTATTACTAATGTTCTTAAAACATAGACTTTTTAAATATCGTTTGAAATTTGTAAAAATATGAGAAATAATATACAATACTGCTTAATGACGATTATGTACATCGCGGACGTAAGTACTAAGATGTAATACATAAATTATCCTTCCATCATAATGAGGTATAAAATTTGCGAATAACACATTTTACAAAGTGATATTTACAAAAAAAAAATACGACTGTACAGAGCTGGAACTCTACTCCTGGTAATGCTTCCATCCTTGATAAGCGAGATCTTGTCCGAGAACTCCTCCGTCGCTTTGGTAACCATTGTGGTATCCAGAATTGGCGGGATAATTTGAATGCTCATTAGGGTAACCATGATTATTGGGCTCCTTGTAGTGGGGGAAGCCCAAACCACTCTGGGTATAGACAGGTGGTTGATAATTGCTCATTATTGGTTTACAGAACTTGAAGAAACCAATGAGGCCAGGTACCACAATCGCCATGAAGCCGAGGAATTTTTTGAATGATGCCAGGCCCAGGATCAGTGGCAGGAAGAGTAGAAGCTTCAATTTGAACAGCTTCAGTATTATCAGCATGGGAATAAGCAGTTTCCGGAGACGCTTGCGAGCTGAAAGAATTATGAGAATATGTTTAGTCCAATTCTTATTATATCTATGTATGTATCGAGAACGTCATGTGTGGAAGAAGTATATGTGCAAACTTATACGTGAAATCCATTTGGATCATATAACTTATGATGCCTCAAAATGTACTGCCCGAAGATTTGAATTAAAAGTCTTTGCAATATGAATTTTAGGTATTTCTTTCAAATTCGATGAATATATAGCACATACTTCTTAGCATACATTTGAAGTATTGATCTTCTCTAATGTCATAAAACAATTTCATCAGGACAATTCATCAGGTAACAATTCATCAACCAGACAAATGATCACTGGGACAAATCATCAGAGGGCAATTTATGTGACAAATCTATAATAAATATAACATCATATATTTGATGTTGTTATCTCGTCGAACCCTTTCCTCCTTCGGGCCCCCACATTCGGGTGGGTAGTGTACATTTCAGGGTGGTGACCTCCTTGGACCCTTTCCACTTTTGGGCTCCCACATTCAGGTGCGGCAGTGCACGCTTTAGGGTGGCGACCTCCTCGGTCACCCACATACACACACATAGACATAGATAGTATACCGAAAATGAAGGCCGTTACAAAAATACAGTCATAATGCTTGGTTACCAGGTTCAAGTAGATTAAAGCTACTTAAGGATGTTCGACCGCTATTCGTCATTTTTTTTCAATCTTTTGACGATTTACTCCAACTTTTTGGTTTTCTTGGCGGGGAAAAATGTACAATTTGTGCATAAAATTATTATTTATGGACTTTCAAAATTTTAACACCGCAAACTTATTTTTGAGTTTTTTCTCTACGCTTGAATGAAAATTCATAAAACTTTAGACAAAACGCTGAAAAATGGGTCTACGACAATGAAATTTTAGGAGTCGATAGAGAATAAAGCTACAGACAGATTGTACATTTTTTTGCCGCCTATCAAACCAAAAATTTGGGATAAATTAGCAAAACATTGACAAAAGTGAGAAATAGTGGTCGAACATTCTTAAATTTTGTCGTTATCGACGCTAGTGAATTCATAATATTTGGCTTGTGTGCTGACCAAGGTGTAATCACTATGATTGGAGCTGTCTATTTGTAAGATCAATTGTCTGTGTGATGATTTGCCGGACTGGTGAATTGTCTATATGATGAGTTGTCGGAATGAGATGAATTGTCAAAGTGATGTTTAGTCCTGCCACCGACAAGGCACGTGCGCAAAGAAGTTAGAAAACTTCTGGAAACCTTGAGCAGTTCGTTTACTCACAGGAACATTTCAAGTCAATTTGAAGGCGCGAGCGGTATTGGAGCAATTTTTCCCTCTGAATGTCCACCAGTAGAAGTGTGGTAGCGGACAATACATGTTAGCAATGGGAAAAGATACAAATATCTGTTATCACATGTATGTGAGTGATACCAGCCAAAACAAATGCACCATCCAAATCGCAATTCACTCAAATTCTTAAATTCCAATCTTCTCATTTTTAATTTAAATCCAATGTCTCATATTGGAACATAGTGATTCTTAGCGGTGGTCAAATTGAAACGGTTGAAGGGTACCAATGCTATTGTCAAGGTTTACGTCGTATGACGTAATTTCGTTGGTCGAAATTTAGCCACACTATTTGTCATAGTATCCCTGGCTGGAGATGACGGTTATTTCAACACCGTGATGCTGAGATGTGTTGACCGGATGCTGAGATGTAAACAATCCGATGAGGAAAAATTTTACTAACCGCATATCGGACTCACATCAACGCGTGAATGAAGAAAAAAAATCAAATAGTCGTACTTTGAACGAAAAAAAAAATAATCCATCCGAACAATAACAATACTTAAGCTACACTAAAATAAGTGATGCTCACAGAAGAGGGAATCCTTCTTATTTTCAAGGGTGTCAATCTCATCCGCAATTTCATCCAAAAATCTTGGTGCATAAACCTCATTTTCACCGGTGACCCAAGTAGGTATGTTAACCTCTATAGCGATGGTTTTAACAAATCTCTCAGCTTTTCGTGCAGCAAATTTAACCAGTTGATCCCAATCCGACTCCTCTGACCTGAAGCATGAACAGCAGGGGGTTGTTATTAACGTGTCATAAAGTGTTGGCTCGTTGGTGGAATTTTATGATGGTTAAATAGGTACCTTGGCTGGCTGGAGTACTCGTACGGCTGACGACTGACCTCCTGCACCACATCCCTGCCCATGCGCACGAATTTCACCTCATCGCTGAGGTAGTACTCAGGCTGGTCAAAAAAATCGGCAAAGGAGCCAATTGCACGGGACTTGAAGCATTCGGCAAGATCTCCATTCAGACAGGCTTTGTTAGTTCTAGCTAAGTAAGGATCGGTATTGTGACCAGTTCCTAGACCTATCCAGTCGAACAGATCCTTTCCTTGGCGAGTTCTGTTCAGTTGGGGACTCTCTTGTTGGCGATTGACCTCTTGGAATTTTACGGACTCTTCTGGAATATTTAATTTTTATATTTGTTCAGTTGTATAAACTAGGTGGTCATTTGTTCTTTATTAATTAGGAGTAATTTAATTACGACAAAGTTGGATGAATGATCCGGAGATCAATTCGAAAGATCGGTGATAACGCTAATCATTCCGCGATATCAAGTCATCTAGCACAACGGAATTAACCCCTCAAGTACGGGGTTTATACCACATATACACCTCAGAGCTTGTCTTATCGGCCGGGGTCTATATGTCATATAGACCCTTTCCGTGATTCACAAAAATTAAATTTCTCTCTCACTATGATAGATATCGGAATTTTGAAAATTATCCCATGAAGTACCTGAGTTTGTCAATACAACATTACGGAACTGAATTTCTTGTCGGATGCATTCAAACCTCTCGTTTATCGGGAAAATTTTCACAAAAAATTCTGAAATTTTTACCAAACATACTTTGTAAGTCGCTCTGTCAGATGACGTGAATCAAATTTGGATTTAATGAATCACTGATTTATTATTCAAAAAATTCTGACAATCGCCGATCTCGGTAACCAGTTGGAGTATTTAATTAAAATAGGTCTTAAAAATTCTAGAAAAGTATGAGTAAAAAACTACCGTACTTTAAATAACTTTTTGGTGAAGGATCATCATTAAATTTTACTTCATAATTTTCGGATGTTGTGTATAGAAGTTATCGTGTATTGAAGAGCGCATTCGAGTCAACGGGAGGCCGCCCGCCGATGCCGACACATCGCGCGGTAATCGGTATGGGCGCCGTACTTGAGTTAAATCGGTCTACCAAACGCGAATTCCGGAATTATGCTTATGCACATGTATAAATTGATCTGCGATTTCCCGCCTGAGCTTTTAAAGCCATATTTTTTAAACCATGTAATTTCCCGCCTATGGTAACGTAATAGCTGCTGTTATTTGTGAGCCAAATTAACGGAATTTCCCGTGATTTTCATGGGATATTCCAGTTACGAGGCTTCCCAAACATTCACTTTCTTGAACTGACGTTCATATTTGGCGCGGGCTTTCCCCGAATTATCAATTTAGATATATATATATATATCAATAGAATATATATAGAACATATAGAACCTTTCATTGGAGAGAATAAAACTAGAGCATTGCAATTACACTTGCTCTGCAACCGATGAATATTCATCAGTATACGAGTGTTCAGTAAGTTCAATCAAACGTCAATTAACCATAGATCAATGAATACCGATGCGCCAGTAGCAAAATGGTCCCACGAGTCAAGTCCATTGTACAATGACATCAGTTTTCGTTGTATATCTCAAAAACTAAGAGAGACAACGAAAATTACTGTAATGCAAATTTGTAGGCGTCATTCTTGTCTACAAAAAAAGTCTGTACAAAAATATTCCTATTTTGCTTCAGTCTCTAGATATTCCCAAAAATTGACGCGAAGCGATAAGCCACTTTACTCTACTGACCGACCCAGAAATGACTACATACACCAAAAATGTGTTACCAAAAAAAATGTATACATATGGTCGGATTATCTTCATACCAGGAAACCTTTCAAACGACCATTGCCCGAGGCATCCACCTCAAAAAGTTTCCCCACTATTCGTTAACTGACCACTAAGGAAGGCATGGTCCCATTCGAATGGAGCAATCGGCAAAGTAGAAACTTCCTCACCACATCCAATAACAGGTAAACTTGACATTGAAGTACCTCGAGAAAGGTGAAAGTCACTTACCATGGTTCTCTGCTGGATCATCCTCGAAGGTAACCGCGCCAACCAATGCTATTACCGATAGAGCAAGGATATAGATCCAATTTGTCGCTGATGATCGCATGGCCAATTAGTTATCCAACTGCTCTTCTGTAGTAATTTTCTAAGGGAAATGAAGATTAAATTAATAAGCAGTCACAAACACCGCTAAATGCAGGTATTAACACTGAGCTAAATTATATACCAGGCCACTTAATTATTTTACGAGACAATCTAAAAGCCGAAGTGACACAATTACCGATTATCCTTATCACAGTTAGTCCGTTTCGCGAGAGTCAAGGTGAAAGTCATTGCTTCACCTATTGAACTGAATTATTCAAATGCCTGCGCCAAAAGCGCTATGAACCTTCCGTATCTATAAAATATCCTCAACTGCAGCACATAACTGACAGAATAATTAGATCCTTATCTCTGGTCAGAGGAAATTACAAGAATACTCACGTTTCCTTACATGCAGTCAATCATGGCAATCCCGGAGGCAGTAATGTCAGTGTCTCGTCAAGTACATGTTAATTCAATTTTTTTTCAATGAAAAAAAAAAAAAATAACACAACAATCCACGGTTATCCCAACCAACGGACACCGTAACACTGCACTCATTCGACTCGAATCGGCGCCCACGCGCACCTGGAACCAACTACCGGTCGAGTTGTGTATACTCAGACACGCAATGGCATACGAGAATGCCGTTATCCACTTGGACCAATGAGAATTCATGGTGCGTCTTCGTTAGCTCTTTGAATTCCAAGTGCGTTGGTTCCATACGCTGTTACGATAGGTGAATAATTTAGTTCACGATTTAGCTAAATGGTCAATATTTTTTAAGGTCGTTTTTGTGGTCACGTGGGCATTGAGCGGTCGGTGTTAATGAGGTACCAGAAGTAATCAGTTACCGACATGTCATCCCACTTTTCAACTGATCACGTGGTCCATATTTGACAAGTGTGGTTAGAGGATTGTTCTGGTAGTCGACACCAGCCATGTCCTGTCAGAGGATCTGAGGACCTCGTCAAAGATCGGAGGATCTGAGGACCTCAGGACCTCGTCGGAGGTTGGAGGATCTGAGGACCTGAGGACCTCGTCAGAGGTCGGAGGATCTGAGGACCTCGTCTGAGGTCGGAGAATCTGAGAATCTGAGGATCTCGTCGGAGGTCGGAGGATCTGAGGATTTGAGGACCTCGTCGGAGGTCGGAGGACCTGAGGACCTCGTCGGAGGATCTGAGGGCCGGAGGACCTCGTCGGAGGTTGGAGGATCTGCGGATCTGAGGACCTCGTCGGAGGTCGGAGGATCTGAGGACCTCGTCGGAGATCGGAGGATCTGAGGACCTGAGGACCTCGTCGAAGGTCGGAGGATCTGAGGACCTCGTCGGAGATCGGAGGATCTGAGGACCTGAGGACCTCGTCGGAGGTCGGAGGATCTGAGGACCGGAGGACTTCGTCGGAGGTCGGAGGATCTGCATATCTGAGGAACTGGTTGAAGGTCAGAGGATCTGAGGATCTGAGGACCTCGTCAGAGGTCAGAGGACTGACTCAACTATGTATCTATCAGATGCTGACCAATTTCGCTGCGCATATTGTGTATGACCTGTACCACACTATCATATGACCAAGACTTCTTCAGCAAATTATTTAGTTGATTTTGATCGGTTGATAAGACACTAAGTAGATGATCTATACGTTGGTGAGGACGATTTCCATTCCAAGCATTGCTATCTCTATAACTATCAGTGGCCTGCTATACAAATTATTGGGGAAACATGAAGGCCGACGATGCAAGAAAGTTTGCTGGTGGATACAGGCTGAGTCAAGAACCTCTCATCAATGGACCCGATGGTGGCTGTGATATGATTCAATCAGATTGATATTTGACAAATGGCTTGATATCCTCAAACTATCATGAATAAGCAGGCAATCTATTGTGATCATGATCACCGTATTAGGCATTCATTACTCGCAAGCAAAGTACTACCATTAGCCTATCTCTGATCCTATCTCTTTCCCTATCTACGCCTACCTATTTCCATACTTTCCAGAAGTGTTATTGGCCGTGTTAAGAATACCTGATTCGATAAATGTCACTTGGAACACTTTGGACCGACACTTTTTACTCAATTGATCCCTAGCTGATGGACCATGAACCCATAGCTGTCTTATGAAGATAGCACTTACCTGGAAAATCTCCAAACTGTCCATCAAATAAACTTCTAATTTCTACCAACGCAAAGGCCGCCAGGTGCTGCGCTAGCCAAAGGGCGTTTGAGCGTCATGGGACCACCTCCTAACATTTTATACCCTCATGGTGGGTTTTTACCAGAGAAAGATTCCGTGGGCGCATTGCGAAAGCAAACTACGTAAGACTCTGGAGAGATGGCAAATGAAAATAATAAAGTCGGGAAAAAAATATTAAGAGTGAAAGTGATTCTCAGGATATGGGCCGGAACTTGAACCTCAAAGGTCAAGTGGGGATTGTCCAGGGGTAAGGTGGGTATGGTGGAGAAGCAGGATCTCCGGTGTCAATGACTCCAACGTGCGTCAGCGGCACTTGTATAATCTATAATTCCAACAGAACAAAAACTGTCTTTCACTTTATTCTGAATCACTGATGTTACAAAACAAGGCGACCACAGCGGTTGATGACAATTGACCATAAGCTCAGTCAGCGCTGATTGCTCTGGGTTAAACCACCGCAACCTAGAAAAAAATCTACAACTGTGCGAGGACAACAACAAAACGAGAAGACATTTAATTTGATTGGTTTCGATTCAGTTTAATAATAAATAAATTAAATAAATTAATTAAATTATCTAGTTACATTAGCAGTACTGAATGTAAGTGTAGTGTGTGGCGCCTTCAGTTAAATTCGTAAATGGATCTTTCTCGGGGGAACGATCTGCTTGTGTTTTTTTTTGGTATACGAGGAGGACAACAAGTAACGGAATTAATATCAACTTTCATCTTCCTCGTGCACTAAACTCACCACTCAATAATCATCATTTACAATTTCTCCTTCTTAACCGTTACCCAATGGTCATGAATAATCTCATCATGGACTTTCAATTCAACAAAGTCGGACAGGTGAAAATTTTTAAAGAAAAGCTAATGAGCCCCTCCAATATTTCACTTCAATTCGTTCACCAAATAGAGTTCGTTAAACTGCACATAAGCAAGATCTAGAGGTTGCGCGCATGCACAAGCTTATCGATATCCTGATAAGTGGCTAGCATCGCTTGGTTCTGCCGGAGACTTGGATCGTCCCTCGACATATCACAACCGGAGTAAGCCTCCTCGCACTTTATCCCATCCTGTCCGTCTTTGGCAGCCTTCATATACCTAAAGAAACGCAATACATCGGGATTATCGCTGCTTGGCCTCCTCAGCTCATTCAATTCCCTTGACAATTGGGCTGATACTAAATTCGAGTATGGCGCATATCTTGCTGGGCTCCTGTACATTGCACACACAGCATACTCCCGGCAAAATTCACTGGTATGACCAATTCGTGAAAAAACAGCATCCAGACGTGACAATAGGGGAGAATAAAAGGGGTCATAGTTCGTCAGCAGTAATGAACTCGTTGGTATCTCGTGGAAGACCTGCAATAGAATATAACGGTTATATGACAATTTCAGTTCACTAGGAAATTTATTGTTGATTATTAACGACAGAAATTTATGAGCTACTGTTGATAGAGAATAAATTCAATGACAGGGATGATCTAACGGCAACTGCAGGTCAATCAATTGTGAACTTAATTCAAGGTATTTGATCAGTAAGATGATGCTAATATTCAGATAATTTGTCGCGAATTAATATGACGAAGAGGCACACGCACATACACACACTCCTGTGCGAAAAGCATCGAGGAACTCTTTCAAATATGTAAAAAAAACAATTGCTTTTAGGGGTGACCCTACAACTCTCCAAGCCGACTTTGTTCATCAATATATTTGACGGCTCCAATCCTGATGATATGTGGCCTGATCAAGACTTTTTTTCTTAATGATTTGATCTCACCATTCGGCTTACGGTTCACTCCAAGCTGTGAGCGGAAAATTTTCCGCTTTGGAAATTTTCGCCCAAAGTCAGATTCGAACCCATTCTTAATACGAAAATTGCAGAGCGAATCCTTATCTATGTAAATGTTGACGTTGCCTCCAAAATTTATACCTAACTGTTGATAGAATTGCCGACGAAAATACGAGTTGTGGCGTTCCATCAGTTCTCAAGTGCTCACGCAACTTTATCATATTCATACCGATTTCTTGTTTTTGACCGGTAATTAATATTTTTTCGCTATTCGGCTGAGTTATCAAGAGGTATATCTATATATATATATATATATATATATATATATATATGTATATAGTTGAAAAGTATATCTATATGTATGACTGAAAAACAAATTTTAAAACAAAAGGATATTCGTTTGTAAAACGAATCTGTTTTTGGAAATTTTATAGAGAAAGAAATAGTAGTCCAGTCGTGAGTATAAAAATCATCTATATATATAGCATATGGAAGATCACTATTTTTTTGCTAATCCGATGTACAGTTTGCGTGGAGTGTAAAAAAGCGATTCTAAAAGTGGTTCCCTGATACTCCAAGTGAGTAAGAAGAGCATGCGTTGTCCTCCCACAGGTTGACGCGGATGGTAAGCCAAGTAACCATTTCTGAAAAATTTGTTTCATCAGATCACATGTCCACCGGATCGAAACCATAAAAGATTATTGGAAAAAAAAAGTTTTTTTTTTTCTCCGTCCCTCTCATTTGTACGCCCCGGGTAGCGGCCGTTAAGCATTCCTTCAGGGGGGCGTACCGGACACCCACCCCTGGGGCTGGGGCCGACTTTCGCCATTCTTTAGGCCATCGTATTTCTAAACACAAGGTAAACCTCCAGAAACCCCTGTGCTACGATCGCCGGTGCCTATGATGGAACCCACCCTCCCCTCCCCCCCTGCGTCGGGTTAGGTTCCCGCTCGGCGGGGCGGTCTCATTTTATGGGAACCGGCGATAGCACACACGAAACGTTCCTGCATCGGTCGGAATCCATGAGAAAATGTTTTTGAAAAATATTCTCCAGCGGCCGGGCGCAAACCTAGGACCTTTGGAGTAGTAGGCAGATACTCTACCACTACGCCAAAGCCCCGACTTGCAAAAAAAAGAGTAGCTGTCGGAGTGTGGACCATCCATATGTTTGAGTGGTAATGCGGCTTAAATGCAACTTTGATTAGACATTGAGGGCCGAATTATAAGTGCATTCAAATATTCCTTGAGCAGGGGATAACTTTTTGGAACTCTCTAACTGAGCCTGTTGCGTATGCTGCTTTCTCGCTGCGGATGACAGCACTTCCCGGGCCTACCTGTTGGAAAACTCACCGGCTATTCACACGCGGCACAACTCCACCTCGTTCATTCCGCTTTCCGTCTCCGAGCGAGTCACCGAGTATTTCAACGTCTACCCAGCCTACCCAGTTTTTCTCACGTGCCCAGTATTAACAATTATATTGTTATTCACATTTCCCAGTCGCCATTTCCAGTGTATTTGTTGTATTTTACACGAAGATCGCGCCCAGCTTTTTAACATTGTGAACATTTTGAACAAATTGACGTCATTGTAAATTTCTATATGAACAGTAGACTACACTTTATTAGTGCAAAATGAAGTGCAAGTGACCCAGACATCGGGCACGTGTTCCATTTTTTTTCCTCGTATTTTTCCGTCTCGAAACGGTTGTGAAAATCCCAGAAAATCTAACTTTCCCCATCAAACCTCTCTCTCACACTCACGGGTAAAATTAATACCCGAAATTTTAATCTTCAACATTTTAGATTACGCCAAATTACCATAAATGCAGATGAAAGTTTTTTCCGCGATGTGCTGATTTTATAAAATTAGTATGGTACTGTACCATGTTTCTGTACGTTGTCAAAAATAAAATGTACGAGTATGCTGGAGAGCAGAATTCAGATTATGCTGGATTGGTATCCATACTTGATTCTCAATTTTTTTCCAAATTTTTAATTACACAGCCGATCAAAAGTTTAGGTTCATTTTCTCAATTTTTGAATTCCCTACAATTTTCAAAAATGGCGGTTCACTCCAATCGAAATCATTAATTTCATCTATATATGCTGACTTTGGGACGCCAAACGGAGTAAAGGATTTATCTCCGAACGAAGAGTGTATATTAGTAGAGCACCGGTCAATCGAGCTAAGACTCCTGTAACGTACCGTAACCTCCTGATAAATGTCTCAAAATCTACTGAAGATAGCGAAATTTGCCATGAACAAAACTTATAGATCTCGGTGCACTCTACAAAAAAGGTTTATACCAACTTGTCGCTATAGTCCTTAGATTTTGAGATATTCCCCAAAAACAAGTGCCAGGCGACCAGAATCTAGTTAAATCTCCTTTAACGTGCCGTGAGTTTCCCATAAATATCCCAAAATCTAAGAAAGATAGCGAAATTTGTGATTAACAAAACTCATAGATCTCGGTGCACTCTAGAAAAAAGGTTTATATCAACTTGTCGCTATATCCGGTAGATTTTGAGATAATCACCAAAAACAAGTACCAGGCCAGAACAGTACTCAACTCGAATAACCGCTTCCCTACTGATTTTGTTCAGCTGTCTACACTTTTTGTTCTCAGATAAGTGGTAAAATGATTGAGATTAATGATACACCAATTTTCATTGCAGCGAACCGCAAGTCACCAAAATTCTATAGAATTTCATAATGTAGGAATCCAAACTTTTGACCGGTAGTCCGCATCTGTAAGAAGAAAAATTCGTATGAAATTTCGTTTCAGATGAAAGCAAATCATGGCATTAGACAGAAATGTATTATTATCTAAACTTTCGAACCAAATCGTGAATATTCAGCAGTGATTCGATAGAAATTCCACATATTTATATATATAAAATGTGATACCCCCCACTACCGCAGCAAGTTCCGCGGAGGGGGTGGGGGAGGGGGGGGGGTAATCAGTGTGAGTGAAGGCCAGGAGTGTATGTATAAGTACGAAAACCATTTGGATATGAGAGGAGAGATAGGGAAGAAATGGAGAAATGAGGGATCTGGTTCTGATTCGTTTTGTTTAGTGAATGAATGATGGATAATGTAGAATAATAAAGCTCATGTAGCAAAATCAATGTGCAATTCAATGAAAGCATTTGGAGATGAGAGAGGGTGTGAGGCCCCAGGGGGTGTACCCTATCAAATAAATATAAGATGTGATACCAAATGGGCCCATCTGTTATTCATATACTGCATACTTTAAGAGTAGTGAATATTTTCCAAATCAATGTTTGATTCAAGGAATTTTTACTCCTTAAGGAACACTCTGAATATTCGCGATATTTTTTTTCAAGCTTCCAACAATGATTACTTTTCCCGAATTTGAGCCAATAGGACCGTGAGGCGTAGACTATCATTCACGATTATTAAATCAGGAAGCACGTCTAAAAAGGCCCGCCGAATGTGGGGGTCCGAAGGAGGAATGGGTCCACCCTAAAATGTGTGTTGGAGTTTTTGGTGGGTTGTTATTATAGAAATTTTTTTACCGCCAGGTTTTTTGAGAGGGGTTTTTCAGACATGGACCGTTAGATCATGCATGTGCGAAATGCTCAAGTGATCATAAAAGAGGCTCAACATGATTTAAATTTCATCAATTTGTTGGCAACTGGAGAAGGTGGAGCATACTCTTCACCGTTGCCAAGCAACACCACACACCAAATTCAGTTATACTCTGGCGGACGGATCGATTACAGAATCGACTTGTGCCGTATGTCGATTAGTTTTCGAGCACAAGTCGATTCTGGTTTGAAATAATCGACTAAGTACCGGGTCGATTGCCGGTCGACTAGAATTTATTTTGTCCCCCAAACCAACTCACGATCCACGTAAGACAACGTCGATTGTCCAAAAAATAAACGGGATTTGGGTCGAACCAATAACTTTCCGATCGTTCCGCCGTATATATTATATCCACAATTTCCGTCCATGTCTCAAATTATGGACTTCATAATTTTCCGAAATTTCTAAATATTGAAGAAATTTATAATTCTTAATATGAAGTAGTTAGATAAACAATACAATTCGTTAAGAACAATTACCTATGGGTGTTGGCAAAAAAGTTATGGAACGTCAAATGTGTGTTTTTACGTGTGAAACGACTTGCATTACACCCTTTGTTTCGTATCTCGAAGCGTTCTTGGCATAGAGCGATCTAATCAATTGAATTTGTTAATAACTATTAACTATCGGTGTTAGCAAAAAAAGTTATACAGCATGAAATATTTTCGTGTGTGGAACAACTTTCATTGACTAATGTGTTTCGTATCTTCAACCGTTCGCACGTCGCTGCGATATAAACAATCTTTTTTGTTACTAACAATTAACTACGGGTTTTATCAAAAAAGGTCATAAAACGTCAAATGTATATTTCGTGGCCGGGAACAACTTCCATTCAACACTTTCTTCGTATCTCGGACTCAGGATGATGTGAAACGTCGAGAAGAGTGAAAATATCAGGAAAATTTCACTTTCGATTTTCGGGGTCATTACAATCACTTCCCTATATCGGGAAGTTAAAAAAAGATAGATAAAAAAAAATTAAGATCAGTCGTAATGACACGAACTGTTTCGGATTTCAGGCAATACACCAATTGCTTTGGTGCCAAGATTTGATGATGTGATTTTGAGGTGGTGGTCCCCCCCCCCCCCTCCCCCCTCCCCTTCCACTCGGGTGCGGTTACACAGTACACAGTAGCTGGTAAATGAAGTGAAGTGGTTTTTTTCAAAATATTCTCCCCATATGCTCGGGGTTGAATACTAGAGGAAATCACAATCAAATCTTGGCGGCAAAGGAATCGGTTATATTATTTGCCTGCTACCTTCAGCCGTCAAACTCCAATTTGTCTCAAAGTTCCCTCCAAACGGATAAATTTGTCAAGTTTGCCAAATTCCGAAACCTGGTAACTCTGCAAAGTTAATCATTTTCAATAAGCCTACTACAAAATTTCAATAATTTTCAAGCTCCCATGATGTTCTAAATGAGATACATTATAACAATGCTGAAGACCCCTAACCAATAATCACCTTAAAGTCCTGTGGCTTTGACAATCCATTGGTAGCAACATGTCTAGTGTAATACCGATCATTAAATCCATTGAGCCCAGCATACCTGGACCCCACATACGCCAATCTAGAATCAGGTTTTTGTGCTGGCTGCATGAGCATTCCCTCATCATACATTGCCGAAGCTGGCAATGTTCCAAGTGGTTGCTTCGATAAATAATCATCTCTATATGGATCCGCATTATCCTTGAACTCGAAATTCTCCTCAGGTTGTGCAGCACCACCTGAGCCTTGGGCAAACGAAGTAAGACCTGTTGAGCGTTACCCATAATAACACGTTTATCAATGACAGTGAACCAGCAATAAAAACTCACCTTTACCAACAATTTTACCAAGACTTCCAATGATACTCGGCAAAAATAGGGCAATCAGCATTGTCTTGATAATTTGTACACCAACAATCAGCGGTATCATGAGTTTCTTCAGTCCAAATGCTAAAAAACCAAGTCCGAAGCCAGTTAAAAATGGATTCTGTCCATTAGGTGTAGCTGAAAGCAAAAGGGGTACCAGGCGCCAATTAAAGCAGATGATTAAGCCAAAGCGAATACCAGAATCGTTGCATTGGTCTCGGTCTCCAACACTGTTGCTCACCGCAGATGGTCACCTAACTAGGAAGCTTAAAAAGTAGCTTATGAGCAGGCACAGGCAGCATACCGTGCATCAAGCCCCCAATCAAGCACAATCCCCAATACTAGCATTAGTAAAAAGTGCAAGGCCAATTACTCACCTCCAAAGAACATACGAGACTCAGCCGAGGGTATCAGGCCTTTCTCCAAATTAATTCGCATCACGTGGCTTTGGGCAAACCTATGAACCTTATCGAATAGACTCTCATCTCCATAAGTTGGCGTTGTTACTCCAGTTTCCACAACTTGTATCGCTTCTGTAACGTTCAAAGTTTTTCTCGCCGATGCATTATCAATGAATGATGACAATTTAGTTTCTAGACAATCTATTGATATTGAGTTTTGGCACTTGGACTTGGCTCGCACTGAGCTGTCAACTTGGGTCTCGATTTCAGCAATTTTCTTCGAATCCATGTAGATCATCTCCGAAACATCCAAATCAAATTTGGATGGTTTGTCCGCCATCGTATGAGGATGTACGGTGGGACTTTCTTGACTACTTGTAACTTCATTATTTAGCTGCACCTCATTGCTCTCAGTTTCGTTGAACGTGTGCTCCACCTCAACAGCCTTGACCCCGGAAAGGCCCAATAGGCACACTAGCACGATAAGCGGAAGACAATAGAACGCCTGCAGACTCAGCCGTCCCATTATTATGACCGTGAGTTTATTCGCTTTCGTTGGAATCTCTGAATTGCTCCTTCACGTGCAACTGTTCAATGCTCAGGAGTACATTGGGATCAGGCTGAGAATGGCTCGGCGTCACCTGCAATGTTGTGATGTCAATTGCATGGAAGAACGAGCGTCCTTGATTTTCGTATATTATACGTGTTTGTTTTGATTTGAAGGTATTGGCTTTTTCGGTCTTGTACCTCAGTTACCTGAGGTGTATATAGATATAGTTAAAGTGTATACCTTTGAATGAGGATATTTATTTGGTATGGTATGTGAATCAAAAAGTGACTTGGCCCGATACGCTACCGCGTATCTTGATTCTGATGGGACAATCCATCCCAAGTGAAGCACCTGGATCATTAACTAGATTATGGATTTGAGATATAGTGTGCTTCATTTTGGGATGGTTTGAAATTTCAGAAAGGATTTGAAGGCTTCGGCATCTAGAAACCTTCTGATGATATTTTTCCGAGATAAACAGCGATAACAATTAATTATCTAAGGGCTGGAACCAATTCTTCTCGCTCCGAATGGCTTACGACGTTTGATCATGTTTGTCCCGGAAGTCACGATCTCGAAGCGAGGTTAGAATCGCGCTTGTCGCGCGCCGATGACATAACCAAAAAATCCGTCAGAACATCCAAGGTATTTTCTACGAATCCATTATCCCACCACAAAATCCGTCAAATCGATAATTCCTAATGAAAAAAAAACGTAAAAAGCGTAGCGACGCCTAAAATTTCTGCACGCTGCCAGCCGAATTATTTTTTTTCAATAACCATAGTATCAATGTTTGAACAATCTACAACAAGCTTCAGTGATGATAAGGTAAAAGAATTTTTTCTTCTCAATTATAAGACCGCAGCGTTTTCCAAAATAAGGTCTACGGGACGAGTTCGAGTCATCATTTTTTTTTTGTTCAGGGGTTGGCACACTGACGAGTTGCCGGTCCCGCGCTGCGCGCGCACACCCATCCGGTTACAGTACCGAACGAAATACATTAGGAAGCATGTAGCGACAATCGAATATAGTAACAGAAAATCTGAAACGTACAAAATTTAGCTATATGAATCTACCGAAATCTACCTTGGCATTCCAATATTGCGTCTCCTAAATTCCAGAATATTTCTTTTACCGAGTGGACCGCAATGAAGGACGGTGGGAGGGGGGGGGGGGCAGTTTGCATATATATGTGTTGGACGAGTGGACCATGGATCAATGTAACATGTAAATTTTGGACCTGATCTTTATGGGCCAACGGCTTTCAAGCTCCCAGCCGGTATTAGCACTTCAAAGCCGGACTAATGCTAATCGATTCTTTCATTTAGAGAGACCAAAGAGAATGCTTTAAAGAGAGAATACTATCCTCAAAGTATCCCCGCAAGTGTCGATTTTTCACAGCAAAAAATCGGGGTAATGACTACTGTAATAACCAGTTTCTTGTTAAAAATTCATTTATGTTTTCTAACTAGTGCTTTTCTAATTTTCTTGTAAACTCAAATTAGCGGAAAATGGAAGTAAACAAATTTGGTGCGAGATGGATTAAATAATGTTTTTTTTTTCAAAATCCACTTCTACATGTAGATGGACAAATAAACACATAGATTATGAAGGCATGTAGAATCACACCAGTCCAAATGGGGAGACCAATGCAAGTGGGGATATCAAGAAAGTCTTCATTAAGAAAAGAGGGGGAAAAGTAATTACACTTGTAATTAACAATGGGACAATCACCTGATTTCCACTGATGATAGTCAAAACTCTGAGATTGTCGCACTCTTTTTATACGTTCCAATCTATACTCATATATCCTACCTGATCGTTCATAAAAATATTCAATTTATAATCATCCTACTGTAGCTATATATATAAAATTTGTCTGCATCATAAAAAAAAGTATAATCAACATGAGCTATAATTACAACCACAACTACATGTGCTGATGCATATATATATAACTTCAACAAAAACCGCATACAAATTTGGATTAATCAGCTATTACTTACAACCACACTTGTATTCCTCTCATGAATTCACCCCGACGCAATTGAGATAGATCAGAAAAAAATGTGCAATATTTCCGGAAGTGCTTGAGAAAAAAACTCGCCTTTGGTATAATGTAAATTAAGCACGGGGACTTGGACGCGCGTACGACGGACGGCACGGTACTGGCGAGCGTTGCTCGAAGAATCGGTTGAAGCGAACCAATCTGGGTTACCCGGCCATCCGTCTGTACGTCCTCTGCGCCACGTTCATTCGGTATGCCTTCCCAAAGCCTTCCTTCCTTTTCCCTCGCTCGCCATCAAGCACCATCAACATTTATTCCTACCTCGCTTCACCATGCCTTTTACACACCACCGAACATTCTTGTTTTACAATCATTTTTTTTTTCTTTTCCATTGGAATTATCAACCGAATTTAATGGTCGCCAAGATGGACATTACATCGGTTCTGCTTTAGTCATAATTCTACGGTTATGCGTTTTTTTTTCTCGATTATTTTCGTTGCTTAAGGATGTTTATCTATGTGGGTTGGCGGGGAAAAATTAATATGGGATGGATCTGGTTGGAATGTCGATGGAATCAAAGCTGCAACTCCCTGATAAGAATGAACACTGAGGCGTCTCTCCTTGAGATTTAATTATCTGGTTAATGAGTAGTTAATAACTAACAATTGATTAAGCGGATACTGCGCAAGGTCGAAACGCACGAGCAAAAAATCCACACACACACACACACACACTGGTTTAATTTTCAGGGTCAGCAACATGAATTGCACACACACAACGCTTCTTGGAAGTGTATGAGAACGATCCCAAAAATCGAGACAAGCAAGAATGTGATCAATATCGTATAGTCATAGAGATTACATACGAAGATGCAGCAATCAGGTTGTTTATACCTTGAGCGAGGAATTTTGAACTTACTGTTAAGAACTTACCCTTAAGAACTTATCCTTGAGAATGTGGGTGTGGAGGTGAACGCTATAAGTTATCATGGTAATGTCTGAATTTAAATGTCCAAGATGGGCATGAGACTCTCATTGTGTGTGTCCAAACAACGGTGGGGTGCGCGCCCATGACGGAGAAAAACGCACGTCACCTGCGGAGCTTCAACCAACTACATGTCCCAAACTATGAAAGTTAGGAACAAGAGTCGTAAGACCTTATATGTGTATTTTTGTGCAAAGGAATAACATTTGTTATATACTTTTTCTCCTGTCTCTAACTGTTCTCGCGCTAGAGGCTTTTCTACAATTAAAATTGTTATCAACGATGAAAGATTTTTCTTTTCAATGACCCTCCTCTCCGGCTTGGAGACCAGCGAGAGGCAATTTTTGGAAAAAAAATTCCATTCGGTTGATCCAAAAGATTACACACATACAAACGTAAACACACACACACACACCAGACACCCCCCCCCCCACCCACACCAGACACCCCCCCCCCACTCATCCCCCACACACACACACCTATCAAAAGCATGTCGTACTGATGTCAAACGTGGAAGTGAAAATTTCCAATTTTTGACACTCTTCATTTCCGGGGTCATTACAACACTTACCTAGATTGGGGACTTAAAAAATCGAGTCGCGAAAAATAAGTGTCGACCACTGCGACCATACGAAAATTCCCCACTTCTCTTTTACGCTTACATTTATCTCCCCGTTTTTCAGTTAATGTAAAACACCTCGTAGCAATGGTGTTTCCAGAACACTTGTTATAAAGCATTTATTCTGATCCCAGTCACTTGAAGATAAGCAAAATCTAGTAATTTGGATACAAAGTCACCCATTCTCGACGTAAAGCCAAAATGTAATCAACTCTGGGGTACGTGAAGACGCTTTGATTGCTCCATGCGGAATCCGGATCGCATAATTTACCTGCAGAGAGATTGCGGAGATTTTTGACCGCGTGCGCACATACTTATATATATTGTTTAAGGAGAGTAAAAAAAGCTGAACACACCTTGAAACTTGCGGCCCTGGTGGAAAAAGTTTATATAATTTTTCGGAGCGAAATGCGACAGAGAGAATAAAAATATGACTTGCTTTAGCGGTAAAAATCATTAGCAATTGCTTTTTTATCTATATGAAACTTTTCACTTCCAAATAATAAAAAATGCACACACGATTGGAGGAGCAATGAACGCGTGACGCACACTTGTCGCAGGCGATCGCTCCCATAGCGATATAGTCATATAGAGCTATTACCCGTTACGTTAATGCGACTTATTTATATTTTTTCTTTTCCTTGTTTTTCTCATTGAAATCTGTCCTTTACTTCAGCCATAACGTACTGTCCCATAACGGTCGACTCGTACAACTTCAACGAAGTCCCACATGATTGCTCGATTTGACTATTTTCTATTCACTATGTTATTCCATGTGGAGATTTGGCAATATGATTATCGAATAAATTGCACCAAAAGCCGATAGAAGGCCCTCGTTGAGGGTAACGGTATGAGTTGTCAGATTGGTGATGCATGAAGGCACCTTTTCATTAGAAAAAAATTCAGATAATCTATGATTTTCATTTCTCGACTCAGCCCACATAAACATCAACTTTTTACAGAAAGACTGAAATTTCGTCCAAACATTTTGAATAAAAGGTTATTATTTTCTTAACGAGTTATCCTGTGAGAGAATCGTATGGAATATTTTTTGTAGAGAATTCGATTGTTGATGAAAAAGTGTTATCGATGTTTGGTTTTAATCGCCTCAGTCGTGAGATAAATCTCCAAAACGTCGAAATTTTAATATTAATAATAAGGGAATGAATTAAACATAAGTGGATCAGAAACGCAATACATGTGTGTATGTGTGTCATTAAGTGGTTGGGTGGTTGGGTGGTTCGGTGGTTGGGTGGTTGGGTGGTTGGGTGGTTGGGTGGTTGGGTGGTTGGGTGGTTGGGTGGTTGGGTGGTTGGGTGGGTGGTTGGGTGGTTGGGTGGTTGGGTGGTTGGGTGGGTGGGTGGGTGGATGGGTGGGTGGATGGGCGGGTGGGTGGGTGGATGGGTGGGTGGCTGGATGGGTGGGTGGCTAGGTGAGAGGGAGGAGGGGGTAGTTGGTTGGGTGGCTGGGTGAGAGGGGGGAGGGGGTAGTTGGTTGGGTGGATACGTGGGTGGGTGAGTACGTGAATGGGTGGCTGCGCGTGTGAACATTAGTGTATATATGTATATGTGTGTGTGTATCTGCACATGTCTGAACTCTTTGGAACAAAATTTTTAAAATTTCTTTTATTTTACATAACTTAGGAACTATTGAAAGTGTTGATAAGAATGGAATGCATCACTTCGAACTATCTTCAGAAAAAATTTGCAACAAAAATCATACCCCAAGAAAAATCATAAATTTTTTTTATGTACCCAATAGCGGGCACACATTCATTCAGAACACGAGATTTTTTGAAACAATATCTGTATTCGGCTCCCATTGTATGCGTTTTTTTCAGATTTTTTCTCCATGAGGAGACGGGTCCAAATTGTGTGGCGCACATCCAAATCTGTCAGTAGGTCAGCCGCCGAGGCCGTTGGACTTTGTGCCATGCAAACGACCTTGAGGGAGGCATCAAGGGAAATTGGGTCGCTCGTGTCCTTCATGAGAAAGGGTTCAACGGTTTTTAGTTAGAGAGGAAATAACATGAGGAGCAGGAAATTGGAATTTGAGTGGGAATGGCCGAGGCGGATGTTGATGGTCAAAGAGCTAGGTCATGACGTAGCCAATATTCTGTTATGTTGACCATGACTTTCGTTTCGACTCTACCTCTTTTTTCATTTGACATTGAATGGCCAAGTTCACTATCGGTGAAGAATAATTGACGATTGGTTTGTAATGTTATTTGTATTTGTTTTGATCATTTTATGAATATTCAGGAGTTATTATTGTCAAGGTACCACAGTAATTCATCAAGAAGTTCTCGAAAAAAAATTGTAAGAGTTGAAGACAACAGAATTTTATCATGACATCTAAAAAAAATTGTTTTTGTATGAAACGTCAAAAACGAAAATTTTCAGAGATGAAACATACAAACATCAACGTATTCGAATTTTCAAAAAAAAATCTATCAAAAATTTCTGCTCAGAAACTGTTGACAATTTCTTTAATCGTTCTTCTTGACGCATCAGTGCGGCAATGACCTCGATGGTTAACAGCTAGATACATAAATAAATTATTAAATAAATTAAGTATATTGAAAAATGTTGAATGCTAAGTCAGACTTGTGCCTCGTCTTAATCACCGCTGTTTGTAGTAACCAGATCCATAAATTGATCCATAAGGGGAGTATCCATAGCTCGGTGCGATATCATTGCGGTGAGACCAGCCAGAGTCGTCATGTCCAAACCCTTAAACGTCCAATCTATATTAGTTTGACACTCGAATTACTTAAAAAGAAATTAAATTGCAAAACCGTGTTTTGTCTTATTTTTCTCAGGAATAATTTTTTTCAATTTTTTTGTAAGGCATAAAATGTTGTCACATATTTACGAATATGCTTAGGAATGTTCAATTTTTCAGTGTAATTATGTTGTTGCACGCGTTGCATTGCATAATGCGATGTCACGTGGTCAAACCAAAACCAATTCACATTATTTTTCATCTTTAACTAAGGTTCGATGGGTTTGTGGGCCATCCATTACACGACATTTGCATCATAAGACACAGGAAAGCATAAGAAACCTACGGCGCTACAGGCGGCTACTGTATGAGCAGCCTCCCGCTCATCATATTGTGCTTCTAAATGTACAGGTTGGTTACATCAAAGTACTTCAAGTTCAAGCACTGCAAGTTCCAAGCACTTCAAGGTTAAGCGCTCTAAGTCCATGAACTTCAAGTTTAAGCACTCTAAGTTCATGTACTTCAAGTTCAAGTACTCCAAGTTCAAATACACCCAGTTCAAGTACTCCAAGCCAAGTACTTCAAGTTCAAGTAGACCAAGTTCAAGTACTTCAAGTTCAAGTACGCCAAGTGCAAGTACTCCAAGTGCAAGTACTCCAAGTTCAAGTACTCCAAGTTCAAGTACTTCAAGCGCAAGTAGTTCAAACTTAGGTTCATCAACTTCAAGTACTTCAACTTCACGTCCAAGTACTCTAAGTTATCAAAGTTCAAGTACTTCAAGTTCAACTACTTCAAATCCAACTACTTCAAGTATATGTACGCCAAGTTCAAGTACTTCAAGTACACATACGCCAAGCTCCAGTGCTTCAAGTTTAAGTACGCCAAGTCCACGTACTTTAAGTCCAACTTCCAGTGCTTCAACTTTAAGTGCGGCAAGTTCAAGTATTTCGCGTTCAAGTACTTCAAGTTCAAGTACTTCAAGTTCAAGTACTTCAAGTTCAATTCGCTATCAAAAGCATTCATATACAAAAGCATGTCCCAACATTTTGACACTTATAAATCTGCAGTACAGTCCTTTTGTGCATGCAAGAGAAAATAAACTTAAAAATCTGAGTACACCAAAATTTGAATCTTGTATTTTACTTGATTACTGAGAGGACAACATGCAGTACACAGTCTTGCAATTAATTTCTTCTAAAGAAGAGAAGGTTGCTTTTCGTGTACACCCCCCCCCCCCAAATGTTTAATTACCTGTTGGATAATCAACTGTGGGAGGCTCTGCTTGCATCGCCCACGCGTGATAGGATGGAGGTGGCGCAACTTTGCAGATTTTTAACTTTGAGAGAAATCCTGGAACGAACAGCCCACCAATCACTATCAACTTCTTTATCAAGTGAACTCCCAAAGCTATCGGTATCAGCATCAACTTCAGTTTCAGAAGATTCAGGAGGATGAGAATCGGCAGAATTATGGATTTCTTCTTCTTGAACAATCTCCAGGTTCCTAAGTATACGATAAAAATCAATGTAACGAATAATTTTTCTCATAGTCTTCTAGCTGAAATAGGTAATTGACAGCCCAATTTCATGAAACAAAATTTATTCAAAAGTATTTAGTTCCCGATAGCCACTGTTCTTCGATAACCACAAGCCGGAAGATTATGTATTGCATGCTATCCGGCGAATCGGGCTTAACGTTCGTAGAACAAACAAAAATAACAAAAATGTCAAGCGAGAAATTCACATTGGACCCAAATTGTAAAAAAGCATAATCCCAAATACGATGGGGATGCTGTATAGAGCAGTGATGGGTCTCCCCACATGGACGAATATAGCATGAGATAAAGAAACAACTAGTGGGATAAAAGTGTGTGTTTTCCCGTTGGGAGCACAAACACAACTTCCCGATTTGTAATTTCTGTTCGCCATTCCTACATTTTCCGATACTGCAATTAAATGATGGACGACTAATTTCAGCAAAACATACTACACTCGGACTCCCCTTACAGTCGCTCCCGTTTTGGAACCACGTCCCTTACAGAAAAACAAAATTTCCACTATGGTGACTGTCTTTCGCCTCTTGAGTCCCCACCATTATAGAATTTGAATTCAAATACTTGCACGCCGATTCCACTCAGGCAGCGTACACGTACCCTATATCAAATCACGCCACCGGTGCCGACCGTGTTCTGTAAGGGAGGTCCGACTGGGACCCGTGAGTTTCACACCGAGAATTTGAAAATTTGAGAATTGTAAACTAATTTAAATATTCCCACTTACAGAGCAAGTTTTGTTAAATAATTTTATGCCGTATCGCTTACCGTTTCTGGAATAGAGCGTTGTAAACAATTCAATCGTTAATAAAAAAAAACTGCTCGGTTCATTTAAAACCAAAAACTAATCCGATCTAAGTTTCATGAGGACGCTTCGAATAACATCTCGATGACCCACATCGTTCGACCCGTTCGTAAGAAATCGTTAACAAAAAATTCCGATTCCACACCTACAAATACACACAGACACACACATTTGTTTGGAATTCGACGGGAAGCAGTTTGGTATACTTAAAACACCAGTTATGAAGCGAAAAGAAAAAAGTCGATTTAGGGGTCATTACAATAACCTCCCGAAAAATCGGCAAAGAAAATGGAAGTATCAGATTTATGTCAGGAGCCGTTCAGGTTACACAAAAATGACAATGAACTTTTCTTCTTGGAATAATTCCCTACAAAAAATGTTCAATAACATTTTCACGTAAAATCACCGGTTAGCGTTTTAGAAGAGACGTGGGATCCACTGTCTCACTCGCTCCGCGGCACCCGCTAAACCGGCGACAGTCTGGGGAACGATGGTATAGGTGCGACCTCTGAAGTATTGATGAGATATTTGCGGCATTTCGGAGTAATTCGGCAGAAAACAGATGCAATTAAAATTAGGAAGTTTTTCGTGTGACCCAGCAGGTTCACACTGCCCGTACGGAAAAAGATATATCCCAAAGATATATCTCGGATAGAGCATTTTTGGCCGAAGAAATATTTCATATATATCTTACTTATAATGAAGATATATAGTTTATGTGTTTTGTTATTTTGCCCGTTGTTGGTTGTCTTAACTGCTTTTACAAACTTTGATGAAGCCTAAAAACAAATTTTGTGGCCAATCGTCGAGTCCCTATGAAGGAAAGGAAAAAAAATTGGATAAGGGTGGTATCCAACTTTGATTCGCTCGGTTTGTATCCGTTAACGATCATGAAAATCATCCGCTCAAGGGGATTGGCAACCTAATCACTCCACATCAGGCCAGAAACGCTACTCATGGAACCTGATTTGAATGACCTTGAAATCACTGTTCCGGCAAAAACTAACTTTAAGGAATGTCTTCCCTCAAAAAACTGGTGACCTAATCTCAGCACACATTTCTATCTAATAATATGAGATCTGTCTTTGCAAATTTCATAAAGTGACAGACGCGTCAAATAAACTCTGCGTCCGAATGTTACTCAGAGATATCACGGTTATATATTATCCACGAGGGCGATAAAGAATTCCGAAACCTAAGAACCTACTAAGATGTAATAATGATTACTTTGACCCTTAAATGGTGACCTATCGTCATATGTTATGCTAGTAGCACACGGCTACGTGTTTTTTTTAATCCACGATTGCATGAGAGAAAGGCTATTCGATTCCAACACACAATCGCGGAGTGAGAGACTTGGGAATTACGTGGACTTGAATTTCTGGAAAAATATTGTGAGTTCACGTGAGAAAGAGGAAGCTAAATTTCAAGCTATATAGGTCAATATGTTCAATAAATAAGACCCACCGCTTGCATATGTGAAGTGGAGTGGCAGAACTAGCTGAGTGAACTGGGTTTTGAGATAATATCCCAACAATCAACATACCAGGGGGCGGGGGGGGGGGGGGGAGGGAGGGGAAAATTCTAGATGACATTCTTGCAGAGTAAGATTTTGAAGAAAAATTTTATGTGCACGCAAGTATCTCTTCTAGATTCTGACATATTCATCGAAAAGCCAATGCGCGATATACGTCCGCTTACCTTGTTTTACTACCTGATATCAATTACTAGTTTGATAAGTTGTAGAGCGGTCGGATACGCTGGCCGTTGGTACGAGGAATGTGCAACAATTTTATGGGATATCAATATGTCATATAACAGTCAGCTGACACTTGCTGTTAATGATAATTTTTCCCTCAGTACTGCTACATAGTAGGACAGTCGTATTTTAATTAAATAGATAGTCTGCTCGGGTTTTTTACGAGGATAGAAATATTTTCTAAAATTGCAGCAGGATGCTCATGAGAAAATCGATTTGAAAAATCATATTTTTGTCGCTGCATCAAATGACTATGTTGGGAAACCTGAGATGAATAACCTTCATGGTTATTGACATATACAAGCTGAGAGACTCCTAAAATTGAACGATTGATGATTACCGATGGATCTGATTCTAGGTTACATGTAGCATAATGATTGCACAGTGGTTTATTAGCAGAAATCATTGAGCCTAAATGACCTTGAAATGAGATGTGAACTCTGACTTCTTTCACATCGAGGTTATTCTTTCAGGAATATGGAATTGTCATCTTAGAAAATGTATGTTACACAAATGAGCAACGATCCCGGTGGGAATCACCATGCGATGAAGCTTGAGCAAAGCTTGGACGAGGCTTGACTAAGTTTCGCCAAAGCTGTGTTTTGAAGCCTCGGTCAATCTGTGCAGAACATGCGAATGTAACACCAATCCCAGCTTAGAGAATAAGCTCCATCCTAGCTTAGTTACGTAGGTTAATACAAGCTTCAAACTTTATCTTCATTCAAGCTTCGGACTTTTTCTTGGTACAAGCCTCGAAATTCATTTTCGTCCAAGTTCCTAAGTTTCTCGTGGTCGAAGCATCGAAATTAATCTTTATCCAAGCTACAAAATTTATCTTGGTACAAACTTCTAAGATAGGCACATTGAGGTTGGGCCAAGCTTAGTTGAACATTCGTTTCCAAGCTTGGGTTTAGGTGGTGCAGCAATCCTGGATTTATATATGTATCCAATATTAAGCCGAGTTTCGCTGACGCCGGTAAATCGAAACTAGGAAAAATATGCTTCAATCCAGCTTAGCTGAACCTTAGTTCAGAAGCTTGGGTTTAGATGGTATGAGCAATCTGGGGTTCATGCTTGTTAAAGCTAAGATTCAAGGCTAACAAATCTGAGCTCGGACCAAGCTTAGCACAACATTGTTTCTGAAGCTTGGGTTTGGATGATTCTAGTAAGCTTGGATGTATGTATGTATTCAATATTGGACGTAGATTGGATTCTGTCTGTGGTCCACCGCTAGGGACGCTAAGATTGAGCCAAGCTTGGCACAAGCTGTGCCAACACAGCTTGGATATCTTTGATATAACTAAGCTTGGTTTGATCTAGGCTTATACGTGAGATGAAGCTATGTCGAAGCTATCAAGTCCAAGCCTCGGCATCGAAGGTCTGACCGAGATTGATCTCATCGTGCAAGCTTCGAATTCCCCACCTGGGGAAAGGTTAACGATGAATTAAGAGTGTGAAAAATTGAAAAGTGTCCAATTTTTGCAGAATTTTTCGAAGACATTTGAAGACATTATCAAGTAACTGTGACTAATTTTAACTCTCATCTCCGCGATGAATCAGGATAGTAGTCATTACCGCAGTAAAAATGAAGCTGTTTCGAATAAAAGCTATAAACATAATGAGAGAGTAATGAAAGACATAAATGTGAGTTGCATGGACTATCACAATATAAGCATAAATAGTGTATGAGGAACATCAGATGTGGCTGGAAATGTGCAATTTTGTCTTCACGTTCAAGGAAAGAATGAGCTAAAAAATGTTGATAAAAAATTTATTGTCACAGGATAAAATGTTCTGATGATACTTATTGCTGAGTGACACTTTTATGTCATATATCTACACGACCGGAAACGTGTCATATCATTCAAAATTTTACGATGGCTTTCCTATTTTATCACGTTTTTCATTACATCCATTCAGTGTGTTCTATTTACCAGAGATAATGTCCACTAATGGGGGTAACATGCAACGACACATAAAGCTCGAGTGTTTTCCTGTACTTCATCGACAACATGCCACAAGGCGTGTCTCAAAAGTTCCCGAACTTTTGGAATAAAATGAAAACTGCAATAGATTTTTGAGTACTCGATTTTTTATTATTCACAGTGATCTATCCCCGCATCCGGAACAGATCTCCTTCAGACTGAATACACTTATAAGCTCGATCCAATAATATCTCAAATGAATGTTTTAGCTCGCCGGAATGACCTGGGCGTCAGCAGTGCGCGCATTTCGGATGGTGACCATCTCAGCCTAGCGCGATCCTTTCATGGATAATTCCAGCTTGCCGAAGAGAAGAAATTTTGACCCTCAACCACTCGCCACATTGGCCTAGTTTAGCACCATGCGAATTTTTTCTGTTCAGCAAGCTGAATTTTTTGTCATGAACGGACCAGGCTATGCTGATGTGGAGGCCTTCCGAAAGTCGGGCACCGACGTCCTAAAAGTCGTTTCGGCCAACTACCTAAAGCACTCATTTGGACTGTTATTGAATGGAAGTAATCAGTGTATTCGCGATTTCTAGATTTTGTATCATTTTTCCTTTTAACTTCTCGGCGAGGAGTTACTTGAAACTTTCAGAACAATCTTCGCAAAAATTGTTTTGGCGAGTAATTACAGATCGCACAATTTTTGCGTGGCCCTACATAACACACTCAATCAACTCGATTTATTGGTAAATTATGTCCAACTTTATAAGATCGAAAATACCTGGCTGTTCCCTTTGAAGATTAACCATTTCATCTTCATCCACAATAATTGGTCCAGTAGCAAGGGCTCTCGCATTTTCCAATGGCGGTTGAAATGTGTAAACAATGGCTCTTTTAGTTACAAGATCCTCCGCAACTTTCTTGATGAAATTCAATGTTTCAACCATACCAAATTTCATATCCCTAGGTTTGGGCAGGTCCGGCAACACCGGGTCCTTCGTAACCGCTGGTATTCGTATGACCTTGAAAGGTCCATAGGTGAACTCCTAAAAAAAAAGGCAAAAAAATCAATTTCATAGTTACATAGTCAGGAAGTAAAGTAGTAGAGCATGCCGCAATAGGTTTCCAAATTTGACCTCTAGCATCTGTCTGATCCTGATTGGATGGTGAAGCTACTCATCTTCACCAGATTTCAGCAACTTGAATCAAGTATGAGTTCGCGATTCGATTCACCTTGATCTCGTCTTGAGGAATGTCGACGCCCAACTTAAGTCGCCTCTTGCATTCAAGTCAGTGCTACGTCATTCAGCTCGGTGCTATACTTGATTCAACTAGCTTTCTACTTGATTCAAGTCAGCGCTCTGTTCGATTCAAATCGCCTCGAACTTGATTTTAATTGGTAATCTACCTTATTCGAGCTAGTGGACAGCCTGATTCAAGTCAATTCTACTTGATTCAAGTTGATGCGTACTTGATTCTCGCTCCAGTTACTTAGCATGACTCGAAACGGGAAATACTTCAATTCTTCTATTTGAGTTGGCAAGTCAAAGCTTTTGAAATGACTCTGAAATCTACCTGACTCAACTTGAAATCTACCTGACTCAACTTGAATTCTACCTGACTCAACTTGAAGTCTACTGGACTCAACTTGAAATCTACCTAACTCAGCTTGAAATCTACATGCCTTAACTTAAAATCTACCTAACTCAACCTGAAATCTACCTGACCCAACTTGAAATCTGCATGCCTTAACGTAAAACCTACCTAACTCAACCTGAAATCTACCTGACTCAACTTGAAATCTACATGACTTAACTTGAAATCTGCATGACTTAACTTGAAATCTACCTAACTCAACTTAAAATCTACATGCCTTAACTTGAAATCTACCTTAACCGAGAATTTGATTTTCGCTATATAACGAAATGGCAATTTATCCAATGACGTGGATTATAGATATTACATAAAAAAATAATTGAAAAGGGAAACAGGCTCTTGTCCCTGGTGCAACATCGCAACAAAAATTACCTCGGAAACTCACCTTTTCACGGACGACTTCGTGGAGCCACCTTACCACCCGGTATTTGCCGCAAACCACAACATCTCGTTTAATGACACAATCACGTCGGCAACGATCAACAAAGTCCCGCGGTGTTGTATCATTTGTGAATTTTCCATCTGTTGGTCTCGTACACAAAATGACAAAAATGACGCATTTCAATAAATTCTCCATCACACTGTCACTTCTAATTAAATCACGGGAGCCCTTCCTATTTTTCCCCATTTCGCACTTCATTCTGCCCTATGATCACTCGTTGTCTATTTATAATTCACAGTAATTAATTGCTCGAAAATTGAGATAGTAGTTAATTTCTCAGTTGTGTAATCCGCTAATTCATAACTGTTATTAAATACTCCATGGTGTATATACTATAATTGAAATATTGAGCTTTTCCTCTTTTAACAAAACTTGGTTGAATGGAATTTCAGGTGATTGCAGGTAATTACAGGAATTTGTGATAGTGTGATGTCATTAGAAGCGGATATGCATTTTTAGATGAATGCGGATGATGGAAAATTCACAAGCTCACTAGTCGGTGTTTGGAGATATCCTGTCCATATATACCATTGGCATATAGGTCGGTGGGGGTAACGGTCCACGATGCTTAGATCGTGTCCTGTAGCTAACACGAACAAGATTGTCTGATGCACTTCAGCAGCCGACTGCAGAGAAGTCGCCAGTTGAATCTACTATATACAATCCCCTCATTGCACTCGTGTAAATCGGATCGTCTCGTTGTGACAAATTTTGTGATAGAATAAAATCATTCAGTCCTGTAAATTTGTTGAAAAATGGGTAAAAACAAGGTCAGCATTCGGTAAGGTCGGTCATAGTCGCTCATTTTTTTTAACGACTTTGATGTCTATTGGAGGCGGTACCGGCTACGCGACGCTGCGGCTCGGTCAACCCGATGTTTTTTTTTTTTGTACAAATAGAGATTTGAAATTTTATATTCAGGTACACGACCATCATTTTATAGACAATTCGGGCGGCTATGGAAAATTACGCAATTTTTTGTCATGTACATTGGTCCAAATTTGATCAAATCCCGCGAGTGATTGATAGGGGACATATCATTTGGGACTATGAATTCGACGAACACCTACAAACGATTCTGGATACAGCCCTCGTATTATTTCTGCTGTAACTATCATTCAATGCCGAACTGTCTTTGCAAAGCGGATTGTGGGCTTGGTTGTCAACTACAAACAAAAACTAGTGGGTGAGATGTATTTGTGCCCTCAGTGAGGAAACAATGCAAACTTCCCGATTTGCTAACTCGAGTTTTCGAGATCATGTCTGTTTCAAAAATTTACGAGACTTCTCACTTGAGTATTTACTGATTTTTTTTTCCTTTCTCTATATGTCGCTGCCTTTTGTGATTTTTTTCATAATCAAGAGACAACTCCCTCTCCCACGTGAGGGCCACTTACTTCTCATTGAAGCCTTTGAGTCTCATTGAAGCATTTTGAAGCCAGGAATATACAACAATTACGTTGAAGAAGTTCAATAAGTCCGTCTCCGGCTTCACTCGACTTCACTTTCCTGGCAGCATTGATACACAAAAATGATATACAAGTATTGTATTCTGAGTCGGCCCATGTATACTTGTGGAGACCAATTTTTGCGATCGCCGCCGCCATCGAGGCTCCATTCATGCACTCATCACATGAATTATTTTTTTCTAACGGCTCTACCATCTTAATTATGCGCATTATGGGAAAAGTTAATAAACATTAAATGTGGATCTTTGTATGAGGAACAACTTATCACAACAAAGTTTTTCCCTAACTCCAACCCTTTACGAGATATAGTGTTATGAACAATTGAAATTGTTAATAACAATGTATATTCTGAACCAATACCCATCAAAAACTAATCAGGGCTGAGTTATATGAAGACCCGTCGATTGAGACCTCGATGGCTTCGATTGGTGTATCCATTAGTGAGAAATCGTTGACCAAAATTTAGGGCACATACATCCAAACACACACACACACACAGGCATTTGTTCAGAATTCGACGGAAAGCATTTTGGTATACTTAAAACACCAGTTACGAAGCGAAAAGAATGAAATCGATTCAGGGGTCATTACAATAACTTCCCGAAAAATCGGGGAGTTGAAAAGAAAAAATTTCATATTGAAGGCAGAACTCGAGGAAAATTTTATTCATTTTCGTGAAAACAATCGTAACTTGCGTAAGTTATGCAAAATTGAAGAGGAACATAAATGTGTAGGTGCATTATCTCTGGTACAGAATACTGCAAAGGCCATTAAGTATGCTTTTCTGAATTTAGTGTCTTGCAAAAAATATTTCGTTAGGTCATATCGTCTAATTTCAGAATTTTGAATTTTCCCACCAAAAATTTTATCTACAAACATTTTCTCAATCATACATTTCCGAATCAATCACTTCTTTAATTCCTCAATCTTTGCACAACCAAAAGACCGTAGACGAGCTGAAAAAAAATCGATATTATATATTCCCAACGATATATCCACGGGTTGATAAAATTTTTGAACATGAATTCAATGTCACAGGTACAAATGGCAACAGGAAAATTCATTTCGATCGTTACTCGGTCGATTATGGATATTCAGGTTTTGTGCATTCTTGGAGAATTCGGATAATGTATTTCTAAACCTTAACGTCCTTAATAGTATCTCTTGAGCATCCGCATACTTTAACGGAACTGTTTTACTTCCCGATAAGCAAGTTATTATAATACAATCGAAAATGGAACGTGTTGAAAATAAAAGATTTCCCGTGTTCTCGACGTTTGACCTTCGTGTGTGTTTTCTTCTTTTACTCCGTCCCTCTCGTTTGTACTCCACACCACAGGTGCCAAGCATGCCTCCAGAAGGGAGTACTGGACCTATGGACGTGGCTGGGGCCAAGTTACGCAATTTTAAGCCATGGCACCCACGTCTCCCCCCCCCCCCCGGCCGCTCTTGTCGGGGTAGGTCTCCACCTGGCCCTATCTTCTGATATTGTTGGTCCACATATGAACGCAGACATATATGCACACACTTGGGGCTCTGGTGTAGTGGGTTGAGTATCTGCCTAGTACATTAAAGGACGTTCACGCCTGGCCCCCTAGAATGTTTGCAGGAACGTTCCGCGTGTGCTATCGGTAGTATCCATAAAATAAGACCGCACGACCGGGCGGAAACCTAATCTGACGAAGGGGGGGGGGTCTGGAGGGTTACCCTATGTTTAGAAATACGATGGCCTGAATGGCGAAAGTCGGTCCCAGCCGCATGGATGGGTATCCAGTACTGCCCCTGGAGGAATGCTCAAACAGCAGCTAGCGTGCGGAGTACAAACGAGAGGGATGGAATTCGTCTATCGATTATTTTCATCACCTTTCAATCTATTCATCTCCAATTCCGTTTGTGCATCCTTATAAGATGTATCAACGGGAAAAAACTCTTTCGAAAACTTTTTAACTTGCCGGCCTAGGGGAAGTTATTGTAATCACAACAAAAATCAAAAGTAAAATTGTCACGAAATTTTCACTTTTCTCGATGTTTAACACCATGCTGACACGTTTTCTGAAACATATTCGTATGTGTGTGTGGATGTGTCGTTTTTTTTAATCGAAGGCGGAATAACGGTCATTTCTATTGTTATCAACAATTTCAATTTTTCATAACGCTATATCTCACGACATATTATAGATACGCAAAAATATCCTCAATAATTGTTGTTCCTTATAAAAAAATACATATTTTGTGTATTTGGATTTTTTTCGTATTTTTAACCGTTTCGGCGTTAGAGCGTTATGAACAATTGAGATTAATTTAGAACGCCCTATGCTGAGAAAAATGTGAGATTGGAAAGAAATTACACACACACACGCAGATATCAGGTCATAATTTTGGCCCGCGGAGGGTCAAACCAAGATTCCATTTATTTTCGATTGTTACCAAGAAACTGAATGCACTCATCCAGGATTATTATTGTTATGATTGGCACCAATAGCAAAGAAAATTAATTCATTTTTGCACAAACTCGTTGTTTCCTGAATGAAAGTATGTGTCATAGTCGAATATGTATGTACGTTCCATTTGAGGCATTAGGAATGCAGGTGCATGTACCTCATGTCAAGTCACTACGGTATTTTCTTAGCAACTTCACAATTTAATGAGCTTTTTTCCCCCCATAAATTGATTTCAGTATCACATTTCTGAAAATAACTGCAAGATTACCTATGGCCTTTTTTGCCCCAAAAGTATGTCAGAACGAGTATGCGATTAAAATCAAAATTACCGTCTCAACTTATCGATGTGCGGTATACGAAGAAGCTGCTTTCAATCATCGAATAATGATGTGCTGATAATATTCAATCTATACAAGTCGATGAAGATACACTTCACATGGAATTACCGGAAAGTATAGCTCAACATCGGATTCACAATATTCTATATCCTCACTAATTAAATGTCCCTAGACGACTCAAATTGTTTTTTCGATCTTTTTGTTTTTCCCCATTCAATAACCGGGTTAATAGAATAAATCACCAATCCCCATTCTGTCAGTATTACTAATACCTTGCAGAGTGTATTGCGGCGAAAGAGGACACTGCGACCTTTGACGATATTCATTCATGTGGGTGGGGGAGCAAACTGTGAAATGAACGTCTAAGATTCAATTCCTGCGTACCTGCGTCTGCTACACGAAGGGAAAAGTTCAATCAAAATTACGAAGAATGTTACGTAAAAGTTTTAAGGCGAAACGGAATTTTTATGTTTCTTCGCGTGAAAATTCCGTCTCCCAGAAAAATGGGGGCATCAGCAAATCATCCTATTTCATAGGATAATCCAGAATGTAAAAAAGTGTATGTGTGTGTGTGTGATCAAAACTTTGTTTAAGGTAGTTTCGAAGCCTCGTCGCTCACGTTCTACATATTGGTTTTTTGTATCCATTGCAAAGAGCAATCTTTCGTACGTGTGCTCAAATTTTTTGAGAACTTTTTGCCTACTAATTAAAAAGATATCAGTACATAAAGAAGTACATGATTAGACGGGAGCGGAGCAAAAATCTCAATTTTTCACCGGAAGTTACTTGCCTATGAAAAAGTTTGACATTCGACCTGTTGAAAAAAATATACCACTAGAAGGAACAATCTTGTATCTACGTCTCATTGAAAAATTGGCTCAATTTGCCTAGGAATTAGTTATGAAAAACGTTCGCGAATATTTGTCGCATCGCTTTCTCACTAATTCTGGCTTGCCCAAAAAATAGCGCCCCACTAGAAATTTCCCGAGAATTTTGAGAAGTGGCATGGCGGCTCAGAGCTGTCAAAACAGTGCGAGTTGTAGGATGCGAAGTTTGAGGTAACAACGAAGTTGCACTGTTGTAATTTTCTACCAGTTGTAGAAGACTAGTATCGACTAGTTGGGTTCGATACATTGGTCCTTTGATGATTTGACCACTCGGAAGCATTTAGTAGTATAAGACACCCTTTGGATGCCACCCTATGCAGAGCGTAACGTTATTACCGCGAGTACTTCATTCTCGTACTCAGAGAGTCACCAACCTTTCGGATGACTCGTAGTGCTTTTAGGCGCAGGGAACTGGCTTTTTGGGTGACCTGCAATGATGCAGCAGGTTCGTTTTTGGTCTGACAGGGATCCTCCTCCAAGAAAGTCGTCAATTCCTCGTGTACATAACCTCTGAGCTTTTCGGAGCGCTCCTAGTCCACTTTGAAACCGTTTGAACCAGTCACATGTCGATTCGCCAATATAGTCCGGACCGTAAGTTTTCGAAAGCAAATGATAGGCTTCCGCCGCATTTGTCTTCATATTGGCACTATGTAATACCGAAATGTTCAAATGATTACGATGCAAAGGGCACTTCGTGACCTTACGCACTCTCAAGAAGCAAATTAATCCTATAGGAAAGGATGAAAATAGATGATGCTAGTACAAATAACATGAGACACATTGAAAATACGAGGAGTTCTTCAGGAAGAAGATATATTCGAAGAACCTTCGATCCAAAAATCAAAATGCTTCATATGCAAAAATATGACACCGTGCAAAACAGGGAGGAAAAGCAAATAGGGTTACATAGCCAACCATTAGATGTCACGAGTGGTCCAACTAATGACGAACTCCAGTTAAATGTTTACTAAATCATATAAACATATGATAAAGCCTGGTGAGAAAGAAACCATGGCATTTAGGCTTTGGTCTTTGTGGTTCCTCTGTTCTTTATTCAGTTCGACGACTACTCTCGAAGTGAGAACAGGTCTTAATAAAATATAGTTCAATTGCTCATACGAAAGTGTCATTTATTTATTCACCTGGCTTCCATAAAAACCAAAACTCCGAGTTCGCAAATGTACGCAATGATAGGAAAAATAATCAGACCCTCATGCGGTGCAAATACACAGAGTTACATTCCATTAGAATTTTCTTTTTAATTCTTATTTAATGCCGCTATATTTATGTCAGCTTTGAGTGCTGATGTACGACGGAAGTTTACGATGTGTTTGTCAGGGAAGCACTGATGAATGGATTACATTTCTGCATATTAATCGGCGCGGCTTGGATTTGAACCCAGGACCTCAGAGTTACAGAACCATCGCCTGATCCATCCAACTATCATCGGCCTCAGTCTGCATCTAAGTCTGAGATCTATGCAGAAAATATAATCAACTACCATTGCGTATGAACACACATTACTGAGATTATTAAAAATTGTCCAATGTGAAACCGCAATTGAATTTATGTGCTATGTCCCAGATGAAATTGTGAGAAATTGATATATGAAATGCAAAAAGGCCAATGGCGAGCAGGATCTTCTAAAGTTAATTTATTAAAGGCTATCGTAGAAAATTGAGTAAAAACTGTGAAAAGAAATGAGCTCCTGATAATAACGGTATTTGCACTTGATCCAGTATTTGAAGTGTGTTTTGAAGTTGCTCGTTATAGTTTATCTCAAGTGGAGCATTGAATATTTTAACATCTTGTCCGTATAACCAACGACGTGACAGGAATTCGCAGCATGTATCGGCATCAAGTCTCACGCATACAAGCTTTTAAACTCGTGTTCTTGCTCATTTGGCCCGATTATGTAAATCAACAGTTTATACATTGTTGCTAATTGGATTAAATAATGGCTTTAACGGTGTTAGATTTCTCGAAGCAAATGAAATTTTACAAAATTCATGTAAAAATGAATTAAGTCAATGTATGGAATCTCATTTCTTGTATTCCTTTATTTTAACGCGAGATACTTCTCTCTTCTTCTGCCTGTCTAGTCAAACCAAGCCACAAACGCGGGAGGGTACAACATTGTAGATAGTAATTTTCGTGATACAAGTCGTGAGCGTCTAACGACTATAATAAGTCCGGAAGCGGCGTTAAGAACCATTGTAGTTGATAACAACAAACAGGAAAGAAAAATTTTTCGTGATGGAAAAAATATTGAGCTAGCCGATATTTCATTCTGTTTCGCAATGTTTAAGTAAGTCAAAATCTGCAAAACCTTGAAAGTTGTAAGGGAATTCTTACATCAAAACCATCGCAAATCATTCGAGTGATTCTTCAGTAAGGTTCAGTAATAGGAAGTGCAAAAGTGATACGAAAAATAAATATGATCCATTACAGTTACATTTGGAAGAAAATCAAATCAATAATTCCAAAAACGGGAAATGGGTGTTATGTATTTGAATATATGTATGTATTGTAAATTTTCAATTATTCAGTACCTGAAACATAATGAGGAATGATATACTCCATAATGGGGAAAAATACAAACAAAATATTTCCTTTCCTGTTATTTTACGTGAAACTTATAAGTAAGTTCTTACGGCGTGTAACACAAAATTCGATGCAACGTTTTTGAGGGAAGGGGTGTGACGCGAGGGATGGAAGGGGCGTTACGAAAATTCCGACATGCTACATGGCACTGTAGCAGAGTGGACAGAAGAACGTGAACCGAGTGTATTGCTAGTGTCAATTATGGGGGAAACCAATGCCGAACGTTGCCAATAATATCGTGATCGTTTACGTGAGAAGAATGCTTTAAAACCAAAGAAAACAAAAACAGTAGCCAAAAGTGCGGCCGAACATATGAGGGATCATGAGGCCAGGGCAAAAGCAATCAATGTCAACCTTGAGGATCATAACCTCTCACTTGTAAATCAACCGAGCAATGATCAGAATATTGAAACTGTACCCGAGCGGGTCATTTCGAATTTTATCGAGACGGTTACACGAGGGAGTGAAATAAAACGTGATCATGATTGTAATTAATTAATGCAGTCGATAAGTGATTGAGCATAGAAGTGTAATGAGTAAATTTTTGATAAGTTATCCACTGAATTGATTGATCGAAACAGCGAAAGAAAGAGAAGTCACAAGCGACGAAATTCGTAGTTTAACCCCGCAAGTACGGCGCCCATACCGCGCGATGTGTCCGCATCAGCCGGGGGTCTCCCGTCAATCGAATGCGCTCTTGAATACACGATACCTTCTATACATATAATAACATCAGAAAATTATGAAGTAAAATTTAATGATGATCTTGACCCTTCACCAAAAAGTTATTTGAAGTACGGTATTTCTTTACTCATATTTTTCTAGAATTTTTAAGACCTATTTTAATTAAATACTTCAACTGGTTACCGAGATCAGCGATTGTCAGAATTTTAAATAACAAATCAGTGATTCATTAAATCCAAATTTGATTCGCGTCATCTGAGAGAGGGGCTTACAAAGTATGTTTGGTAAAAATTTCAGAATTTTTTATGCAAATTCTCCCGATAAACGAGGGGTCTGAATGGATTCGACATGAAATTTAGTTCCGTAATGTTGATGTATTAGAAAAAAAAACATAAAAAATGATTTGAAAAGAAAATCATGTTGCATTGTATTGACAAACTTGTGTACTTCATGGGATAATTTTCAGAATTCCGATAGTTATCATAGTAAGGGAGAAAATTATTTTTTATCAATCACGGGAAAGGTATGTGTAATAAAGTGAGCGGGATCGAGAAAAATAGATATACATTTAGACAACTAGCACGGTTTATTCAGGACAATACTCCGAAGAGTTCAAATGAGACTGGTTACAATACGTTTGTGTTTTCCTTTTATAGGTTCGTTTTCGTACACAGGTACTCGTCAAGTCAATTCTAAATTATCGGTGTCTACTACGTTACAATCCTCCCTTCCAAGACAATTAATCACTTGTCACAAATTCAGTCGGTTAATCGGTTTTTTCACACGTTTAGACCTTCGACGGAGGTTTTCTCCGATTTCATTCGCACACATCCCATTCTTACTTATTGCAGTAGCGGTAACTAAAGATTCATCTTCGTTAACAGAATTGTTCACAACGTCAATTACCTTACGACTAGGAATATCGCGAAAACTAATCGCAGGATCTAACTTGGAACTTACTTCTGTTAGAACTAGGGTTGGTCTGCTGACCTCAGGATTCAACTTCGCACTTGATTCCTGTTTACAATAAGTATTGTCTTTTAATTGACTGTATTCTTGCTCGTACAGAGTACCTATTTTCATCAATTGCTCTACATGTCGTTTCCATTCCACCTTTTCATTTTCTAAAGGAGAACACACATAAATATACTGCCCAAGTTTGTTTCTCACAATTGCTCTCTGCCATGTCGGTTTTGTTGTATTTCTATAATCTCTTGCGTAAACCACTTCGCCCTCCTCAAAGTTTACCATACGTTTTCCATGGAAAAATTGTACTTGTCTTTCCACCATCTTATCTACGGTAGGTTTCGTCAAATAACTCAATCTAGTTCTAATTTCTCTGTCAAACATCATTTCCGAGGGCTTCTTCCCTGTAGTTGCATGAGGAGTATTCCGGTAACAATACAGAAAACGATCCAACAAAATTGACACGTCTTTTTCGGCATCACTTCCATAAATCAGTTTCTCGATACCTCGTTTTACTGATGCTACCATGTTTTCTGCTAAACCATTCGTTGCAGGATGGTAAGGTGGCGATGTCCTGTGTTCTATAAGATTATCTTTACAAAATTTCGCGAACTTCTCCGAAGTGAATTGTGGACCGTTATCACTAATAATCTTCCTCGGCAACCCAAAACGAGCTATCGAGTGTCTGAGCTCATTCAATGTACTCTCACTGTCGGTTTTGCTCATTATAGATACCTCTGGCCATTTCGAGTAGGCATCTATAATAACGAGCAGGGTTTTACCTCTGAACGGACCTAAGAAATCCATATGAATACGCTCAAATACATAATTTGCTTCTGGAAATTTAATTAGTGGTGATTTATTCGGTTGTTTTGCTACTGATCTGCACGCATCGCAATTTTTTGCGAATCTCTCGATTTGTAAATCTAATCCCGGCCACCAAAAATACTGTCTAGCTAAACTCTTCATTTTATTTGCTCCCATGTGGGCTCCATGAATCTCCTCCATCAATTGACTTCTCAAACTACCGGGAACAATTACCCTATACCCCCACATAACAATATCGTTTTCCAAATAAATTTCATTCATCCTCTCTTTAAAAGGTTTTATCTCTGGTTCAATTTGCACTGGCCATTCGTCCCGTAAATACCTTACAATTCTACCCAGAATGGGATCTTTCCGAGTTTCCACTCTCAATTTCTCCGCTGACACAGGTAATTTATCCTCCACGATGAAATTAAAATAATCACCCGTAACAGTCTTTACGGTATCATTTCCAATGGGTAATCGGGATAGACCATCTGCTCCGCCATTATTTTCTCCTTTAATATACTGGAATTCATAATCAAACCCACTAAGATACAAAGCCCATCGCTGTAATCTCCCCGCTGCTAATTGAGGAATGCTCTTTTTCTCCCCAAATAGCGCTTCCAAGGGTTTGTGATCTGAACATAGAATGAATTTTTGTCCCATTAAATACTGATAAAATTTACTGATACTCCAGTATATCGCGAGAGCTTCCTTATGAATCACTGAATAATTCAATTCTGATTTTCTCAAAACCCGTGAGGCGAAACAAATAGGCCTTTCCGACATGTCCGGAAGAATGTGTAGCAATACCGCCCCTATTCCAATTTTGGATGCATCGCATACTAATTTGAGTGGCAAATCCGGATTAAAGTGAACTAAAAATCGATCGGATGACATTTCTTCCTTAATTCCGCGAAATGCTGCTTCACATTCTTTCGTCCACACAAAGGTTTTCGTTTTCAATGTTTGGTAAATAGGACTCAAGGTGTCAGCAATTTTCGGGACAAACTTCGAATAATAATTCACCATCCCCACGAATGCTTGTACTTCTGCAACATTGGTGGGGCGTGGTGCTTCCAGCATTGCTTGAACTTTCTCGGGATCCTTGTGAAGACCATCTTTATCAATAATGTGACCTAAATATCGAATTTCTTTTTGAAAAAATTTACATTTCTTCAAATTTAGTTTAAATCCCGCATCTCTCAGTCTCACGAAGACCCCTCTCAAGTTCCCCAGATGCTGTTTTTTGTCTTTTCCGGTAATTATTATATCATCCAAAAAAACTGACTGCACCCTGGGTACCTAGTAGAACTTTCTCCATTACTCTTTGGAAAATTGCACAAGCAGGTTTAATTCCAAAAGGTAATCTATTCAGAAAGTAAATTCCTTTATGGGTGCTCCATGCAAGTTTTTCCCGTGAATCTTCAGTCAATTCCAACTGATTGTAAGCGGAAATTAAATCTAACTTCGTGAACCGCTCTCCCCCACTAAGGTTCGTAAATATTTCTTCAATTCGTGGAAAAGGATGTTTGTCGTCTTCGATGACTGGATTAACCGTGATTTTGTAATCTGCACAAATTCGAATGTCTCCATCTTCTTTAATTACTGGTACTAGAGGAGTACCCCATTTACTATTACTCATCAAGGTTATGACTCCATCCTGTTCCATTTTTAACAATTTTTCTTCAATCTTCTTTTTGAAAGCTAAGGGGAGTGGTCTTGGTTTGCAAAATACTGGTCTAACATCCTTGATCAACTTAATCTCGACTTGTTCCTCCTTATATTTACCCAATTGACCGTCGAACAAATCTGAAAACTCCTCAATTAAACTCTTGACTGGATTACCTGTATCAGCGTAATTCATACTCTCTATTCTAAAACCAAGCATCTTCATCAAGTCTCTTCCCAAAAGGGGTCGTGCGCCGTTACGCACAATGATAAATCGTCCTTTCGCTTCCAAATTGCCCTTTCGCACATTCACCGAAATTTCGCCAATTGGCATGATAATATTTCCGGTGTACATTTTCAATTGAACATTTGTGCTCAGAAGTTTACATTGCGAAAAAAATTGATTATAAATAGCCTCGGGGATAACAGATCGACCTGCACCAGAATCAATTTCCACATTCAAATTTTTACCCTCAATTTCTATCTGAACTATCTCTGGTTCAACAAAATCATTTTCGGAACTCAAGCAATACATTTCACAAACTTCAGTCAATCTATCATTCTCCTCGGTTTCTTCAACGTAGTGAGCATTTAAAATCTTTTTTTTACAAACTTTGGCCAAATGCCCAATTTGATGACAAATACTACACTTGAAACTTTTGTATTTACATTTAGAAAAATTGTGACGCGTATTACCACAGGTATTACAAGAAGGTTCTTTTGTATTACTACTGGTCGCTTTCGCTGTAAACCTCGCCTTGGGATGATCCTTGTTGTGGTCGTTGTAATTATTGCTTTTCCCGCTGCTAGCACGATTATAATACGGGTGAGCAAAATGGATCGTCTCAACGCTGTCCCTTCTCGATGATTGCCTCAGCGTAGCCTCTCTGGTTCGCGCCTTTTCGACAATGTCGTTCAGGTTCATTGTCACCTCCTGCTCACATAATTTGTCCAAAATTGGACCTTTGGCTAATCCGGTCACGAATTTGTCCTTAATTTTATCATCCAAGCTTGTACCAAATTTGCAATGAATTGCCTTATTTTTAATTCGGGCAAACCACTCGTTTATCGATTCACTGTCTTTCTGATATAAATTATAAAACACAACACGTTCCTTAAAAGCAGACACTTTTGGAGCGAATTGATTCTTCAAAATTTCACACAATTGTTCGAAAGTTTTTGATGCCGGTTTCACTGGATCACATAAGTCCCTCAATATTTGATACGCTTCTGTACCAACTTTTGTGATCAACACTGCTACCCATCGTTCATTTGGCACATTATTAGCAATAAAAAATTGGTCGAGACGTTCGGCATAAATGTCCCAATCTTCACCTATGTGATACTCGGCCAATGAAGAAACAGCCACGCAATAATCTCGGTCACTCATATTGTTTATATTCGTTTCAATTTCGGGGCGGTCACCAAAATCACCGTCGTCGTCAAGACTTGTGTTGAGCGCGTCGTTAATATTTACTTCCGACAGGTTGATATTTTTCGAGCTCCCAGAAACTTGCTGTTCTTCCTCTAATTTAATACCGTTCGATTTCAAGAATTCACTGGAAATATTCAAATGGTGCTTATCTTGTTCAATCTTCGCTCTACAAGCCACAACAGAGTCTCTCTGAATTTGTAATTCACTTGTAGCTTTAGAAATAAGTTCACTTTCAGCAATCAATTGCTTTCTTTTCTGAGCCAAAATTTTTTGTTGCTGCGCTAATGAATAGCTTTCCTGAAATATTAGTTGTCGTAGAAAATCAACTCGTTCTCTTTCTTTGTC
This sequence comes from Asobara japonica, assembly GCA_026005395.1. NCBI lineage: Eukaryota > Metazoa > Arthropoda > Insecta > Hymenoptera > Braconidae > Asobara > Asobara japonica. The sequence continues at coordinate 42,359 of BQMI01000554.1, read as the reverse complement.
TAACTCGATTCGATCATCAATAATGCATCGACGCTCAACTAAACGTTTTTTTCGGGCACTCGAAACGATTTTTTCAGCCGAAGTACGTTTCATTACTTATTTAAGTCAATCGATATTCACATTACTTGAATTGATTGACCCGATTTTTACCTCGTCGCCATTGTAATAAAGTGAGCGGGATCGAGAAAAATAGATATACATTTAGACAACTAGCACGGTTTATTCAGGACAATACTCCGAAGAGTTCAAATGAGACTGGTTACAATACGTTTGTGTTTTCCTTTTATAGGTTCGTTTTCGTACACAGGTACTCGTCAAGTCAATTCTAAATTATCGGTGTCTACTACGTTACAGTATGTATGACATATATATCCTGGCCGATCGGACAAGCTCTGGGGTCTATACGTGGCATAGACCCCGTACTTGATGGGTCAAAATCGACAAATGTCCTATTATACATTTAAAAAATTGAGAAAGGATTACCAGGGATTTCATGTGAAGTAATACTTAATCGAACGTAATGACGCTCGCAAGGGATTACTTTGTAAATTTAGGTTGTATACACGTTCCCTGATTGACCAATTTTTCAAAAGTCACATACATGCCGGAACAAAAATGACAATTTTTTGCTGAAATTTTATCAGTGTCCTCAGTCTCGCCAAAACGGGAAAATCCTTAAAGCGGGAAAATAAAAAAAAATCCTGAGATACCGAGCATCGAGCGATAATGTAATCGCGTATTGCCATCATTCTTTTATGACGATCGGATGACAAAAAATTGAGCAATTAAGGTTATCACTTCATGGATTTAAGCCACCAGCAATGATAGTATTTTATGTTCCTAAGTAGTTAGCAGTAGCATTCGCGTCACTAAACCGGTGCTATAAACAAATGATGCTGGTTTTATCTGAACGCACTTCTATCGGTTGAGGTTGATAAACAATAACGAATTCCATAAACTATTCGTTCGATGGAATCACTGTAATCTTTTTAGACCTGAAATAACTCCCTCATTTGTTACCGTAAATAGCCATCAAAAATACATAATTTTTATCAGAAAATTGTTGGCTCATTATACTTAACTGCGCTGAATTACTGACATGATGCGTGTAAAGATATTTGAAAATGCCATTAGCGACAATATTACTTAAGTACCTGCGATGTGCGCTATATCGAAACTTGTTGCACTATTGCTGGAATTTCATGGGCTCGATAAAATCATAGTGATCACAGGACCAGTGATCACGCCTGCATAACCAGTTGTGCCTTGATACTTGTTTCTCTCATTCCAATCAGTTTCATCTTCTCGGTCGCTACGCTTTTCACACTCGTGACACAGTTTGTTAACGCAGTAATATTAATCGATTACTGTATTGCGCCTGATCCCAATACCGCAATGCACTAACGCCATTCGATTTTAATGGCCGGAAGTCTTATTATACACACACATTTTTTTTACTAAATCTCCAAGTATGTGATCCTATGGAACTGGCTGGAAAAAATGATAAACAAATGACGTTTACATGTTGCAAATGATGGATGGTACCATGGTTCGAAACCGAGAATTTTTTATCAATGTCTGTTTTTATAGAAATTATGCACAAAATGCGGGACTGAGTAATTGGGCTAATCGGCGGAAAAATTCCAATATGACGGAAAAACAAACAGGATTATAATCTCGACTTGCTGGTTAGGTCCAACTTCAATGGATAGAGGTAAAAAAAATGCATTAATCCAATGATAATCCAAACCTTATTGAAGCATTCACCTCGGACATGTAGCACTTGTCGCATATCTTTTGGCTTTTTACGCGTTCCCTGCATTCTCCACTTCATGAAGAATAATGCCAACGTGTGGTGCGGAAAAGTGTGCCAGCACAGTCCCCGTTTGTGGTCAATGTTAAAGGCATAAGTAGACCCAGAGATGAGAGTCACCCGTGCGGTTTGGTCATCATGTACTGGGAATATCAGTGTGTTCATTAGTTATGATTAATATTAGTAATATGCGTTAATTAAATTCTTACCTCGCGGTTTGTCACTTTGTTAGGATATTGCCGCAAAACGTGATTTTTATGGTCACAGATAGCTAGCAGACCTCCATGCAATCTCCCCGTTGTAATTGCAGAAAATTAATGGGCGGGATGTGTGGGTAACCGTCAACGGCTCGAACCCCTAACTTCCCAATGTGGGTATCTCTGGATATATATTTAGAATTTGTATTTTACAGATAACATCAGGGTGTCCATTTACTGAAGCATTGATTATCTCATTCAACAGTAGGCTTACGTAAAGTGTCATGGACTATTCATTCCTGCAAATTTTTTCCTAAATGAATATTGCCACTTCAATGTATCCATACTAATTTTAATAGAATTCTTTGGAAGACTCTAAACAGTCAAGAGGTACTTCTTCACATAAGTATCTGAAAATCGCCAACAGTTTTAATCAATCATTATTTAGGAAGGAACGTTGTGATCAAGCTAATCGATGTCGCAATTGGAGTCTCTCGGCGTACCTTAGCTTCGATCAAAAGTTGCCTCACTTTCATGTAGTGAATTATTAGTTATTGCTAGATTTTGAGTGGCGGGAAATTTTAATGACTATTCAAACTTTTATATTCGGTCTAGATCCGCAGTTGTCCGACTACCGCCGACGCATGCGTGGTTGCCCGCATTTGCACAGGAGAGTCTGAATGCGCGATGCGCAGTGTGATTGGTCAGTGCGTCACGTGACATAGTTGCAGGTAGCGACACCTGTTGTATTCCAGTATTCAAAATTTCATGATTCCTATTTTTTTCTCTGAAACCAGTCGGTGAACATTTAATTGACGAGTCGGAAAATCTGGGAATGGGGAATAGAAATAACAAATCAGGAAGTTTTATTTGTGCTCCCACGGGGGCAAACACACTTTCATCCCACTAGTTTTCTTCATTTTTTCCTTTTCTTCTTGACTATCGATGATCACCAGATGCACATTTTGGAAAACCAGGCAGTGGTACAAGCTAATATAGAAAAAGTTCTACGGGAACACTTTGTTCGGTTTTACAAGCAAATGAAGGCTCCAAAATAATAAAGCAATGAATCTGTAATAGAGTAATAAAGTAATTTCCAAATGGCACAAATAAAACTTGGAAGAAGAGTGAATTTGTACCTGGGTGACGCCTACAAACCAACATATAGTGGTCTTCAATCTGGCGGGATACCCATAATCAATTTCTGTTTTTCTTTTCCTATGTTGGTACTCTTTTCCCGCGCATATCGTCAGAGCTAGAGTCGAACTGGGAAAAGAATGTCCTTCGGGAATCCTCGCTTCTGTGCGCTCCACCAGTGCCTGACGCGCTTGGCATCCGTCTCCTAGCGGCAACCGAACCAACTTCTCTCTCCAGTTCGACTGTATATTTCATTCGTGATCTGCATGAAACAGGCGTGGTTTTATGTACTCAGCGCTGTCCTGCTATCGAACAAAAAATGGCGTGCACATGAAATTTTGTGTGAAACATAGAATTACCTGCACCAAACTACTTGGAATATTGACAGTGGCATACGGTTAGTGGACTCTGGTTAAAAAAAAAGGTTTATAAGTGGTACACACATTCACAGGAAGGCCGGGAAGATGTTAATGAGAAAACTCGCTCTGGATGCCCAACAACTCAGGGACAGATGAAAACATTTAAGAAAACAAGAAAATAGCATTGGGACATGGTTGAATCACGATTTGTTGATGATGGCATCTCGTTTGACCGGTACCGGAACAATTGAACGAGCTGTGCTTATTTCTTTTTCGATCATCATAGCGCAGTACATCAACATTTATCGCGTATCAGGTTTAACGCGGTATAATACCAAAAAATCGTGGAATTGTGGAAAACCATGCATAGATTGTGCATTACGGTGCACCGACCGACCTATTGTTACTTCTGAGGAACATTTTGATGAATAAGTTGTTTGGAGCCATATGTCGGAAAATTTGTTTCTCTTCTGCATTTGAAAACACCAAAAAAGCACCTAATTATTCCGTAGGATTTTTTTTTATCTGCATTATAAAAGGAATGGACTGCTAACTCGACGCTCCTATTTTGAAAACTGCCATTTTTTATGTTTCTCTGCGAGCACCAAAAAAAAGGATTGAACACCAAAAAAACACCTAATTAGCACCTTATTATGAGCCCGGTGAAGACTCGATTTGAGTACCTAGGACTGTCAACTCGATACACCTTTTTACTACAACGTTTCGGAAGCTCTGTGCTTTCTTCATCACGTAAACGAATTTTTTCTACAATTTAAATTCTCTACAAGCAAAAGGAGAAAGCCCCCATGACGTGTTCCTCTTTCCAGTGCTGAAGGGATTCATGTAAGCATGGAGATTCACAATGACTGAGAACTGCATCGCTGGAAGACTAATCATCGCTGTACCAAAGAGTACTTATCTGAAGTGCTTCGAGGATTAGAATTAGCGCCGGCATAACTATATGATGTAAGGATTATGAGACAAATTATCTGAGGCAAATTACTTTGAAGCGCACAATATAAATATTGAAGTGGGGTTTCACTATTGAAAACGGATTTTAATGGGCCATTTTACAACGGAGAGACAGGCTCATTACTTATGAATTGTTGTATTAGTGTCACTTAATTTCTGACCTTTCAAATATTTAATGTCCGTGTCAAAGTTTCTACAGAGGTTTCTTGAATAATCTTGGAAAAAATGTAGAAAAATTCGAAAAATTCTGTGAATCAGGGTTAGCCAAAATATCTTCCGGTTTCGTTTTGCACAAGTATTTCAGAATGTAGAAGTGGCTGATGAAACCAACCTACGTGCTCTCATGCTGACGTCACTGGGTCCGGAGAACGCGCATCAAAGATTCATGCAAAATGTAAATGCACTTATAGCAATTCACGTTTTCACAACAACTTATTTTCGGTATTGAATTATTCATTTTTGAATTATTTTTCTTTGCCATTGTAGAAAATTAGACATAAATAAAAAGAGGTACAGCTATTTCCCCTCATAACGTAAATGGAACCAAAATATCAAGCATTCAAAAAAAATGATTGTACAAAATTTTGGAACATATAAGAATTTCTAGCAAATGTTTTATAAAGTGATAGACGTACAGAATAATTGGCTGACCGAAGGTTTTTCAAATAGATAATTTTTTTTCTTATTTAAATGATTTGGAGTTTGGAATGAAATGTGGAATATGTTGATTTTCAATTTTTGTAATAGCTAGATTTGAGTTTGATTTTGATTTTTTAAAATTGAATTTAAAAATAGATATAAATGCTTGCATCGGAATTTAAATTTGAATTTGAAAAAAAAAAATTTAACGTGAAATTGAATTTTAGAACTGCAAAAATACAATTGTGAATTTGTTGAATTTAAAATGTGAGCCCACGCGAAGAGGAACATGGCGACGTACTTTTCAAAGCCAATCAGACTGAACATGAGCGGAAACAGTATGCCGGGCCACATGACATCCCATGGCCATTGAAATTAGTGTAATGGCCGCCGCCATGACATGGTTGGTCATTTTTAGCAAGGATTAGTGGTGGATGAAGTCGACGATGCACAAACAACACGTTTAGTCGAGGACGTGCCTGGACGAAAAGACGGTTATGACACTCAGAGTACGTAACGATCGCGTGTGACCACAGTATGTATGTGTTGCACATGCGCAGAAGCAAAAATGTTTCTGCGCAAACGTCAATCGCAAATTGTGCGTACGCATTACACAATTGTCGCTCATGAGAATTCATGTATTTTCTGTCGATCTCTCGATGTCAGTCGCAAAACAATCAATTACTCGCATCTAATCGACTTTCTATCCATTCTCCCTGATTTTTTGGGATTGCGAATGTGTGGCCGAAGTTTCCGCCAAAATGTGTACTAATCGCAGTCGAGTGGCCGGTTCTAAGGGTCACTACCACCCCAAAGTGTGTGGTAACCGCACCCGAATGTCATCATTTCTGGCGAATTTTTATCTGGGCAATTATTTTCAGAGGAATTTTTATCCAGGAGAAAATCTTTCCGGGAAAAAATTGTCCGGGAACTTAATTTCAACTCCATGGGTTTCTATCCCATCAAATTTTTCGACCGGCTCAATACGGCTACAAACATCAACATCGCCCTGTATGACTCCACTGGAAGGGTAGAAATCACTGAAAAATTTTAAATCCCGTTGTGTCTTGATGATCTATCGTAAACATTGTTAACCAAATCCAATCCTTAACGAGGGCCATTGCTTCCTATCAAAGTGCATGCCATATGGAAACTCGCGCTTAGATGTTTTGCTCGACTTCTTCAATAGCCATTTTATGAGATTCATTAGGACCAATCACTACTAATTGTCTCTGTATATGGTCCTAGGCTGAAGTGGGGTTCAATTTGAAGTACAGTATGATTCCGAGAGCATGGAAACATTCGACGTATGGCAGCACTCATGACACAGCTCAACGAAATTTTGACCCTGTTTACCCCAATGAAGTGTCCTCATTTAGACATTAAAAATTATAACGGTAGTATTCCGATAGTCTTCTCGGCCTTTGCTAGATGAGGTTAGCAAGCAAAATCAGTTAAAGATGCGTGGCCTATGTAGAATTAAAATTTTACATTTTTCATTATAAATGTAAGAGCCCACGGGAGTGGCCATGCGGTTCGAGTGCTAGACTCGCATGTCGGCGACCCGGGTTTGATCCTGGGCAACGGTGGTGAAAATTTGTAGCACCCTAATCTCACAGTTTCACTGTCGGCCGGTAGTCTCGTCAAAGAGACGACTACACTTGGGCGGGTTTTCCCCTCGTGTGAGGTTTTCCCTTGTCCCTCGGCAAATCCGGTACAGGGGGTTAAGGGGGGGGGGGTGGAAGGGAACAAATCGTATAAACCCGAAAGGGTATACGAAAAAGAAATTTTTTGCTCTTATAAATGTAAGAAATAGTGCATCCATCCAAAACTATCAACACGAATATCAAAAGAAACTTCAAAGGGAGCAAGTGATTTGGCCCTGATTATATCGATCTTGGGTACAAGAAAATTGAATTTGAACATAAGCGGCCAAATCTCGGGGGGGGGGGGGGTGATCCGACGAATACCGACGAATAGCTTTGAAATTAATCGGGTATCTCCCTCAGATTTCACTAGCCATCAACACTTGCAAGAACTTCGTCACGCACGCTTGCGCTGAGCGGTCGGGATGTTGACGGTAGCGAACTTCACGCACATTTTGCTGCTCACTGGAGACTTCAGGAAGCGCCCGAGAAGTTCCTGTGATATTATAACTACGTATTATTACGGTTGGAATTGTAACCAATAAAACTGCACTGTGACTTGAGAACGACGTCCGATTCACTAATTCACTCAAATTCAGTGATTCACGTTATATTTATTAGTAATGTAAATTCAACCCGCCGCTGGTCGTGTCGCACAGCTCGGTCACATAATGATTGCCACGCCACCATGTCATTCAGATCGTCGTGCGAAAAGCACTTTTAGACAAGAATCTTTTAGGCAATTTCAAATATTCACGTTTCGAATCGGACCTTAAGTCTCTGATACACGGAGAGGAAAATTCAATAAACATTACCAGAAAAGATACAAACGAAATTGTAAGTCAGGGAAAAATTGAGGAGCGAACCTCATTACTTATATGATCTTATAGAAAATTTACCAGAAGTTCCGGAAAAAATGCAAATTTGCTTTGCAATTTGACATCAAATTACATCTATCACTCGGAAATTACGTGTGCTTTGGACGGGGCTTTGGCGTAGTCGGTAGAGTGTCTGCCTACTATTCTAAAGGTCCCGCGTTCGATTCCCGCTCACTGCAAAATATTTTTTCTGAAAAATATTTTCTCACGGACTCCGACCGATGGCAGGAACATTCCGTGTGTGCTATCGGCGGTATCCATGAAGTGAGACCGTGAGCCGGGACCGAACGCGACCCGTCGCGAAATACGATGAGCTGAAATGGCGAAGTCGGCCCCAGCCGCAATGGGTGGGTACTCTGATCCGTAGTATTGCCCATGTAGTAATGCTTACCAGCGGGGACGTGGGTGAATACGAATAGAGAAAGAGTGAAAAAAAAAAAAAAAAAAAAAAAAAAAAAACTCGGAAATTACGTAACTATTCTGCTAATTTTTATCTTAAGTTTTTTCTGCGTCTATGTATTGTATGGCTTTTAATTTGATTGTAAAACGTAACGCCAGACTGTGCAATTTTATTGACTACAACTCAAACGAAATTGGGTCTCATTCAGGTATTTTAGGGAATGATAAAGCCGACCGATGAACTGGCTAAATATGCGACGGCCAATGATAATGATGACTCACTGAAGGTTCCCTTCACTGATTCCCGTGAAGTTTTTAAGAAAGAAACTTGGTCACGAACCTTTATGCCATCAAGGCGTCAACCGAAGGAATGGCACCCAAGGGTGTCAATTATTTCAAATGGTCATTTAATACTCGTAAAAAGCCCTGGTTTGCTAGTAAAAAACTCCCTAGAAATATTAGTTAGTCGTGCTAGGGCTGATCATTACCACCTTGCTCATTCATTGGGCGGATTGGGCATCATCAGCTCTAGAGACTGCGCATGTGGGACTTAGGAGGACGATCTGAATCACGCACTTTGGCAATGTTCAAAGTACGAGGAACCTAGGGCAATTTTAACACAACGTCTGAGAGCTACTGGGCCCTTCCCAAAAGTATTATTAATGTGTTTTTCAATTCATTAAATACCCAAATATTGCATATAATCGACGATTATCTCGTTGCAACCAATCTTAAAATTTATAGTTAATGAAATCTTGAATTGTATCGAATAATACGTCAAGGAAAACTATGTTTGTATAATGATAGACTTTTTTTCTCTCATGTTAATTAACATTTCGAGTATGTAAATGTTGCGAATAAGCCAGAAGGTTTGAAAGCATTCAATAAAAAAAATGAAAACTCAAACGGAACAAATACTCGAAAGACAAAAATTCAAAGATATCACAATCAAATGAAGAAATAATGCTTGCCGCAATCAGATCGCCTGAAAATTCACGGAAAGCGGAAAAGTCCCAGGAACGAAAAGTAGTAAAAATCTGCGTACACAGCATGATTTACAACTAAAAGAAGCAGAGTTCACTACTCAATACATAAATCTACAGTTTGCCTATCAGTCATTAAGAAATGATAGCTGTACATCGAATAGTAATTGACAATGCGGAATTATGATGCAAAGTAAGCTTCGTGCCCTCGTATTTGGAAGTGTATAATATCCCGTAACCTTTTAAATCTCAGCAATTTCCCGTTAACGATCTTTATTTACTAGCGAAAAAACCGGGATAAAATTCTAAAAAAAATCAGATAGGAACGGACGCTTTACGTTCTAGTGAAACAAAAATAGTATGAAAAAATAAAAGTAAAGTGAGGAGTTTGTTTTTTCAATGTACCAATGTACAATGTACAATTCGAAAATGTATCCACGAAGTTGAAGTCAATTGCCAAAAATTTGCGCTAGATAATTCTGGCAATATTTCAAAACCTCTCAACATTATAAATTAATGAAAAATGGGGTTTTGTGGGCAATATAATAAATATAATTAATAATGATAAACAAATATCGGAAGCGCAAATTATCTTTTCTTGGTGTCATATAAATATTGAGTTCAAATATTGTATTGTTTTGGAATATTTGTTGTTACCCAATGAATTAAAGAGTTTTAATAACAAAATTGATTTGTTTCGAAATTTGAACTACTTAAGAAGCTCACGTGCGCATAATTTCCTCTCAAATTAAATTACGAACGCGCTTTTGATCTTCCTCTACACTTCCAATTTCTAAAACTTTTACAATTTGTAATTGCGGTACATGTGTAAGGTGTTTACCATAACTTTGCTATGTCAAAAATTAAAAAAAAAAAGGATGCGAATCATGAAATTATGCGTATAATCAATCACATAATGTAATACTCTTCATTACTGAAGAAACTGGAGCATGTTAGAAAAATTATAACTTCAAGTGGTCAGATCTGCATTAGAACTTCGCGTCGAGCGACATGATGATGGATGAATATTTCTTAAGGTGGAGGTAACTTCTCCACGTTATCAATTACTGACAAGTTCAATCTAGCGTCAGTGTTGGAATTTGGTTGAAATTACCTCATGACTGGTATATGCAAAACTTCTTCGCGATCCAAATTGTTCGTTTTTATACACAATCTAATGAGTAAGTGATATTTAGGTTTTTGCTGAACTTCAAAAAATCGTACATTTCACGCCCGAAATACCTCAATTTCCGGTCGTAATAAAAGAGTATCGGATTGATCTCTACTAATAAACGCGATTTGGGTTTGACCCTCTACGGATCGAACCAATAACTTCCCGATCGTTCCCCCGTATATGTTATATACAAAATGTCGGTTTGTGTCTCAAATTGTGAACGTTTTAAACTTCAAAATTACCAAATATGTGAAATTTTATAATTCTTAAAATATAAAGAGATTCAAAATCTAATCAGGGCTAAGTTATGCGAAAACCTATCCAATGAGTAGAAAAAAACCCAACTCGCATAATTTGTCTAGGAGAAATCGTTCGACAAAATTTTGCTCACACACACACACACACACACACACACAGACAAACATCTCGCTTAAGATGGTTGGAAACGTTTCTAGGGGTCATGAAACGTGGAGATCAAGTGAAATTTCCAATTTCGATTTTCCGACCCATAACAATAACATCCCTAAGATTGGGAAGTTAAAAATTGCAACTCCCATTGCAGAAATAAGCGATGCAAAGAGAATTGGGCAGACTATAGCCTTACATCGATATAAGCTCTTGGCCGCACATAAACGAAAGATTCAGCTGAAGTCAGTTTTTAGTTTCTCATTATCAAACCTACGGAAAACGTGTGAAAACAGAAGAAGATAAATATTAGTTGTATTGGAAAGACAACTGGCTATCAAAATCAGACTAATCTAGAAACAAAAATCTGTAGCCACCTGTAAAACGGCGACGAACAGACAATGCGACCACAGACGAAAAGTAAATTTTCCGTACCGCCTTGTACTTTTCCTCGTTCGGGAATTGGTATTAGCCCTGTTTCGAACTTGGAAAAGTAAAAGTCACTACGGAAAAATGTTATCCAGGCTGTCATTCTGGGGATTTTTTGCTCGCGCCTTTGCCTGCTCTCGGCTTCGCCTCGAGCGCAAACTTTGCGCGAGCAAAAATCCCCAAAAGGACAGCCTGGAAATATACTATAGATGTAATCTGAGTATTTCTATTTCTAGTCCTGAAAACTTTTCAAACGTGAATGAGAGGCTCGGCTGTAAAGTTTGTTAGGGCACTGGCGAACACTTTTGTTGTCACTTAGTCCGATAGGTTAGAATCACAGTTTAACGAGCCTAGTGATAAAAATTGATTTTCCATCTTCTTCTTTTATGTTGGTCCACTTTTCCCAACTGTATATTCAACTTCAGCTACTCTCAGACTGAGCGAAGGATTCCAAGGAACGCTTGCGAAAGGATTCCAATGAAGTGAAGCGAATGTCGACGATGATGACAATGTTATGCATGATCATCGCACAATTAAACCGTGTTTTTCGCCATAGGATTCGTGTTTAAGCGATCCTAAAACGGTCCCAGTTAATTTTGAGTCCATGCACGCGTGTTACGAGGTGTCTTAGGAATATGTTATCCGTTACGTCAAAACACACATTTTATGCTTGACGAATTGGCTTCCCGGCATAATTGAGGAGTAATTACGGGTAGATGATTCTAAAAGAAGTCATGTTTTCCGAAAAATCGTTCTCCGTAAAATTTCCTGCTTGAGAAATGGCCGATATCGCGTTTAGCACATCGCGAGGTGGAGGTGGATGCATATATATTAATCACCCCGATCAAAACCCTCATTGGATATTTCAAGGAATCTGTCGAGAGAAAAATGACCCGGGGATCAATTTTCCAGGAAGCACTAGCCCAGGTACCCAGGTGGATGAGCTGATCACACCCTAGGGCTGAAACAGTAGGGATGAATTTGTATAGCCTAGCGAAAACTGACAGACTGATTGAATGTTCAACATGAACTAGGTCATTAATGAAGATTTAAAACTTTTCATTGTCAAATCAGTAGTTCTCGACTCACTCACGTTTTTATGCGCGATTGGAGGTCGTACAAGTCGTGTCAGGTCCGAATGCAACGCAGGTGCAAAATTGCACGTTTGCATTTCTCCTCCTGCGAGCACCAGAGTGCGTTACAAGAGCTTTAGAAAAGAAATCAAGGAATACCATATCTATCATTAGTTGCGAAGACTGTCTCACATACTTGTTATAAAATTTTGGGCAGTAACTTACGCTCTTTGATGAAATCGGGTAAATTAATCATGATTTCGGGGAAACCCATCTACCCATTCAGTTGAATCCAGAAGGTGGCCCCTAAAAAAGTGATTCACAATCTCTGAATTTCGCTATCGACTCTCGTTCCTTCAAGAACGTTCTCAAGATCCTTCGCAACTTTTATTATTTTTTCAAAAACATGATCGTTAATGGATTCGAACTTCCGTGCGTTTGTGTCCATAAATTGAATGTGGAAACTATTATGTGTGACAAACCAGTTGTATATCATTGATCTCTCAATCCTAAAATATCTCCTCAATGATAAGTGCTCATACTTTCTTCTGCTATCGAGCGTTATAAACGATAGAAATTGCTAACAAGCCCAACCACCTTAACCGATTTCCACCAAACCGTTATCTGAATAAACGCAAACACACACACTCATAACTTGTCTGAAGTGCCAGTGGATCATGAGACGTTGGGAAAAATTGGAAATCGGATGAATCTGACACATTTCATTTTCGGATTAATAACTTGCCATTCGCGGCGATTCCGCGGATGGCAAGTACGTGAGCTAGACTAATTTTTTTTTCTTTTTATTAACTCCCCGATAGAAGATATTGAACTGCCCCCGATTTTCGAAAATGGATTTTTCAACGGATCTCCATGCTTTATGACATTTCTGGCCATATGAGACCATTTTTAACAAGATGTATGTGTGTGTGTGTCTGTCTATGTATCTAGTCAAATTCTCTCTCTAACGATTTCGTACCATCAAAACATGCAATAGAGATGCTGTATGGCGGAATCGAAGCACCTTGGTGATCTTCAAAGCTGATTAGATTTTGGATGGAATTGGTTTTTTGATAATTTGCATCATTAAGGAGGTATGACCGTCTCACCAATTATGTATGTAATAAGTGAACGGATGAACCCAGCGCTGTCATGACGGTCCCGATTGGGGCGTTTCCATACAAAATCGAGCGGATTACATTTTGGATGGCATTATGTGCAGTATATGCCATGTTATTAACAATTGCAATTATTTATACTGTTCCACAAGGTAAAATATTGAAGTTATCGTTTCTATTGAGGCCGCACCCCTATTGGCGCTTCACTCCCACTCAAGTAACCCCCATAAGTCTCATCCTCATGCTCAACACACATCTACTCCAATATTCCTTGGCGGACGGATCGATTACACAATCGACTTGTGCAGTATGTCGATTAGTTCTCGAGTACAAATCGATTCTGATTTGAAATAATCGACCCAGGATCGACCAAGTACCGCGTCGATTGCCGGCCGACCAGAATTTATTTTTTTCCCCCAAACCAACTCACGATCCACCTACCAGCAAGTCGATTGTCCAAGAAAACAAGAAAAAAAAATAGATTTTTTTTTTGAAGAAAAAAATCAAGACCAGTCGACCGGCAACCGACTCGGTATTTAGTCGATCGTCGGTCGATCATTCCAGAAATCTGGATCGACCTGTACTCGAAACGTAATCGACATACTGCACAAGTCGATTTCACAATCGACCGAGGCACGAATGGCAATCGACCGATCCGCCAGGGTTTATCATTATCTGCTTCATTACTGACTCAGTTTAGAATTCTCAAATCTGCAAGTTTTCAGTATGACACTACTGATTAACCAGGGTGTATTGGAGAAGAATAAATTTAGTACGCTGCGCTGAAATGCCAAATCGGGAAGTTTTGTTTGTGCCCGGAATGGGACACACCACTAGTTCCATTTGTTATTTGTTTCTCATAGTGTCATTGGTTTCCCTTAAACGAAGTCGAAGAATTGAAAATCCCTACAGACAGCTGATGTCCAGGCTGGTGTTGCGGTTTTACTCGCGTGATTGTCCAGGTCTCGCCTTCGGCCATCAACGCCACGCTCGTAGGATCCTTGGAACAGTGCTGGAATATAACATTTCCGGTCAAGCGCCTCGATAAGCGGCATTATTCGGGCACGAGGTGCTAGCACAAGGAATCGCTAACCCGGAAAATGGTGATCTTCCAGGCCGGCGCATCAATAATTTAACCAATAAAAAATTGAAGCGGTTCGATTTGTCCTATATCCTCCTTTCCTATGTGTGGCAGTAGACCACAGAATCTTGATATACTATATATTCCCTGAAAAACACCAAGAATGTACTGCACAGATTACAGGAATAATTTTCAGGACGTATGAAGCACGCTATTGCTGCTTCAATAACTTCGAGAAACTATGACATCTTCATGAATGCCAGTTCCGTTTTGTTCAAGTTTTTCAACAAGCCAAAGAATGCCAACTGACATATTGATATTCTGTGCACGATTCCCTTACTTACCTGATGTCCATCTTGTTTTTCTCATTTTAAACTACTGCGTACGGCACCATCTTGTGGTAATCAATCAAATCACGTGAATTGCTGAGCGCCACGGCGCCACTACGAGTGGAAACTACGTAAATGCAAGGGTGCGCACGCACCGAAGGCGGTCTCCGGCAGATCGATGTAAAAAAAACCGGCTGCTCAGTATATGTAGTCTGGCCAGTTGATGGATTGTGGTGAATAAGCTGAACTTATAATATTCTTGACTGCGATTATGATTAGATAGTTGAGTGGGAGGTCGTGTATACTGACGCCTCTAAGTACATGAAGAAAAATTTATCAACAATCACACATTTATCAATATTGCGATTAACACCCAGCATACGCTTGTGGCCGACACTGGGTCATTCGAGGTAGGTGCGTCGACGTTGACAGTTCGTGGTGGGGTACACGCCTGGAGCGTGCGATATAGGAAAAAGAAAATAAAGAGAGAGAGGTGAAGAGTGACAGACATGTCAAATTCAAAGGATAGAATAATTGACATTGAAAAGCCGAGGTGGGACCAGGGCACTTACCTTGGAAGGGCAAAACACTTTCTCAATCTCACCAATCCACTCAATGTTTTTGCCAGTGAAAAGGAACTCAATCGAGCCCATGAAATCATCACCAAGTACAGGTATATTTACTTCAATAGATATTTCAAATTTTAGGGAAATTCTTTTTTTTAGCGAGGATGGCGCAGAGTTAATTGCATGACCCCAGCGGGAATTTATTCTCTGCAATTTAAAATACAATTTAATCAAAATGAAAGTTCAGGGGAATGATCGATTCGACGGAGTGAATGACCTCGATATTACGAAATTCTGCTGGGGAATTGAGTAACGGTGGTGGTTGAATAAATATAGAATAAAAATAGACTTGCTTATTGTATGAGAAATGGGGGAAAAAAGAATTTGTGTATGTGTAGAGGGAACGCTTTGGCGCCAACTACAAAAATGAGAATGTAAAAACGAAAATTGGCAATTTTTTTTTTTAACTGAGGCTTAAATATGTTGGCTATCAGTTGTAGTATCACAAACTTATTATGACTTTCAAATGTGTTGTGGCAATTTAAGTATCAATTAAATACTGCTTCATGGTACCTTATTAAATCTCCGGTTAAGAAAAAACGAAGACTGTTAATATGAAGTCAGAAGCGTTCTTTAAATTTATCATTAAAAATTCAATTAGATTCTTACTAAGTCATTTTATGAAAAAACATTGTCAGACATTTTTTGTAGAGAATTTCATTTCTGACCAAAAAGCTATATGTCAAATTTCTGTCCACCAACTCACTCTCGAAATAGATACAAAATTCCAATAAGCAACATATAGGTGTGATGCTGTATTTTTGAAAAACTCATACTATTCATTAAGCACTTTTTTTTGCTATATCCAATGGTTTCCATAATGAACTGTTATAAAGAACGTTGGCGAAAAAGGGTTCCCTATATACATCAAATTTTGTTAAAAAATTGTGTCAAAGTTCGAAAGGATTCTGCTCGAAATTATGGTCTCAGTGGCAACACTATTACAAAATCCTTGTATTTTTTTTCAGGAAGGGTGAATCATTGCAACGATTGAACATCAGTGAGGATGAGTTATGGAGAAATAAATATCTTTATGATAGTGCATATCATCCGGATACCGGTGAGAAGATGCTCATCATTGGGCGGATGAGCGCTCAGGTGCCCATGAACATGATTATCACTGGAGCTATGATGACATTCTACAAGTATGAATAAACAATTCATTGGTTTGACTTACAAGTCGCCCAACATAGCTTGACATTCAGCTTATTTATTTTTCATAGTTTTATTTAACGTCTCTGTATAACAAGCAAGGTCTTAAGCGACGGCCAGCCTATTTAGCTTTTCGTTTATTAAATGGCTCATGGGGAGATAAAATGTGACCACACTGCTTGACCCTCGGGTCAAGTGTTGTGGTCGTGAAATTTTCGTTGATCCACTTTGAATTTACATGCGTCATACGAAACCTAGTATTCTTGCAAAAACAGCGGAACTTGGGAGAACCCAGTGTTTGTTTCTCAACCAATTGAACAGTTTATAATGTTGATTTGTTTTGCAGTAAAAGTAGAGATGAAAATATTGCGTAAACAGTAAAACCTTCAGTTAACGATAGCTCGGACGTGTTGAAAAAATTGTCTTTCAGTTTTAGTCATTGTTGGCTCATCATCATGTAATCATCAGAGAATAAAAAAAATGTTGTTTTATGATTTTCACCAAACGTAATGTTTGCATGTCTTTTTCTGTTTCATGTCGATTTTTTTTCTGTTTCATGTTTTTATACATTTAGACAACATGCTCCACACACATGGATCGAACATCGGTGATGATTTTTTAGTAAAATGAGGGGAAATTCACAGAGAAATAAAGAAATTATCTTAAATTGGGCGATTGGGGAAAAAGAACTTTGCAAACAGATAGCGTTTAAATTTCGGTATAGAATATGATGTTGATTTTTTCTCCAAAAAAACACTCTTCTTCATCAAAACATTTCTGATTTTTTTTAAGGGAAATCAATTTCATTATTGTTAATTATAAATATAGAACGCTCAAGATTCAAAGCCATAATCTTCCATGGTAACGAAAGTTATATTAAAGGCAATCTGAAACTTTGAAGAAGAAAATAGTAAAGACAACTAGAACTTTCAATAGAATCATAAAATTAATTGTTTACTAATTCAATTCTAGAACAAGGCTAAGAATAGCAGAATCGAAAAATTTATATAAAAAAGTATATTAATTTCTTTTTAGAGAACTTAACGTGTACTCAAACTAAAGAATAATCGTGCATTTTAATTTTTTTAACCCGAACTTGTCAGTTTTTAAGTTTGTGTAATTTCATTTTACTAGTGGCATTACTTGATTTACTTGATGTATTTTTCTAAAGCTTTGTGCAGTTCTGTAATTTTATGGTTAACACCCCATATATTAGTCTTTGAAATTGTTTTGTATGCCAATTCGAATGTACAAGTTTCAGTTTATAACTTGCTAATCTCAGATTTTACACAAGATAGTATTGAATACGTGAGATATATCTAGCGACTTCCCTGATACGAGGAAAAAAATCCCATTAAAAATTAGCATACTTTCTCCGTAATCCTGAGATATGGACCGGGTTAACGATGTTTGACTATTGCAAGAAAAAAAAATCGTAAAATTGGGAAGAAAATGGTTTGAATAATGGAGGATGGGACAGCAAGACGGATCAATTTTTTGTGCAGCTCACAGTCACTCGTCTTCTAAAATTAATTTTTTTACTACGATGATTAACGATCAATTAACAGGAAATATTTGTAGAAGATGCTCCTTTGCCAATTAATAGAACCATTTTTTTTCGACTAATGTGTGGACATAAAAAAACTTCGGCGAGTTATCTCGAACTTCTAGACATTCTGGCTATCATTTTGATAACAGAACGAGGCATTGCAATGCCCATACGAATAATTTCGTGGAAAAATAGTAAAAATTGCGGACTCAGTGGCTTTTTAAAGTAAACTCTAAAAAAAACTGATTGTATCATACTAATGCTGAAATTTGTTCCTATCTTTGAAAATCAGACAAGTGGCAAAACGAGGCTCGTTTTTCTATACATACTCAAAACTAGGAGCCGGGGCAGAAAATTCCATACAGAACTTTTAGTGGAGACAATCAAGCTCTACCAAAAAGTTCTATATGAAAAGTACCGTATCTCTCTTCTATTCTCAGATATTGACCAAAAACCGAGCGTACCGATAAATCGTCCAGCGATTCCACTGTACCCATAGATTATTTTTTTTTTTTTAATACCTGACTAAAAATTTTTGTTTCCCTCTGTAAACTCACTTGCATGTTCCCATATTTTTAATCCTATTTATTACTCTAAAATTAAACATGAATGTTGATGCTTTAGGTCAACGCCGGCTGTGGTATTTTGGCAATGGTGTAATCAGTCGTTCAATGCTATCGTCAATTACACGAATCGAAGTGGCTCGAGTCCAATTCCAACGGAGACCCTCGTGAAGAGCTACCTCGGAGCTGTTACGGGCGCTGTCACAACAGCATTAACGTTGAATCGTCTTGCTGCCCGAGGACCACCGTTAGCTGGTCGTCTAGTGCCACTTGCTGCAGTTGCAGCTGCCAATTGTGTCAACATTCCATTAATGCGAATTACGGAATTGCAGGAGGGAATTGATCTTTATAATGAAAAGGGAGAGAAGGTGGGCAATAGCCCCAAGGCGGCTAGAGAAGCCATTGCTTCTGTTACTGTCTCCAGAATTCTTATGGCCTCGCCTAGTATGAGTGAGTAGCAATCAAATGATATTCCATTGCGTTTATCATTGGGGATAATTAATTAGAGCTTGAACTCGTTTAAGCGGACGAGCACTTTGCTTAATACGAGCAAAGTATTACGAAAGTTCATTTTTTTTTGTTTTGTTTTTTTTTTTAATTCTTCGAAAATCATGAGGACGTCTTCGATCCTTTCAGAGCCATTTTTCTCCAAAATTTTCATTGCATCGACAAAAGAAAAAAATTTCTTGACCAAAGAAATTTTTTTTTAATTTATCATAAGAAAATTTTTAGAAATGGAAACACTAATGTTTCGTGAGTTTTATCATTCTGAAAATTTTCATAAATTCCAGGTTTTAAAAAATGTTAACACGCCCAAAAATTTCAACATTCAAAAAAGGCCAAACTTTCCATAAAACTTCAATCAATTTTCTTTCCTCATACATGGGATACCACAATTTTTTTTTTTAATATAGGGGAGCATAATTGCAAAAATAGAACATTGCCAGTTACTTTTTCTATTTTAACTGGCAACCCTTCTTAACTTTCGACACATTGACTACGATGATGATCTGTAATCATATTTCAAATAACGCTGTAAGGTGATAAGATTATTTCATTCGCTCTATTGTGCCATATTATGTTCATGTTTGCTGATTTGTGTTTATTCAGCATTCATCTGAATATAGACTGTAGACTATACTGATTGACGTTATGTCATTGACCCATTGAAACGATAATTTCAATTTATTTGCATGGATAATAGTAAAGCACAATTAGGTGAGGGTCTTCATCCATTTGGAACAGGGAAAAATGAAAAAAATACTTTAGCAAAAAGTTAAACAAAAGGTGACCTCTACTTTCTAAGACTCTTAAAAGGACTAATATTTAATAATACAATCTGTCAAATATCAGAATTGTTCAGTTCGGTCTTATTGATTCATCATAGAAATATATGTAAAAAATATTAATACCGTATTGATAGGAATATTTGACCCCTAAAAGTCCATGTGACAAAAGAAAATTGTTTTTACTGTAAGAGCTCTGCATTCGATTCACAGTTTTTCAGATCAAGATGTGAACTTTTTCATTGTATATTTTTTTTAAATCACATTACTTTTTTTCCTCCAGTGGAAAAGTACCTTCAGTTAATTAAAATGGGTATTCATCAATCGTATTAGCAAAGTAATGAGTCGGCAAAATGCAAATTTCGTGATTTCAGTGATTAGCAGGCTCGCTCCGCTCGATCAGATCGCGGTCTTCCAACCGAGTAACATGAATGTTTTAGTACTCGAATCGCAAAAAAACTGGCCTTCAGCTCGGGCTATAAAGCCACATTAGCCGCACAATTTTCATTCCCCCGTTGTCGCTAAAAATACCATTAATCTACTGTTCATTGACATAAACACATATTTTTTTACGTACGTTTGCGAATTAAAGCCAATGAAATTTACAGCAATCAAATTGACGCTTTCAATTTTTTCTCAAGATTTTCCAATTCTCAATTTCTTTTTCAATGGTCTACGGTTTTTTTTTCAGTTTTTTTCATCAAACTTTTTACTATAAAAAAAATTTTTTTTAACTCATAAATATGCAAAATTGTGATGTTTTTGAAAATGTCATTGGACTCTTTTTAGGGATTTTTACATACAACAGGCAGGGCTTAGGGAAGCGGATTAAAGCAAATTTCGCTACACTTTTAACATTTTTGGGCACCCAAAGAAAACTAACATCAGTTATAAACTCAAACCCTCGTACTCTAGCGCTTACTAAAATGTTGCACATTGCCTTTTCGTTTCCCCATTTCAATTCGATCAATATATTTAATAAAACATTTTTTTTATGTTCACAGTTTTATCACCAATTTTAATGAATGCCTTGGAACGTCGAAATCTACTAGCGAAGGCGAAATGGGCAGCGATGCCCATCCAACTAGCAGTATGTGGTGTCTGCTTAACATTCGCAACTCCCTTATGCTGCGCTCTATTCGCACAACAAGTTCCAATCAGCATAGATCACCTGGAGCCTGAGGTTACGGAAAACATTCGTTCTCGTGATCCAAATGCCAAAAACCTCATATACAACAAAGGCCTATAAAGTGATAAAGTTTTAGAAACCGCATTTTTATGTACCATGACTGGCATTGCCTCATCGCTCCCAATGAGAAAAAGCATGAAGCTACCAAATCGCGTCCGCATGATATACCTCAAACAGACTTTTTGGAACATATTTTTGCGGAAAGCAAAAATTTTCAGTAAAGTTTTATGACATATATATTGTGATATAAATAAGAAAGATTAAGGCTTTGCGAAATATTTTGAGATTTGCGCAAATTTTTGAAACAATTTTTTTGTATTTGTTTTTTTATTTTTTTTTGTAAGTATTTTGTTTCAAAATAATATTTTCATAACTATTTTTTCCGGGAAATTTTTTCCAAGTAGTTTGTTGCCGAGGAATGATATGCGGAAACGAACAAATACCACTTTTTGGTACCAAAGAAATCGCCACTTAAATTTGAGTAAATAATAACCAGCTTGTGTCGAAGCTCTTAGTTCTGACGTCCTATTCGATTTAATCTTTGGATTTGGGTCTTCCTTTGAAGATGAAGAGCTGATACGTCTGAAAATGCAGAACAAATCTCGAGTAATTTTTAGACTTGAAAAACGTCCCTTGGAATTTTTTTAATTTTTATTTTTGCGAAGATTATTCATATACTCAGTACTTATTTACCCCAAAAATCCGGAAAAATTGCAAAATGGGTTTATCAATTTTAAAAACGACTTGAGAATAAAATTCGAAAAAAAATTTATTAAAGAATTTTTTAGAAGAAATTTTTACTGAAATTTGAAAACAAAAAAAAACGAAGAAAAACTGAAATAAATATAAACCAGGTTTTCTGCATAAGAATATGACAGCAATTTTTTTTCCAAATTTTTTTAAACCCATGATAGAAATGACCAATTGATCCCCATATGTGAAAAAAATCTCTGTATATTTCAGCAAATCGACTCAAGCTGATTTGATACACTTCAAGTGATGATGTGTTTGGTGCAAAAAAAAGTGTTAATACTTTCTTTCTCTATGCTGAGTCACGAATCCGCCCACAACGATTCCAATTTTATTTTCAACCGTTTTGTGATGCGGATGTACATAACAAGATATAGAGCATTTAGATGAATTATCAGGTTTATGAATGTTGGCTGGGTCAGAGAATATTCTAGTTTTTAAGTAAGCACGTTTAATCTCAATTGTGAATCTCCGTGGACTTCTATTTATGTTCCAACAATGAATTATTGATGATAAGCAAAATGATGAATGTATATGCGGTCAACCTGCATGACGACGCTACAAGACACCCACGTTCGGGTAGAAACGCAGACAATAAAAGTAGATAAGAATATCATCATTATAAATCAACATTAATGTGTTTATTCAGCTACATTTATTCCCCTATATTTCCAGGGTGCATAATAGTTAATCATGGAGGTAATGAGCTGAAGAAACCAAAACCCCAAGCACTGTTATAACAAGATAGAAATTGCGTCTGAGATTTATTCTTGTGCAATATTTTCCGCAACATGTTCTTGGATGATGAAATCAATCTCTTTATTAACTGGGCCCGTTCCCTGGGAATCATCCAGAGAATACATTGTTAGATGTGAATAATCGGAAAAACTGGATTGAAAATATTTTATGTCAATTGAGGTTCCCAGACTTTTTTGAAGGTCAACAAATTGAGTCTGTTTATCAAAATAGATTACTATTTCCATTACGGCCTTGACAATTCGGAAAAAAATCACCAAATTGTTGATAATCTCTGAAAAATTTTCTCTTCTGCCTTTGGTAATGCCTTCACTAGTAATTTTGTAATTTAAAGAAAAAAAAAATGTTTTCAAATTTTTGTTCTGAAATTTGCATTTTTTTCTGAATACAGGATTTCTTCTGAAGATTTCAGAACTATTAGGAATTTAAAAGAATTCAAGACCTTTGGGAAATTGGAAACATTGTCATAATTTAAGAAGATTTCTAAATTTCTCTTCAATTTCAATGTTCTTCAGATTTACAAATTCGGGAAATTCTTTAAAAAATTACCAATTACCCAGATTCAGAATATCTTGAGCATTCTGCAAAACTCTTCAAAGATTTCACAAATTCCAGGAATGTTGGTTCAATCTTCATTTTCTTGACTTTTCAATAATCCACATTTTTATTTATCAAACTAACAATGACAAAAAATGAAACAATTTCAAAAGTTCAAAATCCATGACGAAACATTGGACGAATATCCCCACATTCCGAAATTTCGGAAAATTTTCCATATTTCTGAACTGCTGTAACCAGAAGTTTAATTTATTTAATTCAATATTTATGTATTCTGAAAATGAAGGAACCGATTTTTTAAGTCTCCCAATTTTATTTATTTATTTATACATCAATCGGCTTCATTTATACAGCAAAGGCATAAAATATAAGTATAAATAATTATCAACAAAAACAATAAAAATAAAAAATCATAAGCAGAGATTAATATAGCAACAGTTTGGTATAAAAAAAGAGAAAGAAAAACAAACAACCGAAATTAACAATAAACTAATATTTTTTTGACGGCTGAAGTGAACGAAGTTTTTGAGCTACCAAAGAGATTTAACACCATACAGTAGTCATTATAGCCTCCCTGGCCATTCTGTTCAAACGACTATATATTTCCCATGGGGCAAAAACATATTCAGTCTCCGGATAAATCGGCATTTTCGCTCCTGTTGCAATCAAACCACCATTTTGATTCTGCACTCCGGAGGGAGAACTTCTTTTCCCTCGTTATGTTCACCCACATTGTCCAGACATTCCCGTACTTCTGGAGCATTCAGTTTATGGGGAACATCGAATCTGATGCATGAATGATGTGTGCTCATTAGCGGTGGCGGTGGTTCACAGCAATTGCACTTCCGGGCCCATGGAACACATGAATCAGGTGATTTTTACATACTTGTTGAGTTTGTTTAAGACCCATAACACCATAACAGCGAGCAAATATTTAGAAAGCTTCATTGCAACAAAGCTTCAGTGCAATGTAGCCATTCATCAGGTTTTGAACATTTTGTAATTTTCTCTTTTTGAAATCTCGATTGGTTTTTCTATTTAAAAACTTTTAACTATTTTTTTTTTTTTTATTAAGCACAAAACCTATTGTTTTAACTATTTTGAAGTTTTTGCAATTTCACAGTTTTAAAATTAAATTTTTTTTGAAAGTTGAATTTTTTTTGTAGTTTTGAGAATTTTGGGAATCTAAAAATAAATTTGGAGATTTGGCAATTTTCCATTTTCAGAATTATGAAAAGTCCCGCCAAATTTTCTAACAACCTAAGATAGTGCAAATTCAAAACAGAATGAAATATTTAAATGTTAGTAATTTCGCAAATTCCAAAATATTTCCGGTTCGGAAATTTCAAGTTTAAATAATTTATCCATCTTTTCTTTTATAGGTAAACACCATAGGTAATTTGTAACCTTTTTGAAACTTATCAATTTTCCGGATTTTTCACGCCAATATTTCCAATTTTGCAAAAAAAAAGTTGAAAAGTTTCTACAGTAATTTCCAATATAAAATTGTTCCCACTAATGTAAGAGAAAAATCTAACAACTTTTCACTGCTGAAAAATTTGGTGATGAGAGAAAAAGAATGTATATATACACTTACAGAAAATGTAAACAATTGGAGTAATGGGAGAAAAAAAATATATACTCAATGACAATTTTTGCAGGTACAAGTCAGTCAGGAGCTGGAGCTCATAGACACTGCCACTGCTTGGAGGCCACGCTCAGGCGTATCAGCAAAGGGTTGCCAAGTGACAAATTCTGCCAAATGATTGACAAGACAAATGCCCTGGCTGAAGCTGTCAGTGCTAAAGTTAGACAGTTGGACTTGACCCAAATATACTAATTAGTAGCTAACATACACACCTAAATCCAAATTTAATTTCAAAATTTTCCTCTTGCCATATTTCAATATTGCAATTTTTTTAAACCCAGCCACACAGCGTGGTGACTTATGAAGCTCCAGAGTTGGTAGCACAATCAGCCCCTGGACCTGCTCTGGTACAGTTCCAATATTCTCATCATTGCTCATGATTGAGTATGATCCCTCATACGTTCGGCCGAACGTTTGCCTACTACTTTTTTTTTCTGCTACAGTTTGAAGAAAAGAATTTTGGAAATTTTTGCAATTTAAGAAAAATTGAACGTTTAAAATCTCAAAACTTTTTTGTTAATATGAAATTCCAAAATTTTTCAATTTCCAACATTTTAAAAATTAAAAAAACAACATTTTCATCATCGTTTCTACTTTGGTAAAATTCTTGAAAAAAAATCAAATTATCAAAAATGTTGCATCCCAGAAATTTTGAAAATTCTAAAAATTGCCCAAATTTCGGAAACATGGAAAAGTATTCATTATCGTTTCCAGATATAACAATCATAAGAATTGAAAAAAAAAATGAAATCTCAAAAAAATTCAAAAGTTTCAAATTTTCAGATAAAATTGAATGCCAGTCGAGCGTCAGTGATTTATGCGGCCACAATGACACTTTTGTTTAAGAGTGTCACCCGAATAATCCGAGTGCACCAGCCGATAATTGATACGTACTATGGTTCAGCTCGCCTCCTGAACATCCTGAGGACCCTGCAAAACGACCCTGTACAATACTGACCGAGTTTACCAGAAATCGAGGATTACAGAGGAAAATGCACTCAAAAAATGAGTTCACTCGGAGCAAACCGACATCGGATAAAACCGATAACTTGGCCCCAAGTTCCTGAACTTCCTTCTACGAGAGCTCAAGCTGATGCACACAAGAGCAGAGCTTTACATGAAATTTCTCAGGCGAAGAGTCATGAGCGATATGTAGGCATTCATCAGCTTTTCAACATTTTGTAATTGGCTTGTTGAAATCTCAATTGTTTTTTCTATTTAAAAAGTTTTAACTATTTTAGAGTTTTTGCAATTTTACAGTTTTAAAATTTTAATTTTTTTTTGAAATTGTTTGTTTGAAATCCTACATAGCCCTACATAATTCCTCATCCAACTAGCAAGCCTACATTTAATAAATAACTCTTTCTCATCAATACCAAAAAAGTATTAAAATAACATTCATTAATATTAGTTTATCGTTGTAGCCTCTTGTATTTTTTTGAATTAAGTGTATCTGAAAATTTGGAAATATTGGAGGTTTTTTGATTCTGAAATTTCGGAACTTGGCGAAATTTCCCAAAAACCAAAATTTTCAAAGCTATCTAATTTTGTCAGTTTTACAAATTTGTTACAATTTGCTCCATAATTTAGCAAAAACATTAGTTTTTCAAAAAACCAGAATTTTTGTTTTTTCGCCGTTCAAAATTGAAAAACTTTCGAAACGGCCAAATTTGATAAATTCGAAAATTTTCATACTCTCCTAAATTCTCGAAAACTTTTCAAAATTTCAAGAATTTTGAACATTTACTAAAAATTTTCAATTTTCAGAAAAGCGTTCAGATTTTCGAAAATTTTCCAAATTTTTCCAAATTTGAATTTTTTAATATTTAGATTTTCAAAAAAACCAAGTCCTGTAGGTGGTTTTTCCCAAGTTTTGAACAACGGAGCACCGTGTGGTAGTTTATGTGATTTCCATAAGTTTGTAATTATCAAGCATGGCCTCAATGAGCACACCTTTTTATGTAAGTTTTGCTATTTGTAATTTTTCATGCTATTGAGAGGTTTGGAATTGTTGAAAATTTCATTGATTTCAATTTTTTTTTCGACTTTCCAAATGTTTTTGATCTCTTCAATTTTTTGGAACGTTGGAAATTTTGAGTTTTCTTTCGAGTTTTTTGAAAATTACTTGAACGCTATTCGAAATTTTTCTGAAAAATTACACCTTTTTGGAAATTTATTTTCAAACGAGTTAGACACTTTGCAGAAAAAAAAATTGCAAATGAGATAACCGGGTCGTGGGGTCGTTCCTCAAGACGAATTGTCATTTCTCCATCGTTCACGAACTTGGTGAAGACTTTCACGATATCGTCGTCAATCTATAAACAATCGTCCATTTATCAATTTATGAGTTCATGAATCCATCAATTCATCCATCATCAATTCATCAATTCGCCAATTCATCAATCATCAATTCATCGATGCATCAATTCGTAAATGAATGGATTTAAAGTATGAAGCAAATGTGGGAAATTTGTCCAATTTGATTTGACCAAAAGAAAGCGCAAAATCTTTTTCTAAAGAATCGAACGTCTTTGTAATTAAATGTAATTGTTGCCTCATTTTATTTTCGGTCGTTTGTAGGCGATGATCAAGTTCTTGGCTTTTGACAGTTTGTGTTCGCCGATTGCCAAACATGCCCGTTGTGCTTATTTTACTCGGACCCAGAGCGCTCCGATTTACAAAATTAGCACGGCAATTCACTTTCTCATTGTTCTGATGAAATCTATTTAAAATCCCATTTCAAACGGACTTTCTCATATTTAGTGGTGATGAGAAGTTCCGCCTATACTCCCATTCGTCGTATCAGATGCCGACCTATGAGCAGACCAGAGAGACTGCAGCCATAAGCAGGGGCTGCTTATGGGGAGGCAAACTTAAATTTTTGTAAATGGAATTGTTGGCCCCGTGCGCGTTTGTACTATCCAATTGGAACCCCTAGAAAATACTCCCGTCGAATTCGGGTCGAAATAGTCAAATTAATTTTTTTCCATTTTGGCCAAATTTAACATTGAGCTCTTATGGGGAGGCAAACTTAAATTTGTCAAAATCGAATTTTTGGCCCCGTGCGCGTTCGTACCATCCAATTGGAACTCCTTGAAGGCAGTCCCATCGTATTTGGGTCGAAAAAGTCAAATTAAAAAATCGTGTGTCATGAAGACACGTGATAGAAGTGAAACTGAATGATTGGATCGGCAAGGATTATTTAATTTTCTATGTTTAGAGGGAGAGGAATCATTTTAATCACGTGTCAAACACTTCTTGATAGTAAATATTAATTTATTCATCATAATAATTATACTTTTTTCAAGATACAATAATATTAGTATGAATATGATGAATTAAATCTCAATCAACTTCACCTTCATTCTCTGGTAGACTCTTCATGAACGAAATGATAGGTTTGTGGTAACTAAAATAGGTAATGAAGACTCTTGACTCCAAATTTTCGATGTAACGTGAGAAAACTGCATCGATCGTGGTACCATGGCGTGTAGTCGATTCAATTGGTGAATTGTTTATTTCCAATGACAATTTCTGTTGCAAGAACTGAATTAATGGCTTGGAATCCTCTGAAGCAAAATTAACATTAAAATCTCCACCTAGAATCATAGGTATTTTGTCCAGCTCTACTCCAACTTCTGCAGCCCCCACTGGAGTATACGGCAGCAAGCGAAGGTGAATAAACTCTATTATTTTCGCCATCTTCTGATTTGCTGAAATATAGAGTGCTATAAGCATACTCCGCTGTCCGCTCTCTGTGCGACATTCAGCTGCACACATTTCTCCAACAGATGACAACCCAATTGAAAGCGATTCTAGTTGTTTCAAGTTCAGGTCCATATTGGGTGTCATGATGTTCGTTCCATGAGCAGTATTGCAAAGTATTGCGACACCCCCTGCTCTCACATTATGTCTTTTAAACTGTACGACACAACTAAAATTGGGAACATCAATTTCTTGATCGTTTTCCTTCCACGTCTCTGAAAGTATCAATATATTAGACCGTAGAATCACCGGATCATTGAAATCTCCGCTATGAGCTCCTAAGCTTTGGCAATTGAGGGTTGTTATTGATAAGCCTGGTCTGCTGATGAACTCTCGGAGAATGTCAGTCAAAGTTATCAATGGATTTGTTGATAATCTTCTAAATTCTGATTGTAGCTTGTCCATTGATTGAGCTTTTTTCCGTCCATGATAAAATTTGTTCTTTCCATCCTTCGCAACGATGTACAATCCCTGTATACTTGTGACACGGGACAAGGCTACGTAAAGGAGTTGTTGTGAATGTGTCTTTTCGTATTCATAGACGATTTGATTAAACGTACCACCTTGAGACTTGTGGATAGTAATAGCACACGCTGATACCAATGGCAGATGATTTCTTTTGACGCAAATCGTTTCATTATTGTTCATATATATCGTAGAAGTTCTTCGTGCAATGGAAACTGCCGTGTGGCTGATGTTGTTTGCTTGGATGAACGCAGCAGCTTTTCTCCGGATCTTCTACCCCGTCTTTGGTGAATCTGGAAATTTCAGCCACACACGAGTTACTGCCTCTGCCTCATCAGTTTCGATATGAACTAGTTTACCAACTGCGCCGTTTGCTAAACCATCCGAGACATCCAGATTGGTTGTTATTATATACCATTTATCTAACACCAGTATTATCTCGTAGGGCAGACCTCCAGTGTCTATTACCGTTTTTTTATGCAATTTTTGTCGTACAAATGATTGTTGCTCAGCATTATGGCAGCCGGTGAATACATCAGTAGCTATTGAGACTGTTTTATTCTCTGCAGAATTAAGAATTGTCAAATTGTATTCGTTTACAGCATTATTTGTCAAATATAGCCGAATTTCAGGTGGACAAAGACGATCTGCTTCCTCTCCTGTATAAAAACGAGATTCGATTAGGTGTATCTGTTCTTGATCCAATTCTTCGCCATTTCCAATTTTAGTTAATAAAGAGGAGAAATCAGCATTCGCTTGTCTCATGACTTTATCCAATTCATAGAACTTCAAGTCACGCAAAAGTGTTGGTGCTGCTATGCGTCGTTTTGTTGCTTGATAGATGGGTGTAGCACGCACTGGAGGTAACTGACGCAAATCACCTATGAAAATGATATCCATTCCTCCAAAATTATCTTGGAAATTTCCTGTTATTTGTTTTAACCGTGCGTCAATTTGAGACAGCAATTCCGCTCCTACCATACTGACCTCATCGATGAGTATAACTTGGACGTATTTGGAGAGCATTCTGTACTGTTGAGCCACTTCAATTGATAATGGTAACAGTTTGGAAAGGGATATTTTAAATGCAGTGTGGATTGTCGTACCATCAATTGCTATTGCAGCCTTTCCTGTTGATGCACATGCGATGTAAGCATTGCAAAAACCATCATTATCTGTGAAGCGGTTGTAAATTTCCATGAGGAGTCTAATGAGGAATGTCTTCCCACATCCTGCTGGCCCAGAGAAGAAAACTTGGAGTGGTGATCGGTTCGATGAGAGGAGATTAGCAATCACATGCATCAGGAGTGCTTTCTGCCTCTGATTGGCCATTCTCATTAGTTCATAAAATTGTTCATTAGACATTAAATTATCCCTCTTCTTTGCGATAGCACCCAGTTTGTTAAGTGTTGCTAACCGCAGATCGTCTTTCATTATGTGGTCAGCGTTATACAATTCTTGAAAAGGATTTGCTTCAGGAAAAAGGCGACCTACGTTGTCTTCTTCAGCATCATCATCTTGATTTAATTCATCTTCACGACACAACTCTCGGCATATCTCGATGGTTTTCTGGATATCTAAATTCGATGAGAATTCTTTATGTCGCTCCAAAATCAATATTTCGTTGTCGTCGTAAATCTGTATGAATTTAGTTTCTGCAAGAATTTCATTTTCTTCGTCTCGGAATGGAATATACAAAGTCACCATTTCCCGTTTGTATTCATTGAAATCATCAGCCATGTCGTAGTTTCCATACCGAATAATCCGAGGTTCTTTCCTTCGTGTCCAATTCCCCTGATTATTCAGTGTATAATGAGCAACAAACTGGGCCAAATTGACATCTTCTAGCTCTTCAGGTCTCTTTTCGTACTTGTCAAACCAATTTTCTTTCCATATGTTTGTTGCATCATCATCAGCATCCATTTCATTGAGTTCTTTCTGAGTTTTTCGAATTCTTTGTCTTTCGATCGGCCATATTGTTGAAATATAGGTAACAACTGAAGAAGACTTTGACATCGGTTCACGCAGAAGGTACCATGCAGCTTCCTGACTGGTAATTTCGACAGTATTTAGCATGTCAATGCTCATTTTCCTAGTAATTTCGACAATCTCGAACTCTGCATGTTCATCCATTATTTCAGTGATGTTACGTTGGAGATTGCTAATTCCACGGTTCGTTTTATTGACGTATTCCACTACGTATGCAGCACATGAGTATTCTTCGGTGATAAATTGCACATCGATGCTTGATTTCAAAATATTGAAAATGAATGGGTTGAATGGATTATGCCACTTTTCCATGGGTTGACGTTTAAGAAATACTCTGGGACGATTGATGCCAGCTCGAAGCACATTCATGTAGTAATTATCTGATAGTATTCCATTTCCCTGATAGAAACTATCAATATCAGCATAGTCATTGTTCTCTAAGTTTGTTCTTATCGTGTTGTAATGTTGTTTATACGTGTGGAATCCTGGTTCTTCTTTCTGCATTGGTGTCAGTATAGTTGTGTATCTGCATGAC
Organism: Asobara japonica; assembly: GCA_026005395.1. NCBI lineage: Eukaryota > Metazoa > Arthropoda > Insecta > Hymenoptera > Braconidae > Asobara > Asobara japonica. The sequence goes on along the minus strand of BQMI01000554.1, from coordinate 10,896 downwards.
ATGAATGGAGCTTCAAATCTGCATTTTTGATGAGCGTTCGCAGCTATTTTTTTGTAACATGTGAACGTGTGCTTATGTGTCTGTAGTTGATGTTCCCCGACGATTCTGAAGTGGCCACTGATATCAATGTATCAACTAGTTCAATAGCTTTTAGTCGGTCAGCACCTAGTGGATCCGCTGGAGCATTCTCAAGCCATAGCAGAATGTGTGCATGGGGGATCCCACGATGCTGGAATTCAATTCTTTTAAAATAATGGACAACACGATATTTCCCGAAGGGAGAAGACTTTTTGGACTGAAGTATGTTCATTATAACATTGATGAGCTTATTAAAATAGATGGCACATGTTACAGCATCTTCATTGATGAGTGTGCTCTTTTCAATATAATGGAGTTCCTGAACATCTTGTTCTGTAATTTCTGCTCCATTATTCTTCAATTTATATAATAATTGTAATAATGAGGGCCAACCAACTTCATTAGCACTCATAGTTAGGCATAACGTGGTTTTTCCGAGTTGTCTGATCATTGCGAATAAGTCTCTCTTTCTTTCAGCCCAATACCAAGTCGAGTTAGGGATACAACGTAGAAAAGCCAAGTTGCTTTCTATACAATGATTTATATACTCCTCTGATTGAATTTGTTCACGTGTAATTTTTGTGTCTTTACCTAGGTGTTTAAAAGCAATGGATAGACTGTCACGGACTCTAAACCTCATAATTGTCATTGCGATATAGAGTAAATGATGAGGTGTAACCCCACGTCGATCAGATCTCCTTAGCTCACTGGTAGCCATCATGAATGGAGTCACATTGAGATGTTCACTAAAGCGCCGGAATTGTCCGAGATAGATAGTAGGGGAAGATAACTCTTCTGCATGCTCATCAAATAATAGACTGTGAGGGACATTCATTTCTCCAGGAGCAATCCTCAAATATTTATCGTCATTCCAGAGTAATGTGTGTTGCTGAGCGAACAGGCTCTCCTCCATGGGGATGTCTTCACTCAGTTCATCTATAGGTATCTGATGAACGACACAATCCTCATTAAAGAAAGATTCATCAACTTTGATGTCGTACAGTTGATACAATGGACTCGGTACTAAGCATCTTAGCCATATTTTAATATTTCTCTTGTTTATTAAACCTCATCGGTCAAGTAGCTTGATCGATGATTTTTTTTTCTCTTGACATGAACGTAAACACAGTGATCGTCGTCAATGTTCCTGGGCAAGTGATTGACCATTGTATTGACATCCACTGGAACATTGATCACCTGCCCCAAAATTCCAAATTGTCCATGCACATGACGCAATCTGCGAATTTGCATAAATGGAATTCTAGGAGAAATGAGTCTCTCGGACACTAAATCTAACTTCGGAAGATGTGCAGGGATCGGGGGATATACAAGCCATTCAATTTCGACAATGTTGGAATTTTGTCTCTCCTCAAAGCCTGGTGCATGCCAGCTCATTATTACTTCTGAATTCTGGAAATTCTTGTTGAATACGCATTTCATTTTCAACGGATAGAGTCTTCAAGTCATTTTTAAACCATAATCTATCACATACACAACACGTAAAACCGAATGGATTATTTATAAAATCACGGTGAAAGTTCTTATGTGCAGTTTTAAACTCATAAAAGTCTGAATATTGTAATCGATCACCACTATGTACATCACAATCAGGAGGAGGATGAGTCGAAGTCGTTGCTAATAGTTCATTCTCTGGATTATTTACACTATCGTCCACACTGTCACGTAAGAGGTTAGCACGTGTTTGCCTCCGTTCCCTGCTATCTCGTTCAATTTCAGTTCTACTTTTTTTCCGTTTTCTATTCTGATCAATTCCTTCACTCGCCCGTTTTTTCTCCCGCCACATTTTTGTCCTTTCTGCACCCGACTTCGGCATATTTGCACAAAACTGTCGATTTAAGTAATGAAGACACGCACAAAAACAAAATACGTTGCTTATGCTCACTGTATTAGAAACCAACAACTGTTTTCCGCGATCGCGACGCCGCCTGAACGCAGAGAATGACATGAAAGACAGAAAGTCTTCCGTCTCATTCTCGCACGATACACGAAAGCCTCTCACTCTCGCCCGATAGACGAGACGTAAGGTAGTCCGTCTCACTCTCGCTCGATTCCCGGAGGCCTCTCACTCTTACTTACTACGTTAGAGCGAGCGTCACCAAAAAGGTTGCCGATCGAGATTTCAAAACCCTCCCATAAGAAGTTTCACTTCAAAAACTTTCGATTTTGGCCAAATTTAATATTGGGCTCTTATGGGGCGGCAAACTTAAATTTTTTAAAATCGAATTTCTCCCCCGTGCGTGGTTATACTATCCAATTGGAACTCCTAGGAGACAGTCCCATCGAATTTGGGTCGAAAAAGTCAAAATAATTTTTTTCGATTTTGGCCAAACTTAACATTGGGACCTTATGGAGAGGCAAACTTAAATTTTTTAAAATTGAATTTTCGGCTCCGTGTACGTTGATAGTATCTAATAGAAACCCCCAAAAGACATTTCTGTCGAATTTGGGTTGAAAAAGTCAAATTAATTTTTTTCGATTTTGGCCAAATTTAACATTGGGCTCTTATGGGGAGACAACCTTAATTACCTTAAATCGACTTTTTGACCCCGTGCGCGTTTATACTATCCAACTGGAACCCCCAGAAGACATTTTCGTCGAATTTGGGTCGAAAAAGTCAAATTAATTTTTTTAGATTTTGGCCAAAGTTAACATTGGGACCTTATGGGGAGGTAAACTTTTTTTTTTTAATTCGATTTTTTGGCCCCCTGTGAGTGAATACTATCCAATTAGCACCCGAAGAAGACATTTCCGTCGAATTTGGGGCGAAAAATCACATTCATTTTTTTCGATTTTGGCCAAAGTTGACATCTTTCAGTTTCTGCTGTTTCAGAAAGTGTGTCGGGTAGTGGAGGGGTGAATGGTCAGAGATCGGGCGGAGGTGGGCGGGTGGACGGTGGGGGGGGGGGGGCGAGGTGGCCAGTGGGCGTTTCTGCGGTTTCTGAAGGTGTGTAGGGTAGGGGTGGGTGAATGGTTAGAGATGGGGTGGCGGGGGGTGGGGGGCAGTGGGTGTGGGGGCGGAGCGGGAAGTAGCGGTGGTGTGTAAAGGGGGGGGTGTGAGAAGTGGATGGGGTGTAAGAATTGGAGGGGGCGGGAGAAGTGGAGGGGGAAGCGGAGTGTTCAGTGGAAGGGTCGGTGGAAGGGTCGGTGGAGGGGGAGGTGGGGGTGGGGTAGGGGTGGTAGTGGGGGGAGGGGGCCAGTGGGCATTGCCTGTATGTGTATGTTGCTCCGCTGTTCGATCCTCTCTGGGCAGGGAATGGATTTTAGGGAATTGCCGAGTTTGCCACTTTTCCGAATTTCGGATTTTTCGGTTTTTGCGGTTTCTGAAGGTGTGTAGGGTAACGGGTGAGTGAATGGCTAGAGATGGGGGGGGGCGGTGGGGGGAAGGGGAGGGGAGAAGTGGACGGGGAGGGAGAAGTAGCGGGGGAAGCGGTGTGGTCGGTGGAGGGGAAACTGGAAGGGCGGGGAAAGTGGCGGGGAGGGGGAGGTGGAGGTGGGAGTCTCGGTGGGGGGAGGGGGCCAGTGGGTATTGCCTGTATGTGTATGTTGCTCCGCTGTTGGATCCTCTCTGGGCAGGGAATGGATTTTACGAAATTGCCGAGTTTGCCACTTTTCCGAATTTTGGATTTTTCGGTTTTTGCGGTTTCTGAAGGTGTGTAGGGTAACGGGTGAGTGAATGGCTAGAGATGGGGGGGGGCGGTGGGGGGAAGGGGAGGGGAGAAGTGGACGGGGAGGGAGAAGTAGCGGGGGAAGCGGTGTGGACGGTGGAGGGGAAACTGGAAGGGCGGGGAAAGTGGCGGGGAGGGGGAGGTGGTGGTGGGAGTCTCGGTGGGGGGAGGGGGCCAGTGGGCATTGCCTGTATGTGTATGTTGCTCCGCTGTTGGATCCTCTCTGGGCAGGGAATGGATTTTACGAAATTGCCGAGTTTGCCACTTTTCCGAATTTTGGATTTTTCGGTATCTGCGGTTTCTGAATGTGTGTAGGGTAGCGGGTGGGTGAATGGTTAGAGATGGCGCGGCGAAGTTGCGGGGGGGGGGGGGAGGATGTGAACGGGGAGGGAGAAATGGCGGGGGGAGCGGAGTGGTCGCTGGACGGGCCGATGGAGGGGGAAGTGGCAGGGAGGAGGAGGTGGTGCGGAGGGGGAGGTGGAGGTGGGGGTGGCGGTGGGCGGAGGGAGCCAGTGGGCATTGCCTGTATGTGTATGTTGCTCCGCTGTTGGATCCTCTCTGGGCAAAGAATGGTTTTTCCGGAATTGCCGAGTTTACCAGTTTTCCGAATTTCGGACTTTTGGGTTTTTGCGGTGACTGAAGATGTGTAGGGTAGCGGGCGGGTGAATGGATAGAGATGGGGGGCGGTGCGTGGGCGGACGGCAGGAGGGGGGCGGGATAGGAGGGAGAAGTCGGGGGGGGGGGGGAGTGGGGGGAGAGAAGTGGAGGGGGGTAGCAGTGAGGGGGGAAGCGGAGCGGTCACTGGAAGGGTCGGTGGAGGGGGAAGTGGAAGGGAGGGGCAAGTGGCGAGAAGGGGGTGGTGGGGGTGGGGGTGAGGTAGGAGTAGTAATGGGGGCAGGGCGCCAGTGGGCATTGCCTGTGTGTGTATGTTGCTTCACTGACGCATCCTCTCTGGACAGGGAATGGATTTTACGGAATGGCCGACTTTGCCAGTTTTCCTAATTTTGGATTTTTCGGTTTCTGCAGTTTCTGAAGGTGTGTAGGCTAGCGGTTGGGTTTATGGCTAGTGGTGGCGGGCGGGTGGGTGGGGGGGGGGGGTTGGATGGGGAATTGGCAGGGGGGAGAAGTGAGGCAGGGAAGCGGAGTGGTCGCTGGAAGGGTAGGTGGAGGGGGAAGTGGAAGGGAGGGGGAAGTGGTGGGGAGGGGGCGGTCGAGGTGGGGGTGGGGTGGGAGTGGTAATGGGGGGAGGGCGCCAGTGGGCATTGCCTGTGTGTGTATGTTGCTCCACTGTCGGATTCTCTCTGGGCAGGGAATGGATTTTACGGAATTGCCGAGTTTAGAAATGGGGGGCGGTGGGTGGGCGAGCGGGAGGAGGGGGAAGTGGGGGGGAGGGGGAATTGTCCGGGCGGGGGAAGTGGCGGGGAGGGGGCAGTGGAGGTGGGGGTGAGGTAGGAGTGGTAATGCGGGCAGGGCGCCAGTGAGCATTGCCTATGTGTGTATGTTGCTCCACTGTCGCATCCTCTCTAGGCAGGGAATGGATTTTACGGAATGGCTGACTCTGCCAGTTTCCCGAATTCTGGATTTTTCGGTTTCCGCAGTTTCTGAAGGTGTGTAGGGTAGCGGTTGGGTTTATGGCTAGTGATGTCGGGCGGGTGGGTGGGGGGGGGGTTGGATGGGGAAGTGGGAGGGGGGCGAAGCGGGGGGGGGCGGATAAGTGGGGGAGGGGAGAAGTGAGAGCGGGAAGCGGAGTGGTCACTGGAAGGGTAGGTGGAGGGGGACGTGGAGGGGAGGGGGTGGTGGAGGTGGGGGTGGGGTGGGAGTGGGGGTGGGGTGGGAGTGGGGGTGGGGTGGGAGTGGGGGTGGGGTGGGAGTGGTGGTGGAGGGAGGGGGCCAGTGGTCGTTGCCTGTGTATGTATGTTGCCCCGCTGTGTGTGGGTAGCGGGTGGGTGAATGGTTAGAGATGGGGGGCGGAGGGTGGGCGGGCGGGAGGTGGGGGAAGTGGGGGGGGGGCGGAAGCAGTGCGGTCGCTGGAGGGGGAAGTGGACGGGAGGGGGAAGTCGCGGGGAGGGGGTGGTGCAGGTGGGGGTGAGGTAGGAGTGGCACTGGGGGGAGGGCGCCAGTGGGCATTGCCTGTGTGTGTATGTTGCTCCGCTGTCGGATCCTCTCTGGGCAGCGAATGCATTTTACGGAATGGCCGACTTTGCCAGTTTCCCGAATTTTGGATTTTTCGGCTTCTGCGGTTTCTGAAGGTGTGTAGGGTAGCGGGTGGGTGAATGGTTAGAGATGGGTGGGGGTCGGTGGGCGGGCGGGAGGAGGGGGGGATAGGAAGGGGAAGTGGCCGGGAGGGGGAAGTGACGGGGAGGAGGCGGTGGAGGTGGGGGTGAGGTAGGAGTGGTAATGGGGAGAGGGAGCCAGTGGGCATTGCCTCTGTGTGTATGTTGCTCCACTGTCGGATCCGCTCTTGGCAGGGAATGGATTTTACGGAATTGCTGACTTGGCAGTTTTCCGAATTTTTTATTTTTCGGTTTCTGCAGTTTCTGAAGGTGTGTAGGGTAGCGGGTGGGTGAATAGTTAGAGATGGGCGGCGGAGGGCGGGCCGGCGGGAGGCGGGGGAAGTGGGGGGGGGGGAAGCAGAGTGGTCGCTGGTAGGGTGGGTGGAGGGGGAAGTGGAAGGGAGGGGGAAGTGGCGGGGTTGGGGGGGTGGAGTGGGAGTGGTAATGGGGGGAGGGCGCCAGTGGGCATTGCCTGTGTGTGTATGTTGCTCCAGTGTCGGATCCTCTCTTGGCAGGGAATGGATTTTACGGAATTGCCGAGTTTGCCACGTTTCCGACCTTCGGACTTTTCGGTTTTTGCGGTTTCTGAAGGTGTGTAGCGTAGCGGGTGGGTGAATGGCTAGAGATGGGCGGCAGGAGAGGGGGGCGATGGGAGGAGGAAGTGGGGGGGGAGCGGCGTGTTCGCTGGAAGGGTCGGTGGAGGGGGAATTGGAAGGGTGGCGGAAGTGAGGGGGCGGGGGCGGTGCGGGGGGGGGGTGAGGTAGGAGTCATACTGGGGGGATGGCGGCAGTGGGCATTGCCTGTGTGTATGTTGCTCTACTGTCGGATCCTCTTTGCGCAGGGAATGGATTTTAAGGAATTGCCGACTTTGTCAGTTTCCCGAATTTCGAATTTTTCGGTTTCTGCGGTTTCTGAAGGTGTGTAGGGTAGCGGGCGGGTGAATGGTTAGAGATGCGATGCGGCGGGCGGCAGGAGGCGGGGGGGTAGGAGGGGGAAGTGGGGGGGGGGGGAATTAGTTGGCGGGGTCGAATAAGTGGGGGGGGGGGAATAAGTGGGGGGGGGGGGAATAAGTGGGGGGGGGGGAGTAGTGAGGGGGGAAGCGGAGCGGTCACTGGAAGGGTCGGTGGAGGGGGAAGTGGGGGGGGGGGTGGAGGAGGTGGGGGTGAGGTAGGAGTGGTAATGGGGGCAGGGCGCCAGTGGGCATTGCCTGTGTGTATGTTGCTCCACTGTCGGATCCTCTCTGGGCAGGGAATGGATTTTACGGAATTGCCGAGTTTTCCACTTTTCCGAATTTTTTATTTTTCGGTTTCTGCGGTGACTGAATGTGTGTAGGGTAGCGGGTGGGTGAATGGTTAGAGATGGGGGGCGGTGGGTGGGCGGGCGGGACGAGGGGCGGGGATAGGAGCGGAAGTGGGGGGGGGGGGGGAAGCGGACTGGTCGCTCGAAGGGTAGGCGGAAGGGGAAGTGGAGGGGGAAGTGGCGGGGCAAGTGGTGGGGAGGGGGTGCTAGAGGTGGGGGTGAGGTAGGAGTGGTAATGGGGGGAGGGCGCCAGTGGAAATTGCCTGTGTGTGTATGTTGCCCCGCTGTTGGATCCTCTCTGGGCAAGGGAGGGTTTTTCCGGAATTGCTGACTGCCAGTTTTCCGAATTTTTTATTTTTCGGTTTCTGCGGTTTCTGAAGGTGTGTAGGGTAGCGGGTGGGTGAATGGTTAGAGATGGGGAGCGGCTGGTGGGCGGGCGGTCGGCGGCGGGGGAAGTGGGGGGGGGGGGAAGCGGAGTGGTCGCTGGAAGGGTCGGCGGAGGGGGACGTGGCAGGGAGGGGGACGTGGCAGGGAGGGGGAAGTGGAAGGGCAGGGGAAGTGGGCGGGAGGGGGTGGTGGAGGTGGGGGTGAGGTAGGAGTGGCACTGGGGGGAGGGCGCCAGTGGGCATTGCCTGTGTGTATGTTGCCCGCTGTTGGATCCTCTCTGGGCATGGAAAGGTTTTTCCGGAATTGCCGACTTTGCCACTTTTCCGAATTTCGGACTTTTCGGTTTCTGCGGTATCTGAAGGTGTGTAGGGTAGCGGTTGGGTTTATGGCTAGTGATGGAGGGCGGGTGGGTGGGGGGGGGGGTTGGATGGGGAATTAGGAGGGCGGAGAAGTGGGGGGGGGGGGGGGGGAGAAGTGAGGCGGGGAAGCGGAGTGGTCGCTGGAAGGGTAGATGCAGGGGGAAGTGGCAGGGAGGGGGAAGTGGAGGGGGAAGTGGCAGGGAGGGGGCGGTGGTGGTGGGGGTGAGGTAGGAGTGGTAATGGGGGCAGGGCGCTAGTGGGCATGACCTGTGTGTGGATGTTGCTCCGCTGTCGGATCCTCTCTGGGCAGGGAATGGATTTTACGGAATTGCCGAGTTTTCCACTTTTCCGAATTTCGGGCTTTTGGGTTTTTGCGGTGACTGAAGGTGTGTAGGGTAGCGGGCGGGTGAATGGTTAGAGATGGGGGGGCGGTGGGTGGGCGGCGGGGGGATAGGAGTGGGAAGGGTGGGCGAAGTGGGGGGGGGGGAAGCGGAGTGGTCGCTGGAAGGGTAGGTGGAGGGGGAAGGGGAAGGGAGGGGGAAGTGGTGGGGAGGGGGTAGTGAAGGTGGGGGTGAGGTAGGAGTGGTGATGGGGGAGGGCGCCAGTGGGCGTTGCCTGTGTGTGTATGTTGCTCCGCTGTCGGATCCTCTCTGGACAGGGAATGGATTTTCCGGAATTGCCGACTTTGGCAGTTTTCCGAATTTTGGATTTTTCGGTTTCTGCGGTTTCTGAAGGTGTGTAGGGTAGCGGGTGGGTGAATGGCTAGAGATGGGCGGCGGTAGGTGGGCGGGCGGCAGGAGGGGGAAGTGGGGGGGGGGGGGGGGGAGAAGTGCGGCGGGGAAGCGGAGTGGTCGCTGGAAGGGCAGGTGGAGAGGAAGTGGAAGGGAGGGGGAAGTGGTGGGGAGGGGGTGGTGAAGGTGGGGGGGAGGTAGGAGTGGTGATGGGGGAGGGCGCCAGTGGGCGTTGCCTGTGTGTGTATGTTGCTCCACTGTCGGATCCTCTCTGGGCAGGGAATGGACTTTACGGAATTACCGAGTTTTCCAGTTGCCCGAGTTTTAGATTTTTCGGTGTCTGCGGTTTCTGAAGGTGTGTAGCGTAGCGGGCGGGTGAATGGATAGAGATGGGGGGCGGTGGGTGGGCCGGGCGGGAGGAGTGGTGGGGGGGAAGCGGAGTGGTCGCTGGAAGGGTAGGTGGAGGGGGAAGTGGTGGCGGAAGTGGCGGGGGGCCGTAGAGGTGGGGGTGGGGTGGGAATGGCGGTGGATGGACGCGGTCAGAGGGCGTTGCCTGTGTGTGAATGTTGCTCCGCTGTCGGATCCTCTCTGAGCAGGGAATAGATTTTACGGAATTGCCGAGTTTGGCACTTTTCCGAATTTTGGACTTTTCGGTTTTTGCGGTTTCTGAAGGTGTGTAGGGTAGCGGGCGGGTGAATGATTAGAGATGGGGGGCGGTGCGTGGGCGGGCGCGAGTAGGGGGGGGGGGGGTAGGAGGGGGAAGTGGGGGGGGGAGAAGTGAGGCGGGGAAGCGGCGTGGTCGGTGGAAGGGTAGGTGGAGGGGGAAGTGGTAGGGAGGGGGTAGTGGAGGGGGAAGTGGTGGGGCAAGTGGCGGGGAGGGGGTGCTAGAGGTGGGGGTGAGGTAGGAGTGGTAATGGGGGGAGGGCGCCACTGGAAATTGCCTGTGTGTGGATGTTGCTCCGCTGTCGGATCCTGTCTTTGCAGGGAATGGATTTTACGGAATTGCCGAGTTTGCCACTTTTCCAAATTTCGGACTTTTGGGTTTGTGCGCTGACTGAAGGTGTGTAGGGTAGTGGGCGGGTGAATGGATAGAGATGGGGGGCCGTGCTTGGGCGGGCGGGAAGAGGGGTGGGGGTCGAAGGGGGAAGTGGGGGGGGGGGAAGCGGAGTGGTCGCTGGAAGGGGCGGTGGAGGGGGACGTGGAAGGGAGCGGGCATTGGCCGGGAGGGGGAAGTGGCGGGGAGGGGGCGGTGTAGGTGGGCGTGAGGTAGGAGTGGTGATGGGGGGAGGGCGCCAGTGGGCGTTGCCTGTGGGTGGATGTTGCTCCGCTGTCGGATCCTCTCTGGGCAGGGAATGGATTTTACGGAATTGCAGACTTTGCCAGTTTTCCGAATTTTTTATTTTTCGGTTTCTGCGGTTTCTGAAGGTGTGTAGGGTAGCGGGTGGGTGAATGGTTAGAGATGGGAGGCGGTGGGTGGGCGGGCGGGCGGAGGGGGGGGGGGCAGGAGGGGGAAGTGGGGGTGGGGGTGGGAAGGGGAAGTGGGGGGTGGGGGGAGGGGGAAGTGGGGGGGGGACAGGAGCGGGAACTGGGGGGGGGGAAGCGTAGTGGTCGGTGGGAGGGTCGGTGGAGGAGGACGTGGAAGGGAGGGGGAATTGGTCGGGAGGGGGAAGTGGAGTGGAGGGGGCGGTGGAGGTGGGGGTGAGGTAGGAGTGGTAATGGGGGCAGGGCGCCAGTGGGCATTGCCTGTGTGTGTATGTTGCTCCACTGTCGGATAGTCTCTGGACAGGGAATGGATTTTACGGAATCGCCGAGTTTGCCACTTTTCCGAATTTCGGACTTTTGGGTTTTTGCGCTGACTGAAGGTGTGTAGGGTAGTGGGCGGGTGAATGGTTAGAGAAGGGGGGCCGTGCGTGGGCGGGCGCGAAGAGGGGGGCGCGGATCGGAGGGGGAAGTGGGTGGGTGATAGGAGGGGGAAGTGGGGGGGGGGATAGGAGCGGGAAGTGGGAGGGGGGGTGGTGGAGGTGGGGGTGGGGTGGGAGTGGTGGTGGAGGGAGGGGGCCAGTGGGCGTTGCCTGTGGGTGGA